>JAGFBZ010002518.1:0-652458 GCA_018398805.1 Hirundichthys speculiger
TTTTTAGTTGTTGTTTTCCCTTCTCTTTTTTTTTTTTTTTTAGTTTTCTCTGAAAATGATAAATTAATCATTATATATTTTCGTGGAAAGAAGTGCATGAAAACGTGGCGGTATGATTGTGCTGGTATGAACCGTGTTGAATGTTGTCAGAGACATCACGTTGCCCGTTAAGGTCACTGTTTTTAAACAATCTTCTCATTTCCTGCAGATTGACTTGGACACTATTGATGTGAGCAACTTGAACCGTCAGTTCCTCTTTCAGAAGAAACATGTTGGCAAGTCCAAAGCACAAGTATGTACAGTCCATGTGCTTCGCCACTGTCGCAGCAGGTTGTAGAGTCTCGTGTAAATTTGTTCTAATGGCTGTTTTTCAGGTGGCCAAGGATAGCGCCTTGCAGTTCTGTCCCAGTGCAAATATCACAGCCTACCATGACAGCATCATGAAGTGAGTTTTCCTTTTGTTTCACTTTTGTCAGTTTGAAATACAGACATCACAAGGTCCTGTTCTGTAATGGGTGAAACATTGGTGGGGAGCTGATTGTCCTTGTGTCTTATATTTTGTCTCTCTCTCTCCAAACAGCCCTGATTACAATGTGGAGTTCTTTAGAAAATTCATGCTGGTGATGAACGCTCTAGATAACAGAGGTACGCTAACCGCTCTTGATTGCTGACACATTTCTGTTTGTCTGAATTGCCATTTCACTCGCATGATTTAAATAAAAAAAAAATGTGTCCAATAGCGGCCCGTAACCACGTGAACAGGATGTGTTTGGCAGCTGATATTCCCCTGATTGAGAGTGGCACAGCTGGATATCTGGGACAAGTCACCGTCATCAAGAAGGTATCACACGCTCATTAAAAAAAGAAAAAAAGTTTGAAAAGTAGTCTTGTATACAAATGAAGGGGACTCAGCTGAGGGGAGTTGGGGGACTATTCAGCAGGCTGACTGCAGTAGGGAAGAAACTGTGTGGCGTGAGGTTCATGTCCTGATGGATCCATGTAGCCTCTTGCTACATGGGGAGGGTCTGAAACGGTTTGTGTTCAGGATGAGAGGGCTTGGCTGTGATTCTGTCTGCATGTCTCCGGGTCCTGGAGATGTTCAGCTTCTGGAGAGGGTGGAGGTTACAGCCTATCACCTCCGCAGAGTGGAGGAAGCGCTGCAGCTGGGCCTCGCCTCTGGCCGTGGCTGCAGCAAACCAGACTGCTATGGATGATGCGAGGATGGATTCGATGATGGCAGGAAAGAAGTTTGCCATAATCTTCCAAGGGAGGTGAAAATTCGTCTGCTGCTGCATGAAGTACAATGCTGCTGAGCCTTCTTGGTGAGGTTCTGCTTCCACTTGAGCTCCTGGGTGATGGTGGTGCCCAGGAAATAGGAGTCAGCAGAGGTCACTGGAGTATGACCAAGGATGATGGGGGAGGAGGGAGCTGGGTCCTTCCTGAAGACCAAATGGTCCATCTCACTCCTGACTGGTGTCTAGTTGTGCAGCTTTTGGTGTCCAGTTGTGCAGCTGTTGGTGTACAGGGAGAGTAACGGAGAAGAAAGGATGCAGCCCTGGGAAGGATCCGAGAGTCAGAGACAAGCATGTCTCCTCCAGCCTCACGAACTGCTGTCAGTCAGGACACCTGTGATCCACCTCCACAGGGAGTCAGAGCTTGTCTGGGAGCAGAGCTATAGTCCACAAACAGTTTACTGGTGTAGGATCATGGGGAATCCAGATGCTGGAGGATTAAATGGAGGGCTGTGCTTACATCGTCGTCTACAGATCTGTTGGCTCTGTAGGCGATCTGTAGAGGGTCCAGGAAAGGTTTCTGTGATGTCCTTGAGGTGAGTCAAGACGAGGTGCTCAGTAGACTTCATGACCACAGAGGTCAGAGTGACGGGTCTGTAATCGTTGAATCCTGTGGTCCTTGCCTGTTTGGGAACTGAGACAATGGCTGAGGCCTTGAGGCACACTGGCACATGGCAGGTCTCCAGTGAGGTGTTAAAAATGTCCGTGAACACCAGAGACAGCTGATCGGCACAGTTCTTAGGGGTGTAGAGGAGACAGAGTCCAGGCCTGCAGACTAGCGGCGGTTCAGTTATTCAGTCTATTGTCAGATCTGTCCCACTGTCTTTCAAAGCGGCAGTAGAATTCGTTCTTGGGCAGGCGCAGGTCGTTAACGGATTGGTGGGCTCAAGGCTTGTGTTTGGTGATTGCCTATATGCTAAATTCACTCAAGTTTGTTGGGGCAGCGCACGGGGGGAGGTGTTGTTGACTTTTTTTTGTCATACCAAAAACAGCCAATCAAATTTCTTCCCGCTCACTGCACAAATAACCCACCATGCCTTTACATGCGACTACATCGGGTTGGTCTAGCTGTATAGTCGCAACCCGATTGGCTGACAAATGCGTTGAAGCAGGAAAAGTTGGAAGATCCCCCAAGTTTTAAAAGAGCCAACGGAGTTGACGCAGTGCACAGACAGTGGATGATCCCATTCACCACAGTCTGACATACACAGCGCGACTGTGAGAGTCCAGCGTGAGCCCTTTCCAGACTGAGGCAAAGTCGAGGGCTGAGAATTGTTCCATTCTGTCACCATGTTCTGATTCAGCTCTTCTCACCTCCTTGCTAAACCTGTACCTCCCCTCCTTGTATCCGTCTTTGTCCTAACATCCAAATGCAGCCTCTTTCTCTGACTTAAGGTGTCAGAATTTAGCTGTGAACCTGGGTTTGTTGTTATTATAACACACCCTGGTGCGTGATGGAATGATGCTCTTCTCGTAGAAGTTAATGTAGTGTCCGTGTACTCATCCAGACCATTGGTCCCTGTTTCTACAGTCCAACCTCCCCTGAAGTCCCCTCACAGCCTCACTGGTCCACTTCTTTGGTGTCCTTACAGCAGGTTTGCAGAGTTTTAGTTTCTGCCGGTATGCAGCAACCCAGTGCACCATGATGTGGTCGGAAAGCCCCCGTGCACTGATCTTGTATTTTCCTAAGACATCGTCAAGCTGATAATTTTTATGTAAAGTCACAGGAGGGCAGTGAACACGTCATCTCATCTTTCCCTCTCTTTAATCAACTTAAACCAGGTGCTAATGCTGGCCTGGTACTATTTTGGTGTCAACTCTTTAACTCTGGTTCTTTTACTCGCTGGTTCATGCATCAAGCCCAACAGAGTCTTGGGACCAAACTAGCATGAGATGTGAACTTAATGATCCTTTGAAGCTGTTTGTTTTTTCTCCATCCATCATTTTCTCTCTCATCTCAGAGTCAGACTCATATCTGCGGCACTGACTTAAAATTTACCATGTAGCCTCATTCCTATTATATAGTGATTTATACTTCATATGAGGCCAAAGCCTGAAACTTCCAAGATATTAATATTTGTCCTTATTGTGTAGCCCTCATCCGGACTAAGTTAAATACATGCTCTGAACTAGTGTCGGAAAGGCCTGTTGGTATCTCTTCCAGGGTTTCCTGCAGGAAAAAACTTTGGCCGGGGGGGCTGGGGGGGGGGGGGGGGGGTTTTCAAGCTGAAAACGGTAGCCGAGAACCAAAAAAAAGGATAAATTACTTAATTAATTAGATTGTTCAATTATTATTTTTGCCCTCAAAATATGAAAGAAGTTGCTTAACAACAAACCCACAAACATGATGATGGAAAACACTATAAAGTGTAGGCTACCTCAGTTTCTTAACTAAAAGACTATGTCTCATTTACTCTACTACTGATCAATTGCATACCAGTAAATTACATAGTAGGCGTTACCTTTTTGACTGGGCGGACTGGTCATCAATCACCTCAAAGTGACAGCTGTCAAGTGAAGCTACGTGAGCTTGGAGTCCAGATGACAGGCAGTGCGCCCATTGGTCTTTATTTATTTAGTTAGTTAGTTTAAATACCTAATGTTTCTTTATTTCTTTTATAGACAAAGTTAAACATAATGTTGATTAGTGTGTGCGTGTGTCACTTTAATGAATTGTCGAACCAAAAAAAAAAAAAAACGGCAGTGAGAGGTCGCACTGTCTGGTCAAAACAAAAGCACCGGGTCTATTACGAATAAAGTTTACCAGAATCTCTACTGACTATAAATAATTACGGACCGACATAAAAGTGAACAGAGGAAAACTTGTATTGAAGTGAGACGAGACGTGAGCTGTCAAACGTGAGTGATCGACAGAGAGGTTATCACTGTGTGTGTGTGTGTGTGTGTGTGTGAGAAAGAGAGAGAGAGAGGTGGCGCAGAATGCACTGCAGGCAAACAGCGCAGCACTAGAGAATCAACATTAATTCATTATAACACAGACCTATGTGCGCTGATCAGTTCTCAAGCGCTGCCGTGTCGCTTGCATGCATTGCATTTTTTTTTTTTTGCCCGACATTTTTTTTTTCCCGACATTGTAGCCCGGGCGCTCGAGATTTCAGGCCGGGCGGGGCGCCTGGCCAAATAAGGTCCGCAGGAAACCCTGCTCTTCTAATCCTTCCCTGTCCTTTGTGCATCTTATCCTCCAGGGAATGACAGAGTGCTACGAATGTCAACCTAAGCCCACCCAGAAGACCTTCCCAGGATGCACCATAAGAAATACACCGTCGGAGCCCGTTCACTGCATTGTCTGGGCCAAGTATCTTTTCAAGTAAGGCTAGAGTTTAATCTTAACTAACTTTATGCTGATGACAGTACAAACACAGCTACCCAGGCATGAACATTTTTATCTGTATCCCCATGTGCTTTTACTTCTAGTGTTAAAATGGATTCTCTTTATCTTGATCTGTCTGCAGCTTGAGCCTGTCTCTGCATGTGTACGAATTCCTTGTGCTCGGCTGCTTCGTTAGCAGGACTGCCTCTGCACACATTTAAACACGATAGTTTTCTGATGTCCATCTTCTGGTGTTTGTTGCTTTTTTAAGTCAGCTATTTGGAGAAGAAGATGCAGATCAAGAGGTGTCACCAGACACAGCAGACCCAGAAGCTGCATGTAAGTCAGAGTGCAGCATTACCTGCTTCTTTAATAATAATAATAGTTTTTATTATTATTATTATGTTAAAGATTGACAGGATTCATAGTGAAAACAGTGTAAGCTAGACATTGAGACCTGCTCTTTGTTTTTTTTAAACAGGGAATCCAGAAGACGCTGCAGCTCGTGCCACAGCCTCGGAAAAGGATGGAGACATCAAGCGAATCTCCACAAGAGAATGGGCCCGCTCCACTGGATATGACCCAGTCAAACTCTTTACCAAGGTATCTGACAAATGGGTGCAGTACTCTTTTGTATGAACTGTTTTATACACACAACTTTGATACCTGATGAGGGTGCAGTAAATGGGACACACAGGCCGGGAGCTTGTGGAAGAGGACACTGATAAGTAAAACAATTGCAGCTGTAAGACGGTGGTGTCTCTCCTCCGTATATGAGATTCTGTTGGCAGGGAATTTGGATAGGGTTGTACCTCAAAGATGCTTGTAAGATTTTCGAAAAGTCTCAAAGTTTCACAAACATGCAGAAGATGACCAAGTGAAGGACAAAAGCTCCAATTGAAGAGCAGGAAATGCTTTCAAGGAGCAGAAACACAGTTTGCAGATGAAATGGGGAAAACTAGAAGAGCTTTGAGTGCAGTATCTCTGAGTGTAAGCAGGTCTATGGACTGATTTGAGTCCGTAGACCTGCTTACTTGATCCTCTCTTGTGGCTAAAAACTGTTAAATGTAAGGAAAGTCTATTGGGATTCAGAAAAAAAAAATCCTTGTTAATTCCTGAGGTTTTTGTTTTTGGTTTGGTTTAATGTTTTATTCCTAGTGTACCACACAGAATTCCAGTATTTTGTCTATGTGCTATATCAGATCAGTGGTTCTCAAACTTTTAATGCTGCGTACCACCTGAGAAACTATTGAGCTCTCCGAGTACCACCATGATGACCAATTTTAAAATATAGCCATATATGCCTTCTCAATTAGCTTTAAACACGCAGGAGAGATATTTATTCCTTATTGTGGTTATTTATTGTTACCAGAATTTCATTTGAAACATTGTATTTATAATGCATTGTCATGCATTGACAAGTAATGACGTTCCCCCGCCCACCACCAGAGAGCGCTCGCGTACCACCAGTGGTACGCGTACCACAGTTTGCGCACCACTGTGCTAGATTCATGGCTGGTATTATTAATCAGCTCTTTAAGGAGGACATGAGTTACTTTCAAATGACCACTCTACAACATCAACAGACGGCCTTGGACTGATAGTAAACCTACTAAAAATGATTCAGCTCTTTTCATACACCGACTGACCCAAAAGAAAAAGACACCAGCTGTATTGAACTTGGCAAATGAACTGCAGTTAAAAGAACTGCGGTGATTTATGCGTTTCATCTTCCGCAAGTTATTGAATCCTAACTGATGCAGCATCAGTTAGGATGACCACCGGTGTGTCATAGCCTTAAAGAGGCATGGCAAAAATGCTTTTTTTCTTTTCTTTTTTTTGTCACTCATGTTTTGCAAACATAACTATTGTTTTAAGTGAATAAAGTAATTAAGGTTCCACCTACTTTAGCCATTAACATAGAAGAATATTTAATTAGTAGTCACTAAGTGTAAGGCACTTGTGCTCAGTAATGACAAATTATAAGTTGTAACTAATAATATATAGATAGAATTTTATTTCTGATTAATACAAAACCAGGTTTGCTGGAACTACTTATGCCTTTACAGGGCACTCACTAAAATACTTCGAATTGAAAAAGTTCAACTCGGACGTCTACGAGAGAAAATCACAAGAACGTTTTACCTCTTTAACATTTTTGAATTTTTTGATACCTTATTCATGACCAAGTTCCAGAGCAGACTTGATCTTGGTGAAAAAGATGTGCTGGAGAAGATGTTGTGCAGTAGTCTGACTCTTCCAGTATCAATTTAAGATTTTGGTGAAAAATTAATACAACTCTGGAATGAAATAAATATTTCCATGACATATTGTGTTAGTTTATGTCATAGCAAATGTGTGTTCTAATAAAAGGTAAAGATAGTCAAGAATTACTGTTCATCACTGTTAATTGGTTTTAATCTACAGATAATGGCTTTGATTTCATAGATTTGTAATGATTATTTTTCATGTGGTGGCTTCATCATGTGTGTTAGTTTTCACGTGTTGCAGCTGATGCAGGACTTCTTTTCCACAGCGATGAAGCAAATACTTGGAGAAACTTTCATTTCTTTAATTTACTGTTAAAATTGTTGCAGTCACTGCTGCTTCAGCATATTATCACCAAGAGCATGCTAATATTTAGGGCTGTGCAATTATTCGAAAATTAATTAAAACAGGCATCCAGAACCAATAATTGATGTCAGTTATTTCAGTTTGAAATATTCAATAAACCACCGCAGGTAGTTAATCTGTGTGTGTTTCCCTCCACGCTTTCATAAAAAAAAATATCAGTTTTAATAGTTGAGAATATTTTCAGCAAAACCCTTGTCAGTAACCCATGAGGGCAAAAGATAAAACTAAAATAATCGTTCATTAATCGCTATCGAGGTAACGGGTTCAATTAATCGTGATGTTGGTTTGAGGCCTTTTCGCCCAGCTCTACTAACACAGTTGGGTGTGTTTGGCTCTCCTCCCAAGCTTTTCAAAGATGACATCATGTACCTTCTGACCATGGATAAGCTGTGGAGGAAGAGGAAAGCGCCGACACCTTTGGACTGGCAGCAGCTGGAGAAAAGCGGTATGTCATTTATAAAAACTCATGTGGTGTCGGTGAGTGCTTTAACGTGGTTTTGCAGTCACTCTGCAAACTCACGTTGATGTGTTATAGCATGTTGCTTCCACTTGGGGGCAGCCTCAGCAGTATGATGACCAGTTCAGATGTGTGTCATTCTTGGATGTGATGTCGTGCTGCTGTTGCTCCTTTGGTTTTGCTTTGCTGTAGAAAAGACAGAAGTCATCGTGGACAAAGATCAGCTTTGTGGTAGAATGAAGCTTCCTCCTGAAATAATCTGTTCTGTTCTACCTTCATTGGTGCTTTGTAGGTATGCTCTTTCTTTGTCATTTATGGCACTTCATCCTCTTAGATGGTTCTTGGCCTGAACTTACTTTAAACCTGTCAGCATTCATCCTTTATCTTTATAAGAATGAGAATCTGGAGGCATTTTTGATTATTTTCTTTGGACTGGGGTGCAGAGATGAAATGACTGTCGGTGCAGGCTTTTCTTTTCTCTTGAGGGTTACATAGTATTATCTTTTCAGAGGACTGCACATAAGCCCGTGTCAGCCCTAAGTTATTGCCTTATTGTGGCAAGTCTTTAGCTTTCGATTTGTGTTTCATTCTAAACTAGACATTTAATAAGGTGTAATAACAGAGACTGTATAGAAGTGTCGATTAAAAGTAAATGTTGGCACAAAATCGTGTTCTAAGTCCAACATAACCTTTCTTTATGTTAAAAATAGGGCTGGGCAAGTTGATGCGTTATTATTATTTTGATGATATGACTTCTTGATTAAAATATCTTATATTCGGGCCAATATGGTAGTTTGATCAAGGACTTATTTAACGGCAAATGGGTGTCCTGCAATGCGGGAAATAAGCATCAGAAGATTCTGTGCTCATCATGATCTGAGGAGAAAAAGACTTATGTCAGACACAGAGCTGGAGAGCGCGTTGGTTCATCTATACATGAGCTGAGTTTTCATTCAGATTTTCACAATATTGCAAATATTACAGTATGTGATTCCAGCGCCGCCATGCTACCTGAACTGCCACACAAAGCCATTTCAGGGTCACGTAAACTGGACAATTAAATATTAAAATCAAATTCAGTGCTATGCCCTGTTTTCTAAAATTTAAAATATAAAAAAACAGGCATTTTTTTTGTTTTTTGTGTTAGATTAAAAAACGAAAAACAAAATAAAATGTCACTTTTTAATTTTAAAATTTTTTGATTGACTATTGAAAATGGAAAAAAAACACATGATACACAGATAATTACGGATTGATAAAGTTACAGAACTTTAACATGGACATTTCTATTTTAAAGTTCTCCCAGATGAAGGATTCAACAGAAACAAGGTTATTTGTAATCACTGACAAGTTGAACTCCCAGTTAAAAGTCTCTGCTGTTACCTCAGAAATGACCTGTTTTAATATTATGATTGTGGCCTCTAGATTGTTAGGATTTTGTTGGTAGACTTTTTTTATTTTTCATAAAAAAACAGGATGATATTCAAAATATACAAAACTCTGATATTCGTTTTGATGCTCTGCCTAGCGACCTCAGTAACTCATATTGGCAGTAAACAACGATATGAAAGATGATTGTTACTTTTAAAGGCTTCGTTAACATCAAGACATTACGCAGTGTCAATGTGTTTCTCTAGGCTGTGTAAGTCAAATTTAATGTTGACCCATCTCCCATCTCCTTTGGCACTCCTCAGCCTGTCCCCAGGAGGAGACCTCGGCTTCAGGTTTGAAGGACCAGCAGGTTCTGGGTGTTTGGGGTTACTGCCAGATGTTCCAGCACAGTGTGGAAACTCTCCGGTCACAGCTGCAGGAAAAGGGCGATGGTGGCGAACTGGTCTGGGACAAGGTAAAGAGATGCCAAACTACGCTCAAACTACAAATGCTGTAGAAAGACAAAGAAGAAAGACAAAGATTAAGTTCTCTCTCTTTTGTGCTGGTTTACCTTGTATGATTAATCTGCCGTAAATTATGAATTAAATTTACACAGACGACAGTTGTTCTGATGTGTTTACATGCTGCCACCACAGTTGGGTATTTTATGCACAGTTGTCTGGTGAATTGTTCATTCCTAATAGTTTGAAGATTGGAATTCAAAGTCACCTTAACTTATATAAATTACACAGATTAAAAAATACTGCAAAGCTTTCCAATTAAAAAAAAAAAATATTGACATAATTAGTAAGTATATCTGGAGCTGATCCTGTTAATGTCGCTTTTCCACCAGCAAACAATGAGATTTGATTTAGTGCACGCAGCTAATTTTGAGCATTTTAACCCAACTGGTTTAGAAAGTAAAAAGTTGCTTTCAAGCTGGAGTCAAAAATAAGATGGGTTTTCAATATGAGCTCAATATCAGAAGGTTGGTGTACAAGAGAGGGGATGCCTCTTGACCTATTTTCGAGACACCGCCTCAAGCTCCACTTACAGCAGCTCCATTCAAAACGAGTGGTCATGTTTGATTCATGGCTTCAGGGGTTGAACAATTCTGAACAGAACTGGTTCAAAAACCTGAGCTTATTTGGTAAATTAGGTGTCTCCTCTACTAGAAATGCCACACTGCCCTCTGCTGGTTGCCAGAATACATGCAAGAAATTATAACAGGTGGCAAACTGGACTGCTGAGCCTCATTTGCTGTGTCTGGTTTGTAGCACGTTGACTTGGTGGTCAGCATCATTGCTCACAGCAAGAAGGTTCCCGGTTCCTCCCACAGTCCAAAGACACGCACGCCGAGTTAATTGGTTATTCTAAATAGCCCGTAGGAATGAGTGCGAGTGGTTTGTCTACATGTGGCCCCTAGATTCACTGGCAGCCTGTCCAGGGTGGACCCCTGCCTTTTGCCAAAAGAGAGCTTGGATAGGCTCCAGCTGATCCCCGTGACTGCACAGGAATAAGTGGGGATGGATGGATGGATGGATGGTTTGTAGCACAGGCTTGTTTAATGTAGGGACGCTGCAACACCCAGCAAATGTAACTGCAGTGGCATCAGGTACTGCTGACATCTGAATGCAGTGTACAAAACACTAGTACTATTTGCTGCAACACAATTAGGAGCATTTTTGTTTTTGGATTAGCAGTCACATTTTCACAATAAGATATTGACAAATGTCAATATCTTATTATCAATAAGATATTAATGAAAGTTTTTCAGTCTATAGGAGTCAGCTTTTTGATGACTCCAGACTGCTGAAGGAAAAATTGAGAATGTGTTCTTGCTTCTTGTGGGTCTAAACCTGGTGTAGGTGGTAAATTTTAAGTTCTAGGAAGACATCTTGAAAAGAGAGTTTCTGCTGGACAGGGGAGGCTTTAAAACTTCTGTTTCTTCCCATCCCTCTTCTTGACGTCAGGATGAGCCTCCAGCCATGGACTTTGTCACTGCGGCAGCCAACCTGCGCATGCACATCTTCAGCATGAACATGAAGAGCCGGTTCGATGTTAAGTGTAAGTTTTTTATTACCAGGTGTCAGAAAGTGGAGTCCTTTGGGAATGAGCTGTTGCTTAGACGTTCGTTTCACATTATTCAGATTAGGTTGGTACACTGCCACACTAACGCCAGTTAATTTCTTTTCAGCCATGGCAGGAAACATCATCCCGGCCATCGCTACAACCAATGCTGTTATTGCAGGACTCATCGTGCTTGAAGGGCTGAAAATCCTCTCCGGGGAACTGGAATCCTGTCGCACGGTTAGTTCAACTGCCATTAACTGTCCATGACGAGCTGTAACCTACAGTTGCAGGAAGTGCTTTAGTTTGAAGGAGATGAATTTGGTTGTGTGTGTATTTTTTTGTGAGATGTTTCAAACAAAAGAACCAATAAACAAATCTGTCTTTTAACCTACTTTCAACCACATGTGTTACAAAGAGTGAGCAGAAAATGAAAATGATGATGTGCCACACCATCTGAGGCTGATATCATTTTCTCTGAAACAAAAGATTACATTAGAATTAATTCTGCAGCTGCATGTAATGCATATTTCCATTTTTCACAAAAGCCCTGCTAAGAAGGGATAGATTCCTTTCCTGAATAATTCAGAAGGCATTTTAAATAGATACAATACAAGTTAGTGTTAAATGAGTGGAAACGGCTGAATGTAGTAACTTTATTGCACCATTTTTCTTCCCTTTATAACTTTATAGTTGTGCTTTATATATAGAAATATCTCTGTTGTTCAGTGTATGAAACTGCATTTATTTTTGGATGGATAAATCAGTGGGAAAGCTGATCTTAGTAGTTTTGCCGTCATGTTTTATGGAATATGTGCATAAAGTTACGACGACTGAATCTGAGTAAGACCTCGATACTGTAACGCTGGACATGGGATTCGTTATTTTTTGTGAATATCCTTTAGATGAATTATGCATGTACTCAGTATGTTACATAGCATCTTATCATGTAAATACCAATTTACTAGATCCCACTGTGAAGACCTCAAAACTTCATAACCAGTTTGGCTGTCGAATTTGTAGTTTCCACAGGAATAAGTGGGCAGCTGGTTGACTTGCACGTGAACGTGCATGTCATGGTTAATTGCACCATTCCAGGTTTTAGACAGTTTTTAGAATTGGAGCAGTTTTCTACTAAGATTTAGCTCTTTGATAACTTTGTTCATGTCCTTGCTGTCTTTTTGTCCCTTTTTAGATCTTCCTGAACAAGTGTCCCAACCTCAGAAAGAAGCTGCTGGTCCCGTGCATCCTGGATCCGCCCAGTGCTAACTGCTACGTCTGTGCCAGCAAACCTGAAGTCACGGTCAAACTCAACGTACACAAAACCATGGTTCTGTCCCTGCAGGACCGGGTAATTCACCTCTGTCACAGTAGACGGTTGAATGAGCACCACAACTTCCTTATAGTCCCAGCAGCACCACCCAAGCTGGATTGTGAATGTTGTCCCATGTGAAGAACTGTGTTTTTTTCCCTTCTTTTCATTTAGTCCTCTTTTTTTGTGCTTGTTTTTGTTCAGATCCTGAAGGAGAGGTTTGGCATGGTGGCTCCAGATGTTCAGATAGAAGATGGTAAAGGAACCATCCTCATCTCCTCTGAAGAAGGAGAGACGGAGGGTAAGGAGGAGGGGAACCATTGCAATTTAAGTACTTTACCATTTAGTTGTAATTTGATAAGATTTGTACTTTGAGCTCTTACTTGAGACTAAAGACAGGTGGGAGATTCAACAGGGTTTATTAAAAAAAAAAAAAAAAAAAAAAGGTAAGAAAGAAATGTGACAGTGTGAGCCTGAAGACCAGGGGTGTTGTTGGTTTGCATGTGCAGGTTAAGATGCAGTTGGTCAACATCTGGACAGAAGTGAGTGCTGTATTAGTGTCTCTGTCAACATAGATGGCAAGATGCATCTCTGCAAAAAAACTCCAAACATTTGACTTGGCGTTCAATATACAGCTCAGAATTGAGTGATGAAATGATCACTAAATATTACTGTCTAAAAAAAAAAAGGTATTAAAAATCAATGCTCCTTTTTTTTTATTCCTGTTTTCAAACCTTTGGTAGGAGATTAAAAACCATGAATCAGAGGTGGTTTGTCCTCACATTTACACGCTGCACATCTTTGTCTCTTCACAGCCAACAATAGCAAATTTCTTTCTGACTTTGGGATCCGCAACGGCAGCCGTCTCCAAGCTGACGACTTCCTCCAAGACTACACACTCCTCGTCAATGTCCTGCACACGTATGTTTCCGTCGTGCATTGGAGTGCATGAATGTCGCACACAGCAACACCCGGTTGCTTCTGTTTGTTTAACGTTCAACCTGCGAGTGAAGAGAATTAAAGTCTGTTCATCTGTCCTTGCCGGCAGTGAGACGCTAGAGCGGGATGTGGAGTTTGAAGTAGTAGGTGAGGCCCCGGACAAAGCCCCAGCTCCTCAGAGTAACCAGGAGGAAGTTAACAGCATTACCAATGGCAACAAAGACTCCGCCCAGCCATCCACGTCCTCAAAAGGTCAGCATCACTTTTGTGTGCTAAATGAAACGAGCATGAATCTACGTTACACCTTGAATGCAGCCTGCAGCACAGCGTACTGATCACAACAAACATGGCAGCGTGGAACTTCGTTAAAGTTTCAGAATAAGATAGTTTGGTGGTTATTTGTGACGAATCCTCCGAGCGAATTCTACGAGGAGGGAAGCACACGCTTTAATACGTAAAACCTGATCGGCCACCTACAACATAACAATCACTTCCATGGAGTTTTGAAATCGCGCTAATGTGAGCTAATGGAAGCTAATGTTAACGTGCGCAAGCCAGCAGCAGTCTACCCCTCCCCTCTCCCTCATTCCTCTCATCTAAAGCTTCCATGAGATTAAAAAATAAAAGACAAAAACTACTGAACCTCATTTACTTTAATTAAATGTATTAATTTAAATGGAACCACAAGCAAAATTTAAGTTGATGTGAGATATCAAATAGGTTTGTTTGATAGCTTTACGAAAATGTTTGAGAGGCTTGCCAATAGTTTTTCATTGGAAAAAATAAATATCTGTTCATTTAAAAAGTCAAAACTATTTTTGATTTCTTTCATAGTATTGATGTAATGATCTTTGGTATGTGTGTGTTATCGGTATCGGCCTTTAGGAGCTGAAAGTTACCGGTTATCGGTATCGGTTTTAAAAAATAGTTATCGTGCATCCCTATTAATTAGTTAAACAATCTAAAATGTAACATATCCTCACATGATGTTTTACGTTGTTATTCATGTGAAATATACAACATTGATTTCTTCTCTTCAAAATAATCCTTAATCCTAATACTTAACAAGTGGAAATCTGGTTACACTGGTCATTTTTCATTAATAATCAATTGAATTTGCCGACTTGTTCCGACTGGTATCTGAATTGGTATCATCTGCTCCTCAGCCTCAGCTCCTGCAGAGGACGATGACGTCATGTTAGTCGACTCTGACGAGGAGGAAGAAGCGTCTTCCAGTTCTGCAGCTGCGACAAGTGGCACCAAGAGGAAGCACCCAGACACAGAGACTGGCGAGACCTCCACCAAGCGCCCGCGGACGGACCAGTCCAGTGCAGCCGCTGACAATGACGACGACGATGACGACGTAATCGCCCTGGACTAAGACCTCTCTTGGTCTCCAAAGACTATTTTGAATTCTGGCCATTTGACTCCAGACAGACAGTAGGTTTAAATAAAACACCTATTTGATGAAGAACAATTTACTCCCCTGGTTCATCTTTCGTTATCTCCCATATCCCCTCAAACGTGTTTGTGCTTTCATACACACTTTCTGATACAATGCTGTAAATAGATTCTACATTTAAGAGAAAAAAAAACTTTGGAAAAAAGCATTCAACTTATTTTTATTCATTTATGACCCTGAAATGCTTCTCTTGATGGCTTAAAAAGTGCTTTTTTTTTCTTTTTCTTTTTTCTTTTTTGTATTTTTTTATAAATGTACTGTATTTCTCATACTACAAAAGTCAGGGTCTCTGTATTTTTTTTTTTTGTCAAGTTTCAGAAAACTAACATTTGGGGAAAAAAAAAACGAAACCAAAACATTTTGTTGTACTGGGATATAGATGTCAGTTGTAACGGAGGTGAGGAGAGGGAGGAGCCTGCAGCTTCTCCAACCTGCCTGTGAATGTCGGTTATCTGTGCTGGTTCTGTCGTGCACGGAGGCAATGGCGGACAGTTTGTGGACAGTTGTGTGGTGTTAGTTTGCTACCTCTACCTCTTTTCAAGAAATTTTTTAAGAAGTTTTTTTTTTTTTTTTCTGCAAATGTACAGCCATCCTCTGTTGTCAGCACTGCGGTTTCCTGAGAGGCTGCACTGACCACTGTATCGTTCAGAAATCTTGGACCGGGCTGATGCAGCTTAGACCCATGATAGTAGTAGTTTAAAGCAGCACAAAGGACTTTGCAGGTTCATTTATAGGCTCTCTTGTTTGTCTCCTCTTAGGTCACGCTCTCTTTCTCTGTCATCATTATTTTCTTTTTTTTTTATTAGTCACTTCTGCCATGATGTCTACTGTAGCTCTGTGAGCTAGTCTTGTCATTTTGTGATCCAGTGCTCTAAATTAGTAAGCAGTTGTCACAGGATACAACTGGGAGTCCGATGTTACTTTTCAGTTGTTTTTTTTTTTTTTTTTTTGCTGATGGTAGGGATGGGAGAATAGATGACACGCCCCGAAAGTCAGGAAAATATTCCTTCAATTGAAAGGAAACTGATATTTTAACATGAAAGTATTTTGTGCTGCTTTAAATGTATTCAGTGACTTTGTGTTAGTCTGACTTTGACATTTTTGCTTGAATGGATAGTTTGTTTAAAGACTGTTTTAAAAAAAGAAAAAAAAACAGACAGATCCTAGAGGTGGCACAATCCAGTTGTCTTCATCTAAGATCGGGTGTGTCGTGATTAACCACCGTCACTGGTGTGTGGAGTGTGGCAGCTGAGCTCCTGCCAGCTCACCGAGTCCCTGGGTGTGTGTGTGTCCATAATTTTCATCCTGACCTGAAAGATTCTGAGAGCCTTTTGGACCAATTTAATGAAGACAATAAATTAAATCATTTCAGAGGATTCTTGTTTTGGTCAGTTTATTATGTAATTTAAAATATTTTTGACATTGTGATATTTGACCACGTTCCTTAAGCTACTCTCAAAGTGTGACCTGGAAACATCCCATGAATATGGTTATACAGTGGGGGGATTTTTTTTTTTTTAGCACTATGTAGTGGCCTTTATTCATAGTGGAGAGAGACAGGAAGGGAGGGCAGAGAGAATGGGGGTCATCCGGGCTGGGAGTCGAACCCGTGACCAGCTGCACGAGGACTGTAGCCTCTGTATTATGGCCTGCCTGCCCTGACCACTGTGCTACTGGGGCGGCCCCAGTTGGGGGGGGATTTTATATTTCCTCAGTTATGTTGCAGTTCAGCAAGAAGAGAAACAAGACAGTTATTAAGGATCTTATTCGACACTTCTGTTTTCCCAGAGTATGTGTCTGCCTGTGCTTCTGTAGATGACATGTTTGCAACCATCATTGCGAGAGCATTGTAGCACATCATCACAGTTTGGGGAGGCCGTTTCAAGTGTCAGGATGGAAACGGAGGTAAGGAAATGAATTCAAGTGTCCTCAGAGTACAAATGATGTTGGTCCGCT
Source organism: Hirundichthys speculiger (assembly GCA_018398805.1). NCBI lineage: Eukaryota > Metazoa > Chordata > Actinopteri > Beloniformes > Exocoetidae > Hirundichthys > Hirundichthys speculiger. The sequence continues at coordinate 16,825 of JAGFBZ010002518.1, forward strand.
GCTGTGCTTACTGTTTGGAGTAAGGATTGATTTTTTATGTTCTTCCTTTTGTGCTACCGTTTTAAAATTGTAATAAAACATTTCTCATGACTGACTTGAAATTTAAGGGCTGGCAGCCCTTTTAGTACTTAGATTTCTTTCTTTTTTTTTTTTCTTTTTTCATACAACTAGTATGGTGCTTTTCATTCAAATGCACCCTTTACAGAATCACTACCAAAGAAACAAATTTATTAAAAAAAAAAAACTTCTACCACCAAAACATCAAAATAAACACAATCACACACCTATACACATGGTCTACAGACACCAACACACCTAGATCCATCCCAATAATTTAAATGGTAGCAGCGCAGAGGTGAAAGAAACACTGAAAAACTAAAGTACATAAAACGCAACTGATTAAATAAATAGGTATGTGCTAAAATTAAGGTACTGGTAAATAAATGGGTAGGAAGGGGAAGTCGCATCACAGGACCACACAGAGATGACCATGCACACCCCTGTACAGTTCAGACTGGCCCACCAAAATCCATGTCTTTGGACTGTGGGAGGAAGTTGTAATGTACTGCCTGGAGAAAACCCACACAAGCACAGGAAGAACATGAAAACTAGACCAAATGAGCAATTTAGACTCCTCGTGTTCTTTGAACACTTCATTAAAAAAAAAAAAAAAAAGTGCAGAGCAGCCAGCTGCTGACCTGCTGAGGGTAGTCAGCTTTTGTAGGGGGGGTGATGGGTCTCCAAAAAAGGTAAGGCAGGTGGCGAGTGCCAAAATAACATTCACGTGAATGCCAGGATGCATAATCCTCCACGCAGATCATTGTATTATAACAAAATTAGCAGTGTTTCATGGAGCTACATGTCAGTGGTCATAATATTCAGGCTGACTGGTGTACATGTGGGAATTAAATGTAAGCCATAGCTGCTGGAAGAGGAGCTTTACAGTGTTTTCTTTACAAGGATATCAAAAAAGTGATACAATGGACAATTTGAACATTTTTTGAACTATGTTAATTAGATGAATGGATGGATACTAATTTCCAGTAGGAATAAAAATGTAAGGGATCATATGGTAACAGTTACGTAATTGCAGCTTTGTAATGTAGGAACATCCCTCTGTGGGATGGTGGTGTGGGTGTGGAGGAAGCCTTGGAAGCTTCACTGTCTGTGATTTTAGTCCTTTCTGACAGAATCAAGATTTGAGGTGTTAATGAATTACGTTGGTGAAGGACACTCACTCTGCTGCAAGATAAAACCATTTGTGACCAGGCTTTTGTGGCTGTGTACGGTTCTCCCACATGCTACTGAGGCTCCTGATGGTTGAATGAATACATCTAAATTATTAAACTACCAATATGTCTTGTTTCTTCAGACTTCAATCTTCCAATCCACCAAACAAGAGTCAACAGAAAAAAAAGAAAGTTGTTTCACGTTGGCAGAGAAGATTTGGCAAATCTTTCACAGGTGCAATCCATATACTCAGCTCTGCTGCTCATCCCACAAATGCATGTTCCTTACAAATGTGGTACTATTTTAAAGGAAATTAAACAGGCTTTCCCTTGGTCTAAGAGTTAAGCATTATTTAATAATAATAAAGATAATAAAATAATATTCAAAGTCAGTAAATGGTGATGAAAGACATGTAAATTTAGCGTTTTCCTTGTGAAAGCTCACACAAACCCACATATTTATTAGTAATTATTATTATTTTATTTTTTTATGGAAGTGAGTTTAATTTATCATTGACAGGGACGCGGGTTTATTTCTTGATTCCGCTGTGTTGATGGACTCGGTTCCGTTGTCATCGACCGTCGCTAACGCCTCTCAAAGGAGGCCGCTGATTGGTCCGTCGCTAACGCCTCTCAGAGGAGGCCGCTGATTGGTCCGCGCTGCAAACCAGCCCCCCGCGAGCCCCGGAACGGCGACCTCGGGTCTGCGGCGCTGTTTCAACGGTTCCGAGACCACGGAACCGACGGGGCTACGTCCGGATAAACGGCTGTTCGACTATGTGGTTGAAACTCTCCCCTCTTCTCCCCCACGCCTCCAGGCGAACAGTAGGAGGAGAAAGGCGGAGCCAGCCGGATACATTGTTTTGAAAAAGAAAAAAAAAAAAAAAAAACAACAACTGCTAACTTCAGTGCGGAGTTTCACGGCTAGCAGTTAGCATTCAACAGAAAAGACGTCCAAACGTTCCGTGTCACCGCAGCTGGTGATACTCGTAGCTGTAGTTTGATCAAAATGGGGACTTTCTCCGCGGTAGTTCGACCTCTGGTTTCTCACGTCCACCGACAGCTCGCCAGACACGCGAAGAGTCACCAGATAACGTCCGTGAGAAGATGCAACCTCACTGCATGCTCGAGCAGATATGTCCTGTCTCAGAGTGAGTACACATGACATGTTGAAACCATATCACCCATCTGTGATAGCCACATCAGGTCCGTGGTCTCGACCCGGTCGCTCATTGTCTTTACGAGACATAGTAGGGGAGGGTTTTTAATTTAATCAAACACCAGCATTTGCTCCGTAGTCGCAATCATTGTGGGTGTCGTGCCTGTAATTGTGGGTCACAAACAGAGAAGCAGTAAATGGTCATGTTTGTTTGTTGTAATGTAATTTTAAGAAACTTTGGACTGGATTTTGCTCATCGCTGGACCTGGATCGATTACAGCTCTGTTCACTCAGCGGAGTCCAGTTTCCTGGTTTTCCACACGAGTATTGATACTTGATCACCTAACAGCATGAAGGCCATGACCTACATATCCCCCCCAGCCCGCAGGTTACATATTATGTAGCTGAACAAGAGAAATACTTTACTTTTACTCTAGTTTCATGTCTTTACACCTTCCATATGTATCCGATCTCGTTTATACAACTTAACTCGCCTGTGGTGGCAGAACTGGGGTAGTCACGTTACAGATGCTGTAAAAACTTAACCTTTTCAGCAGTTTTTGGATCTGATATTATGTTAAACCTGCTGAGCCTTCATTTCAGCCCACTGGTATCCCTTCACATTGGTGAGATGGTGTATAAAGTGCACCCGAGCTGGTCTGACAAGTCTCTACAATTTCCCAACAACGCCCAGTAAACTGAGCAGTTGTCTTGCTCTCACTCTCAGGCCAACTGAAACCACAGAAAAAAACTGAAAAAATAAAAACCCAAAACCATTTGGAAGGGAAAACTGCATTAATTTTTCAGCCACAAGCATAAAATACATTTTGTTAACTTTATTTAAGGTGGTGTGCTTGGCCAAAGCATAATGAAAGGACTTTTATTTTATTTTTTTTTTAAACATTTCACTAGAAATAAGTTTTTATACCACTTCATTGGTCCTTCATTTGATCTGTCCACATAATTCACATAACATAATAAGATGATAAAGGTGCTCCAAATATGACTTTAGTGGCTGATCACAGATTGCTGGAAGAATCATCTGCTGATAATTATCATATTTTGTATTTGAAGCCTTTGATTAAAGTAAACTTATTTTGTTATTGACTGTTGTTAGCAACTTATTCTTTGCTTGTCACGAATTAATAACTGCTAATGTCTACCACGTAACGTGCATCTCGTCTAAATCTTATTAACTAATTTGCTGTACTTCCTCCCTCACTTGTTTTCTGAAGGAGCAGCCCTCCTCCCAACTCTCAATCTATATCTGCTGTTCCTGTTATTTTTGAAGGATATTTGTAGACAATGATCAGTGCCCAAATAGCTGGACCTGCCTTAGAAAATGATATGCACGCTGTTATAATTTCAATATGGCCTGAATATGGAAGCATTGAGCTCTAGGGCACAAACTCAAGCATCAAATTCTCCGTCCTTCTGTGGGTTTGGCACATCTTGATCCCAATCTGTAGCTTTGCATTTTAATTTTAGAGCTTCTAAGAGATGGCACACACCCTGCCTGAAATGGAGAAAGAAAAGAAAAAGAAAAAAAAAAACCTCTTCAGAGTCATACGCGGTTATGCAATAATGTTACCTTTTTCTCCTCAGAGGTTTGGAGATATCATTTGCTCTGGATAATCCAATGGCTGCACTGTTTGCTGGAACTGTTTCTTCCAGTGAAAACATTAACCACAGTAACAATTTGAAACCTGTTTACAAGACTCCCACATCCATTAGCAGTACTGCTGTCTGGGATCTTGTTCCTTTAAATTCGCATCATTTATATAAGCAAGGTTGAACTCTTACCATTTTAGAGCAGTAGTTTTGATTTATATACATTTGAGACTTTCATTGTGATCGCCACAGGGAATGTGATGTATGTGTCTCTGAGTTAGAGACATCATATGCAGTGTCAGCAAGTGTTGGAATGTTTGCTTGGCAAATAAAGTTGGGGAAAAGAGGTTTAGGAATGTGTGTTTTCTTGGTTGAAATGCACGTTTGCAGGGCAGATGCTTATTTTATTGCAAGTCAGTGATGAGACTTGCTCAATGCATCCTTCGAACACCTTCTGGAGCGCTAGGTTGACACGGGAGCAGAAATCGGCATATCCTTAAAACTGAAAAGTACAGAGTAGTTGAGGATGAAAGGCTTTGTAAGCAGTTATTGTGTGTCCATGTAAAACAGAGTCAGGCGGTCAACTCCCCCAGGAGGAGCTGCTGAAATCCGATGAAGATGAAGGTCAGCTCCCAGTCAGACCTGTTCAGCTTCGCTCTCAGCTTGACTGGATGAATGAAGAGCTAAACAATGGACTGAGCCGCTTTTGTGGTTTTTATTCTAGCTGTTGATCTTAGTTTGGAAGTAAAGTGAAAAGATCTTTTAAGTTATGCTTTTTTTTTTAAATTCTTACTATTCAAAGATTATATAAGTGGAGTTTATATTCTTGGATTGCTTTCAAGATTGGAAAAAAAGCAGAAAGCGGGAGGTCTGGAGAGAGAGCAGAGTTCTTTGGTAATTAAGAGTCAGGTCCACTGACAGACGCTGGCCCGAGCCGGTGGTTTGACTGGCCAGAGGTTCTGGTCTGTTTCTCCTGCTGTGGGAAGGAGCTGGGGGCGTGCCAGGACATTCCGTGTGTCACTTTCTGTACAGCCAGCCCACTTCTCTCTTATTTAGTTATTTCCTTTAAGAAAAAAGTAAGAGGATAGAAGGAAGTTTAATGCTCACTTGAACCTTTTCATTCAGTTCCCTCTGAGAGCTCAAGGAAGAAACTCTTTCTTTCTAGTACTGTCAACGTAGCATGTGAATGTTTGTTTTTAGGAGGCATTTTTTATTTTTATATATGAATGTTTTTGTTTAAAAATGGACTGGCTAACAATGCAGGAAGCAGCGGAGTGCAACATGAAAAGTAGGTGTTGGTGTTTTTTGTCTTTACACTGCACATGGGAACAAAAACTGTCAAAATGTATAATTTGTGACTTCTCTCTTTGGTTTCCTTCCACTGCTTCTTCTTCTGCTCTTGCCTCTACTCTTATCCAGTGCATCCCATGTGGCAGGGACCCCTCGCGGTACCTGGCGGCGATCGCCAGTCTCCCATTGATATTGTTGTGAGAAAGAGCGTCTTCGATTCCGAGCTGAAGCCCCTGGTCACAGATTATGACCCACAAACCTGCCAACAAATCTGGAACAATGGTTATTCCTTTCTAGTTGAATATGATGACACTACAGACAAGTCCAGTAAGTACCTTTTTAAAATTCAGAAGATGTTCTTACGTATATGCACTTATTTCTGCCTAAAATCACCTCATTGTCACCTGGAAAGTAACAAAATGGTTTATTCATTGAATATCATCACAAAGTTTGTCTTTTGAATCTGGAATGCATTGAAAGAAAATCTCAGGAATGAGGATATATGTTTTGATCTACATAAGAGGATTACCTCCTCCTTCACCTCCCTTTCAAAGCCCTCTGTATGAACGCAGTCATCAATCCTACACTGTCACATGGACTTTGTGACTGTCATGTGACCCTTTTTTTTTTTTTAAATCTCTGCTAACTTCTCCAATTACAACACTGGCTGACTTTAAATCATTGGTCTTTTTAGAATAATTGCTAGGCTTTACAACAATCCTATAACTTTCCAAACCATCAGGACTCCTAAAGCTTTTTATTTTCTTTGAAGAAATGCAAGTGTTCAAGAAAGTAAAAACACCAATTTTATTTGTGTCACAAGTTCATCTTGTATTTTGAAATAAGTCTTGTATTTACTTTTTTGTAATATAAATAAAACAATAATCTGGCATGAAAACAGATTCTTTGACCTAAAACTTAATTTTTAAAAACATTTCTAGAAACAAAGAAAAAAAAAAAACCAAGCCATGTTATAATCGAAAGCTCAGCAGGCCTTTTGAATGTTGTTGTTTTACAGTTTATGACAACAATAAAAAGTCATTGCTTCATAGGCAATTGTGGCCTCACCTTTTATTGTTTCATTGAAGTTTTTAGGAATGTATTTCTGCCAGAACAAACTGTTACACAACGGATGACTTTCTTAGAGACAAAAAGGTATCGTTTCCAAAGGCAAATATGAACTACCTCCTCAGGAAGACCTGTGTTTCATTCATTTATTGAGACAGTAAGAGTTTGAAAGAGTATGACATTTTGATACACATGTTCTGTATTTTTCTGGCGCAGCACTTAAAGGAGGTCCTCTGAAAGACAAATTTAGACTGTGTCAGTTCCACTTCCACTGGGGTGAGACCAACGACTGGGGGTCAGAGCACACTGTGGACCGAAGGCTGTTCCCTGCAGAGGTACCGCATCAGTGCTGAAGCATGTACACGCTACCAAAGATGCATAAAGAGTGGGGGACTTATTAATAAGTGCCGCATATCCTCTATACCACTAGTGACTTTGCATGCAGACAAACTGCTTTCCCCTGTTTTTTTTCCACAGAGGAAGCGTGCACCTTACCTTCCCTTGTTTATTCAATGCAGTAACATAGGAGAAGATGATCTACGTTGACTGGATAACACCCACTTGATGGTTACTGTCATATGTACAAAGTTGGCCGAAGCTCAACTTTTTGATCTGCTTCTTTCAAGAGAGGCTTCGAATAGGTTTTGATCTTTGCTTTCCATAGAAAATGTGTGGGATCAATTGCCCCTTTTCCACTAGTACCTACTTGACGCGGCTCGACTCGACTCGGCTCCGCTTTGGAGGTTTTCCACTAGGTCATAGTACCGGCTTGGCCCTCCTTTTTTCGTACCTACTTGGCTGGGGTTCTATCCGGGCTGAGTCGGGCCGAGAATACAACGTCACCACGCCGCGGGCCATTGATTGGCCAGAGAGCAACGTCATGAATGAGCCTTATGCGACTCCTCCACACCCGCCATATTTAAAACTCGGCAACAACAAACTCAACAGCAATTTTACTTTACCTGCAATTGTCTACTTCACAAAACGAAGAATGGCCGGCAAGTCTACTCCATGGTCGAATGACGAACGACGTCCTCCATTGTTATGGTCGCAAACGTGACCAGAGTTGCCGCATATAAAACACGTCACTGCGTTTCAGGCCACCTTACCATGAAGGCCCCACCCACATCGAGGTGGTACTGAACTACAGTGGAAAACCACTGAGACCGAGTCGAGTCGAGCCGAGTCGAGTAGGTACTAATGGAAAAGGGGCAAATGTGAGTCAGTCAGCATTTAGCGAGCACCAGGTGTAATGTAAAAATGAGAGATGCAGTAGTTGATCGGGAAGTGCCAAGAAGCAGCTGATCTGTTTCAGCTTAAATGGCTTTTTTTTTTTTTGGTCAGTTAACTCATTTTGTTCAAAGCCCCTCACTGAAAAATTCACACCATTTACGGATTCTCTGTGCCAAGCTTGTCTTTTGGATGGACGTTTTTCCCTATGAACACAGCATACCCAAATATGCCAATTCATGCAACCCTCAAGGTAGAAATAAGCTGTGGAGGAACAAGAACCTGAGCTTTTGGGACAACAAAGTTATTTCAGTACTTAAAATAGTATCACCCTCATGAACACAAACACTGTTATAAAGGTACCAAAGATTTTTATTTTTTTTTCTTTTTGTAGTCATGAATAGGCCTTTCAGAAATGTGATAACATCACCTGGCCCCATAATACACAATACAGAACAGGAAATAATTCTCCAGTATTGTGTTACCAGAACCTTTTAATCTTGTTTCATGTGCACACACATGCACACACACCAACCTACTGACAACCTGTCCCAATGCAGCAGTTACTGTTACAGACATTTGGACCAATGTCAGCTTCATGTCCACGTCTCCAGTCTATTCATTATAATTATTATTATTAGCTAATATCACTTTTTGATTGAAGTTGAATTACTGTTGGGAAATTGACTTTTCTCTGCATATTTGGTAACAAAATATTGATATAATAAGTTGTCCAATCTGACAGTGTAATCAGGACCAGCCATTCTCAGACTGACCTAGATGTCACTCACATCTTTACAATATGTGGACAGTAGGTAATTTCTGTTAAAAGTGGCAGCTTGTGAAATAGCTTTATCATTACTTTTTTTTGACTTAATGAGTCTATTTAAATTAATGTTCACACCAACTGCTGATATTGTCAGAATAATTATGAATTATTTAATTACTGACTTAACGAGAATACAAAAAGTGATGATGTACTCTCATCAAAAATGTTTATTGAAGTCTTGTCTCTTTACTGCCAACGGCACTTTTGCCTCTTGGGTGTCAGTCCCCATCCAGTAATGTTTGTGACAAAGAAACACATTTATTGAAATATTAGAATATGCAGAGGGAACATTTCACCTCCAGAGAAGAGAAAGGTGGGAACTCCAAAAAGACGTGGTTGACATTTGTGAACAAAATGTCTTGCGTAGTTGTGTAAAGCTGTACACCAGCCTTAGACGGGCCTACCGAGTGGTGGAGTGAAGTCAAGAGACTGATTCCACTGGCTTCTATAAAAAGAGTTGAATGAAAAGAGCAAATGCTGACTTTGCTTTTCCCCTGTTTTAATCATGTACTTCTCTTGAATTGCTTGGGGAAAATATTTTAGAAGTATTGAATGGATATTAGATTTTTTTTTTCTCCTCTTGGTTTCCGGTATGCTGCCAGACTGTCAACCCACCTTTTTTATTTTTCAAAAGCCAAGGTGAAACATAAAGGGCATGTTCATCTTTCAGCAGGTGTTTTAGCCCCGCACTGTTGTCCTGAGTCATGTTTAGTTGCAGAACATCTATTTTCAAGCTGTTCCATTACGTTCAAGCACTCTTATTACATAAGAGTTTCCAGTGACAGTGTGTCTCTGCATGTTGTTCACCAAGGCCTTGTTGGTGGTTGTGGGAATGTGTCCATGTCAGGGTTATCATCACTCAGCAGCCCTCCTATGAATGTGTGTAGAGCAGGGGTATTCAATTAAAAGTCACAGAGGTCCGGTTATTAAATTTTGCCTAAGTAGAAGCCAAAGTTTTGAAAAAGTAACTAATTTTTGTTTTAACTTCAAATGCAGGAAATATTCCATATCTTTTATCATAAATAAAAGCAGTCCCATGCAGTCAAATAAACTTAAGGCTTTTATTTAAAATCAACCAAAAGTGAAACCTCAGAATAAAATCAATAATAATGCAAGTCCATGTCTGAAGAATTGAAGTCCTCTTCAAGTAAAAAATTAAACCCTGAAAAAACAAAAAAGTGCAAAAAAAAGGCATGTTGACTTTTTCATAAAACATTTTTCTTTGAACTGTCCTTCTTTCTTCTTGAATTGAAGGCCTCTTTAAGTAAAAAAAGTAAACTCATGTACACTCAGGAAACATTAACTAAAAAGTGCAAAAAAAAAAAAAAAGTGCTGTGTTTTGTCTCATAGTGGTGTTTCACATTCCCACTTTTAATCGATGCCACAGTCTCGGAGCTGATGAGGCAGACAGGCTTGGAACTGCTGACCGGGAGTATAAACGTACATTTTGCTGTCCATTCGTCTTTAAAACAACAGTTTTCAGTGTCTACCTTCCTCTTTCGATCAAGCCATGATGTCTCCATGGTATCTGCTTTGCTTTCTTCCTGCGCTGTCTTCAGTCCTAAAGTTTGTGCTTGTGTGACTGATTTTGGGTTTGCTGGGAATAATGTAGGTGTGGTTTGGTTTGGGGGTGCAATGAATTCTGGGGATCTAATCTTGATTTGCACGGAGAATTTACATGTGGCCACTGTATTCTAGTTGATGCGATATCAGAGACTGACTTTGGCCGTATTAACTGTAGTAGCACCGCCTGCTGTAAATATCCACGGTTGTTCAAAACCGCTCTGTGAAAATGACACTACTTATTTTTTGCATTGGTCACGGGTCCGGACAGAAACCATCTCCCGGTCCGGATCCGGACTGCACTGTTGCGTGAGCCCTGGTGTAGAGGATTGAGTTACAGTTGTGTATAACAGGATAAATCAATCAAAAGAAAAATTAGTCAGAAGTTACAAACATTTCAGATAAATACATGATGTTCCTTGTTCTGTGTCTTGTCAGCTCCACTTGGTCCACTGGAACTCTGAGAAGTACAGTCTGTTTGAGGAGGCTGTGATGGAAGACAACGGACTGGCTGTCATTGGAGTTTTTCTTAAGGTACATGCACGCTTCAGTCACTGGAACTATTGCGCAAAAATTGTAACGTACACTGACGTGCACCAGTCTACCTGTGATTAGCCTCCTGCATGTTTTTGGTGACCTCTCTGTGTGAGATAAAAACTGGATAAGTGACATGGTGTCAGCTGATTTGCACTGCGACTGAAATCCAGATTAATGTTTAATCCTTTTGTAGGTGGGAAAAAGACACGAGGGATTGCAAAAGCTGGTAGACGCTCTGCCTGCAATCAGACACAAGGTCGGTGACGCACGTGCACACTTCTGCTTTTAAAGATTAGTGTGTTTTTGAACATTTTGAAATGTTCTCAGCAGTCTAGTAAATGTCCCACTATCACAGAGTGTACTCTGAAGGCCAGGAGGCACCAGCCACTCCTCTTTCCAGTGGCTGGCTGCATGTTGGTGTTTTGTGATGTGCCACACCATTACACTTAACAACACTGTTCTATACATTCCTCTGCTTTTATAGCAGCACTGTCTCTTTATCAAAAGTAAGAGGTGTCATACAACTTTAAGATAAAATTTTACATGGTCTGCACTTGACGTCAAGCCTTTTTATTTTTATTTAACCTTATTTAGGTTTTACAGAGTGCATTACAATGTTTTTTTTTTTCATTCATACTCATCCAATGTGTCTTATTCTATACTGTACCGTATATAAAGTGCTTTGTTTCTGACTGTAGCTGCAGGTTGCTCTCATATCAGTTGCACAGGCTCAGCAAGAATGCATGGATTCATATTACCTAGTGTCAGCAGTTCTGGCTGCAGGTGGTGTAATGCTCTGACATAGATTATTAACACACTTATTCACAACTCGTCTAACATCAAGTACACGATGCAGTTCAGATCAGCAGAACAAGCCTGAAATGTATTCCTGTTTCCCTTTTAAGTGGCAGTTGCCTTGTTCCAAGTAGAAATAAATGTGGTTCTTTTATAAAGTGCTTATCTTTGACATCTGATAAGGTTAACGCTTGTCAAATAAGATAAGATGTGCCAGTTGAGTTACACATTGAGCATATTTTGTACTGGAAAATTATTAAAGATGGGTTATAATGTCAAGACAGTTGCAGGGGACATTTTTTGGGACTAGTCAAGTGTAATGAAGCTCATAGACTCACTAGCCATCTTGCATTTTGTGAGCTTTGTGTGACGATGCCTTTTGCCTTTTGTTTTGAATGTAAAATAATTGAACCCTGATGGATCCTTGCTGAGTATGCTGTGTCTGCGTTTGGCTGACTGCAGGGCAGCGTAGTTGAGTTTACACGGTTCGACCCTGGATGTCTGCTACCCAGCAACATAGATGATTATTGGACGTACCATGGCTCCCTGACCACACCGCCTCTGACCGAGTCTGTCACCTGGATCGTCATGAAGCAGCACATAGAAGTCAGCCATGACCAGGTATCAGATCAAACCAAATTAAGTAAACGATTACTTCCACAAGTGAACTTTTCTTAGGCCAAAGTGCAGCAGTAGATTGTGTAACTGTTTAAAAAGAAAAAGTAAACTTGGATTTAAGACACAGACTATATATGATGTATGATAAATACCCTAAAAAGAAAAGATATAAAAAATACAACAAGCAAACCTTAAATAACAAAAAAAAACTTGGCTCTAAAGATCTAAGAAACAAAGTGAAATGTGACAAAGGGCAAGGACTGTTGAGTTAGCGGCTAAGTCAACAACATTCCTCATCGAGCATTGAGGTGGATGTAGGAATGAATGACATCATGAGAGGAACTCTCTCTGTTGTCTACCTGAAAGTAACTACTTGCAGTGAATTTGTTTTGTTTTGTATTATTTTATTATTAGTCCAGTCTTTTCAGGATTGTTGGCTTAATCCCAATTCAAGAGGTACTTCATTTCAAATGTAGATCTTGAAGCCCAAGTGCCACAGGACGTGGAACGCGCTGCGCCAGCCGCCTTGAATCATCGCCATTCAAGTCAATAAGAGAGGTCTCACCAGTGGCGCCTGTCCATGCTCCTCCACCAGTCTATTTTGGTTCTTGGCCGCTGGTTGACTGTGTCACTTTACACACAGTACCTCAAGTTGGCAGGAAGTCAGACGTGAAAATGGGAGAGAAAATCCTGGGAAATTTCAAAATAAAACACCACCCTCAGGCTCTGACTCAGACACCGTTAACCTGCAGAGACTGTGTGTAAACAATTCAGAGGGTTTTAGAAGAGAGTGATGCACTGAGGAGCTTCTCATTTCTTAAACAACTATGTTGGAAGACGCATCCTGTGGTCATGGAAAATATGGTGATCTGTTTCAGAAGGGTCAAATTATTGGCATGCATCAAGCAAAGAAAACATCTGAGGAGAAGCTCCTGAGGAGCTCCTCAGTGCATCAGTCAGGATTAACTTGTTAACAGCTGAAACATAATCATCCAGCAGTAATTATACAATGGGAGGCTCTTATCTATTTGCTTCGTTAAGCATGTGCCACCTACTCGGCTGTATTCGAAATTGACAACCAAGTCACCCGAAGGTTTCAGGGATGACAATTTTCCGCGGTACCCTCCATGAACCTCTGACTCGGCCGAGCGAGAGATGATCCAATGATCAGATCCAGCAGAGACTGTGGTCCGCGTGACGTGAATTCTCGATTGCGATTGGTTGATTGAGACCAGGGCATGCGCACTGAGCTGTTGGTCCGGCTGATGTCACTATCTGTCTTGTTGGACATAGAATCCAACCAAATCCGGGTCATCAGCTGCCATCACAGCCGAATCAATGGTCAAAGTAAACCCGAAGCACATATTTTCTGATATTACTTCTCCCTTTCTTGTTTGGATGGATGAAAACACTAGAATTTCGATGTGAAATGAGGTGAAAAAAATTACACAGCAACCGGTAATTCACCATGCCCCATGGTTGTCAAATGCTGAAAAAATGAGTAATTATGTCGCCAGACCTGTCAAATGGCCAATTTCAGGTCAATTTATGGTCAAAATTGTTGCGATGAAAGAACTACCAGCAGTAATAATGAATCTATGACTTATATCAGTGGTTCTCAAACTTTTAATACTGCGTACCATCTGAGAAACTGTGTACCTGAGTACCACCATGATGACTAACTTTAAGATATATACCTTCTCAATTAGCTTTAAATTCACAGGAGAGTTGTTTATTATTCAAAATGTTTATTCAAAATTTTCTTGAATATAAGGCTATAAGCCCCCCCGGCTTCGCAAACCACTTCAGAGTTTTTCCCAATTTCCTGTTGACATCCCTGAGGTTTGGAGCTCACATGACCGTTGCACAGGAGTCTGCTCGTTTAAAGACCAAAACTGAATCATCCAAGTCTGTTGCTCTGGAGTTTTTCAAACTTTAACCTCCACTCTTGCATTCAAATATGGATAAAGTGCAAACCATTAAGAGTGATGCAGAAAAAAAATCATTAGGTCAAGGAAAAATGGTTGAGAAATATTTTGCCAGAAAGCAACTATGTCTATGTAAGACTATGTAATGTGTTCTTATTATACAGTAGTTTTACTGAAGCTATTTTTTGTCATATTTAGAACAGAACAACCACAAGAGGGCGCTTGATGTCAAATTCAGCTCTTTTCTCAAGTTGTGCTTTTAAAATAACAGTAAAGGCCTTTTCCAGAAAATAAAATACTCTTGCAGCATTGCAATAGTTCTAATGACCTGGAGTTAACATGTTAGCCTTGTGATTGCTAACCTGCTAAGATCTTTCCAGAACATCCAGTGACTCATGCTGAAGTTTAATAGAAGCTGACAGAAGTTTTTATTTATCTATTTATTTTTGTGCCTCACTCACACTTTTAGCTGGCAGTCTTCCGGAGCCTTCTATTCACCTCAGCTGAGGAGGAAGTACAGAAGAGTATGGTGAACAACTTCCGTGTGCAGCAGCCGCTGCGAGGTCGCACCGTCCGCTCTTCCTTCACTCCGTTCCTGCAGGAGGCGCCACCAGCTGAAGGCAACAAGCAGACCCACTGAGGCAGCTGGACTCAGTACGCCTCCCAGTGACCACTGTTACCGCACAGTGACCACTGTTACTGCACAGTGACCACTGTTACTGCACAGTGACCACTGTTGCAGCTCAGTGACCACTGTTACAGCACAGTGACCACTGTTACAGGACAGTGACCACTGTTACTGCACAGTGACCACTGTTGCAGCTCAGTGACCACTGTTACAGCTCAGTGACCACTGTTACCGCATAGTGACCACTGTTACAGCACAGTGACCACTGTCATGACGCAGTGACCACTGTTACAGGACAGTGACCACTGTTACAGCGCAGTGACCACTGTCATCGCGCAGTGAACATTGTTGCGACACAGTGACCACTGTTACAGCACAGTGACCACTGTTACCGCATAGTGACCACTGTTACAGCACAGTGACCACTGTCATGATGCAGTGACCACTGTCATGACGCAGTGACCACTGTTACAGGACAGTGACCACTGTTACAGCGCAGTGACCACTGTTACAGCGCAGTGACCACTGTTACAGCACAGTGACCACTGTCATCGCGCAGTGAACATTGTTGCGACACAGTGACCACTGGTACAGGACAGTGACCACTGTTACGGCGCAGTGCTGCTTGTTAACATCTCAGCAGAAAATGATTTTAAGAGAATGACAAAGTTTTACTCTAAGGAGCTTTGATTTTTTTCTTGTCTTTTTTTTTTTTAATATAATCACTCTTTTTTCAATACAAATAATATATATGAAAGATGTAAGAGACTTGATAAGTTGAGAGTTTTAATTTTCTCTCTGATTTTTGGTTTGACAGTTCAGACCAATTACCAATAAGGGATGGTTGCTGTGGGGAAAAAAATAATTTTTTAATTTTTCTAAAAGATTAATATAGCTCATATTTATTATAGAATTACAGTCTGTTCAGTTTTTTTTTTTTTTTTTTTTTACCTGTGGCTCAGTGCAACTCCTTCCACTGACCTGCAGGTAACAACTCGACAGCAGTTTACCTGCCTGGCCGCTGCTGCAGCTGCTCTGATGTCCTCTTGGTGGTGCTTTAATCCTTAGAAAGAGGCTGGAGCTGACAGCACAGGCACAGGAGATTTTGGACAGTCAGGGGGCTTAATACAAATGGTAATGCATCAAAAATTGTGTCTTTCTTCTTTTTCAATCACAGTCAGTGTTTAATTTTTTTTTTTTTTTTAATCGTCTGTGCTTGGTTGTTTGAGTTCTTGATATCAAACCATTAAGATCAACTGAATGTATGTTTTCTTCTGTTACAATGAGATTATATTGTACTCGGTACATTGGACTTTCAAAAACACCTATTTAAAACATCATTTTACTTAACACATTTAAAACTCTACTAAATCTGGCGTTACTTATATGCACAAGGAAGCCAGGTTTCTGTAGCACATACATGTATTTCAGAATATTCTGATGTGGGGGACAAAGCAATTATCTTCTATTATTCCATCATGCAGTTGTCTAATACTGCAACTGTAGTGCCTTAAGTGTCTTGTGTGAATCGGTGCTGCTGCAGTTTCACATCCATATCTCAGAGCATGAAAAACCATTTTCATTCCATGCCCAATTTTCTTCTTTTTTTTGTTTTTACCTTTGGTTCACATGCAGAGCATCTTCACAGCGACAGCCATTTCTCAGCTGGAATTTATTTTTCTTTTGAATTATTTTTTTTACACATGGAGATAAAATGAGAATTCAGTCATTGTAGGAATGTGGAAACAGGAATTCAGGAAACCTTGACGTGCTCAGACTTCCAGGATTTTTACTGGAATCAGGCTCACTTTGTCATCTGGTTTAGTTTGCTCCCAAGATAATCAAATGAAGATGATACAACAAAGTGGATTTTATTATGCAAGAATCTAAGCTCCTTTCCTTGGGAAATAAAATTGAAACGCACAAAAGACAATTCCTTTGATAAGTGACTACAGTAGCTTTATACATCAGCTCCACTATCTGCTTGAGCTATTCTTAGAGGAGTCTGAAATCTTTAGTTAGCAGTTAATGAAGCTTTTTTTTGGGTGCGTCTTTATACTCTGCAGGCACAGTGCCACTGAGGGCTTTATTGAAGAGCTGGCTTATGCAAGGTTGCATTTTCTAAAGAAATGCGGCAGTCTTCCTGCTGTGGTTCACGTCCATCAGTCTTCGTACACTACAAACTGTGCAGCACAATAGGAAAGATGAATAGATTTGAGAAAAAGATAGCGGGGGGGTGGGGGAGCTGAACTGATGAGGGACACACATGAAAAGACTTATGTTTTTTTTTCTTTTGTGTACCAGCTCAGGTACTCTGTACTACACACCAAACCAGAAAAACAAGTCACATCTGGCCTCTTGTAATAACTACATAAAGCTGACCTCAGGGGTGAGAGGTCGTGGCTGCCTCTATAATCCCTCTTTAACAACACTGCTGTCCAAACTGCCTCTCACCCATGAGGCATGAACTACCACTGCCGCTCAGTCTCCCTCATAGACCCTCCATGATGAGGCGGGACATGACGCAGCACGCTGTCTGGACGTGAGCTGAACTGAGTGACGTTAGGTTTGTTTGTGAAGGCTTCAGATAAGGATTTTGGGTGGGAGGTTGAAGTGATATTTTCTGCTATTTAGTGTTTTCTTCTTCTGCTCATTGTGTTACACTAACACGGAGACAAGGGACCCAGTGCTGCCTTCATCCTGTACAGCTTTATTTTATTGGGAACATTGAAATGTACACCATCATCTGCCTTTATTTGTCATGCATTTTACTCACATTGTTACTTTTTATGCTTTTTTAAAAAGTTTTTAATTTCAAAGCTGTTAATATCAAGATGCAAAAATGCTAATGTTTAGTGAGGGGAAAATATTTTCATAAATGGCCTTTTGGAGCCATGACAAATGACTTCATTTCATGAGCAATGTACAACCTGATAATTACTGCATCACTGCCACGCTGTCCTCTTGATTTGTATCACTGCCTGCCTTTTTAATTTCACAAGTATAACAGAATGTACGTCCTGTTGTGTCTTCTACATGTTTTGCGAACCCTTCCTGGCCTTCTGTAGCTCAGTGTGATGTTTTAGCAGGTGTTTGTTGTGTATTCTACATACTGTACACTGCGGTGTTTATTTGCGTAGTCTGCAGCGTTCATTCTTGCCCTGCAGGCTCCCGCTGAGCCCCTCCCAGCATGCTTTGCTCCACCCGGATAGTTTCTTTAAGATCCCCATCCAGCTGTGCAGTGAGGGAGTGTTCTGCTCTTCACAGGGGAATGTCGTAAACCATCCATCAATGATGTAATATGATTTTGGAGAAATTCAAGTTAAAATTTGACTTATGATAATAAAGCAACGTGGTGTTTAAGATTACAGAGTCGTCTCTCTCTATTCTGTTTAAAACCAACAAGATCCTCACAGTCAGTCTCCTACTGGGAGATGTTGGAGCTTCCATGAGCCCAGAACATCCTGCTATAGTTGGGACGAAGTCACATGGGACGTCTGCACTTGTGTGTGTGCTGATCTTCTCCAGCGTTAGAAGCTGGACTACTGTGTGCTTCTTCCCAACAACTGCAGTTGTGACTGTTTCTTTTACAGATTGAGATTTGTTTATAAGGCATATAAAGTTCATGTAAAATATATGTTATGAATGAAACCCCAGCTTTTTATACCTATTTATTGTGATGTGAATACAATGTCACAGCTCACATGGAGTTAAGAATAAAAAAAAAAATAATAAATTACATTTCACTGAATTTTTAAATTATTTTTTCCATTCACGCAGAGGGACTGCTGAAGTAATGAGCATTTTGATAAGGGTGAAAAATAGTCTTGTCCAATAGCATAATAAACCTGCCTCTTCTTACCTGAAACGGGTACTAATGGGTTTGCTCTGCTTCAAATCAGCCACCTTTTCTAAAAAAAAATTGAGAAAATTACATGAAATGAAAATAAAAATTAATTTGCAAGTCATTGAGGGAAATAAGTATTTGATCCCCTAGCAAAACATGATCTAATTCTTTGGTGGCAAAACCCTTGTTGGCAAGCACAGCTGTCAGACGTTTCTTGTAGTTGCTTACTAGGTTTGAACACATCAGGAGTAATTTTCGTCCACTCCTCTCTGCAGATCATCTCCAAATCCTGAAGGTTTTGAGGCTTGCGCTTGGAAACTCAAAGCTTCAGCTCTCTTTATAGATTTTTAATAGGATTAAGGTCAGGAGACTGGCTAGGCCATTCCATGACCTTGATGTGCTTCTTATGGAGCCACTCCTTTGTTTCCTTGGCTGGATGTTTTGGGTCGTTGTCATGCTGGAAGACCCGTCCACGACCCATTTTCAATGTCCTTGCGGAGGCAAGGAGGTTGTCACCCAAGATTTTGCTGTACATGGCCCCGTTCATCTTCCCATCGATGCGGTGAAGTCGACCTGTCCCCTTAGAAGAGCAACACCCCCAAAGCATAAGGCTTCCACCGCCATGCTTGACAGTAGGGATGGTGTGGGATCATATTCAGCATTTCTCTTCCTCCAAACACGTCGAGTTGAGTTGAGGCCAAAGAGCTCAATTTTGGTCTCACCTGACCACAGCACCTTCTCCCAGTCTCTTTCTGAGTCATTAATATGTTCGTTGGCAAACCTGAGTCGGGCCTGGACGTGAGCCTTCTTGAGCAGAGGGACCTTGCACGCACTGCAGGATTTTAAACCATTGCGTCTCAGTGGATTACCAATAGTTTTCTTGGTGACTGTGGTCCCAGCTGCCTTGAGATCATTGACCAGCTCCTCCCGTGTAGTTCTCAGCTGATCTCTAAACTTTCTCATGATCATTGAGACCCCACTAGGTGATATCTTCCATGGAGCCCCCAGCCTAGGTTGATTAACAGTCATGTTGTACTTCTTCCACTTCTGAATAATTGCACCATCAGTTGTCACCTTCTCATTCAGCTTCTTACTTATGGTTTTGTAGCCCATTCCAGCCTTGTGGAGTTCAACAACTTTGTCCCTGACATCTTTTGACAGCTCTTTAGTCTTGCCCATGGTGGAGATGGTGGAGTATTACTGAGTCTGTAGGCAGATGGCTTTTTATACAGGTGACTATTTGGAACAGGTGTCTCTCATGCAGGTAATCACTTCAGTGAGATTAGGAGTATGCCAGTGGTCTGTGGGAGCCAACACTGGTCAAGGTTGGTCGGGGATCAAATACTTATTTCCCTCAATGACTTACAAATTAATTTTTATTTTTCATTTCATGTAATTTTCTCAATTTTTTTTCAATATTCTTTCTATAACTGTTGAAATAAAGCTGCCAGAAAAATCTGAAACTGTTCATTTATTTCTTAGTATGACAACTGCCAAAATCAGCGGGGGATCAATACTTATTTCCTCCACTGTATATCTGATTTAAAGTTTTTGCAAGATGACAATAACCATTAATATACAATACTCACAAAAGGGATATTAGACTTTCAGATAAAAGTTTTGAGAAACATATCATGAGAGTCTGGCATTTAAGTAGAAACATGCAGAGGTATTTTCAAAAGCTAACAACAGTGGTGGATGTACCATGACAAAAAATGTCCACAGTTCACAGTGAAGCATCATGGGATGTGATCAAAGGACGTTCACGTCCCTGTTGTTCTGTGACTCTTCCAGTCCCTCTTTGTCTCCGTTCCGACCTGCTGATAACACTCTAAGATCAGTGGCAGCTTCCCTCCTAGAACATCCCATTTGAAGCCTCGCAACAACCAGGTACCGTTAATCGACTGTTGGGTGTCATCTTGGTCTCATGATGTCAAAATGTGAAGAGCATGATGAAGAGGACTGTTGTCATTGAATCAGAACATTTAGTGGTTGATTCATGGATCAGACACTTGTGATTTTTGCAGTTAATCACCTTGTTTGAGTTTAAGATTATGTTATCCAATGAGTACTGAAACACAGAACGTGCATTCAACAGTTTAAAGGTCAAATTAAGTTTACCTAAAGTTTAAAGTGCATCCTGAAATTTCATCCAAAAGCCTAATGTTCTCAAGTTTTTATGAGTAATGTGTACGCATATAGTTGTTAAAAAAAAAAAAAAGTAACTACAAATGTTAGACATAATATGTAACAGGTGGAGACGCTGCAATCAACAGGATTGATTCATATCATTTTACTCAATCTCAAAAATGATCAAGAAATTATTTATTTTCATCAGCTCATTTTCCGTATCCGAGCACAGGTGCTATACAAACTGCATAAAGATTTTTCTCCCATCTCACTTGTTAATTCTAAATTTTTTAGAGTGAAGGTAACGACCGTTGACTGTTAAAGGAAACATCAAAGCACCAAAATCCTCACTTCCTGGTTAAGGCTTAGCAGGAAGTAGATTTTGTTGCAGTTCCTCAACTGACCACTAGGCACTGGCTCCAAAACCCTGCAAATCCCCCTTAACGCCCACATTAAAATGCCCAACTACGAGCAAAACGAGGGCTCGTTTTACAAACCAATGGGTGACGTCACCAGATGCTTTGTTCCCAGTAAATACAGTCGATGGTAACAATACAAAATGACAGAATACATGAACTTGTGATGGACTTGAGACCTGTCCAGGGTGCACCCTGCCTGTAGTCCGGTGATAGCTTCTATAGAGTCCATCAGACCCCAGTGGCCATCAGCAGGACTGAAGTGGGTATGAAAAATGAAACGAATGAATGAATGAACATTATTTGACTTTGAGAAACAGCAGCTATTAAGCCACCTGTCTTCGCTGGCACTACCTCCTTCCATCCATGGAAACCGACACTTTCTCAATCTGTTCCCATTCAGCTAACTGAAACAGAAAGCATGGAGACAACCCTGAAGACAACCCTCAGGAGCTTTGATTAGTTTCTCTCGTAAGTCCCACCTCAACGCTTTGTCTGTATGTCATAGTTATTTTCTGCTAAACTCTTGCATTGACATGAATTTTGTCAGTGCAAGACAATGAATCAGCCTAGGCTTTCTACTAATTTTACACTTGACTGCTTCTAAAAATGAACAAGGCTATTTAAAAAAAAAACAAAAACAAAGAAAAACAACCCTTCTACTCCACCAGTACCTTTGAAGCCTCCCCAACACAGTGAAGGGATGTGTGGAGGCCCCTGCCCCGGTGCCTATGGTTGAGTTGTTTAAGCTATTTTCTCTGCTACAACGGGTGGGTGTGATCCACGTCTCCACCTGATTTTAACCAGAAAGAAAGCGATTGAAGCTGACCTCTGGGGGTGTTTATTGTGCTTGGCTTCAGGAGGGAATAAAAGCTTGATTCTGCACGGACAATGCAGTACTGAGTTTCCCTTAATTGTGTAGAACAGGAGAGACCAGAGCTTTGAACTTCTCACTATCTGTGTTGCTCTGGCCGGCGTGAGGTTTTGAAATATCTGAAGGACAGAACATTTAGAACTGCTTGTTGAAATCTGACTAACTGTTAGAGATGAACAATTAACCGAATTTAAATCAAAATTTCAGTTGGAAATAAAGCAATCAGTAAACTGCAAAGGTTGCAATCATACAATATTTTGTGCAACATGTCAGACAAAGGCTTGAAACGGTAGTGGTCATATTGACAAAGTTACAATGTCCTCCTTGTGTGACGGTCACCCAGCCTTGACTTCTGAACTGTAATTAAAGACCGAACTGAGCATAATCATTCTTTTTTTAACAATGACGAGGCTTGTTGTGCTGGTGATTATACTAACAGACTGCTGCAACTGACCTCTTAACAAAAGATACGCCATTCCTTCTTCTATTTCTTTTAGTGAAGTTACCTTCCAGCAGAATTTAAGAAAAATTAAGTAGAAATGTTGCTGAAGAAATGTGGAGTTTGATGCCACAATGACTGATTTCTATTCAAACTGGACAAACTCACCTCCACAAACTTCAAACAACAATGCCTGGACATTTTTTTAAAAGTTTTCTACCACACAGCCGACAGCTCATTCTAAATCTCAACATAAGATAAGCAGCCATTGGAAAGTGTGGTTCCGCTATAGCCTGCAGGATATAAGCCATCTCTTCATGCTCTTGTATCTTCAGGGCTTTTCCACTGGGAGGTAGTGGTGGTAACTGGATGTAAAGGTGACCCTACACTTAATGGTTTTACAAGTGATTTTACTCCCCAGATCTCAGTCATCAGGTGGCAATCAGAGCAAGTCAGCAATCAGGAGCATTTCCATCCATCCATCCATCCATCCATCCATCCATCCATCCATCCATCCATCCATCCATCCATCCATCCATCCATCCATCCATCCATCCATCCATCCATCCATCCATCCCACCAGTCATCCATCCATCAGTCCATCCATCCATCCATCCATCCATCCGTCCATCCATCCATTCATCCATCCATCCATCCATCAATCCCACCAGTCATCCATCCATCCATCAATCCATCCATCCATCCATCCATCCATCCATCCATCCATCCATCCAAACAGTCATCCATCCACCCATCCATCCATCCATTCATCCATCAATCCCACCAGTCATCCATCCATCATCCATCCATCCATCCATCCATCCATCCATCCATCCATCCATCCATCCATCCATCCCACCAGTCATCCATTTATTTGTCTAGCCATCCATCCATCCATTTGTCGATCAATCCATCCATCCATCCATCCATCCATCCATTTGTCCATCCATCCATCAATCCATCCATTTGTCCATCCACCCATCCATCAATCCATTCCACCAGTCATCCATCCCTTTGTCCATCCATTCATTCATCCATTTGACCACCCATCCATCCATCCATCCATCCATTTGTCCATCCATCCATCAATCCATCCACATCAATCCATCCATCCATCCATCCATCCATCCATCCATCCATCCATGCCACCAGTCATCCATCCATCAATCCATCCCAACAGTCATCCATCATCAATCCATCCACCCACCCATCCATCCATCCATCCATCCATCCATCCATCCATCCATCCATCCATCCATCCACCCATCCATCCATCCATCCATGCCACCAGTCATCCATCCATCCATCCATCCATCCATCCCACCAGTCATCCATCCATCCATCCATCCATCCCACCAGTCATCCATTTATTTGTCTAGCCATCCATCCATCCATTTGTCGATCCATCCATCCATCCATCTATCAACTTGTGCTTATATGAGTTCAGGTCATGGGGGCAGCAGTGTAGTTAAAGAGGCCTGGACCTCCCTCTCCCTGGCCCCCTCCTCTTGCTCCTCCAGGGGAATACCAAGGCGTTCCCAAGCCAGCCAAGAGACGTAATCCCTCCAGCGTGTCCTTGGTCGTCCCCTGAGGGCTCTGCTTGGAGTTATCCTAACCAGGTGCCTTTTAAACCTTTTTCACTACACTCCTTTTGGAGTGAAAACAGTATGAATGAAAATGTTTTTAAAACTTTACTATTATACTTGTATCACTGCCAACTAAAACTAGAGTCTAAAAAAACTGCCACAGCTGCTGAAGAATCGTTGGACACAGGTCTAAATTAAAGACAGAGTCAGGTAGTAGAGTCTTGGATTTGTGTATTTATTTATTTATTTTTTTGTTTAATCTGAAACAGGATTTAGAGCAACTCTGAATGCCCCCTGATAAATTGTGTTTACTAGTTAGTGGTACATAGATGCTCATCCATCCAAATGATCAGAATCAGGTGTTCCAATCACTTCCATGGCCACAGGTGTATAAAATTAGCGCAGAGAGCTTCATGGATGGGTTTCCATGGTGGAGCAGCTGCATCCAAGCCAGACATCACCAAGTACAATGCAAAGCGTCAGATGCAGTGGAGTAAAGCAGCCACCACTGGACTCTAGAGCAGTGGAGGAACGTTCTCTGGAGTAATGAATCACACTTCTCCATCTGGTAATCTGATGGAAGAGTCTGGGTTTGGTGGTTTCCAGGAGAACGGTACTGGTCTGACTGCATTGATCCAAGTGTAAAGTTTGGTGGAGGGGGGATTATGGTGTGGGGTTGGAGAGAAAGGAGCTCTGCATGCTTCAGCAGACCAAGACATTTTGGACAATTCCATGCTCCCAACTTTGTGGGAACAGTTTGGAGCTGGACCCTTCCTCTTCCAACATGACTGTGCACCAGTGCATAAAGCAAGGTCCATAAAGACATGGATGGAAGAGTCTGGTGTGGATGAACTTGACTGGCCTGCACAGAGTCCTGACCTCAACCTGATAGAAGACCTTTGGGATGAATTAGAGCAGAGACTGAGAACCAGACCTTCTGGTCCAACATCAGTGTTTGACCTCACAGATGTTCTTCTGGAAGAATGGACAAAAATCCCCATAAACACACTCCTAAACCTTGTGGACAGCCTTCCCAGAAGAGTTGAAGCTGTTTTAGCTGCAGAGCTTAGAAGTGTTTTACCCACCTGGGGAAAAAAATGTTTTATGCACCACTGGCAGCTGCAAAGTGGTTTTGATTGGAAAAAGGAGAATATCTTTCTCCTTCAGCAGCATTCTAAAGATCCAGACAATTTTAAAAGAAATTGTCCCCTTAATCCTGACAATCAACTTCAAATTGTTTTCACAATGACAGTTTGACCTGCTCCGTCTATTTCACTCTAACAAGCCCTGATTCTCTGACACTTAATCTTTTAAACATTTAAATGACAACCTATCAGGGACTTGCAGGTGTGTGCAGGATGTGATTTGAGGAATTGTGTGTTAGGTTTGCACCATTGTGACATTGTTGTCGACACCGAAGACAACAAAATGAGCAGAATACAATGAGGAGGGCGGGGTCGCATCAAAGCCCTCATCTTCCTGCCATCCTTTTGTTCTCTGCTTGAGAGGAATTATTTTAGACCAACAACCCAGAAGTCTCTGCAGCTGTCTGAACAGGCGCAGTTATAAACAGGAACCAAGACAGAGGCCCTTCTCCCTGTGAACTTGGAGCCAGCTGCTTGTCCTCCTCATCTTCCTCCTGTTTTTACTCACCTCTGGGCTCCTCTGCCTCTCTCCTGTGTTTGTTCGTGCTGGAGCCAGGAGGCTTTCATTCATGGGATTCCTGCTTTGATTTGAATGAACGTCCAAATAGATCTGTCAGGTCGCTGTGCTTCTGCTCGTGTTATAGTCTGGCTGCACAGTAACGCCAGACAAACCCGTCCAGTAATCTTTATTTCACGTCCTTCCAACAACTAAAAAAAAAACCCACAAACAATAGTTATTTATTTTGAAAGGAAAACTGTATCAGTATTATTTCAGGTCCAGGGAATGTCAGTTATTGAGATTTAAATGATCTTGCTTCAACAGAGTCTTTACTGAAAATTAATCTTAAATATATTTTTTAGATGAAGAGCAGAATATAAGAAAAAGTTGCAATGTGCAACCATAGTTGTTTCACATCCCTGTTTACTTGGCTTCAGTCTCCTTTGTCTTTTTTTCTGGATCATTGTTTCCTCTGGATATCAGCTAAATAGTTTCAGAACCAACTTGATAAAAATGTATTTTATGAATAAAATACATTCTACAGATTAGTAGTAGTAGCAGTGTGATGCCATGTTCCCACCTCTGCAGACCTCTACAAAACTCACCAGCACCAGAAAATGCTGAAAGCAAACAAACTAAATTCATCCTTTAGGTTTATTCATGAGAAGGTGACTAACAGTGGATTTGAAGCCATGTTGGGGCAGTTATTTTTTTCACTGTTTGTTTTTTGGGTCAACTGGTCAGATATGACACTAAAGCTACAAGACTGTCCAAAAAAAAAATCTAAATAAGAACAGATTGCAATGATTTGCAAACCACTCAAACCCATATTTTATTCATAGCTTGTCAAATGTCAAATGTGAAAAGTGAGACCTTTTACCATATCATGAATAATATTAACTCAGTTTTAATTTGATAACAGTTAAATGGTAATAAAGTAAGGGGAAAGGCAGCGAAAGGCTGGAAAAGTAAGTGGTACGAAACAGAAACACCTGTGGAGACGTCTTGAAACTAATTAGGTTAATGGACAGCAGGTCAGTAAGAAGATCTGTAATTAAGAAGAGTCTTACAGAGAGAATTATAAGAAACAAAACAACTAGTTCTGGCTTTCCAGACGAATTTATAGATCATGATAAGTCGATTGATGAGAAAAAAGAGGTGGTGCAAGGCTCCAACAAATTTTTTATGTGGCCTAAACTGGCAGAGGAGATAACCCCGCCACAAGGGGGTGGTGTTTCACATTATTTTGGACAACGAAATCCAAATACTATCTTTGTAAGAGACAGATAAAAATGAAATAATTGACACAGTGAACAAGTTTAAGAATAAAACATCAACAAATTGGAATGATATTGACATGACCTTCATTAAACAAGTAATTATAGCAATAGCAGACCCTTTAGTCCATATATGTAACCTTTCATTCCAGCTGGGTTCCTTTCCCACCAAAATAAAAAATTGCAAAAGTGATTTACCAATTACAGGCCAGTTTCTCTCCTCTCCCAGTTTTCAAAGATAATGAAAAAAATTTTTGCTGCTCGGTTGGACAGTTTCATAGACAAACACGCATTGCTTAATGTCATTATGGATTCAGAGCAAATCATTCCAAATCATTGTGGGTGCGTTAGTGCTCATGGAATGGGGGGTGGCACATCTGGAAGAGAAACATCAGTACTGAAAGATATAAACAGAATGTAGAGCAACATGTGTACGCTCCTATCCAGACAACATCTTTTTCAGAGAAGGCCTTTTGTCTTTCGGCAAAACGATGCTAAACTTCGTGGTGCGTCCATTACAGAAGGACCGGCCTGCCTGCAGTCCAGGCCCTTCACCTGCTGAAAACACTTCAGAAAAACACAAATTACAACAAAGAAGTCCCAGATCTGTTAAACAGCTCAAATCCTGTATTGATCAAGAACGGGACAACATTCCTCTCCTCGGAACCAGATGTGAAAAGAAGAGGGGGTGCTACATCTTTTTCCACAGTCTGTTGCTTCCATCCAGTTTTTCAACATTAGATGTGTTTCCTGTGTCCTATTGAAATGAAATGAAAAATACTTTATTTATCCCATAAAGGGAAATTCAACACTGTAGCAAGGGCTACAGTGTTGAATTTCCAACAACAGACAAGCGACAGCAGTAATAATGATATTACAGCAATAACAATAATATTAATTGATAATAATAATAGTAGGTTTAATGTCTTGTTGTGGAGGCTGATGGCTGCTGGCAGGAATGATCTTCTGTATCTTTCCGTCTTGCTACGGACCTGAAGAAGCCTCTCACTGAACACACTCTGTTGTTTGATCACTGTGTCGTGGAGAGGGTGTGAAGAGTCCTCCATCATCTTCATCAGCTTGTGCAGTATTCTTTTTTGTACAATCAGCTCCAGCGGCTCCAGAGTTCCACCCAGCACAGATCCAGCTTTCCTGATCAGTTTGTTGATTCTCTTCAGGTCTCTGGTTCTGATGCTGCTGCCCCAGCAGATGGCTGCAAAGCTGATTGCACTTTCAACAACAGACCTATAGAAGATGTGCAACATCTTGGTGCAGACATTAAAAGATCTCAACTTTCTTAAAAAGTAGAGTCTGCTCTGACCTTTCTTGTAGATGTATTCTGTGTTGCATTTCCACTGTAGTCTGTTGTCAAGCTGAACTCCAAGATACTTGTATTCCTCCACCACCTCCACCTCCTTTCCCAGGATGGAAACACTGCTGTGTTGATTCTTGCTCCTTCTGAAGTCGACAATCATCTCCTTAGTTTTGCTGGTATTTAATATGAGATGATTGTTACTGCACCATTTCACAAACTGACAGATCAGTTCTTTGTACTCTGCTTCCTGTCCGTTGCTGATACACCCAACAACTGCAGAGTCATCAGAGTATTTCTGCAGATGACAGGACTCAGAGTTGTACTGGAAGTCAGAGGTGTAGAGCGTGAAGAGAAATGGTGAGAGAACAGTTCCTTGTGGTGCTCCAATGCTGCTGACCTCCATCTCAGACACACAACCTTTCAGTCTCACAAACTGTGGTCTGTTTGTGAGGTAGTTCATAAATCCAGGAGGTTGTGGAGGAATCCACCTGGAACTGATGGAGCTTCTCACATAACAACGCAGGCTGAATTGTATTAAAAGCACTTGAGAAATCAAAGAACATGACCCCCAAAGTGCTGCCTGATTGGTCCAGATGAGAGTGGGCTCTGTGAAGCAGGTAGATGATGGCGTCTTCAACCCCAAGCCCCAAGCATTGTCAATAAAATATAGATTTATGCCATGTCCAAACGACTGTGTTCTGTTTTTATCTATCCTTTACACGACCTGGAGAGGTGTTTCAGGCATGTCCAACCAGGGGAGGCCCCGGGGGAAGACCCAGGACACGCTGGACAGATTACATCTCTCGGCTGGCTTGGAAACACCTTGGTATTCCCCTGGAGGAGCCAGAGGAGGGGCCCAGGGAGAGGGAGGTCTGGGCCTCTTCGCTCCAGGGACCTGCCCCTGGACGAACGGACAGAAGGACAGATTTACATTTCACCCAGCTGCTTTGGAAGTGGGGTTGTTGCTTGGATTGGAAAAGGCCAGAGTTAGGTTTTGTTAAATAAGTGCACAAACAAAGCTTATGTATAAAATACTGTTACGGGACCTTGAAGCTGCTGAGAGCAGCTTTAAACCAGCTGCGGAGGAACAGCCTGCTCCTCCACCATCAGCAGGAGTTCAACTCAGAGTCTGACAGACTTGTTTCGTGGACTATCCTGGAAGTGCATGACCTGCATAGGTGACTGGATATTCGAGGAGTTCATCGGTCAGCCTACAAGCAGATTCCCAGGGAGAGAAGCTGGAAACAGCCAGCAGGACAAGACCTCTCCCACAGTAACACCACCGCGTTCCAACGTTGTTTACTCTCCCTCTCACATCCACAACTTCATGCTCCTGACAGAAAAGCCTTTCACTGCTTTGAAGTGGGCGGTCAGATGACAAACTGGAATTAAACTGGTCTGGTGCCATGCGAAGAACTGCAACATGAATGAGGGACTGAAGCGTTCATTGTTCGACTATTTTGCTGTTTTTCATAATGTGCTCGTAGGTCAGATTTAATTGGAAACCCACTGAGAGAAACCCAGCCACAGCGGCTAGTTTGTGCCACTTTTAGAGAAATAAACTGACCACTTTCTGTCCTTCCCAAAAGTGAAAATCTGATAAAAATCTAAAATCTTACAACGAGAAGTCCTGTATGAGAGAGTGACATCACCAACACCAGGGTTCACATAATGATCTCAAACTGATCCACCTGAAGCACTTCAGGTTCATCCAGTAATGCAGCACATATTGCAGCATCGCGACTGTCAGCATCACCTGCGTGAGCTCATTTGGTTCAGTAACCAAGATCTTACCATTACGTACCCAGCAGCGTCATCTTTTAAGGATTTCTTTCAGCTAATCTCAAAGTTCTGTAAAGCTCCCAGTCCTTCTCTTTCTGCACAGGTTTTCACCGGGATACGTTTCTGGCCATCTTGTCTTCTTCATTGCATTTTTTTGTGTTGTTGGTTTTGTGCTTGCAGGTGTTGAAGCCTTCAAAGCTTCTACACATTTGGCTCTAAACCGTTCTGGAACGTTTCTGATTTCGTCCTCCCTTTGGTGCATTCAGAGGCAACAAAACTCCCCCAAGGCATGATCGAACCTCCACTGTTTTACTGTTGTGTTGTTCTCTTTTGTGCCTCCTTTCACATTTCATTGACACAGACATAGTGATGCAATGCATTCCTTTTTCTACCCATATAACACTATCCCATAAATTGCGGCTGATCTATTGACGTTTTTTCCGAACGTGTGCCTTCCTTTCAGTAGTCGTGACCTCCCCTGCTCTCTCCACGTGAGCTCTGTTTTGATCGGCGTCCATTGTCATTCAAGTTTCAGGTTGCTCCTGTCAGTGTGGTGTTTTTTATGGGCTCCTCTCACCGAGTTTATTCTTATAACGTGCCCCCAGTGGGCCTGGCAGCGATTTCCATGGCAGCAGCCGCCCGCTGGCGTATGAATGTGTGTGTGAATGGGTGAATGAGAGGCCAGTGTAAAGCGCTTCGGGGGCACCTTGATGCTGTCTAGAAAGCGCTCTATACTGTAAGTGCAGTCCATTTATCATTTGGTGCCAGATTATGAAAGCATCTTCAGAAGCTGACGACGTGAAACTTGTTCCTCAGAGGAAAACTCTTTAAATGAGGATTTCAAGTTGCAGTCGCAGTTGTAGCTTTTAGAGCAGGGGTGGGCAGTCCCAGTCCTGGAGGGCCGCTGTCCTGGACGTCTTAGATGTTTTCCTGCTACAGCACACCTGATTGAAATGAATGGATCACCATCAGCTTGTCATCCAGGTCTGCAGAAGACTCTTAACGATCCATTCATCTGAATCAGTTGGGCTGAAGCAGGGAAACTTCTAAGACTTGCAGGACACCGGCCCTCCAGGACTGGAGTTGTCCACTCTTGCATTTAGAGTCTTTTAAAAAAGAAATTTCTTGTTATTATTACATTTTAATGGAGTAAAACCACAACTCTCTTGACTGATTCAGAATCCTTTCGCTCTAAAAATCGACAGCGTGTGAGTTTCTTTGTTTTCCGCTCTAACAACCTGTTTAAAATGAATCAAAAAGGTGCCGAAGATGGTGTCAAGAATTCATTTTAGGTTAAGACTTTTGTTTTACTCAGTGAGATCTGTCTTTTTTGGACTTTTTCTTTTTCCAAGGAGAAACAGTTTGTCTCATTAGCAGGATTACGTTGACAGTATGATGACCAGAAGCCCCTTCCAGAGGTACACGCGGCCCATCTCAGAAGCTTTGAGCTGTTGACGGTGATCCAGATACGTATCTGGGTCAGGGGAATCCTATTCGGCCTTGAAGGGAGCACACAGCCTCCGGCTGATTTGTTTGTCTCACAGAAAAGAGTCTTAATTCAGTGTTTGTGGGTCAGAGGAGCAAATAATCCTGAGCAGGAATGTAGATTTACAAAAAAAACTATTCAAACAAAACAGAAAACAAACACCCTCGCACACCCATTTTTCACAGCCAATAATGTCTGGAGACAAAAAGAGGAGATTTATGTTGGAGAATATCTGAATGCCACAAATGAAAGTGTTAATTTCATATCAAGCAAGAATAGATTGTTCTTAAAGTGCATCTTAAATAAATAGGAACTATTCATCATGATAATCATTTTCCTCGTCCAATGAAGACCTGCTGGTCTGTTAAATAAAGCACATTACTGTGAACAGACACCGTCATGATAAAATATATAGTTTTATATTAATAATAGAATAAATTCCCTAAAACACTGTCAAATGTTACCCAGACAAGGCTAAATGCAGCAGGAGTACTGTGTTCAGATCCACATAAATTGGATAATCTGACTCATCATTGACTTAAAGATGTATTTATTTCAATTTGCAATTCTGTTGCAGCGTATATATTTTGTCACATTTTTGTTACTGCGGAGAACGGAGGAGTTCGGGGATGCTGCCCGGTCGGAGGATCGGCCTGAGCTGTCATTTCATTTTCCTGTAGGTCTGGGGATGAAGCAGACGCAGCATCTCAGAGGTCTGGAGGCAGGACGTCACCATCCCAGGGTGAACAGGGATTACTCCCGCACACGGTCACAGATACCTCAGGGACCCGAGGGGGCTGATGCACCGAGACAGACGGGGAGGACAGAAAGAGAGACTCAGTTGCATGAGCCAGGAAGGTAGACGGGGATTAAGGTGCATTTGACCTGAATGAAGGTCCTGCTTTCTTAAGGCTTGGATAAATATCCGAGTTCACCTTTTCTGCTCGATTTGGCCAATAACAGGAGAATACTCTCAGCTGACCTGAACACAGGAAATTGTCAGTCTGCAGCCTGGATATGTGTGTTTTCTGTGTGTGTGTCAGTGGATGGGTTATTAGATTACCTACTGTGTTTTTGTGTCACGTGAGGACCTCTCTGTGAAGTGGTCAGACTATTCTTATTTGCACTGTCAGATGTCTCAGTATGGCCTGTGATGTGCAGCTGTTGTATTGTCCCTTTGCGTGACGGGGCTGGTACGACAGTCAGCTGCAGTTGTCTGTCCTGGATGCACTCCCAGTGCACTTAAATCTACCCAGAAGGCTACTTTGAATCTCTGGGTGCCCATGTGACTTCCCTTGCAGCACAAGATCTTTGTCTCGAATTTAAAAATACCGCTTGAGGTGGTGCCTCCCTCCTTGAAGCCACTTCCTTTGTTGTAACTATGACTCATAACGTGGTCACATTTAAGAGACATGTGGGTGAAAAGTTGAATGGGACAGTCACTGTAAAACATTCTCTCTACTGTTGACTCCCACTCTGCATTCTTAAACACCACCGTCATGCTTTGGAACAAAACACCTCAACAGTTGCACCTAAATCCAAGTCTAAATGTTTCTAAAGCATAATGAGTGCATGATTTATTATGAAATTACCAGGAAGGAAAAGTCACCCAACATGTTTCCTGTGAACATTTACAAAACACGCCGGCGGTACAGAAAGAGAGCAGAAGGTCATCTGAAGACAGCAGAAAATGATCATGTTTTCCTGGACAAAGGAAAACTGTACCTCTGCTTGAATAACTTTCTGCTTTGCTAGATGTACAGAAAGCAAATAAAACTTGGTGAAATAAAGCCTTTAAATTCTTTGGAAATCTGATTTTGAGCGCGTCAAGCCTGGGCAGATGCAGGTTACCTGCTTCCCTGATTCCAGCAACACCACATGTGTCTGTCTTACTGAAGGAACCGCAGCACAGAGAGCTTCAGAGGTTTGAAGCCTCAATGAGAATTAGCAAAGAATCTCAAAAAGTGAAGAAAAAAACTGTAAAACTGAGTGAAAATGCTGTAAAAGTGAATTTTCTGTGTGATGAGAGGTTTGTTGCGTAACTACGGTTAGACGGAAGGATAGTTACACAACAGGATCGTGGCTTCAGCAGCGCCTGGAGGCAACACGCTCACATGACAGGAAATGCACAGAAGATAAAAAAAAAAAAACTGCAGATGTCAACAAGTATGCGCACGAGAATTCAATAATAATGTCCATTTATTACTTCCTAGTTTCAACGCTTGTGTGTGAACTGACAGAGGGCACTTGTGATGTGTTTGTGAGTATATATAGAAAAGAAATACAAACTAAAAGAGAGTATGGTAGAGTGGCAGTACCAGAGCGACTGGGGAATGTTTTGGTGGAAAGAAAACAGAGGAGGCAGAGATGAATCAGTCACATGATCCTGTTGAGACAACCAGGTCTTAATCATGAGGTGCACATTTAAGTCATAAGCTTTGGTCGCATTCAGAGATGATGTGCGCACACAAAAATCATGCATGCATCTTATCTTGCTGGTATTTCTACAGAAAGAGTGTGTGGTGAAGACGTAGGTGCTTTAAAGTGCTTATGCAGAATCAATTTAAGCCTGATGTGGTGACGGGAATAAAATTCAACATGAATTGAAACAGACGAATTTCATTTGAAAAGTAGGTTAGATCGTTTAATGACTTGTTATACAGTGCAAATTAAGACAATGAGTGTAAAATCACAGTTCTGGAAAAAATATTCCAAAAATTTACGATTACAAAAATAATGACTGAGCACAATAACATTTTTCAGTCCAGCAGAATATATGTCAAAAATTAATTTTTGATATTTGCAGCACACAGTTTATTCAATTCAATTCAAATTTGGAAATACTTTATTGATCCTCAAAGGGAAATGAAATTGTTGCAGTAAAATAATTCATCATCAAATAAATTAAAGACTTGCTCCCATAGAACAAGAATAATTCATTTAAATAGTTATGACAAAATAGGCAAGTGTTAGAAGCAGAAGCCAAGAAGTCTCCTCGGTTTGTGACAGGTGTTTGTAAAACATCAGTACTCGACTCCTACAGACTTCAGTCGTGCTGAGACACCTGTACCAACAGTCTTTTTATACACTTACAAAAATAGAATTACCTCAGTTTGTCTGCAGGAAGCCCGTCCACACTATCACTTAAGAAGAATGACATTTTTGAGTCTTCTCAGAGGCCCATAATTGCGTTCATTGAACTCCCCTGTGCTAACATTAATTAGCACAGGGGAGTTCAATGAAAGTTTACACTCCTGACCATCTAATAATAGACCCGGAGTTGTTTTAACTGTGGACTGAGTGAGAGAACTGCAAACGAGTGAATGCTCAGAAACCTCGAGGAACTGTGGGTAGTTTGTGAAGAAGAGTTGGCCAGGAGTCTATGGAAGTATTTCTGTGCCACCTGAGTTTGAATACGACGAAAAAATCAACATCTTTAAAAAATTCAGTGTAAAAAAATTCAATTTCTAAAAAAAAAAAATCGGTGTAAAAAAATTCAACCTCAAAAAATTCAGTGTAAAAAAATTCAACCTCAAAAAATTCAGTGTAAAAAGAACCAGACTCAACATCCGGGTCACCAGGGAGAAGCAATCGATCCCTGTCTCAATTCAGTCAATGTCCAGCCAATCATGTTATGCTCCATTGGTCATGTGACACCCACCCAGATAGTAAGACGGACCGGTCGGCCATGGCAGCAAACTCAGGTGATGGTGCTGCGGTGAGTCTGTTTACTTTATTTGCTGTTTGTATTAAACATTTAAAATAGATTTATTAAATGAAATTACTCGACATGTTGCACATTAACCGGATTTATTGATCAATATCTACAATAAACTTTTACGAGGTGGCGTTCGTGAAAACTAGTTAATGGTATGCGAGCTTAGGCTACTTTAGGTTCTGAACACGTTCTGAAGCAGCGAGTATGACTACTGACAGTACATTAAACCATGATAGTTTTTCCATATTTCTTACTAAAATGAAACATAGTTAATTTCTGAGTATTTATTCCTTGGACTGCGCTCCTTAAACAACTGTGATAGACCACTGTGGCCAGCTGCGTCCCAGAATTACTATGTTTCCATTCGCTTGTCTATTTTTCCTCAGTAGTTATTGTTTTCATACAGGCTGGGGTTGTCACAAGAACCGATACTTCAGTACCAAGTTGATGTCGAGATGCAAAAAAAGTTTATTGTAGATATTGAGAAACCCTCACCGCAGCACCATCACCTGAGTTTGCTGCCATGGCCGACCGCCACCTCATTAAAAGTTTATTGTAGATATTGATCAATAAATCCGGTTAATGTGCAACGTGTCGAGTAATATCATTTAATAAATCTATTTTAAATGTTTAATACAAACAGCAAATAAAGTAAACAGACTCACCGCAGCACCATCACCCGAGTTTGCTGCCATAGCCGACCGGTCCGTCTTACTATCTGGGTGGGTGTCACATGACCAATGGAGCGTAACGTGATTGGCTGGACGTTGGCTGAATTGAGACAGGGATCGATTGCTTCTCCCTGGTGACCCGGATGTTGAGTCTGGTTCTTTTTACACTGAATTTTTTGAGGTTGAATTTTTTTTACACTGAATTTTTTGAGGTTGAATTTTTTACACTGAATTTTTTGAGGTTGAATTTTTTTACACTGATTTTTTTTTTAGAAATTGAATTTTTTTACACTGAATTTTTTTGAGATGTTGATTTTTTTTTTTACACTGAATTTTTTGGGGTGTTGAATTTCTTTGCGTGTTAAATTTTGAAAAACTGAATATTTCAAGACAACAATTTTTTTTAACACTGAATTTATTTTAACAAAATAAAATTCAGTGCTAGAAATCTGATGTTTTTTAAAATTCAAAGTCTGATTTTGATGCTGAAAATTTTCAATCTTAAAAATTCATATTCAAACTCAGATGGCACAGAAATACTTCCATAGGAGTCCTCTGGAACGATGTGAGAGACTGATGAAGTCATACAGGAAAAGACGACGTCAAGTTGTTGCTGCTAAAGATGGATCTACAAGATACTGCACTATGGGGGTACTTAGTATTGTCTACATGTTTTTTTTTTTCCTTCTCGGTTTCATCCATTCCATCCATTATCCATCCAATTTTACTCCTCCGCAGGGTCATGGGGATCTGCTGGAGTCTATCCCAGCTCTCTTCAGGTGAAAGGTAGGGGTACATCCTGGACAGGTCGCTAGTCCATCGCAGGGTCACATGTTAGACAAACAACCACACACTCACAATCACTCCTACGGGCGATTTAGAACCACCAATTAACCTGACACGCATGTCTTTGGACTGTGGGAGGAAGCCGGAGTACCCGGAGGAAACCCACGCAAGCACAGGGAGAACATACAAACTTCATACAGAAAGATTTCTGTTCTCTGCTTCATTTTTTTTTTTTTGGCTCGTCTTGGCTAGTTTAGTGGCACTAGTGGCCTTTAATTGACATTAAAGGAGAGACAGGAAACAGGTCAGAGAGAACGGGGAAGACACGCGGCAAAGGGTCATCCGGGCCAGGAGTCGAACCTGTGACCAGTGGGTAAAATTTACTTTATTCTAAAATAAATAATGGATGTTTGCTTGTGCAGTTGTTGTTGTTGTTTTTTTGCCTAAAATGAAGACACACTATGATCAGTGATCTTTATTATTTTGTTTCTTTAACACGCAAACACACATTGGATTAAAAGGGGGGGGGGGGTACGGTCTTTAGGACGTGACTGCAACTTAATATTCTTAGAATAAAAAACTTTACATGTCAGTGTTGGATCAACTTGTTTTGTTGTTGTTATTTTTTATTCCAAAGCTAATTCCTTTCATTCTAGTTCATAAAGCTGAAGCAAAGTTCATTACAAACCTTTATAGGGACGCAACCCAAACAGCAATATCCTAAAATTTCCCAGAGAGATAAGATCAGTAAAACACATTAAGGTTTTATATGAGCTGTTTTCTGCTCTGGTCTTCCTCAAGATCAAAAGTGATCGTAGGTTTGTTTTCTAAAGGAAGGACCTGTTCTCTCGTTTCAAACAGCCACTTGAATGCAGCCCAATTAAACAGCTCTTGATTTGTCCGACACACCCAAACAGCTCTGCAGGAGCGAAGCAGCACGTGATCATGCTGCCGCGTCACTGCTTGGACGTCCAGTCTGAAATGAGATGCAAAGACAGAAGCATTGAAATCGTTTGATGAGACTGGGCGATAACTTGCGGCTGATACGTGTGACTCAGGTACCTAAACTGGGCTCAGACAGCTCCGTGTTGCAATGACCTACAGAGGTTCTGTAAATTACACAAGATGACATACTGTACATTCCTGTCGGTTCAGCTCCCCTCTGGCAGCTGCAGTCTTTCCATGATATTATACCACAATCAAAACCAGTCCAGCTGGTTTATGTATTTGCTTGGAAACACCACCTGCCTGGTTGTTGTACTTCTTTCTGGTTTATCGCTGGTGCTTCCTTGTTGTTTTAAACAATGAGGTACATAGCTGCGAAAAAGAATAAGTGCACCTTCTTCACTTTGGTGTTGTTTGAACGTTCCTCCTTAAGTCTTGTAGTTTGTATAGATGCAGCTTTGCAAACCTAAACCCTCCAACTGGATTGCTGCTTGACTGGATGTCAGCCCAGTCACATCCTATGGGTAGGACAATGGACGCTACCTGTACATTTCTCCCATTACCTCAGCCATCAAAGGGTCACAAGCCAGAGTTCCCATCGCGTTTATCCCAAACCCACATAACCAGCAGGACTGTGTCAGGTAGGGTCTATGCCAAATCAAGATGCGGAAAAAAACGAAGTTTGGGTTTCAATCTCAGAACCCGCTTATTCAAGCCATGCTTGTGCAGTCTTTCTATCACTGCGGTGTCATGAAGTTCAGTCACATCACTGAGGCATATAGAGTCTGAGATTGAGTTGCTTTGTTCTTAGAATTTCTCTGAGCTTTCACTGATCGGACCCTGAGTTGAGCTTTTTCTGACATCCACTCCTGGGGAGATTGACAACTGTCTTCAGTGTGTTCCATTTGTCAGTAATCTTTCTCACTGTTAAATAACTGACTTCACAAATAGTTTGAGAGTCATCTTATAAACCTTCCCAGACTGATGGGCAGCAGCAATTGCTGATATTTTTCCCTCTTGGCTTTTTGTTCACGCACAAATGAATTCTTCAGACAAACAAAGAGCTAAAACCTCTGTGTTGACAGAGCTGCTCATATTTACTGATGATAAACGATGATGCCTCACTTTTGATGACAAAAAGAGACTTGTATATCATACCTTTATGTCTGTGTTTTACTACGGTAATGTGATTTATGTGCTTGCTTCCTCACTTTGTCTACATACATAAGATACTTTCTACCACAGAGCACTGAGATTCATCACAAATCTTAGAGCTTTCACTCATTATTGTACTTTGTATGCTCAGGTTGGATGGTCTTCTTGGTCCTCCTGTAGACTTAGACACTGGAATATAATATATTTATTTACAATAATATTTACAAAGCTACTCTCCCATCCTGCCTATAGAATTACATTAAAAAAAAAAAACATATTCGCTAGGGCTGTAGCGATACACTAATCTCACGATACAATACGATGCGATATACAATATTCGGCTCACGATACGATATATATCGATATTCATCTTACAATACATTTACATCATTTTCTGAAAGATATTAAAGGGACAAAGTGATTTTGGTGACATCCTGTGAGTGTTCCAATGACTTTGTTTGAATTAATTGAACTGAAAACATCAATTACATATTATATGGCTGACAGGCAGCTTGCAAATGCTGGACAAAATGAATAAAAGATTTTTTGAGAAAAATAATTTCATTTATTTAATCAGTGCAAATTGTTGCTTTCAAGCTTTTAAAGGTGGGACACGGGGGTTTTGAAAGAAGCTTAGAATATTCACACCCGGGGCTGAAAACTCTATACTCGATGAAATATCAATATATATCGCAGAATCGATAAAATCGCTCAGCTCTACTCTTCGCTCACAATACCTGGTTCTTTTGACTGTACCTAAAGTCCAACCTGTGATGGGGGGGGAAAGGCATTTAAATATGCTGTTCTAGTGCTGGGCGATATGGAAAAAATCATATCACGATATGGACTATTTTATATCACGATAACGATATATATCACGATATACCATAATAAAGTATGTTTTCAGTTATTCTCTGAAAAGTTTGACAAAAATTTCATTGCTTACTTTTCAACTTTATTTTGAAAGGACATTTAGCTGAACTGTCACAAACATACATTTTAGTGCAGCAAAAACAAGTAGGTACAGAGGTACAGTAGCTTTCACATTTTTTTTTAAAGTGGACAACAGTTTCTGAGAGGAAAAACACATTTTTGCACTGAAGTTCAGCTATAAAAAATAAACACAAATTATTTTTCAACTTTCTGAAATCTGTAACCTTGTAGTGCAAAGTTTGCAAACCAATATAGTGTCTAAAATAAACATCAGGGTTGAAGAGAACTCTGTTTAAGGCATTAACCATGAATAAAAGTGCAAACATAAAAGGCTACTTTGTAGAAGTAGATATGATTCTATCAAATTTATCGTTGCAGGTTATTTAATTACATATTTGCTGTAATAATTGATAAAATTAGGTTAGAAACGATAGAAGAGAAATGGCATATACACTTTTCTATCGTCCCCACGATATGTATCGTCATATTGCCCAGCACTATGCTGTTCCTTACACTTGGAATCAGCTCTAAACCCACCTGAACCTCAAGGATCTGGTCTCATCACATGAATTTAAGCATATTTTAAATAATTTCGATGCACCTACAGCTGTCTGCAGCTACTATGACTGATCATTGCCTGCCATGTTTATAATGACTTGAAAACTTCAGAGATCCACAATGACTTGTAATTTTAGACCTTGATGTTGGCAGTTTTGAATGATTTTGCTGGTTTTTTGTTGCATTTATGAGAACATTTTAAACATTTATTGTCACTGCTTTGTAACAACTGTTGCTCTCAGCTGCTGCTCGTCTTAGTCAGAGCGCTCTTGAAAAGGTGTTTTTTAAATTTCAAAGTTTTTTTTCCCCCTCTCTCTCTGGTTAAATAAATGCTAATAAATAAATAAATTACTTGACAGCAGCTGGGTGTTGCATCGCTCTTCATTACTATGAAAGTAGTTCATTTGCTTAGTTTTTTTTTTTGTCACACTGTTTCTGCATTTGTCACAATAATAATTAAAACAGCATAATTATAGGTTGTATTTATAAAACGTCAAGGATCAGATGATTTCTTATCATGTCACGATATGCCCAACCTTAACTGGAAAGAGGGGTTTTTTTTTTCTATTTCCACATAGATTGTACGTGTCTCAAACAGTCTCCCGAGAATGGCTGTGATCCCTAAAAACAGAAAAATCTGGGGGACGCTGGGGTGTCATACTCAACTCCCGCCGCCAGAGGGCGGAAAAGGACCAAAGGCGAACAAGGTGTTTTGGAGGCCGTCCTCGGTGGAGGAGGGCTGTGAATTTGCATAGGTCCTTTGTAAAATGACGGAGTGGAGTAACCAGAAAGCCACGCCGCTCTGATTCACATCCACAGGCGCACCGTGAGACCCTCATGGTCGAGCCCGCTCCGAGCATCATACCTCACCGCGGACAGAGAAAGGCGAGACCCCGGGAACACCGTGTCCCCTGAAGAACAGAGAAAGAGGAAACAATTCAGCCAGCGATGTCGGGGGTAAAGAAGAGAAACTCAAATACGTCCGCGACCAGGGAGGACGACGGTCAGGTAACGGAGAGGATGCTGTCCACCGGCTCCAGCCCGGCAGAGACACCTGGAAGCGACAGCAACAGCCCCATCAATCCCGCCGCCGCGGCGCAGGGAGGAGAGAAGGGGGTCGTCCTGAAGAGGACCATCACCCTGATGAACGGCGTGGCCATCATCGTGGGCACCATCATCGGCTCGGGCATCTTTGTCTCGCCGACCGGCGTGGTGAGGGAGGCGGGCTCGTCGGGTCTGTCCCTGGTCGTGTGGGCAGTGTGCGGGGTCTTCTCCACGGTGGGGGCCCTCTGCTACGCGGAGCTGGGGACCACCATCACCAAGTCCGGGGGGGACTATGCCTACATCCTGGAGGTGTACGGCTCCCTGCCGGCTTTCCTCAAACTCTGGATCGAGCTGCTCATCATCCGACCGTCCTCGCAGTACATCGTCGCCTACGTTTTCGCCACCTACCTCCTGAAGCCCATTTTCCCGGTGTGCCCGGTGCCAGAGACGGGGGCGAAGCTGGTGGCCTGCCTCTGCATCCGTGAGTACCGGACGGCGGGGATGACGCAACTTTTGTTCTCGTTTTTAATCGTTGGATGTGTCTGTACTTCCTGTTTGCACGTGAATAACCAGAAAAACGTATTTGTGGCGACAGAAAACGTGGGGAAAAAAAAATCCACCCGTCTCTCTCATGTATAAACATACATTTATAAAAACAAACGGGTACTGAAACATCTTACGGAGCACGTGCGATGCCGTCAATTAAGACGCGCGCGACATCCCCTCGTGCGCAGCCTCAAATATGTTGAAAAATTGCCGCGTTGTTACATCATCTGCTGTTAAGGTGATGAATGCTGATTGGCCTTTCACATCAGAGTAAAAAGTTACCGTAATGTTCACGAATATAAACAGAAGTAAATAAATGAATTAACGAGTAAATAAATGCATCGAGTTGGGCTGACTGAGTCTAATTCAGTCATGAAAAATAGTGAAACGGGTTTTATAACGTCAGATTATCATAGTGTATCTGTTTTAGCTATAAATATAAGTTTATATTTTTGTCTCTAAAAATGTGGTTTATGTTTTAAAGTATTTCTAAACGACACACTCGGAGAGCTGGACGTAGTGAGAGATGTAGATGCCTTACTTTTAATAAGCTCACAGAGCTGCAGGCTCATTCTTGGAGATGTTTACTGCACTTTCAACATTAAATCAATCAATAAGACATTTTTAAGGCAGTTTTCACACAACTGGATGGAGTATGAAGTGAAATAAGAAAAGCATCCCATCCCTACGCTGCCCCCTCCCTCAGCTCGGTCCAGCTCTCCACAAAGTTAAATGGGCTTCACAAAAACACTTGGACTGTTTTGAACCTTGTCTGCGAGTCTTAACGAGATTAACTCTGGATTATTGGCGGCTTCAGCCAGTTGGTGCCAGTCTCTGCTTGTACACAATGCATTTGACTCCAACGTACCACCAAACCACTCACTCACACACACACATGCGCGTGCACACACGCACAGTTTCTCTGTGAAGACTCATGACACTATGTTTGGATGTGTTTCATAAATGAGTGTGTGCTAATCCTCAGATTGACTGTAATGTAAATCCCGTCTGAGACCACATGACAAAGCTGCCAACCGAAGAGGCCCAGCTATGTGTGAGCGTTGCTGGGCCTCGGCGTACGTGCGTGTGGCGTGGAGGGGTCACGGAGGGACCAGGAGCCACGTCCCCACAACATATGGTGGCGTGTCTCTGTTTCTGTGAAGTTTTTGTTCCATTTGACCCATTTATGTTGTCTCATTCAGGGCTCGTGGAAGTTTCTCCCAAGCATCAGCCGTCTGTTCATGCAGTCCCGTGTGTGTGCGTGTCTGTCGGATGTGTGTCCAGTCCTCTACTGTACCCGGCCTCCTTCCCATTGTCTCGCTTCTCTAACACAGAGCCTCATTGTGCTGCCTCGTCTTTCTTTTGTGGGCCCGACCTGATTTAGGAGCTTTTGAAGGACCTGCTGCTTTAGTTAATCACTTTTAATGGGGTCCAGGGTTTTGGGGCCTCTTGGAGAACACTGTGTGTTTAGCAGGAAGGGGTGAGAGCCAGCACTGTACATTCTCCCCTGGACAGATTCAGGGGTATAATGGGGAAGACTTTATTCTTCCTGAGAATTTGCTTTCCATTTAAGCAGTTCCTTTCCCGCTCACGTTGTGTCATGACAGATACACAGAGACAAATGCGGGAACACAATGTTGTCATCCCCAAGGACGACCAGGAGAGTTACAATGAAGACAAAATGCAAATTCGTATTTGAACCTTTTACTATTGCGCAAAAGGTTGTCTGCATTTGTTTCACACTGTATTTTCCTTCAACAGGATCCTCTAAAATCTGCGTCTCAACCAAAATGTTTACAGGGAAAGTGTGTAAGGAAGTCTTTCTTGCCCTGTGCTCTACAGCCAGTAGGCACGGTGTCATTGGGGAGGCTTTGACTTAAAACAGAGTGAGGAGGCCTCTCGGGGGACTGGAGGCAGAAATGAGGGGAATAATGCCAAAGAGCTTTCTCAGAAGGATGACTTCAACTCTGTCCGCCTCTGTGTCTGTCCTTCTCTGCAGTCTTACTCACATTCGTGAACTGCTACAGCGTGAAGGCGGCCACCAGAGTACAAGACTTCTTTGCTGCAGCCAAGCTTCTGGCGCTCGGACTCATCATCATTATTGGCTTCGTCAAAATTGGTCAAGGTACCACACACACACACACACAGTCTAACACAC
This sequence comes from Hirundichthys speculiger, assembly GCA_018398805.1. Taxonomy (NCBI): domain Eukaryota; kingdom Metazoa; phylum Chordata; class Actinopteri; order Beloniformes; family Exocoetidae; genus Hirundichthys; species Hirundichthys speculiger. Next base: position 60,620 of record JAGFBZ010002518.1, read on the forward strand.
ACACACACACCACGCAAAAATCCACAAAGTTTCCTGTTTGATCAGGTTCAGGTTTTTGTCGCCTCTTCAGGTTTTTGTCGCCTCATCACTGACTCGCACCCTCTGTTATTTGAAAAGTAGATGATGATGCCTCGACTTGGCACTAAAAATCAAAATGTCCTGTTCATGTACTAATTAGTAACTAAGTAACTAGGTTAAAATAGAGAAGCAGTGAGTAATGAAGCGCAGTCCTTGATTCAGATTATAAACTCCGCCCTGTTATTCAGTACAACGCTGCTTTATTTCATTCAGGTTTGCAGATTTTTTTTGGCACAGTTTTCTTCAGGTCCCACCACAGCATTTCAGTCAGGTTGAAGTCTGGACTTTGACTGGGCCACTGCAACACATTGATTCGTTTTGTCTTCGCCCATTGTATTGTAGATTTGTAGACGTGTTTGCGGTCTTTGTCCTCTTGCATGATCAAGGTCCATCTAGGATTTATCTGCCGGACAGATGCCCTCACATCTGCTTCAGAATACTCTGATAGGAAAGGAATTCATGGTCAGCTCAACAACTTCAAGGTTGCCCAATTAGTGTAGCCGTTTATATAAAAAAAAGCACAGATCATCATACCTCCACCACCGTGCTTGACAGTTTCTATGAAGTGTCTGGGCTGATATGACCTTATTTAGTTTTTTGTCAAATGTGGTGTCGCGCATTGTAGCCAAAAACCTATAATTTGGTCTCGTCTGTCCAAAGAACATTGTTCTGGAAGCTATGTTGTTCGTTCATGTGCAGCCTTGAAAACCTAAGCAGTACCAGCCATGTTCTTATTAGAGAAAAGAGTCTTTCTCCTCTTCAAAATAAGCCATACTAGTTTGGTTCTTTTCAAATTGTAATGTCATGAACATGCTGAGGTGTTTGTCATTGCTCCAGACCAGCAGGTTGCTTATATTTGCTGATGATCAGTTAATCAAGCGCATTAGATGAACAGCACCTGGCTGCTAGGTGTCCTCTTAGTTCCTGTTGAAGCGTTATGGGTGTATTGATTAGGGGTGTGAAAACAAATTGATTTGGCAATATATCGCGATTTTCGGCCGCCATATATATATAATAGATATTTTTCAGCTCCTAATATCGATTTTTTTTTTTTTAGGAACATTTTATTCTATTTATTTCATTTATTTATAAATGTGCAAAAACACTAATAATAAACAATAAATAGGTTGTTTTTGACGCAAATAGTTTTGACTCAATTTGTCCTCTGAATGATCAATATCATCTGATGAACATATACAGCAATTTGATTTTTCATCTCTACTTTAATTTTGATATTAACTGGGTAGAATATCGCAATATATCGTGATATCGTGATAATATCGTATAGTGACCCAAGTATTATACATCATATTGTGAGGTCCTTGCCAATACTCACCCCTAGTATTGAGTCTTTCTTTTTCGCTGCCTCTTCATTTTGAGTTAGTTTTTGTGAAATAACTACTCTTTGTAATATGTAATCTTTTTCACATGACTGCAGGACACCTTTAAGATAAATTCAGGTAAACATCATCGGCGCTTTGAATTTTTTCCACAAGTGGAAATGAACATCTTCTGGACTATTTCTGTGAAATGCTCAGTTTGAAATGCGATGAGCGTCTGGACTTGCACACTTGTTCTGTACTTGCTTGTAAAGGTACTGAAAAAAGTAGCAGTTCACTTAAAATGAGAGCCCAAGCAGAGTGAAACCTTCAACAAACACGGAGCAGCGTACAAAGCTCCCTTGCATGTTGTGTACAATAGCAAACAGTCAATGGATGAGGAAGTACTTTGTGGAGGGAACATTCCAGCTGTGATGGTGCAGAGTCTGGGCGCCACAAAACCTGCAAAAAGGACCTGGTTACTTTTATTCAGAAAGAAGCCTGGCTGGCTCATGACCATCTTTTATATAATCACACAAATTCTGTCTTTGATGGTGGATTTTTTTTTTTTTCTCTCAAAACCACAACTGTTTTTTGTCTTTTGTGCTCAGTGTTTGCAGACGCATCTTCCAAAGTCAGTATTTAATAAACCTGGAATCAAGTACAGTTTAGGGTTGACTGAGAATATCTGCGCGGGCTACTGGGAAGTTTGTGTTGGTGGTCCCTCTGTGGTCCCCATCTTGGTTCTCCTCAACACCTGTAAACGGTGAAAGCGCAGCCTCTTGGGCTGGCACCAAACGGTCATTACGGCGGCGGGATGTCCTAACATCCTGGGGCCACATGAGGACGCCGCAGGGAAGTTTGCACAATGGCTCTACTGCGGGGGAAAACGGTTCCGTTCATTTGGACGTCTGCTCATTAGCTGCTGCAGCTCTTGGGTCACAGAAGAACCTGAATGCAAGTTACGTCTTCCAAGTTTGACTGTAGTCCGACAGAGCGGCCATTCGTTGATGTAATTAAGGCAGACAGGTCATCTTCCGTCTAGCGCAAGGTTATACGAAGTATCAGTTCAAGGAGTTCACCGTGGGTATGTCAAAGCGACGAGACTGGCATGATCCTGAATATCAGAGACATAATACCCTTCTTCTTCCGATCCACTGGTTGGGAAAGTCTTCCCGGTGGCTCGAGGCTTACATCTCCCTCGCCGCACGTACGTGTTTGCTGCCAAGCTCGCTTGTGCTCACACGTCTCCTCACAGAGGCAGTCGCTCAGCAGGGTTACATTAGATCAGGTAGATCAGATCACTGCTGTTCTAGACGCTGCTGCCGCGAGACAAAACAATGGAGGGGAAGCCTCCTAAAAAGGGGAGAGGACATCTGTGGCGAATGTGGATGAGCTGGCGTCATGGACGGACCCAAGTTTTGCAAATAAAGACTGTTTTGTCCCGTGTCTTAACTGCAACATGGCCTCGTATATTTTTTTTTCCTCCGTTAATGAAAGATGCCTTTGAGGGGATGTCCAGTCTGCCTGCTCCCTGTACCCGTGGGCTTCCTCCGTTTTGAGCTCTGAGCCCAAACGTGACCTTGCACCCACTGAACCAACAGACTCTAGCCGTGCTGTAAGATTCAGCAGTTTAACTAGAACGAAAACGCCAAACTGACACATTTACTGAAAAGAAAGAAAAATGATGGTAAAGAAACCCGAAAGTATTCAGAAAGTTCAGACCGTACACATGCATTGCTGACCTGCAGGACAACCTCAGCATGTTAAAAAAGAGCTGAAACGATAAACTGCAAATAGAGTCCAGGTTGTCCAGGCCTCTACTATGAACATACTGTTCAAGGCGTACCGGTCCTTTAACAGTTGTCATCACTCTGTCAAATTCTTCTTGTGAATTTCAATTAACTTAAGCATGTGCTCTTACAAGTCAGTCAACTTTTCTGTTTCCTGTTATTCCCGTCCTGACAGCTGTAAAATGACATAAATCTCAATCCCTGCCTTATTTAAAGAAATAACAGATAAATGTAGAATCAGAAACCAAGGTAGAAACCCCCTTGTTCTCACGTTGATTCCCCGGCGAGATGAAGCTGAGGCGTCCCGTGGTTACCGAATCAATGTCCAGCTTCAGTTCCCCGCGGAAGCGAAAGCCTGCACCCACATGTGGAGGTGGGAGGTCACAGGTCTCAGATCAGCTGACTGGTGGGCTCTCAAGGGCCTCAGTCATGGGTGGAATTGTTCAGATGGAGAGCTGGAAGGGAGAGCGGGATGGACGGGAAATCGAGGGAGAAGGTTTTACTCCGGCAGATGGGGAGCAAGAGGGCAAGACGTGCTGTCAAATTACTCTCAAGATACGTGGGGAAATTCCTCCCCCCCTACATCTTGTTCTGGCTGATCAAAAAATCGAATGGTTTCTTCTGCGAGCGTCAGAGCTGAGAAGCGTGTGCAGGGCGTCTCGGCCAGTTTGGGTCTGACTCTCAACCCTGCCATCTGGGCGTGTTTCCTCAGCTTTCAGGAATTTGACCTGTTGTAGTTTGGGTTTGACTAACATGTTCACATGAAACTTGAAAAACTCAGTTTCAGTCAGACAAACAATAATTAGATTTCTTTTCTTTTCTTTTTTTTTTTTTAGTTACCTGATACCAACTAGGTCAGGGATCGGCAACCTTTACTATCTAAAGAGTCCAATTTTTTTCCCCTCTCCCTTTAATAAAATTCATCTGGAGCCGCAAAACTTATTTGACCTATAAAATGAAGCTAACGCAGTGTATGAAGTTTTATATCTAGTTATTCTGTATTCAGAGGGATTTGAATCTACCCAAAAGCTTATTCGTAGTATGTTTGGCAGTTTTTAAAGTTTTTAATGCAAAAGGTCCATACAAGATACTAATTAAAGTTTCATTTCCAATTTTTTTTGTCATCCACTGTAAAAGAACTATAGTCTTGTTGCATTTATGAAATTATAGAAGAACAAACAGAAAACTGTTAACATTTTATTGCTGTTTTTACCTGTTATAACAAAGGAAAACCTCAAACTCTTATAAAAACTGAATATTGGCTGCTGCTGTACTGTATGTTTGGGAGCTGAACCAAGACAATTTCCTATCAACTTGTTGACATGGAAGTAAATATATTAAATCTTGAATCTTTTGAATGGGAGAAAAAAACACTGGCATGTGTAAACCTACTTTGAAATAAAACAAAGAACCATGCAGGTCATTTGAGTCATTCCCTTACTCGTAAAACAACACTTTAAAGATAAATAAAACATATAGCTGCAGGTTAATAACTTAAAAAATGTAAATGTAAAAAAAGCCAGTTTGTATTTAATTATGACTTAAGTCCATTTCAGTGTGTTGTCATCCTCTTCATGTCTTCATGTTCATTTAAGTGTCGGGAATTGACATTCATGTTTCAAAGACAAGTTTGTCGGGTTTGGGGAGGTTTCCAACATCCCTCCTTTTGTGTTTTACACCACGACAGCACACCGACATGGTGCGGGAAATTTTTCTTTTATTTTTTACGGCGGAACATGAGGAACACAAAGTCACAGAACACGCGCTCGCCTTTATTTTTCTTTCCCAGGATGCAACACACAGATACGACTTCTTCGTTGCAGTTACCTGGCAGTATTTTGCGCTGAACATAATCATTCTGCCCCCTGCTGGTGAGCAACCCCTACAGGACACTACATGTGCTTCAGAGCGAGAACGCTGATTTCCCCAACTTGAAAAGTGGAGCCAAAATAGAGGTGGTGCTGGTGACTGTTTGCAGTATGTCTGTGCAACAATGGCCTTGAATCTCAGACTAGTAAAATCTGTCAAGGACGTATGGAGTCGTATTTTTATTCCTTTAAAAAGTCCATGAAGATATGCACTTTTGTTTTTTATTTGTTGATTTCACTATAACCGTACAGTCTCCTCAGCCAGGTTTTACTCCCATGACTACTACTGTAGATCTGGATCTTTTCTCTTCTCACCCAACACTAGTGGATCAGACTTGATGTCACATGAGAAGCGTGAGCTCCAGCTGGCCTTTCTCCTTGTTTCTCCATAAACAGAAGCAGGGACCGCGTTTGCTTCCCGTCCCTGAGCGGATCCTAATGCACACGAGCCAACCTCCCAGTCTAATAGCTGTTTGGATTTCTTACTGAAGCACGAAGATTAATTCAGCTCATTTGTAATTTTAGTCCTTCAATAGCCGTTTCTGATGCCTTATTTAAACCTTTACTGGCTGCCTTTGTCAGTGCGCTGCCTCTAATAACTGTTTATCTAAGACTCCTCTTATTTTGTAGATTTAGACAAAGACTGCCAGCGTGGCTGGGATTATATCAACACACAGTAGTGCACTTATTACTGTTGCAGCTCTCCCCGGCTCCTGGTTGATTGTCGGCATGCACATTTAAGGGACTGCGTGTAGGAATGCGTCACTTTAGAGGAAAAATATTTTTGATGATGTTGATCAGTCCAGCTGGAACAGGCCCCAGCAGATCCTCCTGATCCTGTGTAAGACTAAACTAAGTGAGCCAGAAGGACACCTGCATACTCAAAACTCAGAGCATCATGTAGCGTCTGAAGGAATACTCTGCGAGACCAGCTTTAACCAGGCCCGACGTTAAGGTTAGGATATAGATGTTAACAGGTTTCGAACCCTGTCTGTGTGTGTGTGCCGATGGAGCTGAGTGGTTTACGAGGTCAGTGTGTCGATGTCTCAGATTAGAGATCAGTGGGATCTAATTATCTTCTGTTTTGCCAGTCTGACAGCCGCCTGCACCTTTTTCAGCCTTTCTAACCTTGTCATTCTGCGTTTCTCTGACACCTGCGTGACTCAAGTCCACGAAGTTGAGCCTTGAAACGGCTCAAACGCCAGCTCGACTCTCCCTGCGGTGTTTCTGATTTACAATGACTGTTTCAGAGCTGGTTCACTCCCTCTCAGCCTCAAGAATGGGGCTAATCCCCGTAATGCCTTTGCCTTCAGTTGATCCGCTGTAAGTTTTAAACTCACTCACAGCAAGTATTCGCCCTAGAAGTCTCTGAAGAAGCAAAGCCGGTGACGCAGCTCATAAACATCACACAGATATACCGTCCATGACCTCAGAGGGATCCTGGTGTCTGCCCCCAAACAGAATAAAGGCAACTTCCACTGCTTTAACCGGACGTGGTTTTCTTTTTTTCTTTTTTTTTGAACTTTTTATTTAAACATTTTTACAAAACATTTCCTGACATACGACCGTAAAAATGGGTGATGGACCGCACAGTGGGGTGAGCTACTTCCAAAAGCAAACAGAGAGTTCAGTAATTAATGAAATGAGTAAATAAGTAGTAATTTAAAAAAAATGGGGGTAAAGTAAAATAAATAAGTAAATTGGTTAACTGAATAATACACTTATAGAAGTAAATAAATAGTTAAATGAGAAGACAGGTGACACTCATGGCTCCAGACTCCTCCCACCCAGTCATGCACACACCTGGAAACACACGTGCACATATATGTGTAATTGGACTAAGGCCAGGGGGTGCACACGTGCCTAAAAGTAACGTTTTAAACAGCGAGATATGTAAGTATGACATAAGCTAGAAAAGAATGAGCAAAAGGTAGAGCAGATAAGAATTAACCTCAATTATTATAATAAGAATAGTAAGAACATAGATGGTGACAGGTTGGAAGAGTAAATATCTACGGTAGCTGAGCAGGGTTTTCCAGACAGGAGCTCCCAGCAGCAAATACTGGACCATCCCTGTACGATAGCTGCAGACTGGCCGTCATCCTTTCCATCTCATGGACATTTTTCAGTGTCTGGGTCCACTGACCTGTAGTTGGTGGTTTTAACTGGACGTGGTTCTACTAACATATGTTCCCATACATATGTTAAAATGAATCAAAGAGCCCATCTTATTTTACACTTCCACTGTAACAAGTTGGTGATCGTAGAGAGACCCAGTGCAGGTGAAAATACTGCAAAAATGCACCTTCGTGAAAACTTTTGGTTCCCATACTTGAGGGGACCAAAAGTTTTCTGTTCTTCTAAAAGCTTTTGTTCTCATCTGTAATAGGGATAATGATATTGGAGATGTTACATTTTATTTAATCTAAATATAGGAAAGAAAGGAAATAATCATATTTCCCAAAGAATAAGTTCTACTCTTCTATCGGTTGAGGTTTAAACATCAAACTAGAGGCAGAATTTTACTTCAGCACGTGTTGCGGTGTGTGTGTGTGTGTATGTGTGTGTGTTGCACATGCATGCTTGATTCATAATCTCTCTGCCTGGCACCAGTATCATCTGGCCAGTTGGCTGCAGCTGTAAGTATTTTTCTAACCAGTTTGGTGGAGGGTAATAAGAGGGAGCAGCAGAAACGAGCGCTGTGAAATTAAAAGCTTTCAGTAAACCAGTAATTAACAGTTGGGGGGTCGAGGTCGATTTCTGTTTCCCAAAACTTCCGTATTCAGTAGGAGGAGAAGTCAAAGAGGCATCTCAGCTCAGAGAGCTGTGGATGAGTCATATTTCACCACCGGGAGAAGGTGTGATGGTTAGAAACAAATCAGCTGTAACACGAGATGAGCAGCAAGTTTGACGAGCCTGGAAACGCGCTGACAAGGTCTGACGTGAAGACCGGTCGCAGGATTTGTGTGTTCTGACACCTGAGGAGGAAATAAAATTAAAAAAAGAAACATTTTGTTGCCAAAATCTACACATCCATTCAGGAGAGATTCTTTATTTTGGCATGGAAGCAAAAGAAATTGGTCTTTCCTATAAAATCTGAATTTTTCCTCCCAAACGTGTCATTCAGCTAAGCTTGTGTCATCTCAGTTAAATGTCGTTCGCGTGGCGCTTTTCATCACACTGCAGGTTTTGTTTTGACAAACCAAAGGTGCACGAGCCGCCGGCCTGCGTCTGTGATCACACTGAGCATCATCTGGGTCTTTCATGGACAGCTTCCACGTGAGTGAGCGCTTATGCAGAGCGTTGATGCAGAGCTGTATGTGGAGATGCTGGAGAGACATGTCTTTATGTCAAGGTGGCATTTTTATTTCTGTCTGCGGTGTAATTCAGTCGTCCAGATGTCACTCTGCATGACTTACAACAGTGTTGTCACGGACGTGATCAGTGTGCCTTGACTGTCCTGTCTGCAGCCTCCTTCAGCGTCTTATTTAATATAGACAGAAGAGCATCAGACAGTGATGAACATGAGCTGCTGAGCAGCAGAAACTCTTCCCTTGCAAAGATTTGCATTCTCAGTTTCAAGACTATGAAATAAAAAAATGAACTAAACGTAGGGCTGACGTAGCACTGTGGTACTCAGGCCTCCGTCCCAGCTGTTGAACTTCTGGTTTCACAGCGTTTAGCAGCTTTTCTGGAAGTAGGTTTGTAGCTGCTGGGAACATTAATGAAACTATTCATGATCATCTGGTTGGTCCGGGAACTAAAAATGGACCATAAAGGCTGTAGGGGGCAAAACATCTTCGGTTTGTGTTTTCACAACTTTAAAATTTTCAAACATTTTATGAGGATTCAAAAATAAAATCAACACAATGGAAAAAAAGGCAAAAAAAAATCCTCAAAAGCAGAATATAGCATCATACGTGATTAAACATGATAGAAGTAACACTACTAAGCTGGAAATGAGCCAGTTTAAGGTACAAGAACTACACTTAATACTGCAGTGCATCCTTTCATTTGATAAAAATACACCTGTAACTGGTTGTGGAGCCGGAGGAACAGCTTTAATACTGAAGGATGTTGTCACCCGTCTGTCTTTCTGGTAACGCAGCACTTCTGTGAAGCTGCCTGTCGGACAGACGGCACCGGACCCGGGTGTTTCCCACGCTGCACGCCGGCTTAGGGCTAACCCTCCCTGTACCAACACCGCACAGAGCTGTTAGTTTAGCAACCGTCACCAAGTCTGAGAATGTGCGTCCATGTCGAAGGGAGCTGGAATGTGGCACAGATCCCCCCCCCCCCAACACAGACCAGCAGAAGCCCGGACGTCAGAGGAGCACGGCTGTGACTAGAATCTCAACTACCAATGCTCCCAACCCCGGCCCGTCACGCGTGCACCCCGAGATCTACGTGTGAAACAAGTCGCGGAAAATCCGTTACCCATAACTAGGGCTGTAGGGATACACTAATCTCGCGATGCGATACGATACACGATACTCGGCTGATGATACGATATATATCGATATTCGTCTTAAGATACATTTACATCATTTTCAAAGATTTTAACGGGACAAAATGATTTTGGTGATATCTTGTGAGTGTTCCAATGACTTTGTTTGAATTAATTGAAGTGAAAGGTAGGTCGACGCAGACAGTGCCGCAGAGAGTGTTGCAGAGAGGAGAGAAAGGAGGCCTCTGATTGGTCAATTCTACATCCGCCTAGAAAAGAGCCGGTCATCAAAGAAATGAGGAAGTACCCACATCTGTACAATTCTCGTTCTCCACACTACAAGGACAGCACATATTCTAGTAATTCATGGAGGGAGATAGCGATGAATGTGGGTCTGGATACGGCCGAGACAGTAAGGAAGTGGAAAAACGCAAGAGATAAGTTTAGTAAGTTTAGCTAGTTCGTGATTATCCCTCTTGCGTTGAGGCGTGGAATAACTTAGCGGAGACCGTGCTTCAAAATTGAGCATAAATCAAAAGTAACTGCGGCATACCGGCAACAAGATAACTGCAACACATTGGCACGAGAGTATACACAGTCCTTAAAGCAAATCCTGACAAATAGAGTTTGGCTAGCTCTCAGTTAGCATTAGCTTGTCTGGGTGGTGACGTTTCAGATGGGCTCGCAGGTTGGTGGTATTTCCAGAGTACTTCATGTTTGTGTGACACAGCTTGCAAACCGCCATACTTTTGTCCTAAATCTTCGCTTTCTTTTTAAACCCCAGCTGCTCCCACACATTTGCTTTTAAGCACGCAGGCGCTGGATTTATACTTGCCGCCATTCTCCTGACTGGCTCAGCTGTAGCCGGAAGAGAAAGTGAAGAAGAGAAATGCTTTACAGCGACACTAGCGGCTGGCGGACTTAATGGCTCTTCCTCCACTTAGCAGGAAGAGCACCCGTGCGGGACACGGGGTTTCGAAGAGGAGCTCAGAATATCGATACCCGCGGCTGAAAAATCGATAGTCCCTGGGGAAATAAAATAACCCATAACTGTGTGACGTTGAATTCAGTTTCACTCCAGCTTGTTTGGATCTCAACCAGTTTCATCACAGGTCATGTTGGAGAAGCGTTCGTCACGGTAAACTCACGGAGGCAGAGACATCGGTCGCGCTGGGACGGGTGTTTATGTACAGTAGTGGAGTAACAAGAACACACTGCTTGGAGCTGTGCCCAGAAACGTGACTCAAATGCTTAAAACGGCTAATGGGAAATGCATTTGCACGCTATTTTGTGCAATTTCTTCTCTCCCCTTATTTCAATAACTCAGATGGAGGTTATGACCCAGACAGCCTCAAATGCCACATTAATGGAAAGTGATCCCGCAGGTTTAAATAGCCATCCTGACTCGGCTCTCTCCCTGTCTTTGGTCTGCTCGGTCCTTCAGTGCCTAAGGTGGGCCCACAGCTCCAGTCTGGGTCACTTATTGTAGTCGTCTCAGCCCGTCTGATCTCCAGGAGCTCAGCAGTCCTTCGGTGATCCACCCACTGAGACGGGTCTAAGCTGAGCAGCTGTCTTCTCTGCCTCCAGAGGGATATTTTTTTTACTTTTGCATGCATCATTGTTTCATTTATTGTTCTACATCTCAGACACGCCGCCTCTGAACCTGCCTGCAGAGCAACAGCACATGCAGACGGATTTAATCCAATTGTTTTTGTGTTTTTTTTTTTTTCTTCAGGTGGTGTGGATGAACTTCTTCCAGAGAACTCCTTCCAGGGGTCCAAGTATGACTTTGGCAGCATCGGCCTGGCGCTCTACAGCGGTCTGTTTGCCTACGGCGGCTGGTGAGTGGTCAGACCTTACACTTTAAAACAGAATCTAACCACATTTTTTTGTTTTGTTCTGATGATGCATTTACTGACTGTGGGTTAAAAGAAGTCACCAGCCCATCAAACTGTGGCATTAGTTTTTTGAGGGTCTTTTTTTTTAATTCTTGGACATATTCGGCACAGGTCACGTATTATTTCTGTATGTGTTTTGTGGTTTTGCTCTGCAACCTGCGCCTTGACTCACTGTCACCGCATCCACTTCCCAGGAACTACTTGAACTTCGTAACGGAGGAGATGATTGAGCCTTACAAGTGAGTTTCACAGTTCTGAACACACTCAGAACAGCTGAAGGTTTTAACGCTGCGCTTGTAACTCGGCCCGTTTGTGTGCCGTCCCCAGAAACCTCCCGCGAGCCATCATCATCTCCCTGCCCATCGTGACGGCAGTGTACGTTCTCACCAACTTAGCGTACTTTCACCACGCTCTCGCCCGAGCTGATGCTCAACTCGGAGGCTGTCGCTGTGGTGAGTGCGCGCGCCTCGAGCTGGGGCAGGTGTGTTCAGGGCGCCGCGCCGGGCGGGCGGGCGATTCCTCTGAAAGATCTCGAACCCACGTCAGCAATTCTAGATTCTTATTTAAATTCAGCTTCATTTAAAAAGCACAAAGCATTTTTGGATACATCACAGCAAACAAAAATTAAGGAAAAAGAAAAGAAAAAGAGTTCAATACTTTAGTAGCAAAAGGGTTTTTTTTAAACAGTTAATGTTAATGTTTTTTTTTTTTTTGAGGAATAATGGAATAAGTTATACGAAGACCCTGACTGGACATGGCGATAAGACAAAACGTGTTGAGACCTCCCCCTTTTAAAATGACTCTTACTTTTAAAATAACTAAAGGAACCTCTCACAGTTAAATTTGCTAACCGGAGGTCTTTGGTTCGTACATCACAGCTGTTTCTTTGTGTCTTATCACCCGCTAGACATGTGTGGCGGTGTATTTCTCTGTGCCCGGATTCTGAGTTTTCTTTTATTTTGCTAATCTTGTGACTGTACCGTGACGTGCAGAGTGTGTGGAGACACCAGCCAGTGACATCAGAAACGATAAAAATCTGACAGTCGGTTAAAATAGCCACTTCCTTCCTTGTTTTCTCCTGCTGTTATGTGTTGGTGCTTCACGCACCTTCACGGCTCAGCAAGGCGAGACCTGAAAGGTTATGTTGTTTTAGAAAAAGTTTTTTTTTTTAAACTCTTCTGATTTCTGAACACACCTTGACTTGAGGAACAGAGGAGTTAATATTTGATCAAGTAACCACTCGGTTTACCTTTTCAGTAGACATGAATACTTCCTTCTCCACTGTCACTGCATCATATGTACATTATGCTGTTTTGTTAAGCCTTGACTAAAACTCTACACTGGTGATAAAACTCACATGTGTGTCCTGCAGGACTTTGGAAACTGTCCACCTGGGCCCCATGGCCTGGATCATCCCTGTGTTTGTGGGTCTTTCCTGCTTCGGATCGGTTAATGGCTCTTTGTTCACATCATCCAGGTGACACACACACACAGACCACAGAAAAAAATTAAGAAATTAACAAAAAAAAAAAAACCCACTGGTTGTAGAGAGGGAGGTTTAGGAGCAGAAGGACTCAAGAACATCTGCAGAACCTTGTCGTACGGTCGTCGTCACCCGTGCGCTCACTCTCACAGGTTATTCTTTGTCGGTTCCCGGGAGGGTCACCTGCCCAGCCTGCTGTCGATGATCCACCCCTCTCTGCTGACCCCGCTCCCCTCGCTCATATTCACTGTATGTATTTGGATTTTTTTGTTTGTTTCTTTCTTTGTTTGTTATGCGTTAAATCAAATAGATCCTATTTTACAGTTACTTCCAAGTTAATCACATGCATCACTCCATGTGATGTGACCTGAAAATTCTCAACACGTGCACGTGACATCTTCCAGTGACAGCAGAGAGTTTATTCCAAGGGTGATATTTTACAGATACACCTGAATCCAAAAAGGTTAAGTTTCTGTTGCTGCTCCTGCTCTTCTCTGCCCAGTGTGCGATGACGCTGCTGTACGCCTTCTCGCAAGACATCTTCTCCGTCATAAACTTCTTCAGCTTCTTCAACTGGCTCTGCATCGCCCTGGCCATCATCGGAATGATGTGGCTCCGTTATAAGAAGCCCGAGCTGGAGCGACCGATCAAAGTAAGTCTGGGCGATAGGGTTGGTGAACGGTACGGTCATATGGATCAGAGAAACCTCAGTGAACAAAACGGACTTTATTCCACTTTTGAACGGCAGGAAAAGGTGAAACCGTAGAAGAACCTGGATGCAGTCGGCGGACGTCAGACGTTCTCTCTGTATTTGTTAGGTTAGCTTTGGCTGCACAACGTGTTTCTTCTGCATCTCCTGCAAACAACAAAGATCCATTCAGAGCCGCTCAGCTGAAGAGAGACGGATTACAGTTTAACGAACCGAAGAAAAGTTGGATGTCTGTCAGCTAGTTACATCTGTTACATTGTTTGTGTGTGGATTTGCATCGTTGAAGTCGGGAAGACTTTTACACTCTGAGAATGTTCAGGTTCAAAACTTGATTTGGAGTTGAGGCTTTGTTCTCCAGAAAATCAGAGTTTGCGGGCATAAAGCCGCCTGAAAGGGACGGAGACACAAATCTCACAGCGTGTCTCCCGACTGAACCAGTTGCTGCAAAGCGAAGAGGCAGATAGATGTACTGGTTCAGTACGACGTGCATGCGCGAGAGTGCTGGAGCGGTGCCGACACCGTCTCTCTGCTGGCCTCCATCTCCCTCTCTCCCGCTCCATTTCTTCCTCTTTTATTTGACTGTCACATTCCTGCTGCGCAGCAGATTTGCACAGAGTCACACACATGTAGATTTGTAGATTAATTTTATTGGTGAGGGGACACTGAGCCTCAGTAACTGAGCTGATTAACGATGGCCTCGGTTTACATTTGCTCTGCTTGAGCAAAAGCATGTGGCTGCCCGAGCACCTCTCACCGTTTGTCGATGCTGAGTGACTCGCACAGTGTGTAGTTTTAGTATTATTACAAGTTCCTGTGTTTAAAAGACGTCTAAAGAACTTGTTTTATCACGTTTGATGCGTGCAGACTGTGCAATGACAATAAATGCTGAATCTTTGCAGGCCACGAGATTAGCCGTGTTTTGTTTGTACGTCCACTCCACGGTTTCGGATTTCACAACAGTCTTCTGACTGTTCTAAAATTCTGACTCTGTCCCTGGTCGTCTTGAGTTGGAAGGCCGTTCTAAAGGCTTTAGAGCCTCCGCGTGTTTCTGAACGTCGGTTACAGATGTCGGCCAGTGAGACCTGAGCTGGTGGTGTTTGGTTCATCCCACAATAATGCAAGTACCACTTTGATGTACACTACCTCACCCATCTTTGGTTTTAAGACCAATATAAAAGAGAAGACCAGTGATTTAAAGGTTTCGGTTAGTTGGATATCCAGTAAAAATGAAAAATCAAAAAGTTCCTGAAACCAAAATGATATGTCTGCCTATTAAAAGAAACTAAAAAAAAATTACAGATGTTTTTATGGCAGCAAATTGCCATGACAGAGTGAGCGGGCCCGTTACGTGAATTAAAGGAAGCTGCCGTGCTCCTGACTTACAGTCTACGTCCGGCCCTCCTGTCTTCTCCCCTGCAGGTGAACATCCTGCTGCCAGTGAGTTTCGTGCTGGCCTGCCTCTTCCTCATCATCGTGTCTTTCTGGAAGACCCCGAAGGAGTGCGGCATCGGCTTCGCCATCATCGGCACCGGGCTGCCCGTCTACTTCATCGGCGTGTGGTGGCAGAACAAACCCAAGTGGATGCTGCGTGGAATCTGTGAGTGCGACGCTCGTCTTGTACCTGTTACAGCAGAGCTCCTAAACGGCATAAACCTGCAGATTTCTGCTGTGACGCCTCGCAGCGGAAACAAAGACTGAGAATTGATCTAATCAAGGAACCGATATGCTCATCTTGTAACTGTGACAGTATTTTCCAGAAAAAAAAAAGGTAAACAGGAACACGGTTGGATCTTAACTCTTGCGGGTCTTTGGTGCATGTCTTTCAGTTTCCACCACGGCCTGGTGTCAGAAAGTGATGGAGGTGGTCCCTCAGGAGTCCTAAAAGCCCCTCCCCTCACACTTCAGCCAGCGGCCTATCAGATTGCACCGAAAGTGACCTCTGGGCTCTGACATCACAACTGATGAAGCTTGACCTCTCTTTACGTCTTTTACCCCACCCTGTTTCTAATACACACACATGCACGCACACACACACACACACACACACACACGGACCTGACAGAGGTGTCTGTTGCGTCTTTGACTCTTTTTCTTATGTGTTACTGTCTGTTACTGACATTGTTGTTTCTCTTTTTAGTGTTGTTAGGTGCTTCCGTCGTTAGCTGCACATGCGTTGGTGTTGTTGTTGTTTTTTTTTTTTACGATTATTTTCAGTTTTTATGTGAATATTCAACCTCTGCTCCCAAGACCCTGGGGTGAAGCAGGTATTCATGAGGATCCTCAGCAGTTTTTTGTTTTTAAGCCTTGCGTTTGGTGCGTCGACGCTCGTCGGCGTGGTGCTACGATGTTGTCTGTCGCGCTGTTGTCCGCTGCTGTAGGTCGTGAGTGGATGTGAGAGGCTGCGTGAAAGCTTCGGTGTGTTAGAGGTTTTTCAGACTGCTAACAGATCTTTTTTTTTTTCCGTTAAATGTAGCCGACTAACTTAAGGAGGTTTTCTGTTCAAAGCCTGTTTGTCTGAATCTATGTGCAGTCTACTGACGTCGCCTCACAGAGCTTATTGAAGTTACGCCGCGTCAACGTTTACAGCGTGATGAGGTCAGATTGACTAAAGAGCAAACACCAAGAGGAGAAATGGTTGTTTAGCTGCTGCTGAAAACCGGGTCAAAATGTGCCGACTACTTTTGGGGTCAGTGAATGACGACTCCATCGCAGTGACAGTTTTTCAGGTCGCACAGTGTGACGAGGACGTGGGACACTGCTGAGGTTGGAGCAGAGGGCCAGAGACAAACCCGAAGCGCTTTAGTTCGTCTGGTGGAAGTGTGTGTGGTTGTATGTGTGCACAGATGTGTGACAGTGTGAGGAGAAGGCTGGAATTATTCAACGCTTCTCTAGAATTTTCCGTTAGATTTTATTGCCCTTTAATGTGCGATTGTGTTTCATGATCCTTCATTTGGTTGGATGCGGGGGGGGGGGGGTGGGGGTCTCAGAGGACTGCATGTTTCAGTCTATCCTCTCTTCTCATTTCTGAGTTTGTACATCTTCTTTTTTCCACCTCCGACCTCCTCTCCTCAGCCTCTTCCACAGCTGCTCTGAGTGGAGAGAGGAGTGGAGGCAGCAGGCTTTTAACGAAATAAGATTCCTTTCGTTCAGAGCTGTTTATTGAAACTGTTGTCACTTAAATATGACAGCAAATCCAGAGCGTTTGTGACAAATATTGAATTTTCTGGTGTGAGATACCTGGTGTCCTCCTTTCTGGTGTCCCCCCCAGTCAATTAAATGGCTCCTCATATGGTTCCTCCTCCAGGTGCGTTTTAGGAGTCACAGATTGCAAAAATGAGAAGAGACGTGTGGAGGGAAAAGTGCAGGAGGAAGTGAAATGTCTGAGTTTTTGGGGGGGGGGTTGTGGTTGAAGAACAGACGGAGCACGTGGTCAGACCGCATTATGAATTCAAAGTATTTCTCATTCATGTGTTTTGCTTTTCCTTCGCACACAGTGACGGTTACTACAGCAAGGAAAAAAGAAAAAGGAAAAAGGAAGACGTCTATTTCAGTGTTGTTAACGTTGACCACCCTCCCGGTAACAGGACCAAAAGTACATGCAGTGTCGCTGTTGAAACGAGCAGGACGGGCTAATGCGTTTGTTTTAGAGGTAGAACCTTTGTAACACTCCAGCCGCCGCAAGAGCCGGCGGTAAACTAACCCGAGTACTAGAGACTTTATTTATTTATTTCTAGGAAACCTTTATGTTTATTGCTAGTTCTTCTAATTTGTTTACAGGGTATTTTGTGAAAAGTGCTTTACAATAAATCTTGAGTTGATTTTTTTTTTTCCACTCACGTGTTCTTTGTGTTTGGTTTGTGTCTCATCTTTTCTTCTCGAGTCCTTGGTTTTGTTTCTTTTATATTTAATGTTCCCTTTAAATGTTAACTTTGAGTTAGTTGCTGTTGAACACGTGGCATTCCTGTCATTCCATAAAATCAAATGAACACATAAATAAACAATCTGTAAAAGAAGAAGAAAGTGAACGTGGAAATGTAAACGTACGACGGATGAGGAAGAAAGGCTCCTCAAGCATCCACCATCGGTTTTTGAACATTTGATAGAAATGTACAGCATCCTCATACATTTACTCGACCTAAATGAAAAGCTAGTTTCTACGCTGGAAGACGAGGGTCTATTGGACATATTCACACCTGGCAGTCTGGCCTCTTCACTCATCTTCCTCACGAGCTTCTCCTCAGCAGTGAGCTGGCGATGCGGCGTCAAGCCGTCTGTAAAGAACTGGACTTTCTTGCTCTCGCACGGATTTACAGAGGACACGTAGAAACATGGTTTTGCAGCTTGGATGTAAAAGTGAAACACTACGTTTGATATCTGTTACTTTTGAGGTTTGAGTTGTTTTAGGTGGAGAAAAGTGGGTCTTCTGCCCCTCATTCTGGGTAGCTGTTAGTCGAGATCCACATCAGGACCCTCCCTGGGCTTCTGGGAGCTCTGAGACCACTCAGAAGTACTTCACACAAGCCCCACTTCGAAAAAGCCAAAATATCTTCTTGATATAAAATAATAAACACTTGCCATCCTACCAGTCTCATGAGTGACAGTGGTTGAGCTTTGCGCCTGGAGGTTGTGTCGAGGTATCCCATCACCTGTCGTGGTCGTTGTGATCGCCAGCTTGGTGCCTCTAAACTGAAACCACTGTGACTGTCAGCAGCATGGGGAGGTGCGTTAGGCATGTCAGACTGGGAGGAGGCCCCCAGGGCAGATCCAGGAACCGCTGGAGAGGTTATGGTGGAGCTGTTTGCTGGCCTGGGAGCGCCTCGGTGTTCTCCCTGAAGAGCTGGAGGACGTGGCTGAGGAGCTGGAAGTCTGGGCTTCTCTGCATGGACTGCTGCCTCCATGACCAGCTGAAATGGATGGATGAATGGATGGTAGCCTTCTGTTTGCTGCTTTCGTAGCTCCGTTAAACTGTTTCTGCAGTCTTTCTTAATCTTTGTGCTGTAGAAGGGGAGGAAGCAAAGGCTCAGATTGCCAGGTTTGCTTCTCGTGATGCTCGCTGCTGCCTATGTGCAGCACGCTTTCTTCCTGCCTTACTCTTTCTTCACACGCCCTCTCTGCGTTGGAAAGCACTGACGCTCAGGTACATGGACGCAAGATCTTTGGGTTTTTGAAAACAATCCTGAATCGTATGGACAGATGTGTGCAGCTGCAGTCACTGCACCGCTGCTGCAGCTTTGTGCCTCCATGTCTATGGGCCAAACGCCTTTCTGTGACATGATGGATATGCCGTTGTGGGTCCATGGATGCTTGGGTCCAGAGGAAGTTACATCAGTTACATCACTATGCTGCTTCTAAACGATTTCTTTCTTCTTGGTATTTGTATGATTTTGTATCTTCTGTTATGATTTGGGAGAATAGAATAACAAAAGACATTAAAGATGTTTCTCTCCACTGACGTGAATGTGATTTTCTTTTTTCTTTTTCTTTCACTGAGCTGTTTAAAATCTGATCACGCGGTCATGTCTCATTCAGGTGTGATACTCCGACCACGAGTCAGCACCAGCTGTAAACAAGCAGAAAGTTAAAAGAGTAATCTTAATCCTATCAGCTTTTCAGAGCGTTCATTCCAGGGCCGGTAGATGAATGGACCAAGGTCAGTTTACAGTCCCATGCTAAAACCTAAGAAGTAGGTCAGGGAAGGCTAAAAGAAAGAGCCAAACAAGGCCTGACACAGTTTTTAGGACTTTAACGACACTGAGAGGATATCTTTGTGTTGTTGGATTCATTGATTTTATCATCAGCAGATACAAGTGAATGATAAATGGACTGTATTTATGGAGCTTTTCTAGTTGTTTTGACAGCTCGAAGTGCTTCGCATGACACACGCTCACAATGCACGACATGCACAGCTGCCCTGAGCACAGATGTTGGGCCTTTAAAGCTGCTTTGAAACTGCACTCCACAGTTGGGAAGACTGCAGTTTCCCATAAATGTGGAATATTTAATAATCAGAGGGTCACTTGGTAAGTGATCATATCAACTTCACGTCAAAAATCAAGGGGCAAAGGAAGAAAAGTAAAACCAACCTGCACTCTTGACACGCAAGTTACAAAAGGACTGGGAAGGGATTGTGGTTTTGTGAAAGATAGATCTTTCAAAACCCTGAATGTCACGTACACCAGACTTCTCTGACTGACGCTCAGGTGCATAAAGATGTGCAGTGCTTTCCTCCTATCGACTGGCCAGGTGATTTTCAGTTACTCCTCTGAGCATCAACATGATTATGAAATGACGGGGGAACACCAGAGCGTTCACTTTTTGCGTCATTACACACGCAAAAGGATCCCAGAGGAACAGTGAACAGCCAAGAATAATCTGAAAAAAACAATTGCAGCTACAGTTCAGATGTGTAAAATGCAGTGAGGTATGACGAACCACAGCGTCACGGTCCATGACAGCGTGACGTACCTGAAGGCTTCCTGTAAAACATTGCTCTCAGCTCTCAGGTCAGACTTTGATACAGGAGTTCAGCTCTTCCAAACGTTGTGGTCCAAACCTTTCTTTATTCCCTTGGACATGGTCTTGTGAGCACTGGGTTCTGGGTACTGAGTCATTGGGTTCAGGAATGGGGAGTAAGGTGGGAGGGATTCCCCTTTCATGTGCTTGCAGATTTCAAACTATTGCCCCGTGATGGCTGAACGACAGTTCACGTCTTCCCAAATGACTGTGTTTGCTGTAGCGGCAGGTCTTCCTGAATGACATCCCTCTCAGGCTGTACATCCACTAAAATGGATGAAATTAGTTGGATGCCTGAGTGTGACACCAACAATGACTGGAAGGACATTGTGTACCTGAATATGGAGTTGGCTCCCATTTTACAGCTATAGCAGCTTCTACTCTTGGAACTCTTTCCATACGATTTTGGAGTGTTTCTGTGGGAATTTGTGGAATAAGGAGGAGAGCATTTATGAGGTCAGGCGCTGATGTTGAACCAGAGGGCATGACTCGCAATATCCATTCCAGTTCTTCCCAAACATGCTCAATGAGGTTAGAGCTCGGTGCCAGCCAATCACGTTCTTCCACACCAAACACATCAAACCATGTCTTTGTCATCTTTGCATTGGCACATTCACTGGAATAGAAACTGTTGCTGCACAGTTGGAAACACAGCGTTCTCCAAAGTGTCATGGTATGCTAAAGCATTAAGATGGCCCTTCACTGGAGATAAAGGCCCTGAAAAACAGCACCATACCATTATTCCTCCTCTGCCAGACTTCACAGTTGGCACAATGCAGTCAGGCAAATAATGTTCTCTCAGCGTCCACAAAACCCAGGCTTGCCTATCTGCCAAAAAACAACCGCCAAACAAAGAAGCGTGATGCATCACTTCTGCTGCTCTGCAGTCCAGTGCCAGTGAGCTTTACACCGTTCCACTGGACACTTGGTGTTGGATTTGGTGATAGGAGGCCTGCATGTACCTGTTCAGCCATGGAAGCCCATTCCACGAAGCTCCCACCGGAGTTTCTGAGCTTACATTAATGCCAGTTATGGAATCAGCTATGGAATCAGCAGAGCGCTCTACATGTCCTGTGGCAGTCGTTGACCCCGCTCTGTGAACGTATGAGGCCCTCCACCTCCTGGCTGAGCTGTTGTTGGTCCTGAATGCCTCCAACATCTAATAATATCACTTACAGCTGAACGTGGAATATCTATCGGGGACGAAACTTCATGAACTGCTGCATTGCGTGAGGTGGCTTCCAGTCACAGTACCATGCTTGAGGTCACTGAGCTCTTCGGAATGACCCATTATGTATCACACATGTTTACGAATGGAGCCGAGGTGCGATACTTAAATACATAGATGGATACGTTTGGAGAACTGTTGAAACTGTGGACCATTTGGTCCACACCTGTTGCTCTTTTTTCAACTGAGACTTGCCTCAGGTCTTGACTTTCTGGTCTGCCTCCTAAATCTTCCACCTTGCAACCTTGCACCTCTTCCTATGAGCTGCCCAGCCTGTCCACTGTGCTTCAACTGTGAGAAAATGTAACACTGTGTTGTGTTTTGATTATATATGCTTGTCAGCTGAGGGTTCATGAGGTTCACCGATGAACTGATGAATCATTAGTTGGTCAAACACTTCACACATCGCGATTGCAAAGTTGGTTTCACCTGAGAAATACATCAAATTTGACCCATTCCCTCGAAAAAGTCTGATGGGTCACATTAAAGAATGCCTGACAAATAGTTACACGATAAAAAGTGTTCTTGACTTTTGCAGGTTAATTTAATGAACATGTGACTAGATATTTTCTTGGGAGTAGGATAAGCCAACAGAGACCAGCATTAAACTGACTGACTGTCACGACAAAAGTGCAGGATAATGTGCCAAAAAGAGGACAATCTTAATGAAACTAGATGATGTGGAGGTTGTCCATATACTTTTAAATCCGATAGAATTTGAAGTCTGATCTGAGCAAAGTGCTGAAGAGAGTGAGGAAAACTTTAAGCCATTTCCAGGGGCTCAAAAGTGTTCGGACAAAGTGATATAAATTTAAATGTAACTTTAATTTTTAATCATTGGATGAAAATCCCTTGTAGTCTGCCTGAAGTCTGGAGCCCACGGGCATCACTAGATTCTGAGCTTCCTCCCTGAAGATGCTTTGTCAGGAAAAGAAAACCTTCCAGTTCAGCGTCACCACGGCAGAACGAGCCACATGATCGGTTTGGTGCACTTTTTATGTCAGATGCCCTTCCTGACGCATCGTATGATCAAAATAAAAATGGTTAATATTTCGTACAACCTTTGGTGCATGCTTGAGTGTTTTTTTTTGTCTTTCCCTTTTTAAAAAGGTCATGTTTGTTAGATGAGCTGGAAGGAACTCACATAAAACAGTTCTGAGTGAACATGTCATCCACGTAAATGGTCACAACTGTTTCTGCTTCGAGAGCAAACATGGCTGGTCCATCTGACATTGAGACCACTCCACTGTCTTTTTCCTCTTCTCTCTCTCCAGTTGCTGATATGAGTTGTGAGAACATCTCCTATGAAACTGACAACAAACATTACGTATTTGTCATTTCATCTTATTGATTAACCGTTTGCTTCTTTTTTTTTCTGTCAGGCATCATCTCTTCTGCTCTGCTTTCCTCCTTAAACCTGACAGCTGTCCACGTTCCAAATATTCAAACATCTGGACACACAAAACCACTCGTATTAAATGAATAGTGGATCCAAACATTTGTCTGATACTGAACATGTGACTACAACATCAACTGAAGCATTTGCTTTACAAGATACATAGAAAAAAAATCACATGAAGATATCAGAAGCCCTATTCATAAAAGCATCCCAGAACAAAGACTGGTCAGACACACACACACACACAAAAATAAATAAAAAATGTTCTTGGAATGAAGACATTTTAAAGAACGTTTCCCTTCGGGTCACTGCAACACTAGATCCTGGTCCACAAAGCATTTCACCCCTTTAAAGGGAGTTTCTGAGGAGAAAAACTGTAAGTTTCCAGACTACAGCAATATGTAGAAAAGTCTTGAATTTTTCACCATCTTTAGGAATTTTTCATGTGCAAACTGAAAAAAAGGATGAAAACACCAGTGAAGTTTCAGCCGGCTAAATGAAGACGCTCTAAATCTCCTCTCTGCTCCTCAGACATGCTTAGCAGCTCGTTGTAAAAAAAAAGAAAGAAAGAAAGAAAGCATCTTAGAACCAGGGTTAAAGTAGTTTTGGATTTTCCATTAGTTTTACCGGTAGTTTTTTATTTAGTTTTTAGTTTAGTTTTTCAAATTCAGTTAGTTTTAATTCATTTTTAGAGCAGTTTTGCTAGTTTTTATTAGTTTTTGTTTTGAAATACTTAGTTTTAGTTTAGTATTGATTAGTTTCAGTGTTAGTTTTAGTTTTATTTTGTAAATTAGGGTTGTAATTTTGGTTCGAGTGAAGCACTGAACTTTTTGAAGGCTATCGAGTCACATAATCGTGTTTACATTTTGGTCTCAATAAACATGTTTATCAATGCATCTTCCCGCTTGTGGTGTTCTTGCGTATTTACTGACCAGCGGCTATTTGGTCTCCGGTGGAAACAGTCCATTATGGTTGTCGTTGTGCTGTTTTCTCCCGTTTTTTTCCCAACGCTGACTGGCCTGCAGCTGCAGTTTCTCTTTCCAGGGGGCTAGCTTAGGCTAGCTTATCCAGGTAGTCTTGGTTAGCCAGAAACCACTGATGCAATCATTTTTTCTTAGAAGCTGGATGTGAGAAAAGCTGAATATTGACACGATTACTATAACTGGACACCTGTGTGTGCTTGTTTGGAAAGTTAAGGGAAGTGTGTGCATGTTGCCCTGCTGACAACCCGTTAAACCAAAGCTAATATTGCACGAGCCTGACAAATGTAGCGGTTTGGAAACTGTCACTCCATTTGACGAGCTTCCTTCAGAGATGAAACGGAAGCACGGAGCAGGTAAATACTCCCCTTAATACTGTAGAAATTGCATTGCTTTGACACTCTCTGCTGAGATTTTTCTTGCACCACGTGCACCTCTGGAAGCTGCACATGCCTGTGCACAAATACAGGAGTGTTGATATGTGCTCCTTGGCATGAAAGCAGAAAAAAAAAAACTGGTGTCAATGGGCGTCGTGAAGCAGCAGTGTTTGATGTGCGGTAACAGGCCGTGCTGCTGTGAGTGAAAGTTTCAGGGAACTGTAGCATGAAGGAGGCGGCTGCGGCAAAGAAATCCCAGAAGCCTCAGCGAACCCTGGTAGTCCCTGCAGCTTGAGAGACGCTGAAGATCAGACAGAAGATCACGAGACTGTTGAGCAGCGGTGGAAGCAGGCAGTCAAAATACATTTTTGGTGCAGTTTTTCCCATCTCTGGATAGAAATTATGTTTTTGTTTAAAAAGTTATGAAAGAGGTTAAACTTCAGTGATGCTAATTTAGGGTGCTTCACACCCATCACACCTCTAAACAGTTTGTATTTATTGTAGAACAATAAAAAGAACCATCATCAAGAATACAGCTTCCTGTGAATGTGATGATATTGTCTTAAGTGTATTATGTCTGGTCAGGCTTTCTGTGAAGGGCGGGGATGCCTCATGAATCTGCACAGCTCCTGTTACCGTTCAGGAGCAGAACACAGAGCTCCATTCCAAAATACCACAAACAGATTATTTAGCCAGTCGTGCATGTTGGAGCCAGAATCAGATCCAGGAGTATGAAAGTCATCAAACGGATGAACTTCAACAACAAAGATTAAACGCAGATGTCCGTGTTTGGTACAACTGTAAAAGTAATCTAGCTGTGGCTGGAAAATGTGTGCTGTATCCGAACAACCACATAGACATTTCTTCCAAGACATCATGGGAACAAAAACAAAAGAGTTTGTTCCAAGCAGAAGCTGATCACTCCGTCCTTCATGTGCTGTTTAAAACCTTCGCTTTAAAAGTGAGTTTGGTTCCATATATATCTTACATTATATTATCTTCTCACACTGGATGGGCCAGTGACATCATGACGCATACCCACAGGGCACCATCCCACCTCGGATTGAAGCTGACGAGGAAGTAGATTTTTGTTGCAGCTCCTCTATTGACCACTAGGTGCTGGCTCCAGAACAGAGCAAATCCAATCTGACTCTCATGTTAAAATGGCCAACTAAACATCTTCACAGTCTGGTGTTGGTTTCTGTAGTTTGGATCTGACATCCATTGGTAACTGTTGCAGGGTGAATTTTTTTTGTACCACATCAGATAAAATTATATTAAGCAATGAAGCTGACCAATCAGATCGCCTGATGTCATTTGATATCCTTTGATCCGTAGCTAGCCAATGGCTCTGCTGATGGCTATGACAGCTAGCCATTACTGTCGTCATTTTAACACTTAGCAATCAATTTACTTTTGAGCTGTGAATAAAAAGATCTTGGTCATATTTTTCCAGTGCTTGTGCGTTGTGGTTAATTGCACTAACAGGCCACCGTGACTGGCTGTGGTTGGTCTGGAAGGATCTGAGGACGAAGCTTAGCTCAGTTTAACTGTGTTAACCGCAGCTCATGTCACCACTAACACCAGTTGAGACCGGAGGTCCTGCTGTGAAGGCCGGCGGCCATGATGATTGACTGCAGCTCCCAGCACAACTCCACCTGGAAGAGTCCTGATGTGATTCTCAGCGTGTTGGACCAGCAGCGCTTGCTTGGCAGAAGCAGCCGAGCCGAGCAAGCTCGCGGAAAAATCTTTTTCAGACTTTTCTAAGAGTCCAGGAAGGAATTGAGCTTCAGTCAGTCATCCTGGCTGGTCCCTCCATGGTGAAGCTCCATGTCGGGCCTCGGCTTCTACTGCCACGAAGCTCAGACGCCAGCCAAGCTAAAAACAGCTTCATATTTATAATTTAGTTTATTCTAACTGAGTACAAAATTCTAAAGTTGTGTCATGCATGAAATAAATTTTAAAAAAGAAATAAATTAGCCTGGCTGAGGAACCCAACAGGTTGTACCTTTGGTGCAACCCCCCTCAGATACGCCACATTCATCTCACGTATAGAACAAAAACCTTGTCAGTGCAAATGTTTTTTAAAGGTTACAATAACATAAAAGTTCAAACAAATAAAAACAAAGCATGCCATGTCCACTTTAAGGAGGACAAAAATAATACAATACACTTATGTGCTCAGCTCACATCACACACAAACATGTTTCTGGGTTTCTGCACAGAGCTTCATCAAAGCATCCTGTGATGTATGATGTCTAAATTAGTTAGGATCTGGTCATCTTTCTGATGGTGTCAATCATTGATTAAAGCTCAGAAGGCAACGTATTTATGAACCTTGAGTTGCTCCTGAACTGAGATGTACATGGTGTGATCAGGCAGTCGTATCCAGCAGCATAAAAGTGAAGTCAATCATTCAGTCCAGAATAACAAAAAAGCTTTCTCCATCCAGCCTTGCAGCACTCCTGTGGCAACAAGGCAACACTACTTGTCTTCATTTCTTTTTCTTCTTATCATAAAACTTTTATCCCTTTATTTTTTTACTCATTCTTTTCTCATCTCCCTCCTGGCACCGTTCATAAGAACTACAGAGCAGATACTAACTTCTCATCTCAGACTTGCTGCTCTCACCCTCGGGTGACGCTTTCCACTGAAGTTAGATATGCTTTTCCTTTTAAACGTGCACAGCGGCGTGTAGAAGTTCTTGGTGACCCCAAGCTATCCAGCCTGCAAGCGTATACGCAGATTCACATGTGCAAGAGTTTATGACTCAGCCTGGAGATCAGATTTGCGTAGATAAAACGCATCGATTAGAGATGCTGATTGGCAGGGAATATTGCTGGTCCAAGAACAGGAGCCAACATCTGCTCTTCATCTTTCAGATTTAGTTAAAAACAATATGGAAAAGGTGAGAATGAATTGAATAAATATTCATCATCTTACACTTTTCCATTCAGATTTAATGACAGCACTTAGACAGCTCTTCTCTTTAAATGCCCTTCGCTGTGCTTCTTGCTCTCGTTCCCACAGTTGGCCACAGCTGCTGATGAAGTTTGTATGAGAGGAAACCAGATAAAAGATCGAGTGCAGCCCGAATCCCAGACGAGCAGGATACAAGACAAGTGTGAGCTCTGATTTTCACTTCCCTTCATAAACACACACTCTAAACCATCCACATGTGCTGTAAAAGAATACAGACTTATGCTGGGTGGAGCACTGGGATCAAACAGCTGCTATCCACTCGTGTTTGTCTTTCTCTATTGTTTGTGAGGTTTAAAGGAGTGCAGAGGAAGTGGACAAAACACACAACAAATGTACCTTTTTTTTTTTTTTTTTTTTTACAGAAACTTAGCAAATATTGATGCTCATATTTTCCAGAGAGACACAGAGCTGATGGTTTGAGTAAGAGATTATCATGGTATGACAATTACCAACTAACTTACAGCAAAAATCTTTGCATGGAATAATGATGAAAGGAAAAGGAACCTGTGAGACATCTGACATTTCAGGACCCCAACCCTCAGAAACTCTGTGTGAGGCTAGAGAAGAAAGAAGAGGGGAAAGAAAATGAAATGAGTAACTCAGCAACTACAAAGAAGATCCAAAAGGCCCGAAAAGAGACAAAAAAGATAAAAGAAAAAAAAAAATCCATCCAATTTCTGTACATACGTGAAAGCAGCTGTCACGCAGGAGGCCGGGTAGACTCTGGACAAGTCTCCTATGAAGACTCAGCAGACAGAAAAAAGCAGAATCAACTGGAATTAACTAACTACAAAGAGAGCGATCATGAAAAAATGAATGCAAAGAGATGAACAAGAGAAGAAAGAGACATCAAATGGCCAGGAAGAGTTAAACCAACCGCAGGGAGAGTTGTAAAACAGCTGTAGACGAAAGTACAAGAAACACACACACACACAAAAAAACACACACAAAAAGAATACAAAGATGGCAAAAATATAAAAGATGCAAACTGATGAAAATGGCTGCCAGGCAAAAAAGAACGGAGACAAAATGTGCATAAAAATGGAATTAAAATGATAAAAGACACAGAGGAACGTGGAAGGAAATGCAAAATGAGCGCAGACTTGAACAAGAAGTCAAAATGACCAAAATAGCAGTGTCTAACAGATAAAAATCGAGACAAAACAATAGATAAGACATGAAAAACATGTCAGCTTGTGATCATTTGGGCTGTCATTGCTGGTGCTTTGGTCCTATAGAGGAAGATGTCACCCATTGTTTCTAATTCACTACATGCACCTGTTCACTGTTGAACCGTTCTCAGTCAAAATAAACACAGACAACAGAAAAGTCAACTGGCTAAGTTCTAATACACAGCTATGCAGAAAGAAAAATGGCAAAGACTGGGATAATTTGTCTCATAGTGACCTTTTTCTCTAATATTTTAAACATGAATGAGATGTTTATCAGAGCTGCACAGAGCTGAGCTGATCTATCTGAAAGTACAGGAGAGAATTAAAAAACAAAAATAAAACAATGAGCAAATCTGCCGTGTGCAAAAGTGTGGGTTTTTATAGGAATGAGGAAAAAAAGAGAGAGCAAGGCATTTTAACTGTGGAATATTCATAGCACAAAGAAAAGAAAAGGAATGTGAGGTAAACGAATGGGTTAGCACACGTGGGCCGCTGCACAGGTGAGATGGAAATCATTTGTAGTCAAAAGGGAGTTAGTTACCTGCTTGAAGTGTGATATGTCATCTTGTGCGTCATTGAAAGATTCCAGCATTGTCCTTGTTTCAGAATCAGAATTACTTCATTGATTCCTGGAGGAAACTGGCTTTTCTTTACAGCTGCTCCAACACAAATGCTTAAGAAATGACAACCACAGTTACTGGATTACTGTCTCTAGGCGTTTTACAGAGACCCAGAACATGACCCCTGAGCAAATATCATTAACTAAAATTATATTAATAAATCCTAATCAAAGAAAAATGGCAAGTAAAAAAAACTCCCATAGCGGGAGAAAAAGCTTTAAGTCAAAGAGTAACGAAGGAAAAACTCCACTTTAAGAAGAAGAAACCTTGAGCAGAACCTGGTTCATAAGGGGGGGGGAACCTTCCTGCTGAAGGCCAGCTGTGAAGAAAAGAGGGGAGAGATAGGACAAGAGAGAAGAGACGTACTTCTTGGCAATACAGGACAAAATGTATTATGATTAATAATTCTCCATTAGCTGGAGAACTAAGAATTCCATTCACTTATATTCTGATTGATAAATTGTTAATACATGAACTACAGAGATGACTACATAAACAGATGTAGGCAGCAACTCTGAGGTGGTCAGAGGATCAGACTGCAGGGTCAGCATGTTAGTTGATATCCCAGAGACATCTATATAGACAAGGTGGAGGTAAACGCTGGGATGATTAGAAGGGTGGAACTGCAGGTCAGCTCAGGAAACTCTGGCCTGCAAACATATACAGAAAAAGAAGAAAACGGAGGCAGGAGGGCACAGGACAGCACAAAAAACTGCAGGAACAATGAAGAACAGTTACATTTATAAGATGTTCCTAATTCCTAAGGATACGGCTGAAGGAGGAAGAGGAAAGGAGGGGAGAGAAAGAGAGGTGAGGACACCAATCGGCAGATCATATTGGTCTCCTTCTGCAGTGTAGGTCTATAGCAGCGTAGCTATGATGATGCTATGTTTAAGAGGAGCCTACTTGAGTCTTGGCTCCTGTAGCTATCACTATTGGCCCTAAAATACTGTTGTTTAGACTAACTATAGGCTTTACTAAACAGAAATATGTGTTATATATATATATATATATATATATATATAGATATATAATATATATATATATATATATATATATATTATATATATATATATATATATATATATATATATATATATATATATATATATATATATATATATATATATATATATATATATATATTACAGATGAGGTTACAGTCTCTAATTATATGAAAAAATAATGAGCCTGGCTTTAACAGCTTAAATTAAATTTGGTAAGAATTTGTTGTTTGTTCCAGATGCATCACTTATCCTGAGTGTGTATCAGTTGTGTGTGCATCATCACAACAACCACAATGAGGGCAATGTCCTGTTGCGTTAAGTATCAGTATCATTGCTCATCTCGTCACATCTCTGTCCTTTATTCCCTCCCAGCAGCATCAGTCACGGCCAGCAGCTCAATGTTGAGGGCAGTATTGACGCAAAAGGGCTGAGTCACAACAGCATTTTAGTGTGTGTGCGTGTGTTCTTGCAAAGGGACACAGGTGCTATCCAGTTATCTGGTTTTCAGGCGCTCAGAGGAGACGGCCATGCTTCCTTTCAGCTCACTGCTCTGAGCTTGAAAGGTACCTGTGTTCACAAGTCAAATCAGATCATGTGACGTCATCTTTATTGCAAATATAAGGAGCCTACCTGCATCAAACCAGTTCAATTAAACAGCAAGCCAAGGCAATTCAGGTTAAAAAAAAAAAAAAAAAACGAGCTCAAAACAAATGAAGTCAACAATCAAGGAATTTAAAATCCAAACACTGTCACATCACTTCATATCAGCCCACGTTAAATAGAGCTACAGCAAGTCATTTCATGAAACTGACAATCTAAAAAAGAAAAAAAAAATAATTAAAATTATGGGCAAGTCATTGAGGTTATTGGAGGTTGTATGGGATGAATAAAACTCCAAATTTCAAACTGATCTGCACAAAATAACATAGAAACAAGATCAAAGGTCAAGTTAAAAGATTTCTTTAGAGAGAACATTTAAATAAAGCAAAATTTATTGTTAAAATAACACTACAGAAGACAATAAAGTATAACACAATGAGTAGGAATAAGTGAAGAGTATAAAACAGACAAACATCACAGTCCAGTGGAAATGATCTGTTTCTCACTTAATGAAAAGCAGACAGTTATTGCTGAACACCATCTCGCTTTCTCTCTGTCAGTATTTGTAGAAATATGTCAGGTTTTTTTTTCCATTGTATAATTTAACAGTGGGCTGAAAAGACAAAGATATGGACAGTATCAATTACCCCCATGTCCCATTGGCTTGTAGATTGACCTTTAAAAAAACTTGAAGGAGCTGTTTCCTGTATGTCACTCTCTCTCATGGTTATAGAAGACCCATTCATCAAGGGTTTCTGGGTATTGACCGACATTTTTTTTTAGCCATTAGCCTGTGAATTTGCTGGTGTGGTTTGGATCGTTGTCCTGTTGCATGGCCAGCTCTTGACAAAGCATTTTCTGTCTCTAGAAAGGTCTGGTATACAGAAGAGGTCATGGCTGACTCAATGACTGCAAGGCGCAAAGGTCCTGTGGCTGTGAAACAACACCAAACCATAACCCTTCCGGGGGGGGGGGGGGCGGCTTCCTTGTTACATTACGCCAATAACATAACATGAGTATAACATCAAAGTCTCCTGTAACATCCTCTGTACTCATTAAAGAAATAACAACAACAACAACAACAAAAAAACCTCATACAGAGCGGGCTTGGTACATAGAATCATTTGTTGTGATAAATCCATATTTCAAGTAGGACTCCTGGTATTGTCTGTTAAAAGCTTTCCTTTTCTTTGAAGTCGTAGGCTGTTCATCTTTCTCACAGTGTGAATTTTCCCCTTCACAAGGAAACTTTCCAAAGATGTCTGTTTCTAACTCATTTAGCTAGCTGAGTTAAATTTTGGCGCTCAAGTGACCAAGATGCAACCGAGAGAATCCGGTCATTTTTCAAAATAAAAGATTTTTTTTTTTTAATTAAAGCTTGTTTAGACTCATATAATAAATGAAAATAATGAATGAAATAAATGATTTTTTTTTTTTTTGAACTGGTTCAAAACTTACCTGGAGAACAGGAAGTACTTTGTGTCATTAAGCAACTTTACATCTGACCAGACAAAAATTGCATGTGGCGTTCCCCAGGGTTCTCTCCTGGGGCCTCTTCTGTTTAACATCTACATGCTCCCACTGGCCCAGGTTATAAAGAACAACAATATTAGTTACCATAGTTACACTGATGACACAGATATATATTACAATGTCACCAGGAGACCGAGGCCCTGTACAGGCTCTCGGTAAATGCATTGAGGAGATTAATGACTGGATGTGCCTTAACTTCCTACAGCTGAACAAAATCACAACTGAGGTGAGTTTTTTTTGGAGCCAAAGAGAAACAACTGCAGGTCTCCACAGAGCTTGAATCTATAGATCTAAAAACCACCAATCAGGCCAGAAGTCTGGACTCAGATCTAAACTTTGAAAAACACATTAAGACGATCACTAAATCAGCTTACTATCACCTGAAGAACATCTCGAGGATAAAAGATCTGATGTCTCAGCAAAATCTGGAAAAACTAGTCTACGTGTTCATTTTCAGTCGGCTTGATTATTGTAACGGCGTTTTTACTGGTTTATCTAAAAAAAATCAGTCAGACAGGTGCTGCTCATTCAGAACTCTGCTGCCCGAGTTCTCACTAAGACCAGCAGAGTGGACCACATCAGTCCAGTTCTGAGGTCCTGACACTGGCTGCCTGAAAGCAACTGAATCCTTGTTCATGTTGTGTAAAAGGAGTTTTCTTTTGGATGTTTTTTTTTTTTTAATTTCAGCAGCTTCTTCTTTTCCTTTTGGCTGTTCCCTTTAGGGGTCGCTACAGTGAATCATCTGCCTCCATCCAACCCCATCCTCTACATCCTCTTCTCTCACACCAACTATCTTTGGTCAAGGCCTCCTGCCTTTCCATTGCAGGAACAGAATTGTAGCAAACTGTTAACTCTGATTAAAGGAAAGCAGACAAGCATGTCCACACAACCATCCCTAAAATTAAGGCAGGGCATTTCCATCTGTCTGCGATGGACGGGGGACCTGTCCAGGGTGTACCCCTGCCTTTCGCCCGAAGAGAGCTGGAATAGACTCCAGCGGATCCCCGTGACCCTGCATAGGATTAAGCGGGCATAGATAATAGATGGATGGATTTCCATCTGTTAGATGCTTAATGTGTGGATGCTGAGTGTGTTGCTCTGTCCCAGTCTTCCTGATTACAACAGCCTGAGGTGACGCTGATCGAAGACTGGTCTGCTTTCTGCTGCCTGCTAACCTTTCCATCTAACAGGCTGCTCTCTTTGTCTTTCACTCTACATGGAAAAGGCACATGCACATACACACAAAGGAAAGACTGTATCTAATATGCCTGAAAATTGAAATAAAAATGTTCTCATGCTCTGACATTTATCCAGGCAGTCACACCTCGGAAAAGCAACAAAATGTAATAGTCGGGAGCGAGGGGAGTTGGTGTAAGCTGGGGAATCATGTGCCGTGTGTGTTTGTAGTCAGCTGATTGAGGCCTGTGCACATTTAAACCACCACGCACGAGCCTCTGTAGACACTGGGAAGGAAAAAAAAAGACATGATAGTGTGCTGACAGATGGCTGGAAAGAGCTGGTGATCACAGCAGATGCAGATCACATGGTGAACGAAGTTGATTCCATTTTTAATCACCGCGAATAGATATGAAATTATTAGAAGTGACGGAGATGAAAGATAAAGCTTCCGTTCATCCAAAGTAGGCAGCTGTCACGAGGAACACAGTGGGAGAGATATATATCAGCAATTTAATCTTAACGGACAGCAATCTCTATCTCTCTGTATCTGTTATGAAAAAAACCCTTTCATCCATAAACCAAGCGTCACTTTTCAATACCCAGAGATGGCTTTAGCGAGACATTTTATCTTTGTGAGTGTCAGGCAATAAGATATGTCTTTAACCTGTAAAAAAGGACTGCAATTGATCAGTAATAAGCAACGATTATATCCAAGGAAATACTCAACTGCCCTCCTCTGGTCATCATGTGCATTTTCAACATCTATTTCCATAATTATTTTTACTTACTTAAAACCTGGTTTTGAATTGCTTGAATTGCTTGAACTGCTCAAAATAGCTGGAAAGCAGCCATGTGGCTGTCCTTCGTGCTCATCTGTTTTCAATAAATTACTTTAAAACCTGTTTTCTGTTCTTCCTTTCAGCTGACGTATTTTTAAATGAGCAAATGTGTGATTTGAAACATGGAC
Organism: Hirundichthys speculiger; assembly: GCA_018398805.1. NCBI lineage: Eukaryota > Metazoa > Chordata > Actinopteri > Beloniformes > Exocoetidae > Hirundichthys > Hirundichthys speculiger. The sequence goes on from JAGFBZ010002518.1 coordinate 94,772, forward strand.
AAACAAACAGGTTCACTGATGCTGTGTGCGTACGCGACCTGTAAGAGAGGGTTTTAGCGTAGAACAGATACCGTATCAGTGTGTCAAGATCCTTTCTGGCTAATTAGTATCTTACACTTTCTCTCTGTGACATTCCAAACACTGAAGATAAATGGACACGTGCTTTCATAAATGTTAACCAAGTGTTACTTGTTCCTGCTTGGACGTCCTCTGCCAGCTCTCCCACACTAACTGTCTCAGTTAATGTCATGGATTGTTCTTGAGGAATTTCATGACAAAACGTTTTGTAATGAGTTCATGAGGTCTTGTTAAATTTGAAAGCTCTGATATCTAAACTGATACTTTTTCTGTGTAAATATCTTGAAAGTTGTCCCTCTGATCTAAATGCAATCATTTTTGTCACTTGCTTTTAGCCCTTACCAAATGCACATTTTTCACTAGATGGAGTCGAACTTTGTACGACTTATCTATAAAAATATAAAGATCTGTTAAGCAGTTTGCTGCTGCATTTTCATTTAAAAACAAACAAACAAACAAACAAACAAACAAACAAACAAACAAACAAACAAACAAACAGGGTCTCCACTATTTTTTTTGGCTTACTCTTCTTGCAACAATGTTTAGATTCTGTGTGTTATTGTAAAGCGTTTCTATCACACACATAAGTCATTTGGTAGGTCATATAACTCTGACAGCACCAGTTCTGGCTTAATAGAACTGAAAAACACCCTTCCCAGTTAGAGTGATGTGTTGGATGGTGATGGCTAGCCTGTACACAGACCCACTGATTTAACTCTGTGACAACCACTGTTGCTTTCATCTACTGTGACCTCCCTGTCATCCAACTCTGTATTTAAACACAGGACATCTATGTACTATGTATGTGCACCATTCCCTCCAAAGAGTCGGGAAAATTCCTTTCTTCCTTTTTTTTAAATGATAAGCAAAAACTTGGACAAAACCTTTTGAAATTAGCAGAATACATTTATTTTAATTTGAAAAATTTGGCTTCATTGAAACTAATTGTCCTGAAACAAAATAAACAAATGCTCTTTGAATAGTTTAAATTCTTAAAATAAAAGCATTTTTTATTGAACGGTGAGATATATTTATTATTACAAAAATTGTATTTTATTTTATTTTATTTTATTTTATTTTATTTTATTTTATTTTATTTTATTTTATTTTATTTTATTTTATTTTATTTTATATGTACTGAAGTGGTTATCCATACAGATGTTTGTACATCGGTTGTCCTCCGACATAGCAGAGGGCGCTATTACATTACAATACCCTGTCTACGTCATGTTTGTTGCCGGAAGTAGATCCCAACTTTCAGAGTTGAAGCACTGATTCGGCATGTGGTGTGTGTTTGGGTTGATATAACACGAGGAACTGAATTCAATTTAAATGAATCTGGGAGTTTAATTGCAGGTGTCTTCAAATTACAGCCTTCAGTCATGGGGAAAAAGGGGAAGAAGGAAAAAAAGGTGACGGGAGCGGAGAAGACCGCTGCCAAAATGGAGAAAAAGGTTTCAAAGAGGTCCAAACGAGAGGAGGTAACATAAAACCCGAGTTAATGCTCATATATTTAATTCCTGTGTGTCTTACAGTAAAGTAGAACCTGTTGGTTCTGCTCTTTTTACGGATTACTTTCAAGGTTCACTAATTTTACTGCAAGATGTGGTTTTATTGCGACGCAGGTGAGATGTGTTTATGTCCTACATCCTCATTTCTGTCTCCAGGAGGATCTGGAGACACTGATTGCTGAGTTTCAGAGTCTGGATGCTAAGAAGACCCAGGTCGTAGAGACGACGTGTCCTCCTCCATCACCAAGGTAAAAAAAAGAAAAAAGAAAGAAAAAGCTGTTTCAGTGTCAGTCCAAGCTGTACATTGATATTAACATAAAAAACAAAAAGTATACTCATTTATCACTTACAGATCACACAAAATTTCACACATAAAAACTCAAATGGGATGGTAAAGCATACATAAAATTACATTAAAAAGGGACAAAAGGACAGTAGTGATGTGGAACACGACCATAAAGATCATAAATGTATAAAACAATCAGAGAAACAAAATTAAAAAAGAAAAAAAAAATCAGAAACACAGAGCAGACGGCCCATGTACAGAGACTCCAGTCCTCCTGCAGCGGTTGCAGGTTCAACTCCCGGCAGGTCTGCAGACCCCTCTCTCTGGCCTGGTTTCCTGTCTACACTATCAATAAAAGCCATCTGAGTCACAAAGACCTTTTTGTTTTGTGACAAGAGATTTGCTAGTTTTCAGCTTTATTGATGTTCTCATGAGTTGAAGCTTTTTCTGATGTCTGTCTGTTCACCGTAGACTGAACGCATCTCTCTCTGCTCATCCTGACAAAGATGAACTCATCCTGTTTGGTGGAGAATTTTACAATGGAAAAAAGGTTGGAAATTCTGCTCACATAAATGCTTCCCTCAGTAATTCATTAAAACTTTCACTTTTAAAGCAAAGTTCTAAATATGTCTTGACAATCAAGAATTAGATGGTTTGTATTTCTAATGTTTGCAGCTTGTGCCACTGTCTTCTGGTTTATTAGTATGTTTTTGTTTTTACTGTGAAGACAAACCTGTAATTTATATATATACCATTTTTAACATTTCATACTGTCTGCCATAGATTACACTATCATCATGCCTCCCTGCAGTTTTGATTCTGTTAAAACAATGAGTGAGTTTAAAAGCCGGCTGTTTTCCTTTCTTTTTTTTCCTTTTGTAGACGTATTTGTACAACGATTTGTTTTTCTACAACATCAAAAAGAATGGCTGGGTCAAATCAGACATTCCCAACCCCCCTCCTCCACGCTGCTCTCACCAGGTATGTCACATAGACCTTTGGAGAGGTTGATAATTGTTACAGATCAGCCAGAAAACACTAGTTTTCCTTGGTTTAATACATTAATGCTCTGTTATTTGTTTATTTTAAAAATCTCACCAGCAGTTATTAAACACCTAAAGTTAATTTGGACATTACTTAAATTTTTTTGACTTAAAAAAGGCTCTTGTGGCCTTCAAATTGCAGAGGTACGACTCTGCGTCCTCCTTCTTTGGTGAACTTTTGCAAACCTCATCTGTTTCTGTTCATAGGAGCCACCCACCTCCTCCTCGCTGTCTCACCCCTCCCTCTCCTCTTTCCCCCCTTCAGGCGGTGGTTGTCCCGCAGGCCGGAGGCCAGCTCTGGGTGTTTGGGGGCGAGTTTGCGTCTCCAAATGGCGAACAGTTCTACCACTACAAGGACCTCTGGGTTCTGCATCTGGCTGCACACAAGTGGGAAAACATCAAGTACGTGTAGAAGGGCCAGAGTAGTGCACGTGACTCCGAATGGAAACTGATTAATCTGTGGAATATGTGAATTTAAGCACTGGAGTGTGGATTAAAACATGGCACTACAGTCTCATTTATCTTCAATAAAAAAAATAATAAATTACTTATTCATTTATTTTGTGTTAACTGCCGCTCAAATGGCATTGGTGCTGTAAAAAAAAATGTGTTTGTTTTCTCCTTTTCCATCCTTCTCAGAGCACCTGGTGGTCCGTCGGGCCGCAGCGGCCACCGTATGGTCCTCACCAAGAAGCAGCTGCTTGTGTTTGGAGGTTTCCACGAGAGCACCAGGTAAAGTTGATGGAAGAACAAGTATTTTATGTATAATTGTGATGAAAGTAGGCCTGAATTGTATAAAGTAGACAACAGCCTGATTCTCTAGATGCTGGGAATGTTTATTTTGTGTGATGATCACCACGATGTGTAAAAGTACGCTTGCATTGTGAGCTGCAGTTGATCCGCCTTCAGTTCTGAGGTTTAATGTGTCAGGATATTACAAAAAAATAATCATGGCTAGATGCAACCCCACACATGACTTATGACGGTGTGCCTTTATTTCACAAAAACTATGCGAGAAAGCAGGAACATTGTGTAAAAAAAAAAAAAAAACTAGGTACATATTTATTTCTTTATTATTTCAGATAGTAAAAGGTGCTGTTAACTAAATATCAAAGCTGTTTTTACACAGAGGTATCACCATGCAGGTGCGAAAAAGTGGCCGTCATTAAATTGTTAAATTTCCTAATTAACACTAACCAAACGGAGTGTGTGATTACAAGCAGCAGGATCATGTGAGTGACAGGAGCGTCGTTGGTAAGAGCGGTGATCGGTGATGAGCTGACATGACGCACAGAGCTCATCTCACCTTGTGTTTGCCTCTGTTCTAGGGCTGGGGGGGCGGGAGTAAGACCTGAAATCACCATTACTTGGAACATTTTAGCTCGATTACAGTTACTCAGCAATTGTTTTAGCTCTGTTGATGTTTTTTTTTTCTTTGTGGCTTTTAAATAAGTGAAGGGAAACACACAGATGAAGAACTATTTATGGTCATTTATTGGACATTTTGAACAACTGAAATATTGACACAGGCAAGATTACGCCAGTTATAGCTTCTGAATGTCATTTTCAGTTATTTCCCTGGCCCTACGCTGTTCTTAAAGTCCAAGCTGGAAGGCTTAAAAAAAAAGAAAAGGAGGAATATGAATGCAGAAGTCCTTGTAAGAGCTGTGTATAAGGGGATGAGGTCCAGAGCTCAACCTGATTGAAATACTGTGCTGGGACCTTAACAGAGCTGCGCATGAACGCCTGCAAACCTCAGTGAACTGGTAACATCACAGGAGACGGCTGCTTCAGGTTATTGGTACTTGGTTCTACAGTCTACTGAATCATAACATTGCCTTTTCACACACTTCTACTGCTTCTTGGCTTCATTTTTGTGTCAAGTGTTTACAGAGATGTTGTAATATTTCATGTTATGTCATTGGAGGTTGTGCTTACCAAACATACCAAACTTTAACTCCTGATCATTTCTTTTTTTTTTTTTGTCTTTTCATATGTGAAACCTTATAAGTGAGAGGTGTACTTGCTTTTTATGACTGTGCACACTTAAATACGCTCTAGTGTGTTATTGTACGCCACATATTTCCTTCGCTGTATGTAAGCACGGCAGTCTTGAGAACCATCACTGGTAAAGGCAGCAGTTTTTTTTTTTTTTTGTCTTATAGTGACGTTTACCATTTGACAATAAAGTAACACTTCTCTTCAGCTGTGACTTTTAAATGATGTCAATATATTTGAAACTTAATGGCAAACTAAGAATAATCCCGAGAATAAAAACATTTAACTTTATACGCCAATAATCTCTCTCACCGTCATATGACCCACTAGAGGTGTGTCATGGTGTATATCTCTCCAGAGATGTTTATGCTTTGCAGTCTTTTAACACTTTCGTTTTGCATCTGTCTACTTCACTTTTTTGGCTGCTATTTTCAACCTGTTTTTTTTTTTTTTAAGGAAAAGCTCTTCTAAACTTACTCCGCACAAAAACTTACTTGTGCCCAAGCCGTGCCTGGTTTGGGCACAAACCAGAAAGTTATTAGGTAGTTAAAAGCAGATGAGCCAGATGCAGCACATATGAGCTGAAAGTCATGAGCTAGCCAGATACTGATTTTTTCAATATTGTCCAAAAGAGGGACATTATCAGACAAGCTTGTAAGGCAATGCAGCTCCATCAGACTAGAAAGTGTCATATGTGTGTGTGAGATTAATCATCTTGCTGTAAAACACAGAATAAATGCAGGTTTTATAGAAAGCTGGACTCATGTTTGATCTCTGGTCTTGTCTGTTGTGTCATGTGGATTTTTGGCTCAACTCTCCTACTTCTCCCCCCGCAGGGATTTTATTTACTACAATGACGTCTACTCTTTCTCCCTGGACACTTTCTCCTGGTCTCGCCTCACTCCATCAGGCTCCGCCCCCTCCCCGCGATCTGCTTGCCAGATGACCTCCCTGCCAGACGGCACAGGTGTCATCATCTACGGCGGATACTCCAAAGTGGTTCGTGCGCGGTCTGTGAACCATCTGTAGTGACATCAGTTTTTTAAATTTTTTAACACTTCTTTCTCCTTCATTATGCAGAGAGTCAAGAAGGATGTTGAGAAAGGAACCATCCACTCTGACATGTTTCTTCTGAGGCGAGAGGGTAAAGATGGCCAAGGTACAAAAATAAAATAAATCTGACAGAATGACTCGTCAGTCCAGCAGGTATCATACTGCTGCTGTCCGCTCTGGTACATTTTGTGATTCGTCTTGGTTCCTGGTCCCCAGAGAAGTGGTCGTGGTCCAGAGTGAGCCCCTCGGGTAATAAGCCCCCTCCTCGCTCCGGTTTCTCTCTGGCCGTGGGACCGGCGGGGCGAGCGGTCTTGTTCGGTGGGGTTTGTGACGATGAAGAGGAGGAGACACTGGAGGGCGACTTCTACAATGACCTCTACTTGTATGACACAGTGAAGAGCCGCTGGTTTCCTGGCGTGCTCAGGGTGAGCGCCAACACAGATTCATCAGCCAGCGTTTATGCAAAGCACATGTTATTTTTGTTTTCTTTTTCTTTCAGAAGTCTTAAAAATCCATCATACAGCATGCACAAAAAAGACTTTTTATGCTTTTTAACAGATGTCTTTTCTGCAAGATGATTTTTATTTGTCATCTCCATTCCAAAGTTTATCCAAGCTGCAGATTTATTGGCTGTTGCTCCACAGAGCCAATTCTGTGTAAGAGCACAAACACGCTTCAGCCGAAGTCCCACAGAACGTGGAACAGTTGTGGTGCGGTTTTGAAGCATCCTCGGCCAACCTCAAAATAAGCGTTTCAAGCAGAGCGCCTGCAAGCGCCGCCTGCTCGGCTGGATTCGCAGGAAATGAAAAGTTTACCCGAAAGTTTCATGGAAGTCTGCTCATTTAAAGACGTATATGCCAGCACGTCTTGTTCTTTCTGGAATTATACATTTAAATAGGATGAGTGTTGTCAAATAAAATGTGCTTTTAAACCTATCCTCTCCTCATACGTAGTTCAAATCTCTTCGAAAACGCTCTGAAGATTTTTCCCAACCTAATGTCTGGCAGTGACGTTTGCCGTTTTTGTGTCTGACTTCCTGCCAGCTCTATGTGCTGCGTGTAAACTGATGCGGTCCAGCAGTGTCTGAGCTTCAACGCATCTCTAGTAGCTCCAGCGATTTCTCTCGGCCGTTTTCACTTTCTGCGGGAATTGAACTTCACGTTCGACTCTGTGATTCAATTTTACCTGTTTATTTTTCCTAAACGGCAAACATTCACCGTGCAATTGTTTATGCTGTGATTGATACTAACGCTGCAGTGCCACTCGTGAGCATCTTAAAAAGTAAACGCGGATCTGCAAAAATCCTGGGAAGTCTCTGGAAGCTTTCATGAAACTTTCCCCGGGATGTTCGGCAGGGAACCTTTGGGAATGCCCCAGTTTAAAAACTGTTCATGGAAATGATTGGAAATATAAAGGAATTTAACATCGACAAGCATGAATGTAAACACTTTGATTGGCCTTACAGTTGATTTACTTTGAGTAAAACTTTAATGCAGCCTTTTTTTCTTTAAAATGATGATTTTAATTCCCGCTGACGTCTGTTGGTCCAAACATTCAGCCTGAATTTGTGTTTCACCTTCTGCAACTACCGTTTGTACTGACGCTGGTAATTGTTTAGTTTTTGTGTGTCTGTTCAGGGCAACAAGACGGAGAGAAAGAAACGACGGAGGGGGAAGAAGGGTGGAGCAGAGGAGGAGGAGGGAGGAGAGATGAAGGAGGAGCAGGCGACGGCACCCCAAGGACCCACTGAGGTTGTCAAGGAGATTGTTGCTGAAGATGGCACCGTCATGACCATCAAAGAAGTGATACCTGGTCCTCAGGAGGAGGAAGAGGAAGAGGAGGAGGAAGGAGGAAGAGGAGGATGAGGATGGTGAGATAGCTCTCCCTAAAAATATGAAAACATTTGGGTCAAAACAGGAATGTGTTAAAAGAAACTCTCATTTTAATAGTTTTATACTCAACTGTTGTCTTTTCCAAACTGGTTCAGCTTCGGCCCCGCTGGTGGAGCCTTGCCCGAGGTCCAGCGCCATGGCAACAGTCCGTCAGGGCAAGCTCTTCCTCTTCGGAGGGATGTTCGAAGTGGGAGACCGCCAATTCACCTTGAGCGACTTTTACTGCCTGGACCTGCACAAGATGGACCAGTGGGAGGTCCTGGTTGAAATGGACCCAAGTGAGTGTCAATCAGAGAGACGAAAAAAAAAAAACCCACTGAAATGTTTTCAGCATCACAGAAGTAGATGGCGGGGGCTGAACTGTCCTGTTCAGTCTCATCTGTGGGGAAGAGTAAGATGGGAGAGGAAGAGGAGGGGGGGTGAGGCTTCATTTGGATTTATGATTTTTGTCGCCACAGAGACGCAGGAGTGGCTGGAAGAGTCTGAGTCAGAGGAAGAGGAGGAGGGAGCAGAAGGAGACGAAGAGTCTGATGAAGAAAGCGAGGATGAGGAAGGTAAGCGATTATTCAGCATCTTTGTCTTTTTTTTCCCTCTTTGTAGCAGCAGGTGCAGTATCGACATGCATGCACCAGGACATGCATGACACTAAACAGAAGTGACTGCTCTCACCTGTAAGGTCCAACAACTGTTTCACAAATGTTGAGATGCTTTTAAAATGCAGATCTCATAAACCCACGCTTTGTTCACTATAGAACACAGAAAACCTATCAAATGTTGGAACTGGGGAAATGTACCATTTTGAGTTTTGAATTTGATGGCAGCAACAGATCTCAAAAAAGTAGGGAGGGGGTGATATTTATCTCTGTATGCTACCCCCTCTTCTTTCAACAACAGTCCATGTGCATCTGGGAACCAGGGAGACCAGTAGCTGGAGGGGAACGACGCCTCATTGTTTGATTCTGTCAGGATTCCAGATGATCAGCTCTCCTGGTTTCTTCATTGTAGTTTTTCATTCCTGACATGCCAAATGTTTTTTGGCTGGTGAAATGTCTGGAGTTCAGGCAGCTCCCTTCTCTGAAAGGCCGCGCGTCTTGATTGGAGCAGATGTTCCTCTGAAACTGGTACATACCTTTTGGGTACTTAAAGGCCAGTAAAATGAAAAGCTACCCGTTTCAAATACGACAAGCACCTCCAATACCAGCAGAGATCCAGGCTTTTGAACTCTTGAATTTGGACTCATTTGGGCACGAGGCGGTGTTCTGCCTCCATCCATTTTGAACAAGCTTTGACCTACAGAACGGCGGCGCGTCTGGATCATGCTTGCATGCAGCTTCACCTGCAGACAGGGCTGCAACCTGCATTTTCCTAGAAGGTCATTTCCAGAAATGCACCTGAGTCAGTACACTGATTTCAGTTACCAAATCATTGCGTGTTTTCTGTGTTCTGCCTGAGGGCCCAAAGATCACGGGCATCTGATATTGGTTTTCATCTTTTTTCCTTACGCACAGGTCTAATCTTCTGATGATGTTGCGTCCTTGTAATCTTATACTGAGGAACATTGTACTGAAGTTATTTCACAATTTGAAGACACATTTTCTCCGAAATTGATGAATCTTTGCCCATAATTCTGAGAAACTCTGCCTCTCTGAGATGCTGTTTTTTTTTTTTTTTTTTATGTCACTGACCTCCTTCCGGTTAATTAGTTGTTCATCCAAGGAACATCTTGTATCTTGAATGGGAAATGTGAGAAGAGTTGCAACCTTGAGTGAGTTATATACGGGTTTCTGTGCAAATTCATTACAGATGCACGCTCTTAAAGAACAATGAGACGGACATTTACTGTACCAACCGCCAAAAAAGGTGGGCTTCGAGGAGATTACAGGCCTTTCCCAAGAGCAGGTGACTGAAGATCCACCGCAGTAAAAGGGACAGACTCTGGTTCTGCAAGTCTCAAAGGCATCAAAGTCTTTGCAGATGCTTCTGATCTCAAAATACAAAACTGATCCAGACTTCATCTCTTGTGACTACACAGGGAACATAATCAAATCGATTGAAAGATTCTTATCCATGCAGATTTTCCACTGTATAGTCACTGAGCTTCTCAGTGACGTGTATATCGGTCCACGCAGTCACATGTCCAACCGTGACTTGTAAAGATCAGAGCTGAGGTGTTTTTGAATGACGAAAGAAGTTGTTACAATCTCCAGACTGAGTTTTGCCTCTTAGATTTGCACATCCAGTCATTTTTGTTGTTAAGACAGAAACGTGTAATCCTGACACAGCTCACAAGGGTGAGTGAAACTTCAGAGGAAACATGTTTTTACCTGGTTGAATTCCAGGTTTTGGCAACTGCGTTTTTAACGGTACAGTTATTGAATCAAGCTGTGAACCAGCGGGGCCAGACGTGGTGATGTGTCCGTTCACTTTGACCGTGGATTTCTGAGCAGCCTTTAACGCATCTGTCTGTCTGTTTCCAGATGAAGACGAAGAGCACCCTGCAGTAGAAGAGGGGGAGTCGGTTACGGACTACCAGACCCGCACAGAGACTTACTGGACAAAACTTGCACGTGCCAACATGGGCCCCGATGCCAAGGACAAAAAGGTTGCCAAGGTCGCCCTTGCTATGGCTAAAGTCTTCTATGAAGACCAGTAGTGAGACACACGCGGCTGTCTTAGCGCCTGTGAGTGTTTATATCCTTTTAAACAGCGTCGGGGAATGGCATTTAAAATATACTGCAGCCTTGAAAATAAATTTGTAAATGTAAATGAGAAAAAAAAACTAACAAACCCAAAAAAAAACACCCAACGGTCTTTTACTTTCCTGCACGAGCTCCGTATATGCAGCAGAAATGTGTCAAAACTAACTTTCATTTATTATAAGTGGTATTATGGTGTGTGAACATCAACATTTTCATTCATTTTCAATAAAATAATTCACAAAATATATGTAATGAGGTTTTTTGAGACCGGCTGTGACATAATGTCGTAAACTTATGATCAGAGCACGAGTGAATAATTTTCACATGTACAGGGAATCTTCAGCGTCGACGTGGAGTCGTGTCGACGTCTTCTCCTCGCTTTCTCCGTTCTGCTTTCCAACCGCTCCTAACTCTGGACAGGTGGAGGACAGCAGCGTCCGTCAGAGGCTTTTCTGTGCTGAACGCATCTGCTGCTGGAAATGAGGCGCCATAGAGCGCCGAGGACGAACCCAGCCGCTGGTGTTGTTACCTAAAGAGAAACGAACAGCTGAAAAACACCAACTCCACGTGAAGAAAAACTGCCATCGTGTGACAGTTGTCGGTTTACCACCAGGAGCGACGGCCCCTCACCATGTTATTTGATCATGTGATCCCTCTTAACGCTCAGATATTGATATCAACATATTTCTGGCATATTTAAATGGCTTTAAATTTCGCGTGCTTTTCCTGCAGCTACCAGATTAGAGTAAATCTGATTAAAAACAAGAAAATCCCATTTTATCAGCTTTTCGGCACAAATATCTTTTACAAATATTGGTGGAAGTGAAAAAAAAGAAAAAATGAAAACTAGATTGGTGCTGAGAGATCAGTGCACCGTAGCTCGATAAAATATTTGTAAAATAATGCAGAGAATGAGTCAAGTTAACTGCTAAAAGTACAAACTGCAACAATAACAGCTTTGCACACATTCTGGTGTTATTCACATCTGTGGACAAGATAATTCAGACATGATTAACAACGAAACTTGGCTCAAACGTCTACAGGGGGTGTGGCTTTATTTGCCATTTTTAAATGTTTTCAAACTACGTGTGCTGTCACGACAATCTTCTCTCTCTCTCTTTTTAAAAATATAATTTCAAACCTTCAAAGCTGTACTCATGCCAGTGCAGTGATAACACTGCAGTCAGGTAATCTCATTGTTTGTTCAGCTGAATGTCAGCGTCACATTTCTCATCTTCATCCTGGACTCTAGGGTGTATAATGAATAAATATCACAAGCAGGAAGTTATTTATTGGTGTGAAATAAATGAGGGACGAGTTTAGTTAATCAAACAAGGAAGCACGATTAATAAGAACGAGACATTTTTGCTTATATTATGAACTGTGTACCAATTTAGTAAACATTCACGGTATAACATTAATTTCCTTAAAGGATAACAGCAGTGCTACTGCAGAGAGCCTTTATTCTGAAGCTGTCAATAATATAATCAGACTGGGTTTAATCAGGTGCAAGAGGTATATAATCACACTGCGCCTAGTGACGAATATGGCATTGTAACACACGCTATACAAATAATATTAAATTGAAATTGAATTGAATTGTCAGGGAATTACATGGGAAGCACATTTAGGACCCGGTCTTTGGCCAGATCTGCTATAGTTTCCTTGGTACTTTGGTAACTTACATGTGAGTGTATATGGGCACAGACACATTTATACTTTACACCCCTCCTCCAACACCCCCCCTCTACTGTCAACACATTAATCGATAATGTTTACATCAATTCTCCATATACAGGTCTATAGCTTGGTAGAAGGTGTTCATCCACTTTTCTTGTTAGTAGTTTCTGCTTCCTACATATTATCTTTTAAGTTTGTTCACTGTCACAACACAATTCACTACACAACACCCCCTCACACTTCACAACCGAGCACACACCACACCCTCACTGTCGTGTCTCTTTAACTGTCTTGTCTTTAAATGTTTCACTGCTGGTGTTTTTTTAGTCCTCTTTGATGGAATCAGGATTTAAGATGTTAATAAAGACTTTAGAATTTACTGCCAGAGAGGACTGGTGAAGGACACATTTACCCTTCACATTCCCACAAAAAAAGTCTGCTAGATGGTTGGGCTAGATGATGGCTCTGAATTAATGTAAATGCAGACAAAAAAAGAAAAAAAAATCTGCTATAGCCGCTATTTAGAGATAACGTATGGCGGGAGGGGCGTTCCCCCCAAAAAACCACAATCTTTCACCCTTTGCTATATCCTCTTTCCCACCTGCTCTACCTGCTACATTATGCATAGGAGTGGTGAGGGCGTGTCACTTGTTAAACCAATCAGTGCGTCAGCAGCCATTGCCTTAAAGAGCAGGTTGCGCTTTCCTTAATCCACTTTCCCAAAACCGTCTTGCAAGGAAGGACGGTCACAGCACTTCTCTGAAGAGATATTTTAAGCATTTTAAGATTTGAGATGTTTTAGGCATTAATGGACAGGAACATCAATCCCATACATTCAAACTAACATTTAGCTGTTTGAAGCCAAACGCGTGTTTTCACCTCTCGTTATATAAGTTTCTGTCGCAACTTGAATTCGGGTTTGATGTGTTTAATATCTTCCTGTCTGTGATGCCCCAAACATCTGTCACTTCTGTTTGACACATTTAGGCCTTGTGTCTCGGAGGGGGAGGTCCTATATGTATGTATATATATATATTACACAAACAATTCCTATCGGCTACCTGAAAGTCCCAGACAGTTGTTGCACTGCTGGTAAACATGCTCTGGTTGTCTATGGTTTAACTGGCGATCAAGCCGTTTAAGACGATCTCTGCCATTTTCTCAGGTGTTCAACTGAGGCCAAGTCACGTTTTTATACAAGAGTTAATTTGAGAGGTGGAGCTGTTTGTGCACGTCCACATGTGACCAGGTGGAGGCTTTTTACCTCCGCCGAGGATGTAATGTTTTTGCCAGCGTTTATCTGTTTGTTTGTTTGTCTGTCTGTCTGTGTTCAAGATAACTCAAAAAGTTATAGATGGATTTTGATGAAATTTTCAGAGTTGTCAGAAATGTGAAAAGGAAGAACTGATTTCATTTTGGGTATGATCCGGAAGAAATCCTGGATTCTGGATCACTTTCAGATTTTCAATAATTGTTGCGCTTGGTGCTTTTCTAGTTTCTAAACCTGCGATGGTACGATACCAAGTTTGAGGAAAGGGCAAAAGACACGCCCATTGCCACACCTACAACGTGAGTAAAAGAGTTGGCAAAATATGTAGCGGCTATAGTTGGCGGAAGATGGCATTGGAGTTTAGCGAAGGTTCCTATACACAGAAATTTGAGGGTAGCTGCTAGTGCTAACGGTAAGGGGAGTGGTACGATTGGGGCCTTAGTTTTTCTACTGGATTTTCTATTTTATTCATTTATTTTTTTTAATGTTCCTTGGTTCCAGAAGATGGACAGGAAAGTGGGACAGAGAGCAGGAGAAGGCCTGCAGCAAAGGGCTGCACGCCGGGAATCAAACCTGCGACTGTGGCCTCCGTACATGAACCACAGAGCTGCCCGGCAGCCATGGATTTCCTGTTCTTGATTCCACACCTTCTTAAATATTTGAAGATGTCTTAGAATTTGCTCACACTGAATTGAATGTGAACTTTGAACTACAACTGTTGCTATAAATCGCTTACCTTCACAGCCGACATTTCTGTCTGATGTGCTGCCCACTGGAGTCTTTTCCCTTTCCTGAAAGAGAATGAGCGTAATATTTATGGTAAGATTAATAGATGGCTTACAGCAACACATAAGCTTTTCTGAATTGTCCTTCTCAAGTTGAAGCCGGGCAAAGCTACGAAACAACAGCGTTGGGCTGTTGTTAAAAAGATGGGAGGGGTTGCAGGTAGAGGTGGAGGACGAGGGGGGTCAGAGAGATGTTTTCGGAGGAAAAAGGAAGAAGACAGGGATGCAGGATCAGGGAGGAGGGAACAAATGCACTGTGTGTCAGGAAAGACATCAGTCATAGCCAAAGCACCAGCCCACCCCTCCGTAACCCATTTTATACTCCGTCAGCGTGCTGAACGAGGGATGAGGAGAAGCTGATGAATAATAGAGGAGAAGGAGAGATGGATGAGAATGAGGCCGCCTTCCTCCTTCACAGCCCTTCTTCTACCCTTTTTTCCTGCGACTCTTTTTTTTTTTTTTATGTCTACCACGGGACCAAAAAAGACTTATAAATAACTAAAGAGATTTCTTTTGGATGTGCTGCTGACGTCGGGGCTGTGCCTAATCGTCAGAGATACGTTAGTTATGAATGAGTGTGAAGGGAAGGAGAGGGACCTGTAGGACATGCTACAGATGAATGTTTCCAGCTCTGTAGAATAGACTCACCCATGCTGAGATGAAAATGTAAAAGATGCACGTTCTAGCATGCAAAAAACAAAACCAAAAAACATTGTTGCATTTTCAAATAGGACGATGACGATGCACATTTACTTTATTTATTATTGTCCACTCAGAGTGGACATATTGGAGACCAGATGGGGACGAAACCGTGAGCTGCTCAGTCACACTTTCTATGTTCCTGTGACTGTTACAGCTAACGTAACATTGATTGATTGATTGTGAACCCCTCAGACTTTGTCCGCTGGTTTTAGTCAGTCTCATGCGAGTCGCCCACTTGGGTTTGATTGTGCAGTTGGGCCAAGTGAGACCCAGATAAGATGCCCATCCATCACCCGTGTAGCTGAGCATAACTAAGCAACTCACATGGGGTCAACAGGGAAACAGTCACATTTTTCAGCCCATTTATATCTCCACAAACACATGTTGGCTGTGCTCCTTCTGCCTACATGTGATCTAAAATATAATCAGAGGTCCAAACAACAGATGAGCTGAGGCTAACTAAACACAAGAAGATATTATACTCAGCTTTTATTTATTGGGGAAATTGATCAAATTTTACAAATCTGCGAGTGGTTGGGAAGTTAAACACGATTTGCTACCTTTTGTTATTCTAGTTCCAGATTTATAAAGCCTGATATTCTCGACGCTTGTATGTGGACGTGTACCATGGTAAGGGATTTCTGAAGATGTGAGTTTTAGTGATGGAAAAAGTGGGCTCCAAAGACCTGTCGCAATCAAACCGATTGTGTACAAATGCAGGAAATTCAAGCCCCTGTTAGCCTGTCCAGACAGAGATCACCCCAGTTGCCAGGTCTGTAGCATAGACCTGGCAACTGGGGTGCAGTCGTATAGTTTTTGAGGCCACAGAGAAACCCAGAGAAATGGGCTGAAGGTCACTCTAACATCGGCTATTATCAATGACAATGAATCCACTGTCCAGAGACCGTGAGGGGAAAAAATCCCCTGTTCTGCCTGATTGCAGTTTGCCCAAGCACCATCTAGATGAGCCTGGAGCATATTGATGAAATATATTGTGAATGGATGAAAGGATTATAGAACACTTTGTTTCAGAGTTTGAACCATCAGGATCAGAGAAATTAAAGGAAACAAACAAACAAAGAGTTCTTGCAGAACAATTTACCCTGTTTGTTAAACATGGTGGTAGCATCATGGTATGGGCCTATGGGCCAGGAGTGGGAGAAGAAGTCTCAGTAGATGGCCATGTAGGTCAAGTGATTCATTCATAAACACTGTATGCACGCAGTGGTACTTATTCTGCACCAAACCTTCCATACTAACTAATGTTAGTAACTTGTGAACACACGATCGCACTGGAATGAATGAAGAACCAACTCTGGACTGTGAAAGTTGACCTACAGAATTGCAACATTGGGTCAAAGCACCAAGACGTGTGACGTCAGTGGATACCATCTACGAGTCCTAAAGTTCTAACAGAAGATATCAGTACATCTGTCTGAGCTGTCAAGTATGTTTCAAAGAAAAGTGGGTAAAAGAGCAGGACAACAACTCCACGCACATAAATTGTTCGACAGAATGATGGCCCAAAAATAATAAAATTCATATTTTGGGCGTCAAAGTCGTGACCGTAATCCAGTAAAAATATTCTCGAAGGATGTAGTTTCATACTCCTGACTCATTCGTCGTATTGGATCATTTTTCTGTTCAAGTAAACAATACAGTGTTTTAATCTTCTTGTGATAAATGTGCAGAAGAAAAATCTAAAGAGTTCATGAACAATGAGCCCCTTTACCGTATACGGAGAGAGATGGACCATAGACTTTGAATTAAAATGGGTGACACTTTATAAAGACGTACAAAAGTCAAGCCAAAGTAACGCATAAATGTGCTCTGCAGTTGCTGTGGTTGTTTCTGTTCAGATTATGTCATGAACATGTGAGCGGACATCTGTGTAGCTAGAATCTTTAAATCGTAATCCCTTTGTTGTGGTCAAGATGTAATACTTACCCTCTCTCTCTCTGTTGACATCTCATTAACAGACTCGACTTCCCTCTTTCTTCTTTTTCTGCTTCTCTCTCTCTCTCTCCTACCAGTGTGTTTAGAGCCTTAAGGCTTAATCCTTAAACTCTCAGTGATTTTATTACTGTAATCTGGGCTGGAATTGGCTTAGCTCTTCCAGACAGTGGCAGGGAGAAGACCAAGAACAACATCAGCAACAGGACAGCTGCAGGGAGGAGGACAAGGAAAATGCTGTTGGTGATGGGGAGGGAGAGCTGAAAGAGTGGCTTGAAGAGCGCTCGATCCACACCACAGGTTGAATTTAACATCATCATCATGTGGTGTTCCTACACAATACTTAAAGAGACACGATGACACAAAAGAAGGTAAAGACAGTGGTGTACTAAAGCTGGAAGGACTTGCCAAAGTTGAGTTGATTTCAAACAAAATGCTTGTCCACAACCCAGCCAGCAAAGTGCAAGAACAATAGTAGCAGTGGATGATCAGTATAATATGTATTTTGCATAGTTTTATCGTTGTGGAGTACATAAAAAGTCCTATTGTGTTATCCGCAAGTCAAAGTTTTTGAAAAAAAAAAAAAAAAAGACTGCTACATGTCAATTATCAGCTGATGCGGATTCAGTTCCTCATGCCTGGTAAGCTGCTTACGCTCCACTTAACCTGTTAAATCCTGAAACGTCCTCTAAACATGGGCGCAGAAACGCTCGGGGTTAATGGATGAGTACTCCGGCTTCCTCCCAAAGTCCAAAAACACGCATGTTAGATTAATTTGCCCATAGGAGTGGTTGTTCATCTACATGTGACCCTGCGATGGGCTGTCCAGGGCGTTCCCCTGCCTTTCACCCAGAGAGAGCTGGGATAGACTCCAGCAGATCCCTGTGACCCTTGATAGGACCAGACGGGTATGGATAATGAATGGATGGATGAAAAAGTTGGCAAGAGCCAAGTCACTGTGCTCTAAAAGGAAACGTGGCAGCACAGCTCAGGTCTGAAAAGCTGCATCTGAACAAACTGCAAGACTTCTGGAGCAATGATCTCTGGATGAACAAGACCCAAAAGATGTTTGGCCGTCATGAACAGCGTCATGTTTAGTGAAAACCAGACACAGCATGTCGGCAGAAACACCTCAGACCAGCTGTCAGGCACAGTGGTGGAAGGGTGATGGTTTGGGCTCAATGTTCAACCACTGGACCTGGACGGCTCGTTGTCATTTAGTCAACTCTGGGCTCCTCTGCGTTCCAAGGTGTTCTAAAGTCAAATGTGAGACCACCTGTCCAGCAGTTAAAGCTTGGCTGAAACGGATTCATGCAAACACATCAGCAAGTCGAGGCTTCAACCTGTTCGAAACGTCCTGCAGGCCTGCATACTTAAAATGATTACTTTAACACCTGCTAACGGTGTTTCTGTAAACCACTACTGCATCGTGGTGTGTACTCAGCTTTTCTCACACACTGTGGTGTAGTTTTTGATAAGTGACTGACAACAGGATGTTCTATGTCTTTCGTTCTTGTTCATCAGAGGTTTCATTTATATAATATTAAGACCCTGAGTAAATTTGAAAATGTCCTGATATGTAAAACCACACGTGGAGGGTTTATTTTCTTTTTCATTGCGACTGTGCAGCCGATCACGAGTGTGGTGCCTTTATGTCAGATTTTGTCCGATGACACTGCAGAGGATGTTTATCCCACCCACTGGTGCATCCAACGTATGCTTTTGGCATTTAAATGAGTTTATTATCATTCACGCTGGCAATTTTCCCTCATAAGTGTGCTTCTCATTTCTGTCGTTTTTGAATGTTTAGATTGCGACAGTGATGCGAGATGAAGGCGAGATGAAGAAACAATGACACAGATAGCGATACAAAGCCACAGGTGAGGGAGCAACAAGAAAACTGTGTGAAGCTACTGTCTCTTTAAAAAAGCTGGAGCGTGCTATTGAGCAGGGATGGGGGGGGGTGGGTAGCTGCATTGGAACAGTCCTCTCTAATGAGCAGATTCTCTGAGAGAGTGACATACACAGATAGAGCAGGAGAGAGAGGGAGATAAAGAGATCCAGCCACCAGAGGAGACTGTAAGACCAAGACAGCAGGCAGGCTGTGCGTCAGCCGGTGCTCCGTGGGGAGACGTGGAGATGAGCAGGAGATGCTGAGGAGGAGAGAGCACAACATTACCGGATCATATAGATGGATGTTGTTTCATCAAGCAGGAGACCTGAAGCCAACCCACTCAGAGGATAAACCACTTATGGACGCGGTGGATTAAAGACCTACTGACAGACAGAGAGAGCGAGAGGGGAACAGAAGAGGAGAAATTAATCAGTCCGCTTGTTTATTTTCATTGCTTGTGTGTGCGCACTTGCTGTCAGGAAGAGTGTGTGTGTGTGTGCCTACATATAGTGCATGTCTGCATAAAGCAGGAGACTGCATTGCTGCTTTCCAGCACTACAGACGGGTGGGAAATAAAAAAAAAAAAAAAAAAAGCAGCCAGGCGGTATACCTCTCGTTTTTACTCCCTCTTTATACATGTGTGTGTGATCTACTGCTGAACATGTGTGTGCGTGTGAGCTGAGAATGACAGGAACATGGACAAGTCTGAAGTGAGTCACAGACTGTGACTTTCAGTGTTTTTTTTTTTTCATTTTTATTTTTGTTTTGTTTTGTTTTTGTTTGGACAGACCGTTGGAAACAGACTTGGAGAAAATCATCTTGGAGGAGGAGAATCTTTTTCTTCCAGTCTTCGTCAAACATGCCACAGATCCTTCTCTGTTGATCAAGGTGGCGTTCATGCTTGAGGCTTGCAGGGCCCTCAGCGGGGAAACTTCTTCTCTACGCCCCAGAGAGGTGGAGGCATCATCAGGTAGGAGGTGACAGAGAGAGAGGGCCTGAGTGGGAAGCAGAAGAGAGTAGGAGGGAGAGATCTGCGTTTGCGTCGTAGACTTGTGTAGGCAGGCTGATTGCAGGCCAGCGGAGCCGACTGATGGTTGAAACTCCGGCCGAGAGAGGATAATGGCAGCTCTGGGCGCCCTCACCTCCTCTCTCACCTGGCAGAGCCACAGAGACGCTGGGAAGTGCTAGCCAAAGCTCCTCAAGGCCCACCAAGAGAATGGTGTGAGCAACATCTCGCTACCTTGTCCCACCTTCCAGGGAGCCCCCACAGCCTCGAGGGGCAAAATTTTGCTTTTCATATTTTAATTTTTTTCTTTCCTCTACTCAAAAACGGAGGTGACATTTGTTGATTTGTGTGGGAGCTCTCTCCCACCCACTCGTCCCTCTTCCTCACCCCCAAGCTCTCCAGCCGACCAGCTCAGCTCAATGGATCGGTTCTAGCTCCAACCTGTTCGTTTTTTCCCTTTTCCCTTTTCTTTTCTTTTTCTTTATCTTTTTGTTGAGGCTTCAGGGGAATTGCCAAGACCTGTTTCATGCATGTCCACTGGCGGCAGGTTCAACTTTGACGATGGGGGGTCATACTGCGGAGGGTGGGAGGAGGGCAAGGCGCATGGCTACGGGATCTGCACTGGACCCAAAGGCCAAGGCGAGTACTGTGGTTCCTGGGCCCACGGCTTCGAGCTGTTGGGCGTCTACACCTGGCCCAGTGGGAATACCTACCAGGGCACCTGGGCTCAGGGCAAGCGGCACGGCGTGGGCGTCGAGAGCAAAGGCCGCTGGGTGTACAAGGGCGAGTGGACGCATGGCTTTAAAGGACGCTATGGCGTGCGGGAGAGCACCGGGACAAGCGGCAAGTACGAGGGGACATGGAACAACGGACTGCAGGACGGATATGGAACAGAGACGTACTCGGACGGAGGTAAGAGCGTGAGGGGTGGCACGGGGACAGATGCATTGTGGGTGTTTCGGAGCTCGGTTTGTGCGTGTGAAGAATGAAATGCCCATGTTAAATATCTGACAACTGTCCGCTCTACTGTTGGCATTGTTCTAAAGGTTCTCTGAGGTCATCCTCTCTTCTGCTGGTTGCAACAGGGCTCCCGCCGACAATTTATACTAACATTTGAGCTCCTCCAGTTTTCTTTTTATCACTCTCCCAACCCCGAACCATCAGTTTGGCCGCGTATGGACATGTGTTCAGAAGCCTCAATCTAGGCCACGCTCTAATAAGGGATGGTGATGTGGTGGGGGTTTGATATTGATTATAGTGTAGTATTGATTAAACAGAAAGAATAGAGATATCAGGGTCTGCTCATTATTCTAGATTTTTATTCTTTACTGAGCAAAGCAGGAGGAAAGTTTACCCCAGTGTTTGATTTAATAGTAGACTGATTTTCCAGAATTACAAGCTTAATTCACAACACTGACACAGTCTCATGACAGTTGGTCAGATTTTCCCAAAATATAATGTAATGCTGTTTGGAGTTCTTGGATGCAGCATTCTCTCTCTATTTTTTTATCTTTTCATATACATCATATACAAATGAATAACGTATTGGTGTACAGTCTCACTGAGTTTTGTCAAACTGTCACAAAAAGAGTGACAGCTGTTTTTTTTAAAGGTATAAAAACTGTAATCTGGTGTAGTTTTTGTGCTTATTTCATTTTCACCTGCTGTTCGGTCGAGGTTAGGCGCCTGAAACATGCGGTTATGTTAGCGAATTAAAAACTACTGGGTTAGGGCGAGGAAAACATCAGGACTTCTCTTCAGCGTCATCTCCTGCATCTCACAGTGATCTGCTTCCTCTGGTCTGCTGGCTGACGAGTCGTCCCTCATCTGCAGGAATCAAAGGTGCTCTGGGAAAACTCAGATTGAAACACATTACTTTGAAAGTCATGCTAGTTTTCACAAATAGATAAAGAAAAGAAAACAAATGAATAATTGGGGGGAAAAAAAAGATAATTTACCCTCTAACACACATACACACACACCAGGGTGGTGACACAGCAGCCGTTAAACTGATGTGCTGGATGCACCATCCTGGCGCAGGATACACTGATAAAGAGTTTTGAGCAGCAAATGTAGCAGAAAAACAAAACAGAAGAAAAAAAGAGAGAAATAACTAATATGCCCTGGACACAAACACATTGTTGCTGATTTTATTTCATAAGTTTGTCTTGGCGTCACAGGCTGATGATTCTGTCTCATAGTAGACAATAAAAGCCTTGCTTTGTTGGACATTCAATCCAACTATTATCATTCAGCATATATGGCTATTCTGAATTTGTTTTTGAAGAAAATTTGAACTTGCACGTCAGTGTTGATGTTTGTGGGTTATTTTTACATTTGATCACAAAAATGCGAAAAGGTGAATTGTTGATCTAAACGTTCTTCTCACGCACAAACTATCACCTAAATCAGTGCAACATCTGCCATGAAATTGGAATAAGTTACTGTTTAATTCTGTTAGATCTCAGCTCAGTTCATTCACTATTACTGAGCTGCAGGTCACATGCTTCAAAACAGAAGCACACGAGCACGAAAAAAAAAAAAAAGAGGAAAAATGCACACATGGAATCTGATGGAATGATGGAATCTGATGGTATCTGTGCGAGTACAGGGATGGCATTAGCGTGCATGCAGCTAAAGCTGCGTTACATAACTCTACAACTAGCAGGCTGTTTTACAGCATCGCTCTCTCCACACACACACACGTACACACAGTTGGTTCCAAGCAGCCCACTGAAATCCACCAACTTGTTTGAGGGGTGGATGGAGGCCAGAACAGGAGAAGTCAATTTGACAAATAACCAGACAGATGGAGGGAAGCGGGCAAGGATGGACCAACCAACGCACAGACTGATAGATGAATGCAATCATTAGATAATGAACAGATAATAGAAAGACGCATGGCTTGCTGGAAGGGTGGATGATGATTATGATCATTGGAGAAGATGCTCTCTAATCAGGAGACGAGTGAGATCATTGCAGTAAGAAGGGGAAAGACAAAAATGGACCTCTCAGAGGATACGTTGGAAAGTCACTGTAGCTCCTTTAAGCATCTGAAACCACACAGTAAATGCTGCAGAGACTGGCCTAGTTACAAGTGTTTATCTAGCTTCTATGATACACAGTGGCCTTATTATAAGAGCATGCATCCGGCCTGTATATAGATCCATGAAAGAGCAATACTGTTTCTGAAAGTACGCTGTATTCATGGGCTGAATAAAACGGGAACTAAAACATAAACTTAGCGTGATACTGTGGCGTCCACAGACAGCATCTGTTTTCTGACCGTGGAGGACTGTTTTCCCCGTTGTCAAATTATCTTTAGCTCAGTACTAATTTAGATTCATGTGTCACTGTACCAGTGTGATTTTGAGTTCCTTGAAAGTTGAGCCTGACGCAGCCTCAGAGAAAACCTGCTTAACTGTATTTGCCCTTGTCAAAAAAAAAAAAAAAGGTACAACGCACTGATTTGAAAATGCATTCCAGGGTTTCTGTTTTTTCAGTCTTATATGGCCCGTAAGGAGAGCATGGGGTATCTGCTCCTGTAGGCAAGACAATCACTGTGCAATCAGAGCAGAAGCTCAGTCCACATCAGCAGCTACAAGTCGACAAATGTATGAGAAGATCATTGAAATGATAAAAAAAAAAAACAAAGTTCTACAGTCTTAAAGGACGCGCTGAAGGGCCTTCCTGAATGGCACCACGCTGTCTGCTTGTGGCAGCAGCTCTGAGAGCAGCTTTAAAAACCCAAAGTTATAAGATTGCAGAGGAAATGTCAAGGGTGTAAACTAGGACTAGAAATGGAGAACAAGGAGAAGGAAGTTTAACTAAATCCGTCGCCAGATTGTGGTGGAGAATTTAAGTTTGCTGGCACATGAAGTGGAAGCGTTTGACGCACAGATGAAGACAAATTGGGACTGTCGGGAATTAAGCAATCTGTGTTTCGTCGAGACGCGGTTGGTGGGACATATTCTGGACTCCAAACTCCTCTGTCCTGCTTTCATGTGGGCAGACAGAGCAGCGGACTCATTTCCACTTTCCACATCATCTCAACTTTTTTTTTTATAGATTTGGGGTTGTTAAAAAGAAGCAAGGGAATACTAATGATGCATACGAATGCACCACCACACTTTCCCAGTGGGTCATAACATATGAATGAGAGAGAGATTTCTTGGTTTGAGTCTGTATGTTGTTTTATTTAGGAATGTCCCAAATGTCTGAGCAAAGATCTGCAGACTTTCCTCTCCCGAGCCAACTCCTCCAGCTCTCCTGGGAGGAACACAAAGACATTCAAAAGTCAGCTGAGACGCGGTGTATCTCTGCAGTTCATGGGTCGAGGGACGTGTCTGGGAGGCATCCTTCGATGCAGAGGAACGGCATCTCAACTCTGAATGATTGAGCTCCACATCCTTCCTCTGAAGGGCCACCCTTCGAAGGAAGAAGCTCTTCATTCACCACCTCGTTCTTTCGTTCACTGTCCACGGCTCATGAACTAAAGCGAGGGTCGCAATGTGGATCAACTTGTAAAGGATCAGCTCTCACTTCACCATGATCAAAACGTCAAAAAGAATTGTGATAATTTGCATTGTGAGAAGGGTAAAGGTCAGAAAGGTGATTTTTGAAGAAGCTGGGTCAGTTTTGTAATATAAAATACCACCGGGATACACTTGACTTGCAAAAATCCAATATGAAGTCGCCTGAATTCACGATTCCACAATCGAAGACCTGAGACTGCCTTCTGGTGGATTTCATAGATCATCCTGCTTTTAATTACTGCTCCTAGAAGAAAGCGTGCAGACTGTAAATGCCATCACATATGAGGGAAGTTTTATTGGTTCGTCACTGTGTCTGAACACGTTTTGGACTTTTTCTGCAGTAGTTTGTCGTATCTGGTCAAACACAGGTTACTGCCATGTTGAAGCTGATCTACCTCTGAACCTTCAGGGCTCCTTCATGTCCAAAGCAATATCAGTCAGGAGTCAAATAATTCAGAGATGCTCTGCTGCCTACATACTTTGGAAATATGCTGTGCACTTAAGAGTCAGCTGCTTTTGCCCTCTAACTACACCTGATGCCGTGCTTCAGTAAAACCCTCCTCCGTCTTCGCCGTTGCCTCTCCATTCCTCTCCTACATTTGCAAACAAGCCTCTCTCCTGTCCTCTCCTCCCACCTCTTTCCTTCCTCCCTCGCTCTGCTGCATTTCCATGAAGCTGCTCTGTACAGTAGGGTTTCCATAGCAACGCTCACCGACATGCAGCAGGTCATCGTGTCACAAGGGACTGAGTGTTCCTCGCCGCTATTGGCCCTTCGGTCAGCTCTACCGGGCTCTGATTGGACGACTTGATCTTCCGGACTTATGGTGTTTACCGAGATGAAGAGCTAAGCTGACTGATTACCAACCACACACTCAGAGGCAGGGAGAGGCAGCGGAGTAAATAATTAATAAGGGAGCACAGATTCTGTAATCACTTTAGTGAGAAACGGAGTCACAAAGAGATTACAGCTGTCACTGTGTACAACGCTGGTAACTGCGAGAGATTACCGCAGAAGTATCCGTCTCGCTAATATCCCAGTGTCAGGCACACAGAAACTTACTTTATCATCCCTTGCTTAAACCTATATATAGAAAGACAAAACGTTTAAAGTACAAAGGCGTTTCAGCATTTTAAATCGTTGCAGACGGTGTTTCAGCAGATAAACTACAACGTAATCTTAATTGGCTTATATTCATTTATCCTGCAAGCGTGAGACGACAGAACTTGCTTCCCAACAATTGTTGCAATACGGTGATCCCTTATTTTTTGTGGTAAATGGAGACCGGCGCCCCCCCGCGAAAATCAAAATTTGCGAACAGGACCCGGAGCCCCGCTGAGCCTAAATAATGTGTTTAAAATATGTTTAAAAACCGGAAAAAAGTAGCGAGGCACTGCAGCGAAACAAGACAAAGGCTCAACTGTGGTCTTTCTGTTACCTTCACAGCCTCTGGTCTCTGAACCGTAGTAAACAAACCGCTGGTATTCTGCTATTTTTGGCTTGTAATTAGCGGCTAACATGCTAACAACAACAGAAGAAACAGTCTGGTTTTCTCTGCATGGAACAGGAACTTTATTCTGGCACTGCAGGAACTTGTAACATCACACAGGTTGTATTTTTTGGCTCCTGTCGGTTAACAGAGAATGTAAATCTGTACACGCTGGGCTGCTGTTTATGCTCACTCCACTTTTCATCTAACCCCGTTTTTGTTCTGCCGTCCCACGACACACACACTACATTACCCATAAGGCCACATCATTACCCATAAGTGTACTATTTAATGTGTATTATGAGTAATGTGTATTATTGTGTGGGCTACTTGACACCGTAATTTCCTTCGGGATTAATAAAGTTACTCTACTCTACTCTACTCTACTCTACTCTAAGGCCACCTTCTTAAAGGGGCCAGGCTGGCTCACAACATTTCTTCGCTGTGAGAGAACGCGCACAACATCCTGTGATGTTTCCGTAATTTTTTCTTGATTTTTTTATTATATTATATATTTCTAAAAAATCTGCGAATAACTAAAACCGCGGAATATAAAGCACGAATTGGCAAGGGATCACTGTAATCTGTTTCTGGGTACAGATCCGAGGTCTACCCGAGTAACATTTTGCATTTCCGCTCAAACATAGCATGGGTCTGAACCGCATGCAGAGCAGCTCTCGTTTTGATCAGGCATTTGATCTGGCTTTCAGCCTCGCTACTGCTGTTTAGTCCTTCATATTCCACGGTTTTCAATTCAGTTATTCAATGCAGCCTTCAAGTGTTTTTATTTTTTAGTCTGTGATGATTCTTGCTGCACTGGTTTTTGCATCAGTCGCCTATTTGCTTTGTTACGACATTTGCTTTGAACGCGGAACATCCGTTTTTCAACATGGCCCACAGTCTGTGTCACGACCGTGATCCTGCCACCAGGCCTGTGTAACTGTCTGATGCAAATGTGGCCCAGGCGCAAATTTTTTTAAAATTTTTTTAGTTGTTTTTTCCATGGCGAGCTCTGCCCTGAGCAGCGGTTAGCTTGTTAGCTTGATCTTGATTTTTTTCAAACTGGGAGCACTGTGATTGCTGTCTGCTGTGGGCAGGACTCTAAACATATTGTGCTGTACATTTTGTGAATTTGAGAACCAAAACCCCGAAACAGAGAAGGGAAACTCAAAACCTGTAGCAAGAAATTCAGCTTTTGTAAACGAGAGCGCGATCATCTTTCTCAGTTATGCTTTTTTTTGTCTCAGTTTTAAAACCATTTCCGTTTCAGAACCGTCTTTCTAAGCTGCACTTTTTCTTCTCTTAGTTGCAATTCTGAAAAGACTGTCAGATCATCACCATGTCAATCTACAGCAGGGGAGGCGGGGCATAGTCACGATCTAGCAGCTCATTGGCTGCTGAATGACTCAGCCCTTTTTACTTGAAACATCAGAGCACCAAGCCTACCTGTGGCTCTCTGGTCAAGGTCATGGAGAACAGGTGTTATGTCCAGAAATGAATCCCCCTCCATGGGAGCACACAGCTAAAACTAGGACATTCTGCCTCTGCTCCGTTTTTTTTTTTTTCAAAGATGATAAACGATCCAAAGTCTATAAACTCCTAAAGTTTAGATCCATCAGCGACTAAGACTGGAAACAGCTCAGAAGCTGAAGGCTGATGTTCTTGATCAGTGAGTTTTTATCCAGAACAGTTCTGGGCCACCAGCGTTGGACAGGAACGTTCATAGACGTGAATGTGAAAAGACGTTTCAAATGTGGACCAGTACATTTACCAGGTAAATTTATATTGATAACTTGTCCTGGTGTTTCACACGTTCATGTTATTTTCTTTCTGCATCCATGCCAGTGACAACCTGATCATCTCAGCCTGGTGCATCATCTCTTTCATCTGTTATTAATTATTCTATTCATATTCTGAATGTCCCAGTGAGGGTCGTGAATAATGCTTTTGTAGTCAGGTTCAAAGGTGGTTGAAGGTGCGTTTCTATTAACCTTATTCACTCAGCGTATTCAGAATTTATAGTTTTAGCTGTGTGTGCTCTCTGGAACAACAGTGCAGCTCAGAGGAGCTTCTACTGAGGACTGAACCACCTGTGAGTTGGACAGGTGAAGGACCCCACTGACGAGAGGAACGCTGGATTCACACATCTGCGTTGCTGCAGGGCACGGGGGATGGTGTTTCTTTTGGCGTTTCTTCTCGAGGTGGGCGGATCGATCCAAATATCGATCATATCGATACCAACCCCAGTATTGATATCGAATGATATTCGTGTAAAAATATCGATACTCAAGCTTTTTTTCTCTCCCACAACACAAAGAATTCATTGAAGTCTGTGTCTGACACGCTGCTGCTGTGTCCTCCCCCTCCCCCCCCCGTCTCGTCTTTTGACGTTGCAATATGTGGCTCAGCGGTGTCGGTCAAACAAGCATGCAGGTTATGGGTGAGTATTGGCAAGGACCTCACAATGCATTATGTATCATGATACTTAGGTCATGATACGATACTATCACGATATCGGGATATCATGATGTATTGCGATATTCTACCCAGTTAATATCAAAATTGAAAGTAGAGATGAAAAATCAAGTTGCTGTATATGTTCATCAGATGATATGATGAGGACAAATTGAGTCAAAACTATGCTTCAAAACAACATATTTATTGTTTATTATTAGTGTTTTTGCACATTTAATAAATAAAATAAAACAAATAGAATAAAACATTCCTAAAAAAATAGATATTAGGAGCTGAAAAATTGTTATTATTCTGGGAGGCCAAATATCGCGATGTATTGCCAAATCAGTTATTTTTCACACCTCTAATGCAGGTAGACTCGGTCTGGCCCCTCCCCCCAGGTTTAGAAAAAACATTAAAAACAGAACAATTCAACTCCAGTCAATATGTACACAAAAATGTTAATTGTGATAATAAAGTATTTTGCTGTCACCTATAAAGTTTGCCGAAATGTTATCCTAGGTTTTAACAAAATAATCCAAAGACAAAAATCACAAAAACGCCAAAAGGTCAGCAGTTTCATGATAGATTAAGCTTAATATGAAAAAGTATCGGTATTGGTATCGGTATCGGCAATACTGGCCCTGTATTTACTTGCTATTGGATTGATTCCAAAATTCCCAGTATCGCCTAGCTCAAGTTTCTTCGTCATACCAAAAAACAACCAGTCTAATTTCGTCCCGGTTGCTCGTTTTGAATTGGTCCTGCCCCCTTGGATGATTTCGTTGGCTAGCCCTGGCTGTGTAGCTGCAGCTCAACTGGCTGATGCATGCCTTGAAGCAGGCAAGGCAGAGTCGACGTGATGCACGGAAGCCACGGTTCAGTTCGGCAAAGAATGACATCACCCTGATCAAAGTCTGAGACTGACGCAGCGACGCATGCAACAAGGGACGTGTGATATGTGATGACAGTGTGTTTCGATCTGATACCAAGTAATTCTTGGGTTAGTATCCTGGTATCTATACCGATATTTTTATAAGTTTGGTTGTTTACACAAGAACATAGGTTACTTGTCATTTTTATGTTGAAATTCCATCAGAAATGTTCATAATAACTTACTTTTAGAACATCACTTTGGTCTATAAAAAAAAGCAGACTTCTCTTTTTTCGAATGAAAATACCCCATACCCTTCCTAGAGTCCTGGGGGAACTAAGGGAAACAACCAGTCCACATGTGTCTTGTGGACTTGGAGAAGGCATTTGACCATGTCCCTCTGGGGGTCCTGTGGGGGGGTACTCCAAGGGGGTACTCCAGGACTATGGGGTACTGGGCCCATTTTTACTGGCTTGTCCAGTCCCTGCACAAACAAACTGGTTGGGAGTCAGATTCATTCTTTAGTGAGAGATTGGACTCCTCCAGGGATGATCTTTGTCACCGATTCTGTTCATAACTTTTATGGACAGAATTTCTAGGGGCACTCAAGGAGCGGAGGGGTTCCAGTTTGGTGGTGTCAGGATTTCATCTCTGCTTTTTGTAGATTACATGGTCCTGTTGGCACCATCAGGTGGGGATCTTCAGCTCTCACTGGAGCGGCTCACAGCCGAGCGTGAAGCCGCAGGGATGAGAATCAGCACCTCCAAATCTGAGACCTCAGTCACGAAAAGGGTAGAATGACTTCTCCAGGTTGGGAGTGAGGTTCTGCCTCAAGTGGAGGAGTTTAAGTATCACAGATAAGCTGAAGTTCATGGATGGATGGATGGATGGATGGACAAAAATAGATAAAACACAGTTTGTTCTTGAGCATTAAACAACTGAACTTGCCCTCTCTATTAAGTTTTGTTTTCATTAAGGTTTCACCTGTTCCATAAAGAGAGGTAGAGAAATGGCCCAGAGCCATCACTATGGTTTGACACATTAAATATCCTGCTCACATGTTAATGGTTACCAGTTCTATTATCACCAGTTACCTGGTCATTCCTGCCTTTCTGAAATGTCTCCACTATAAAACTGTGTCTGGGTGAAGTGGGAGTGTCTGTCTACAATTTCTCCACTCCTCATCGTTGTTCTTTTGATACTTACTCTTTTGATTGACTTTTTTTGAACATTTCATGTTACCACAATGTCTGACTATTTAAGTCACATATCACACATTTCAAATAATTATTGAATAACTGAACTGAATTACTGAATAACTCGACATCAATGTTTATATTCTGCCGTTGAACACAGCAACATCTGTGAGCCGCGCTACAGCCGCTCTCAGTGTGTAAGCGGAAGGAAAAGTAGTTCCGATCCAAACGAAACACTGGAAAAAAAAAAAAAGATTTAAATTAGAATGAAATTAGATTATTGAATTTAGATGTTAAAGCATTACCTCGATTATTTTACGTAAGGATCGATCCTAAGAAGTGGACCATCAGGATCGAAGTATCGATATTTTGGTATCAATCCACCATCTTTTCAGAATTGCAACCATGAAAAGAAAAAACGCAACTTAGAAAGACGGTTCAAAAATGGAAATGGTTTTAGAATTGACAGCGAGAAAAGAAAAGTGTAACCAAGAAAGATGATCGCACTCTCGTTTAAAGAATTAGATTTCTTGGTAACAGAGTTTTCCTTTTCTTCAGATTTTGGATTTTGATTTGCAAAATCCCAACTCCAAGATTTTCATCTGCTTCGGAAACATCGTTGGCTGTTGACAATGAGGATCCTTTTCTGTGAATGTTGACTTCAGCAGTTTCACCGCGTCATCTGCAGAGCAAAGGATGTTGGTTTATGTGAAAAATCTTGCGTCCAATGAATGTTTTTGGATTGTTCCTCAGCAGACTTTTGAAAATATTTGATGTCTTCAAACTTATCTGACATATCGCAAAAAGGAGCATGCTTGCTCATGATTCTGGTCTTGGTCAGTGCAGATTTATGGATGAACACCAAACCAGGTTACAGTGATGTTGGGACCTGCAGTGCTGAGGTTGTAGTATTTATTTGTGCTTATGAGGTATCTGTGTGACTTTTACACTAAGATTGTGGCCTCTGCTCACAGCTGCCGTGCTCCTCGTTGCCCCGTTCATGGTCCCACAACGTCTGCTGAGACGTAACATAAATGTTTAAGCTTCAATAGGCTCACTAAAAACATTACTGGTAAATGAACAACAAGACTCAATCGACTTCAAAAGACTTCAACTATGAACGACTGAAACTGATAAAACATATACAAATATATAACATTTATAATATCCCAACATGGCTAACATTGTATTATATATTCAGGGGGTTATTAAATAAATATGAAAAATATTAAAATTAATATTTATATGACGTAAATGAACACTTTAAAAGATTTCTTTTTAAAATAATAAGCTTTTTAGTATTGATTTGTTTTTCATTTACTTCTGTACAGGCAGTCTTATATTGATTAGTCAGCAGGTAACAGATTATCTGAAAGACAGGCCCCGTGTTTGCATGATGAAGCAGGAAAAAGAGAGAGAGAGAGACAGAGAGAGACAGAGAGAGAGAGAGAGAGTTACAAAATGAATGGAGGAATGTACAGTCGATAAAAGTCTACACACCCTTATGAAATTGGAGGTTTTTCAAATATAAAGACAGAAATAACAGCAACATTAATGTCAGAGTTCCAGTATTACACCTTTAATGCAATATTCCAACAAACCAGAAATCCAGAGAAAAGAATAATATTCATATTTTAGGAATATTTCAAATAAAAGAAAACCCACCACAGCTTAATGCATAAATCTGAACACCCCTCCTAACTAATACTTTGCCAGAAGCACCTTTTGTCTTTATTACAGCGTCACGTCTTCGTCAATAAGTCTCTATTAACTTCATATATATCAGAGCTTTGATTTTCCTTTTCTGCAGCTGTCTTTGTTGATGTTGGTGGGTGCTTTGGGTTTTTGTTCTATGCTACGTTCAGTATGCTTTTATGTCCTTCTCTTGATTGGTGCTCTTCAACAAGTCTCACACTTTCTTGGTTCTTGTAGTTCTTTGTGGCCCATGGTGCTCCCCAAACATTTGAGCAAATGCTACAGCAACAGGAGACTTTTATCTGGTTTTAATCAGAAACACTTTTTAATTGATGGCAGATTAATGCCATTTTCCTACAGGCCTAATTCTTTAACACTTATGACATTTATGTTGTTATTTCTATCTTTATATTTTAAAAACCTGCAGTTTTGTGGGGTGAGTAGACTTTTTTTTAATATCCCCTGTATAAAGAAAAATAGAAATTTGAATAAAAATGAATAACTTTTAATCATTAATACAAGACAGTCCACTTGGAGAAAGTATAACTACATAGATAGAAAAATATTGTGTCTCTGGACCAAACAAAACAACAACAACAACACAGCCACCACATTATTGTAGGCTTTTTTTTTTCATGAAATTTCAGATCAGAATAATAATCCTCAAATAAAAATCTGCAAGAATCGGACAGAAAAAGGGCCCAAGCAAAATCTCCTAAACGGATAACGGCTTCATTTACTCAGGCAGAGGTTTAGCTTTGAGCCGACCTCTCCTGCTTTCAGTGGTCAGTGGTTTGATGATTGAACTTGTCTGTACGTGCGCATGCCCAGCCTGTCCTGCTGGCCCAGCATGTGCTGTACATGTCTGTCTAGCTCTTATCTGGCTCTCTGTCTGTCAGTTGTATTTTCCACCTGTCCTGAGTTACCATCTGTCATTCCTCTACCTAGCTAGTTTATGCCTTTGCTCATCCTGGCAAGGTTTTCTCTTTCCATCTCCAGTATAGGCTGGCTGTATCATTTACTAAAATCAGCATTATGTCATTGAAAGTTATGTTGAATACAAATCGCTGGGCATTTTTTTGGGGGGGGTGTCACATCACTCATTAAAACAGTGTCTGAAAGAATAGAAAAAATAAAATAAAATAAAAATAAAACAGCGTCTCAAAAAATTAACCTACCCAAGCATCTGCGGGCAGCATTTTTGTCTTGCGTTTGACAAGCATGCTCCAGTGGTGCTTAGCAGCGTTACCTTCATTCTGTTTTAGTAACTTCTTTTTTGTTTTTTGTATCTCTCAGGCCGTTGCTAATCCACACCTCGTCTAGTACTACAACAACTCCTCTGCAGGCTTCAGCTTATGTAATGGTGGTTTGGTGTTTGTAGTGAGGATTAGCAGTGCAGTCTGGAACATAAAAACTCCAAATATCTATCTTGGAAGTTTGCCCTGCACCACTGCTGATGCAGTACTAACCAGGCGCACTAATAAGGGAGTTCGCTGATGCTACAGTGTCTCAGCTCAGGGAGGTAGGAAGATAGTTTTTTTTTTTCCCTGCTTTTGCTGAAATGGTTGGCTTTCTTTTCTTTTATTGAATCCCAATTTTAAACTAATTTTAATCTTCAATAGTAGAATGTCACTACATGAGACGCGTCCAGGATTACACCATTGCTAGTTAAGAAGTTCTGAAATCTCCTGTTCCTTTACTCTTGCAGCTCTGTCTGCAGCTCTGTCTGCATTGTCTGAAATCCATACCGATAGGGGTTTGGAATATGCTCCTGCAGGCATGTTTCATTGAAATGCACAGTACTGCATTCCCATGGTTCTGTGTCCTCTTCAGCACACCCAGTTTATCCATTTAATTCCCAGCGATCTTGGATTCCCTTAATGATTGCTTTCCATTTTGCTTTTTCCCACCCTGGATTAGTCATCCAGCCATTACTTAGGCTTTTAAAATCTCACTTTAGTTGCTCCATGTAAGCAACCCTCCCGTTGTCATGGTTACTTATCTCATCATGTATTAATTCTCCTCTGCATATCTCACTGACATGCATATCTCACTTCGATGTAGTGACTGCAAACAGATAGTATTAAAAAAAAAAATTAAACATTATCATTCCTCTAGCAAGTATGTCATTATTAATGTATAATGCTGACACTTCCAAAGGAAATATAAAACATAAATAAAGAGAATTTCTTTCCAAATGTAGCCTAATCTTTTTTTAATATTACTCTCCGTCCTCATGTCTTTTACACACACATGTGCATTTGCTGACAGGGTGCAACAACACATTTATAATTCATAAAAGAGACAATTTCAACTCCTTCCCAGCTTGTATTTTCTTCTGTTTTCTCCTTGTAAGTGTTGAGACGCACAAATCAATATTTTGAGGTGTTAGTAGTCTACTGAGCAACACACATAAGGGCCACAAACTGATTCCTTGATGAGAGGCTGACCTTTGAAGTTGTGTCAAAAAAATGACAGTTGCATGAATAATGCTCTATTTTCTTCGTATAGTACAGCTGGATTTGAAGATTGTTTTCTGGTGCTGTATCATCAGAATGAAATACTGAGAGACCCATTGTTCTTAACCTAGAAGCAGAGAGCAAACAGCACATTTGTTAAAGAGAATTATGAATTCTGCCTTGGAGTCAGCTCACGCTCAAATCACAATGCCTCTGTGATGTTTCCGCAGCTTTGATTTCACTGCTTTAACCCTTTCTGTGTGACTGCCTCATGCCTGCGTAGCTGTGGCCCGGGTTTTAGAGGCCTATGAAACATGAGAGTGCTTCCTGTTCATCCTCTGACTAGAATCAGTGGAATTGTTTTGGCATGTGGGCTTACCTTGCAACTGCAAAGGCCTGGGGTTGAGCTCTTGTCACATCCACAAGGCTGTTTTTTCACAATGCATCTGTGACGGGTTTGTCGTGGGCATCATGAGAAGGAGAGTAACTCTTCTCATAATGGATTTTTTATTTTGTCTTTCATTTCCCCCAGAAAACTGTTAATCGCTGACAAAAAAAAAAAAGCTGCCAACTGCCTGCTGCTGACTGTATTTTCTAGCACCATGGACAGCGACAGGCATACTTTGCAAAAACAGCCTGGTGCCCTGCTGAATATTTCATTTAGAAAGTTGTAGATGCTTCCAAGAAATGATGAAAAACAAAAGCTTACATGCTACTTCACAGAGATTTACTCATTTGCAGATTCAACTGCGAATTTCTCGGGTACATCTGGCATGAGCTGTTGCAGTCAGAGGCACAGCGAGCCTCAGTAGATCCTAGTTTATCTTCATGAAGGTTATAGTGCTGAATTTCTGATGTGTAATATAGAAAAATCTACACAACTACATAGCGAAATTGTGACCTGTGTTTCCTCGGGTAGAGGCCCACGATGAATCATATTTTGTCAGATCTTTAAAACTAGTTACAGTAGCATTTTTTTGTATGTAAAAGGATTGAACATTTTACACTTGAAATTTGTGAGTAGCAACACTCAAGTACTGTAGTTATTTATAAAAAGAGTTTAATAACACTCCACACTGTTCAAATAAGTAGCAGATGTGCGCAGTTCAGTTAAATAATAGCGAGAACAAAGCGTCACAGTATAAAGAGTCATTGTGAAAGATTGTTGTAGTGGGTAGGAATGATCTCTGCTGCAACAAGCCTGAAGAAGCGTCTGACTGAAGACTGTTAGCAGTTTACATTTACACTCATCTGATCACTCTGTGCTTCTACCTGTTTGGCTGTCAGAGTTAAACCACATTCCACACAAGATATCCAGGATGTAGTTTCCAACATGGATCCATCACCCTGCCCTGCCAACACACATTTCATACACACCTGCTGTAAGTAACTTTCCCCTGCCTTCTCAATCAGACTCAATCCTCTGGCTGTGTACCTGGATTGAAGAAGGTCTTGCCTTTTTAAAAAGAAAAGACAACCAAAAAACAAACAAACAAAAAAACGTGCAGCCTGACAGTTTCTACAGTAGAAGAATACAGTTTTTCCTGCTCTCAGTGTGGGCCATCTCTTTAACTCCAATCATGATGTATCTTACTATTGTTATGTAGCTTATGCAGTACTTCACGACCCTTTGTTAACATCTGATTTCTGCGGTAAATAGGGGCATCCCAACTACCGTGGAA
The DNA here is from genome assembly GCA_018398805.1 of Hirundichthys speculiger. Classification (NCBI taxonomy): domain Eukaryota; kingdom Metazoa; phylum Chordata; class Actinopteri; order Beloniformes; family Exocoetidae; genus Hirundichthys; species Hirundichthys speculiger. The sequence goes on from JAGFBZ010002518.1 coordinate 131,004, forward strand.
TATGACGTGGAACAGGGCAGAACTCACATTTATGTGGGGCTTTGCAGACACTCGTCTTTCTCTGTCCTGAGGCTTCCTCCAGTTGTTCCAGTAGAAGTAGACAGGATCACCAACCTGTGTCACAGTCACTGATGATCAGTTCCTTTCTGAAGTGAAGGGAACGTAGCTTGGAATTTCATGTGAGGTTCAGCTTGTTGATATTCTTAATTGTTTTGTTGTTACCCTTGCACTTAATGACCTTCCAACGCGATGGAAGTTGCATAGTCGCTTTCAAAACCCCAAGTTTACATGACAGCAATAGGCACAGATTCAGCGGTAACGACCGCCCAGTGGATACCATTTTTGTGGTACTTAGGTTTCCCCTGCTGATTGTCTCAAAACTGTTCCCTCTTCAGCTCTGATAAAAACCGGGGGCTGTGTTATTCATCTGCATTGTTTTGATGAAGAAGTCAGTAACATTATTAGCTCTTTAAGGCAACATTAGGGCCACTTCTAAAGCATGAGAAATCAAAACTTTGACCCAAACACCTGTAATGTCTAAAACCTGTAACTTCTAAAACATATCATTTTTGTTTCATGTTCAGACTGATCTAACTTCCTTCTTACCTTTCTTACTCTGTGCATTATTTATTTATCTTCAGGTTGCGCAAAATGCAGCAGTAGTTCCACACCACCCCAGTTCTGGCCTTTTCCAGTGAAAATAAGAATTGATTGGTATTAAAACTCTCATAAAAACTCTCATCAGAACCAGCAGATATAGCCTGAGAGTTTCGTCCCTTTTTCCGGTAGTGGCCCTCTCTGGTCTTCTACTAATTAATGACTCTTCTCTGTTGACTTTTCCCATTTTAAATCTGAAAACTAATTTCAGACTGGCAGGAAACATCCACAGAAATATTCTTAGCTGCAGAGTCTAATATTCTAATATTCCAATAACGTTCCACTTTGGTTATATTTTCTACAACTGTTATTAAGATGTATGAATGGTAGAAACAAAACAAAGCTAATTTAGTGGTAGGACTAAAAACAATCCTGGATCCTGGAACTGTCCTCATATTAACTTTGCTCCCTTCCCAAATAATCTTTTGGAGAACCAAAAAAAAAAAAAAAAAAGCCAACTAATCAGCTAATTAACCAATTAAGTAGTGAGGTGCAGGAGGAATTCAGTGTCTGAAAGTTGTGGACACAGTATCTTCTTTCCCACCTTCCACTAAAGGGGATTATCCTCTAGAACCAGTCATGCAACACCTCCTACACAAAAAAAAACCTTTGCCAGTTCCTCATAGTTTTTTGCTGTTGTTTATTTATTTGTTTTGTAGCCGATACAGAGGACAGACTTTCACCAACATCGTCACGAAGGCCACAGGAATATAAAACGCCAACAAAAAGCTCAGTGACACGGGCAGCTTTATATTCCCATGCTTTCATTTTCTGAAATAAAAGCTGTTCACAGATATCTCTGGGGTTGACAGTAGGCTTAAATGGTACGCAGCTACATATTATGATTTAATGCTTATATTTCCTTTATTATAACAAGAAAAGAAGCTGTAGCTATGTTGTTGGCATATTATAAGCGCCTGGTTATCATCAGGTCTGCTTATTTGCGACGTCATCTGCATTGGTCCTGGTAGACTGCTTTGGCCATTAATGTGATTGAGCTCAGTTTTAGGACCTCACTTGCAGAAATAGACACTCTTATAGGTGCCATTTGTGATTTGCAGCAACACGCTAACTTGCCTACGGAAATAAATCTGCCCAAAAATCTTTCTAATGAATCTGGTTCATTCTGATTCACGGCTCATTCATGTAATCTGTGTAAAAGTGTAAGTTGTTGTTTATTACTTCATGGATTATACATGTGAGAATCATATAGCTGACAACCATTTTCTTAGCAGTAACGTCCTGTAAAACTGAACTGAATGAGGTTATAATTACCTTTTGATGATCTAAGGCTGGCGTCCCACTTGTTACCCGCTTCTTTTATTGTAGTAAAAGCTAATTGTCTTCTGGATCCAGTGAAATGGTGTAGTTGTTTAATTAACTGTTGTGATTCCTATCTTATTCATGGCTTGTGCAAAGCTTAGTTGTGGTTTAAGCTTTGCTTAGATTTGAGCAGCTCCTCGATCCTGTTTTTTCCTTCTTTCAAGTTAAAGCACATCGGGAAAAGCTTGTTTCAGCACACACTGTGTCTATGGGATGCAGCTACGTGTTCAGGATGGTTCTCCTTTTACCCCACTATCGTTTCCAAAAAAAGGAAAACTGACCTGGAGCTGTGCAGTTTCCCTCTGGACTCTGAACACAAACATTTTAATGAAGGCACTCAGGTGAAGCTCAGTCTGTGCCTCCCTTCTTCGGGGGGTCATTTAATGAAATGGTAATCTCATCAAGCTGTTGCATGGGTGTTTGTCTTGAGTGTGCGTGTGCATTCTTCCATCTATTTCTCATATGGTCATACAGCTGTGCACTGATATGATTACAAAGGCCCTGCCAGATGTGCTGACCATCTGTCTCTGACCACAGCCTCTGCACTTTTGTGTGTGTGTGTGTGTGCAGGTATGAGTGATAAGAGGCAGCATATCATCCTGATGACAGGGGCAGGCTCAGATTTAATACCACTACACGCTCACGCTTTCAAAAGGAGCACGTGTGCTTGCTGTGCTTGTGTGAAAACGCGCATCGGTGTGTGATCGCCTCATAAGGTTGGCTTCATTCAGCACTTCCCATTTCACTGACGACTGAGCCCACAAGGGAAATGCTGTGCGTGTTTGTGATTGAGACGGAGAACGTGGTTGCAGTCCTTATATGGTCACGTAGTCATGTCGGAGTGACTGCGTTTGCTCCAGAATGAATCAGAGCGCCGTTACATCAGAGGTACGGACAGGCGGGATGGACCACTCGCTCTCCAATTGGAACACACACTTCCGCTTCAGTGTAAGAGAGACAGAGAGGAGTGATGGAAACGCACACACAGATGCCCTACTTTTTTTTGCAACATGGAGATGTGAGGACTGTTATGCAACAGGGACTGCGGGTAGTGCAGAGGAATGGTGTGAATGAATGGGTGTGACAAGACAAAGCCGGTCTCGTACAACTCACCAAACACTTCACAATACACAATAATGTGGCTTGACAATGAGCAATAAATAAAAAAAAAAAAAATAGAAACAACTTGACAGTTAATGAATTGTTTGCTCCTGCACAACTCCATGTTGGTTTTCTTCTTTTGCAGCTGCAAATAAAAGTAATGCATTATTGTGATTAGTTACTAGTTCTTTCTCATCCTTCCTGTGTTTAAAATAAGGCATCACCATATCGAACCAAACTGTAATCTTTATGTGGTTGCTTTTTTTTTTTTAATGTCAATTGCTAATTGAACAGTTAATTGCTTAATAATGAACAATATGCAGCACAAACATTATAGGTAACTTAACAATCAGTGAAGAAAATATTCATATTCATTGTTATGAACTACTTCTTAGGCTGTTTTCAAATATGATCCTTTTTAAGTGAACAGAACCAAGTCCTTTAAAGTCCTCTTAAAGTGGACATAAAACAATCAAACAAACAAACAAAAAAAGGTACCCAGCTCTCTTTCTGGCACTGTCCTGATCAGACTTCAGTCCTCTTTTTGGTCATAGTAGTTCCTGTAGACCAGGGGTGTCAGACTCATTTTCACTGAGGGCCACATCAGCATCTTGGTTGCCCTCAAAGGGCCAGATTGACAGCATGAACATAACAATGATGCAATGTAAATCAAAATAAATGAAACTACACCTTTTTATATTGTTAAATAAGTGTTTCTGTATTTTATTATGTATTCGAGTTTCAAATATTTAAATCATTATATTAAACTCACGGTTTGTGGTTGTAACCCTGCTCTGCACAGGTGATGTTTACATCACTGAGAGTATCCAGAAGCGGAAACGATTCTTTGTTTTTCTTGTAGGCTAAATTTAGCATACTTAGCTCCATGTTTGCTGTCAAAATGCCGATGTAGATTATACTCTTTCACGACTGGTGTCAGTCATAACACAAAAGACATACTGTTTTTTCAGCTTGAGATACAAACTTGTATTCGTTTTCCCATCATTCATGAAGCTGCCTTCCTTGTGCATCATTGTTTCTTTTCTTGGACATGTTAGGGCTAGTTTGAAGAGGTTTTTCTCAAGTCCATCAGTTCTGTAAATCGTCTTGATGTCTTGCTCATGGTGATAAACTGTTATCGTTGTGGGTAACGACGAAATGCATTATGGGAAATGCAGTTTACTGTCAATATGCGCTTTAAAGTGGTGTAAGCTTATTTTAAGTCTTAAAATATTGGTTTAATTTTTAAGCCAATAATGCACAAGCTCTCGAGGGCCACATACAATGATGTAGCGGGCCACATTTGGCCCACGGGCCTTGAATTTGACACATGTGCTTTAGACCTTTACTGCTCAAAGACCAGAAGAATGTGAGCTCAGGTTGAGTTAGCCACTCCACAGACTGAAGTGCACTGAATTCAGACCATCTCCAGTCGTGGTCTCAGTGTGGTTCAGAAGGGTCTCGGGTCATTAGGAGTGGTCACGTTTACATGGAAAATACTGAGTCACTGCCCCGAGTTTGTTTGGACAGCTGAAAGGGATCCAGTGTGAAAACATCCCATGATTTAATCACTGCAGCACCGACTGTGTGTCACCTTTGGAGGTATTCTGGATGAGACCTCGATGTATGTCTTTCCCGGAAAAAATATAAAAATGTGTTGATGACTCATCCTGCACTCAGGGGAGTATGCTAATTTTGCAACAAATTAAACCCTTTCTCCCTTTTTTCAGGGCTTTTTTTCTTTTCTTTTTTTTACTTTTTGACAGAAATCTCCATATCCCAGCGTGGGCATGTGTACAGAAAGGTCTCTAGTTACTCGACCCTTTTAAAACTTGTTGGGTTAATCACTGGAAATCCACAGCAGTCCCATGCTGAGTTTGAAGATGTTCACATTTCCGCCAGTTTGACTGAAAAACGTTTTCCGTTATACCTGACGATTACAGATGGCCTGTATTTAAGGGGGTTTAGGGAACACTGAGTTGTAGCTGGGATTCTGAAATGGTGGGAAACGGGTCAATGAAATACTGGCCTGGTTATGAAAGAACAACTCTTATCACGTACGGCAGGGTTCCCTGTGGTTAAATTGCAGAAAGTGACTAATGTATGCTTATTTAGCCACTTCCTCACTTAGCATTAGTTCTGCTCCTTTAGCTAACTTCATGCATATAATGTTTAATAGCAGTAACACACATTCGTGCCATTCAGTTATGTCCTTAAACAGAGGAAACAACCTGGATTACACTCTACTCAAACTTGGTTATTCCTTTTGTCCTGCAATGGCTGAGTCAACCCTACTGGCTTTCATTTAAAGAGCACCTCTTCCTCTGCTTCTTTCACTTATGATGCGTATGCAGCATACATGTATAAATCCCAGTCAGGTCTAACGCACATTTGTTCTGTTTTCTCTCTCAAGGAACATTTCAGGGTCAGTGGGTTGGCGGGATGCGGCACGGCTATGGAGTCCGTCAGAGTGTCCCGTACGGCATGGCGGCCGTCATACGTTCCCCTCTGCGTACCTCTATAAACTCCCTCCGCTCTGGTTCAGAGCACAGCAACGGCACGGCGCTGCTGGACCGGACGGGGGCGGTGGTTCCTGGTCCCCCCTCGGCTCCGGGCACTCTGACCACCAGTGTCTCCATGTGCAGCACGGGGAGCAGCGGCAGCAGCCCCGCAGTGTCTCGCGGAGGGTTCGTACTGACGGCGCACAGCGAGGCTGAGCTGCTGAAGGGGAAGAGGAAGGGCGGACTGTTTCGGAGGTCCATCCTGTCCGGACTAAAGCTGAGGAAGTCAGAGTCCAGGAGCTCCCTGGCCTCACAGAGGTCTAAGCAGAGCTCGTTCAGGAGTGAGGCGGGGATGAGCACCGTCTCCTCTGCTGCATCGGACATCAACTCTACTATCAGGTAATGACAGGATTTTTTGCTGGAGGCGTAGAGTTGGCCAAGCCCTGCTGAGGTCAAAAAACAGTCTGGTTTACTGATCGTGACAGATGGTAATTATGTCTGCAAGAAAATCGCGAGGGTCCAGCTGGCTGGACTATACAGTTCCTTTTAGTGGCATTGGTGAAACTGGACATTCACTCAATTACGCCAACTGCTCAAACGTTGAATGTGACTCTATCAAAGTATGTGTTAATAAAACAGTTGAGAGAAGATGTCCACCAGTTGAGTATTCAGGATGGCAGTTGAGCTTGCCATTGTGATGGTACACTATATTGCCAAAAGTATTTGCTCTCCCATCCAAATGATCAGAATTAGGTGTTCTAATCACTTCCATGGCCACAGGTGTATAAAATTAAGCACCTAGACATGCAGACTGTTTCTAGAAACATTTATGAAAGAATGTGTTGCTCTCAGGAGCTCAGTGAATTCCAGCATGGAACTGTGATAGGATGACACCTGAGCAACAAATCCAGTCATGAAATTTCCCTCCTAAATATTCCACAGTCAACTGTCGGCTGTATTATAAGGAAATGGAAGTGTTTGGGAACGACAGCAACTCAGCCACGAAGTGGTAGGACATATAAACTGAGGGGGCAGAGTCAGAGAATGCTGAAGAACATAGTGAGAAGAGGTGTCCAACTTTCTGCAGAGTCAATCACTACACCACTCCAGACTTCATGTGGCCTTCAGATTAGCTCAACAACAGAGCAGAGAGCTTCATGAATGGGTTTCCATGGTGGAGCAGCTGCATCCAAGCCAGACATCACCAAGAACAATGCAAAGCATCAGATGCAGTGATGTAAAGCAGCCACCACTGGACTCTAGAGCAGTGGAGGAACGTTCTCTGGAGTGAAGAATCACACTTCTCCATCTGGTAATCTGATGGAAGAGTCTGGGTTTGGTGGTTTCCAGGAGAACGGTACTTGTCTGACTGCATTGATCCAAGTGTAAAGTTTGGTGGAGGGGGGATTATGGTGTGGGGTTGTTTTTCAGGAGCTGGGCTTGGCCCCTTAGTTCCAGTGAAAGGAACTCTGAATGCTTCAGCAGACCAAGACATTTTGGACAATTTCATGCTCCCAACTTGTGGTCCCTTCCTCTTCCAACATGACTGTGCACCAGTGCACAAAGCAAGGTCCATAAAGACATGGATGGAAGAGTCTGGTGTGGATGAACTTGACTGGTCTGCACAGAGTCCTGACCTCAACCTGATAGAAGACCTTTGGGATGAATTAGAGCAGAGACTGAGAACCAGACCTTCTGGTCCAACATCAGTGTTTGACCTCACAAATGTTCTTCTGGAAGAATGGACAAAAATCCCCATAAACATACTCCTAAACCTTGTGGACAGCCTTCCCAGAAGAGTTGAAGCTGTTTTAGCTGCAAAGGGTGGACCCACCTAAAGCTCATATATGACTCAAGGCAGGTGAGACAATACTTTTGGCGATATAGTGTAGCTACAACTTCCTATCAGACTGGAAGGTTCTCCTGTGTGGTGTTCAATTCCTGCTATCAGGAAGAAAAAAAAATCCTATCCACACAGCTTTCGCACTGTGAGCACTAAAAGGCCTTTTCATTCACATCAATGTGCCATTTGTGTTTCTGGTGGGAAAAATGTGAAAATGTCACAGTGCTGTACTGGAGTTTGTGTTGCAGTACATTGTGTTCCTGTGATTCAGAGGCTTCTCGCTCAAAAGGTCCAAGTCTGTCAACTTTGAAAGTTACTTTTCAGAGAGAAAGGACGCGCTTCTCTATGTTTTGGTGGAGATAACGAGGCAGCTGGAGGAAAAACTGTGGATTTTACAGCCATTAAAGAGAATATTTTCTGGATAGTTTCTCGGCTCGTCCCTCATTCTGTCGAATGCCAGCTATGATCCAGCTCTTAACATCCCTTTCATTCAGTTCAATGGGGACTGAAAAAAACAAAACCCTGACTGTTATTGGAATGGGTCAACGCATGTTGGAAAAAGTCATACCAGTTGAGCCAGCTGTTTTGCCATTTGACAAACATTCCCACAACAACGGTGTGCAGCTCCAGTTAGTAGCCAAAAAACTCAAAAGAATAATAACAACACCAACGCAGAGGGGAGCTACTCGAGCACAGAAATCACACCAAATAAAAGCTATGCTTTCATTTTGTAATACCTTAGGCACTATGTGTGCATTCAGAAACAACTCAGATGGTATCGTCTGTGACACGCAACACAAGCGTGTCACATTTTAATGTAATGTAGAGATCAAGATAAAGAAAAATCCTCTCCAAATCATTCACTATCAACCGTCTTGCACACATTGAGAAGATGATTAGGGCCACAGTGACAAAAAAATATGTAGTGGTTGACTTTAATCAGATGTTTTCTCAGAACTATGGGTGACTGCAAGCTGCTGACTGTCACTTCTTAAATGATTCTTGGACAATCCAAGATGGGTTTGTTGAGTTTTTTATTTTTTTTTCATTTTGCTGTTGTTGTCTCGTTTTGCCTCTGTTCGTTCAGTGGCTCCGTTCCAAATCACGTACTTGCACGCGTATTTTGAGTTCTTAAGTGCCTTCAGACTGACATTTCTGCCTTTATGAAATGTGGTGCAAGTATCCTAATGATGCATTTAAGAAAACTTGTGAATGTAGCGCTGGACACTTCACGCTCTCAGTGGTCGCGACCTTATTGATAAACCCAAGTTGGTTTCCCTCCTGCATACCTCAAAATAACAGACCCCATTGCTTACAGGCACCCATGGATCTGAGAATTAAGTCAAAAGTCTGACTTCAGACCCAGAATTACGAGAAAAAAAATCCATAATTCTCACTTTAACCTCAACATTCTGACATTAAAGTCAGTTCTGGAATAAGTCAGATGCCCAGGTGTTGTTGTTTTACTGTGGCCCTCATGTCTTCTACAGGTCTTTGAATCTTTGTGAAATCTGTGAGTACCAAAACCAACCAACTGAAAACCAACACTGATTCATAAATGCTGTGTAAAACTCACACGCACGCTCATGAATACCAGTAGCACCGCAAATAGGGAAAACCTGAGTACCCCATAAATGGTCCGCTGGGTGGTGGCGCTGAAGCGAAACCAGTCATTACGGCTGCATTTGAGGCATTTGTAAACTTCTGGTTTAGAAGACTACGTGAACTCTACTGATTCGGAAGGTGCTGATTTAGGGCGAGGGTAATGACGAAACGGGGATCGACAAGATGAACCTCGTGAGAAATTCCAGGCTATGTTCCCGTCAACTCGTCGAGAAACAGATCAACCCTGACTGCGAGATGAAGTAGTGATCCTGTCTACATCTACTGGAATAACCAGAGGCCACAGTGGAGAGGGATGCGTGTCTGCAAAGCCCAGGAGGAAGAGTCCTGCCCCCTCACACGCCATATTCTGGGGTAGTCAGGTCGCCCCCCCATTGGTGCAGGTGCTCCTGTTCCTCATAAATCCCCACCCAAGGGCTACCATGTAAGGAGGTAATGATTACTATGTGAAGCTGCATCCTCATCCTGCATATCTACCTGTGGATGTGACGCACGTTGAAAAAGAGAAGGAAAGGAAGAAAAAACTTTCGGAAGCAGATGTAGTTGCAACTGAAGTGGAGACTAAATAAATAAATAACTAAACGAATAGATATATGGAACAGGCCTGAAAAGAGGCGACGAATGCAGTAAATGCCATGTCTTCTGTATAACAAAGCATTCAAAAGGTAAGGAAAATATGGTTTGATATGAAGTTGGATGCTAAAAAAATGCATTTTTCTACATGGATAGAACATTACTGCAGGTTGGTGGGGGGGTCATAGCTAATGGAGACACTCACGTGCCTCCACTTGAGTCAAAGGTCAGCTTATACTTGTTATATGATGTGACGAAGCTCTGTGGCAGTCAAAAAACTAAATCTGAAGCCTGTGAAATGCGGAACAACATATCTAGATCTGTCCATATCTATGAAAAGTTCAGAGCTGCTGATGCTTTCATGAATGCTGGCGAAACGGGCGTAAATTTTGCTCCGCGAACTGTTTACGTGCAAATTCGTGCTTCTGATAAAACTACATTTTCACAACGCAAGAATCATCACCAAAATATTACCGTAAGATTTCTACTTGTGTGTGAGAGTCTGTAACTGCAGATGCAACAGTTCACAAAAAGATAATTTAAGTTAATAGATAACAATAAGACAACCAGATGAACTGATATTTCCAACCATCCAGAAACGGACTTTCCACCATGTCTGCCTATTGACTCGTCCTTTCATTTCCTTTATAACGAATAGAAAATTAAAACTCCCGCATCACCGCTGCTTCCAGCATCGTTATAATTAGGCGAGTTTGTCACTGTCACTTGCTGCAATTGGGAAATCATGTCTCCTTGTTTTCTTCTTCTTCTTTTTTTAATGATCAAGCAAGGCATCCATCACTGTCATGCTAAGATAGGCTGTAAATCAAAAAGGGAATTAACAAGTCCGTTCACTGTAACGTCCACGTATAGTCGGACCATGGACGGAGATGCCGTGTGGCTGCAAGCCACGTTTTCAAGCCATGTTTTCGAGTGCGTGTCACGCGTTGACTTTGAGACCTGCCCTTTAAGAGGCCAGTGTGTCCTGAGATAACGAGATAATGCAGTATTAGAGGAAACTGCCCTTTATTTGGAGGACATAGATTCCAGGAAACAGGAAACCCTTCTTTCGTTTAACTATGCTTTATAATGGATTGGCGCGCGATCCAAAGTGAACTCTGGTTAAATGATCTAACGTTAACTGAGTCAACTGGCTAAAAAAATCTGCCCTGTCTCATTTGTTAAGTGAACATCAGCATCCTTGGCTTTAACCTGGTGAATCAGTCATCAGGTCCTGGACCGCCATCAAGAGTGCTGGACTGAGGTGGTGTACTTTGAAAGGTACTAATTAAAGACAACAAGAGTCAGCGGCTCTTTATCTGTTTGTTGGCCAAGTGCCTGACATCGGCTCATCAGACCTTATTAAGTGTCACCACGGCTGATAAGGAGAGAAATTTCTCTCTGGTTTTTCTTTCCCTTTTCTTTTTCCTGACTCCTTTAAACGTGCACTATGAACCTTTTTGAAGCCAAAAATCTGTGAATAGCACATGTTATAAACCAATTAGAGGAGCGAGAGAAAACATGCAAAAGTAACAAATAGGGGTTTGAAGCTAAGTTAAATAGTATCAAAAAACGTGGGAGCAGCTGACCATGGTTGAGCGTTAATGAGCAGACACTAATGAGCTGTTTCAGATGTATGATATCTGAGATATATAATGGTTATAACAAAAAAAAAAAAAAAAATGTTGTTTTGTTTTCTAAACAGTGAAGAAAAAATGGCTGAATTTGTGCACAAGCCCTTCCAGAAACTTAATATAAAGACTATTTATGTTTTTATTCCACAAATGCATTTCTGATCTAACTACGTGAGTAAGTAACAAAAAGGCGAAATCTGTCTCTACGTTGTCACATCAGGTCGAAAGTGGATAATTGCAGTATTTTTGGTAATAATATATATAGTCAGCGCCCCCTCTCTTTAAACCCTGGCCTTCATTTGTGCTCATCTCTGGTATGAGCAAAATGAGCCACATTTGGCAGGGGCAGCCCCCAAGCATGTGGAACATATTATTTATCACTACTTTGCACTTCAGTTATATCCTTGAACTGATCATTTTGGACCCCACCAGAGAAGTGAGCCGTCTAGTTTGTAAACTAGCCGTCACAATCAGAGGAGAAGGGAGAGGGTGAGGTGCAACCAGTCTACGTAAAACACACCGATTGCAGAGTGCAAGGCTAATGTGGTTAGCTAAAATGCCAGTCTTAAAAACAGCAACCCAGCGTCTCAGCTCAGTGTCGGAAAAGATCTTTTTACCACCATCATCACTGGACATGAACCCACGAGTGGAAACGGGTTGAAAGCTCCACATTTGCTGCAGATTAGTCCTGATAATGTGCTCTTTTTGTATCTTTATTCTCTGATGCATTTAGATTCTTGAATGCATGGTGGCAGCGTGCACGGATATTGAACTGCTAGCTGTGAGTTTCCATCTTTACTATTTACCACAGAGTTCACCAGTGTTATGATCGTGGCAGTTTAACATCCTGCCATTTCTGGAGATGCCGCGTTGTCTGACGTCATCAGCTCTGCTGTTGCTAAGCTCCAGACGCAACAACCCAGCGTTTTCCTAGCCGTTACTGTCTCTCTCTCTGCCACATTTCCAGTGTTTCAACCATTTGTCAACTGCTCCACCAGAGAGAACAAACCGCTGGATTTGTTTTATGCAAACGTCAAAGATGCATAAGGTGAGAGGTGCACAACCTGCTCTGGGCAAAGCAGATCACAATGTGGTTTATATCTCCTCCACCTACAAACCCGTCATCCAGACACAACCTGTGACCAAAAGGGCCGTGAGGAGGGGGTCACAGGAAGCTGAAGAAACTCTGCCGGGGTGTTTTGAGGGTACAGAAAGCAGAAAGGGAAGCACTCTGTAAAACACATGGAGATGCCATGACTGAGTGTTACTGATTACATCAACGCCTTCCCCACCGGAACAGTGAGGTGCTTCCCTGATGATAAACCCTGGATCACCAGTGACCTGAAGAAGCTCCTCAACAAATCAAAGATTAGCTTTCAGGGAGGGAGACAGGGAATTACTGAGGTCAGTACAAAAACAACTGAAGGTCAAGACTAGAGACAACAAGGGGGTGTACAGGAGAAAGCTGGAGAACAACGTAAGAGATGTGTGGTTCAGCGATGAAGAAGATCACAGGCTTCAAGCAGAAGGAGGATCAGATAGATGGAAGTCTGGACAGAGCCAATGAACTGAAGAGATTCTTCTCCTGTCCATCAGTGATGGAAAAGAGACTGAGGGCAGAGAACTGGTGGACTGCTTTGTGGCGTGGTGTGGAAACAGTCATCTCATCTTGAATGTGAACAAAACAAAGATTTTAGGAGGACCAGGAACAAGTCAAACAGTATTTCCATCCTGGGAGAGAAGTGGAGGTGGTGGAGGAGTATAAATACCTCGGTGTTCACCTGGACAACAAACTGGACTGGAAGATGCAACACTGAAGCTGTTGATAAGAAGGACAGAGCAGACTTTACTTACTGGAGGAAGCTGGAGGTCCTTCAGTGTTTGCAGCAGGATGTTACATTTCTTCTATAAGTCTGTTGTGGAGAGTTCAGTCCTAACTGTACTCATCTGTTGGGGGAGCAGCATTGGAGCCAGAGACTTAAAGAAACTGAAACAAATTAATAAAGGTGGCTGGCTCTGTTCTGGAGCTGATGGAGCAGAAGAGGATCCTTCATAGAATGAAGAAGATCCTGATCAACCCTGAACATCCTCTACACCAGGCAGTGATTCAGCAACAGTGTCTTCAGTCAGAGGCTTGTTCAGTTCTGCTGCAACACAGACGCTGCAGGAGATCCTTCCAGCCAACAGAAATAACCATCTGCAATGAATCCTTTTTTGAATTTGAATTTTGAATTTATAGAAAATACAGTGAGAATAAGAGAAGAGATTTTAGTTTCAGTTTAAAGGTAGACATTTGGGCACATTTAATGTCAATAGGAGAGTAGCTAAAGCAGCAAAAGTCACTGTAAAGTATTAATTTCCAGACCAGGCTGCTGGAGAGGAAATGGAGATCACAACCAGTTTGGTCTTTATGTTTGATTTCACTCGCGGTTTGTTCAATTATAAGCAGCAAAATATCCTTGTTAGCTTTAGGAACTATGGTTAGGTTCAGGAAAACCTAACTTTATAATGTTAATCTATGCTGATGTCACACTTTTGTTAGTGCACATGTTTAAGAAACTATGTACACTGTAATGTGAAGTTTTAGCATCTAAACTTATGCAGAAATGCTTTTTTGTTTGTACTTTGAAGCAGCTTTTGTCCTTTGTGCTCAACCAGCCTACCCACCTCCTGACTCCAGTGATGTATGCATAAAATCAATTTTCTTATCTCACAAAAAAAAAGACAAAAAGCTGTTATATTCAAAAGCATATTTTTTAGGATTCAGAGCACATTCAGATATTGCATCGAAACTCTGCCCTCGCTTTCAGAAAGCCTGCGCCTGCATGCAGATACACTCCGCTGCGCCTCAAAACAATGTTTCAGTTCAGATTCTCTGAATCAGAGAGTTTTCTTCTCCGGTTTGAGCTCCCCTCATTACACCCGGCTCTCTTCTTTCATGGAAACTGCTGCTCTTGAGAGTTTTGCCTCTCTGCTCTTCAGTTGCCGTTAAAAAGAAACAAAAAAAAAGAACCTTCAGAAATAACAGCCGAACAGAGAGCCAGATATGAGACTGATGTCATCGCTATATTTTAGATTGGGTTGTCTCCCAGCGTGTCTGACAGCTAAGAGCGAATCAGTGGACCAACGGCCTCACGCCAGGGAAACACAGAGCGTTTTTGAAACTGCATTTCTAGGGCCTCATTTATGAAATATGAGCAGAATGATTTTCTGCGTAAACTGTTTGCAGGGCAACATTTACACATGTTTTGACCTTCTGTATTCAGGCCTCGGCCTATGGGGTTCCATGAATGACAAAAATATGTTCAAGTGCTCACTGTTTACGTCCATTGGTCGTTTGTTAAGACGTTTCCCCATGTTCATTTAACTTTCAACAATACTCTGGTTGTGTCAAAGCTCTTTTAACAACTACTTTGTCTATGTAGATTGCTCACTTGGCTTAACGCGTGCAGCTCGTGTAACTGAAGACTGCACATAAATGTCATTGAGAGACTTTACCACATGAATTATCGCGAGAACAAATTTGAAAAATCACATGTTTATTTTAATTAATGGGACTCCTGTGGAGCCACGCGTCTCCATCAGCCATGATGTTTTTTTTACATCCATCTTTATATCAAACCATTTCTGCTTCCCCTCTTGAACGCTCCGTTGGACAGAAGACACTGCACTTCCATCATTAATCACCTCTTTCCTGCACCTCGTCAGTCCCTGTCACTCCTGGAGCCGAGTAACAGAAAAAAATAAAATGCTTCGTCTTTCCTCTGCTTCACTTAATTCACGAACTATATCGCTGCAAATGAAATCTTTTTCTTCTTCTCTCCGTCCTTGTTTTTTTTAACGTGCACCGTGTCGATAGGTTGGCATGCAGGACCCTCCTTCACACCTCCTTATATGGTGGTCTCGCGTGGGGATTTTTGCTGATGCTGATGAGCAGTGGGGTTGCACGGCTAGTTTGTGATCGACCACCGGTCATGAACGAAACACACGCTCTCATGATCAAATCTGAGTGATTTACATTGTGTTTGTGAATCTGGAGTAAGTACTTCTCATACTTACTTGCCTTTATTGGTATGGTCGCACAGCAACACGAGCACAGGGGGCAGGGATGAGCCAAAAAACCTGGGAAGTGCTGTGGTTGCAATATTTGCGCTACTGCTGAGTTGAATAAAGCGAAAACAGTGTTGCAAATGGCGGTGGGGTGTTAATGTCTAGTTCTTTTCTCTTATTAGGGTTAGGGTTCACGATGACATCAGTGTCGATATTTTCTGTCGTTAGAACATTTTGTAGCATCACATAAACGTATTTACTTTTAGGATGAGCTCACGCAGCCGCTCCTCAAAGTTTCCAACATTTTTGATGAAAATTTCTTCTTTTTTGATTTCTTGTATTTGGTTAACAACTGACTGACTGAGCTCACTACTGCCCCTACGACTACTGGTTGTATTGCTTCATTTCATTTTGAGTGTAGAGTATAAATGGGCCTTAAGGAAGGTGATTTATGTGCAAATCTTCTCACGGATTTATGAAAGGTTTAATGATGCCGTTTACTGATTTTCCCAAAATGCAGTATGTGGCAAGCAGAATGCAAACCAATTGTGCGGTCTGAAGTATGTAAGAAATATCCAAATGGTAGTCTAATCATGCAGAAATTTCCAAATCTACCTTGCTTACTGTATCCCATAATGCAGTGCACAACCAAAGTAGAAGCTGGTCATGTGACTGGTTACCATAGAGGTTCATCTTTCGTTCAACTGTCCAGTCGGCTGTATGCAGTTTCAAAAACACCACGAGAGGTCTGGTGATCACATGAGGCAAAAAAAAAAAAAAAAAAAAAATCCTGAAGTCTTAATGCAATGTTTGTAACATGCTTTGATCAAAATAATCAAGAGACACTGTACAGCTGTGTCCTTTAAAGACTTCTTCCATGGGGTTTGCCCTTTGGTGGCACAGTTTTGTGTTACCTTCTTCTGAGGTACGGAAAAAGTAGCATGACAACAAGACAAAAATGAGGATGCTGGCTAATTCTACGCTGATCTGGGTCTGTGATGTCACAGAGCGCTGCAGATCTGAACTAATGTGTGAATGTGACCAGGCTAAACAGAGTGACAGAGTTGTGTATGTCACCCAAATAAATGCACTTAAAATCAGAAAAAGGTTTTGCACATTTGTATTCTCAGGTTGAATGAGTGTCCTTGAAATAAAAGTTTATCTGTCCTAACCCTTCTTCCACCTACACAGAAGATTTTTCACTTACAATCTGCCATCAATGTTCGTTCTCTCATGTTTGTTTGCCAATTCCATCTCACACAAGCATATGATTCTATGTTTACATGCCGCCAGCGAAACCAATGTGACCTTTCACCTTTCCAGCCTCGGCGATGCAGACGCAGAGCTGGCTGTTGCCGATGATGATGTGGACGCCACGGCGACCGAGACCTACCGCGGGGAGTGGAAGAATGACAAGCGGACGGGGTTTGGCGTGAGCCGGCGGTCCGACGGGCTGCAGTATGAGGGAGAGTGGCTCAGCAACAAGCGGCACGGCTACGGCTGCACCACGTTTCCTGACGGCACGAAGGAGGAAGGGAAGTACAAGCAGAACATCCTGGTGAGCGGCAAGAGGAAGAACCTGATCCCCCTCCGGGCCAGCAAGATCAGGGAGAAGGTGGACCGGGCCGTGGAGGGAGCACAGAAGGCGGCTGACATCGCCCGGCAGAAGGCTGAGATCGCTCTGTCCAGGTAGGTGCTCCCTGTTTGTCTGTGATGCTTTTCTCCTGTCTCCTGCTGTTGAGTCGGGGTGAAAACCCAACACAGGCCTCACAGTCTCTGAAGCGTCACCACTCAAACTACTAATTAAAAAATCCTCACTTGGAAAAAGGTGTAATTTTTTTATTTGGTGATCCCTCATCAGATTCTAGTAAGAGGTAACAGTCTATCAGATCAGACCTGCACAGACTTCACTGGAAAAGCTTTATAATGTTAAACTTTTCATTAAAAGCTGCTGTGTGTATTTTTGTTTTTGTTTTTTTTTGCTTTGATTTGACTGATGAACACTTTATCATGCTGTTACACATCATATGTCCTTCCCATGAATGGTAAATTGCTCCTCTACCGATTACAGTGATCCCTTGCCGGTTTAAGTTCCGGGGTTTTAGTTATTCACAGATTTTTCAGAAATATAAATATAATTTTAAAAAAAATTTAAAAATCGCGGAAACATCACAGGATGTTGTGCGCGTTCTCCTCACAGTGAAGAAATGCTGTGAGCCAGCCTGGCTCCTTTAAGAAGGTGGCCTTATGGGTAATGGAGTGTGTGTGTCGTGAGACGGCAGAAGAATACGGGGTTAGATGAAAAGTGGAGTGAGCATCAACAGCAGCCCAGCGTGTATAGATTTACATTCTCTGTTAACCAACAGGAGCCGAACAATACAACCTGTGTGATGTTACAAGTTCCTGCAGTGCCAGAATAAAGTGCTAGTTCCATGCAGAGAAAACCGGACTTTTTGTTTTGTTGCTGTTAGCGTGTTAGCCGATAGTTACGAGCCAAAAATAGCACAAAACCAGCAGTTGTGTTTACTACGGTTCAGAGACCAGAGACTGTGAAGGTAACAGAAAAACCACAGTTGAGCCTTTGTCTTGTTTCGCTGCAGTGCCTCGCTACTTTTTGGGGGTTTTTAAACATATTTTAAACACATTATTGAGGCTCGGGGGGGCTTCGGCTCCCGTTCGAGGATTTTGAATTACCCGGGGGGGCACCGGTCCCCATTAACCGCGAAAAATAAGGGATTACTGTATACTATTACACAATATCTTCTTTGGTAATTCTTTTTTTTTTTTTTTATAAACGGAGCTGATTTAATATTAACTCAAGGGAGATGATAAATTTGTTCAACTATTCCATTTAAAACTTACTTCAACGAACACAAACTATCAAATCAAAGCAGAACGCTATGGTTTACAAATGATTTAAATAATAAACTTAAGTGAAAACACTACAAATACAGCATATAAACTGTTGTAATGGAGGAGTTGTGTTGGAAAAAAAGACATCAGCTTTTTATTTGATTCCAGCAGCACATTTCAGAAAGCTGGGACATTAGCATCACGTCCTTAACAGGACTGAGGATAGAAGAAGCCTCACAGAAGAGGCTGAGTCTTTCAGAACAGTCATGTTTCTTTTATTAATTGTTTTATTTATTAATGCTCTCTTCATAAAGCCAGGAATTGTTGGGAGAAATGTGAATCTGCAGACGAGTCAGAAAACAAATCTTGCAGCAGGGAGCACTGCATTAAACACAGACCTGGTTCTGTCGAGATCACTGCATTGGCTCAGAAACTTCAGAAAATCCTCACTGAACACGGTTCGTTGCTGCATCCAAGGTTAGAGCTAAGTTGTATGTATAACCTTCATCTTCAGACATGCTGCTGCATACGCTCATTCAGGATGGACTGAGACGAAGAGGAAACTGTCCTGTGGTCTGATGAATGAAAATGTGAAATTCAATATGAATTAAATAGATGGTGCATCCTCCAGGCAGAACTGGAGAGGAGCCCTCTGGCTTATTTATTTTCAGCTCAACAGTCAGCATCACGTAACTTTCCAGATTACATCTTTTCCAGGGACGACGTTATCTCTGCATAGCGGACCATATTCTAATGCCACAGCAGCAAACATGGGTGGGATAATCTTCAATGCCCCACAGAGGCAATTTGTTTCACAACAGTGGTCAGAACAAATACTCATTCACATCAAACAAATATGTAATTAATACGCACATTTGCAATATATTTGTGGTTCGTCTCAGACATGCTCCTGTGAAATCTGAATATTTACAATAATGTGACAAATGATCTAAATAACACCTCCTTCCTGAACGCAAGGGGCGGACCTCCAAAGAGTGATGCTCTAAATGGAGCGGACGGCGTGCCACTGACTCCGCTTTTACGAAATGTGTTGCTGGCATCAAAATCAAAAAAGAGAAAAAAAAGGAAAAATCTTAGTATCTCAGCTTAGGTTTTTTTTTATTTTCTTTCCTATTTCAAAGTAAAATGGGGGTAAAGTCATTGGAAAAGCATTTTGCTCTGTTTAGATAAAACATTTTAAACAACACACCAACTTTTCACAGTGGACATCAGCAGCTTCATCTGTAATTACTACATTTCTGCTCATACAAGCATAAACTCTCAATCTCACGGGATTTCATCAAATTCCGCCAAACGTCAACGGTGCTTCAGCTCCGTCGGTCTGCGGGAATCTTGTCATGGTTTCCCTTCTATTTGGTGATGGAACTGCTTTTGCCCGATCTACTTTGGTTTCCTTTTCAAAGTGGGAGCATTCCTGACACAAAGACAGCCATCTGTGATGCAACTGCATTTTTGATTTAAAAAACTATAAGGTGATCATCTTTAAGGTGTGTGTCTTATTTAAAACGCTGAGGAATGGAAACAAAGCAAGAATTAAAATATGATTTTTCACCCATCTACCGCCCATCAGCTGGCTGTTATATGATGTCAGTGTCCAAAGAAATATGAGGGACAAAATAAAACAGGAATGTACAATGTCATTTGATGAGCTCCACAGCCCCTATAAACCCTGAAAGGAATCCTGGGAAGGTTTAGCCCGGCTACTGTGTTCCTTCATTAAAGCTGCTGTCACTGCATCTTGACACAGCTTACCCTAAAATGATCATCCCCACTCCTCTTTCACATCAGTCAGATGTCTGCCCACAGCGATGCATCCATACATCAGCAAAAAGAGGGAGAGCGCGCTGCCTGTTAACACTTATACATGGCTTCTGTCCACATTATGATTTAGATCAATGACAGATTAAGAAGAGGATTAAGGTTAAAGTGAAATTAGAGTTAAGGAGGTTATGGTACAAGTGAAACAGCAAGCAAAGTGAGACCATCTGGGGCTGATAAAGCTTTGATGAAGCTGCTCCGCAGAAAGGAAATGAGAGCCTGCTCTCATTATAACTGCTCATTTTTACTAAAATATTGAGCTCAGTCGGGGCTGAGATGTTAATGGTCATCCCCTGACCTTCTTTACAGCAGGTAAGGACTTTAGACAGAAATTTAAAGCAGAATTTTTGTTTTTTTCAGCCAGGACTCAAAGCAGAAATTAATTAGCTGTCCTGGGACCCGAAGACATGGATGCACGCTGATATTCTAGTCAAGTGGGGACACATCAGAAGTAGGCCTGTGACCCATTTCACTGCAAGACCTTGCTTTTTAAGAGAGAACCGTTGGTACAAACTCAGCAAGGCAATTAGGCTCGCAGTTTCGCCCGAATCCAATCCTACAATTAATTTAGAGACTCGAGGAGACAGTTCGCCCAAATCAGCCCTGAAGAGCAAATTAGAGGGTCACCAGTAAAATGATTTTCTTAAACAATGTCTGCATTGGCATTTAAGCAGAACCTTCCTGATGTTCCAAAAGCCTTGAGTATGAACAACCTGAGAAAAGACTTGGTAAACCCCCGCAGGATAGATGTGTGTGAGGAAAGAAAAGAAGCTCAGAAGTTTGACTGGACGTGAACTTGTTCATGAACAGCTGTTAAAATAGCTCCACGTACCATCCAGCTTGTTTTTTTTTCCTGCTCCTGTTCCAGCTGCTTTTCCTGCTATTATGTGGCCGTGGATCAGTGGGTAGAGACGGGTCATTATATTCAATTCAAATTCAAAATTCAAAAATTCTTTATTGATCCCCAAAGGAAAATTAAATTGTAGTAAAATAAATTCCTCAATGTACATTATTACTTTTAGCCCCCCAGCTTGGAGCCTGTACGTTGGGGTTTTCCCCAGCAGATGAGAGGGAAACTTCCCTGCAGGCATTTGGGTTGACGAATGGGCTCTAATGTCATCTGTGCTTATGCGCCGAATGACAGTTCAGAGTACCCAGCCTTCTTGGAGTCCTTGGCGGGGGTGCTGGAAAGCGCCCCTAATGGGGACTCCTTTTAACCTGCTGGGAGACTTCAATGCTCATGTTGGCAATGACAGTGGTACCTGGAGAGGTGTGATTGGGAGGAACGGCCTCTCTGATCGGAACCTGAGTGGTGTTTTGTTGTTGGACTTCTGTGCTTGTCACAGTTTGTCCATAACAAACACCGTGTTCAAACATAAGAGTGTCTATCAAATGCACGGGCATCAGGACACTCTTGGCCGTAGATCGATGATCGACTTTATAGCCGTATCATCAGATTTGCGGCCGTATGTTTTGGACACTCGAGTGAAGAGAGGAGCTGAGCTGTCAACTGATCACTACCTAGTGGTGGGTTGGATCAGATGGTGGGTGCCGGTCAGACCTGGTAGGCCCAAACGTGTAGTGAAGGGTTTGCTGGGAACGTCTGGCAGAGGAACCTGTCCAGAATGAGTTCGAGAGTGGGTTCCGTCCTGGTCGTGGAACACCGGACCAGCTCTGTACCCTCACTAGGGTCCTCGAGGGAATTTGCCCAACCAGTCCATATGTGTCCTGAGGACTTGAAGAAGGCATTTGACTGTGTTCCTTGGGGTGTTTTGTGGGGGGTACTCCAGGAATAGGGGGCACTGGGCCCGTTGTAATGGGCTGTCTAGTCCCTGTACAAATGGAGTGGGAGCTTGGTCCGCATTGCCGGTTGTAAGTCAGACTTGTTTTCAGTGAGAGTTGGTCTCCGTCAGGGCTGCCCTTTGTCACTGATTTTGTTCATAACGTTTATGGACAGCATTTCTAGGTGCAGTCAAGGAACGAAAGGGTTCCGGTTCGGTGGTGTTGGGATCTTGTCTCTGCTTTTTGTAGATGATATGGTCATGTTAGCCCCATTGGGTGGTGATCTTTGCAGCCGAGTGTTGAAGCGGCAGGGACGGGAATCAGCACATCCAAATCTGAGACCAGGTTCTCAGTCGGAAAAGGGCAGAATGCCTCCTCCGGGTTGGGAGTGAGGTTCTGCTTCAAGTAGAGGAGTTTAAGTATCTTCAGGGAGTGTTCCCGAGTGACGGGAGAAAGAAGCGGGAGATCAAAAAATGGGATGCAGGGATTGGTGGAGCATCTGCTGTGGTGCGGACTCTGTACCGGTCTGTTGTGGTGAAGAGAGAGCTGAGCCAAAAGGCAAGGCTCTCTGTTTACCGGTCAATCTTTGTTCCAAACCTCACCTATGGTCATGGACTGTGGGTAGTGACCGAAAGAATGAGATCGCGGATACAAGCGGCGGAAAAGAGTTTTGTCCGCAGGGTGGCTGGACTCTCCCTTAGAGATAGGGTTAGAAGTTCAGTCATTCGGGAGAGACTCAGAGTAGAGCTGCTGCTCCTTCACATCGAGAGGAGCCAGTTGAGGTGGTTTGGGCATCTGGTTAGGATGTCCCCTGGACGCCTCCCTGGAGAGGTGTTTCTGGTATGTCCAACTGGGAGGAGACCACGAGGCAGCCCCAGGACACCAAGAGATATAGTCTCTGGAGAGACTATATCTCTTGGTGTCCTGGGAACACCTTGGGGTTCTCTCAGAGGAGCTGGTGGAGATGGCCGGGGGGAGGGAGGTCTGGGCCTCTCTACTGAAGCTGTTGGCCCCGTAACCCAATCACAGACAAAGCGGAAGATAATGGATGGATGGATGCATGCACATCGCATTATACCTGGTGAGCTGCAAGAGGAATTATTCCTGGTTTCTGGTTCTCCAACCAGAAAGTCGTATTGATCCTCAGCTCCGCCATGTGTCAAAGTTTCCCTTGGTAGGACACTTTGAAACCCAGGGACACACTGCCACCAGACACTTTCATGGGGTATGATTATAGAAATCAAAACCTTACTACACACTATGATGTTGGAGTAGAAAAGGGCCTTCCCCAAACTGTTGTCACAAAGTTTGGATCACAGTGTTGTCCAAAACATTGTCCTCAACAGCAGTCTGAGAAAGTGAACAGGAAGGCAGGATATGCAGGGAAACACCAATAATGTCTTGCAGTCTGATCTCGTGTCATAACCTCGCCGGTCGTATCTCGAAATACAGCAGATGTGATTGAATGTGCTCAGCGGTGGTTGATCGGTTTTCCACATATGTTGCTTTGGTCGAAAGTATAAAGACACAGAGCGGTGTAGAGTAATCCCGCACACTTCGCGGTTAATGGGGACCTTCGATATTCGTTCATGGGGCCTCCCATGTCGGCTCTTTGTTGCTTCCCGAGACTCGTTCTTGATGTGATGGGTTTCGCTTCAGCCTCGCGCGCTTCGTTTGAATATTTTTGAAACCTCCACGCCGTACTGAGACCGCGATTGCAAAGACTGCGGAAGTGTGGGGGATTATTGTAAGAGAAATATGATGGGAGCGAGAGAGAGGGACAAAAGGAAGTCCAGAAAAAGTAAAATCCAGAAAAATGCATTTATCATGTCAACGATGCCAGCAGACGACCTGGGAGAGTGGAGAGGCTGAACTCGTCTCACACTCACAGACAAACCAGCTCTTGTTCATATACTGGACGTACAAGCCTTCTTGTGCAGTATGTGCATGGAGCTGCTGAACATGTTTGTGTACGTCCGAAGATGAGCTGAATAAGTAAAGATGCAATCCTCTTAGTCCTGATGACAGTCTTCTGCCGGGGCAGTGTGAGCACATCATCAAACTCTGTTGACAAGTCACATGCAGGGAGTTACAGATAGATTAAAGGTAAAGAACTCATCTGTGGCACAGTTTCTTAAATTATGCAGATTAGGTCTGGTTGTATAACTCTCCGGTGGAAGTTTGTGTTCTGTAGGTTTTGCAGCCACTGCAGCACATCGAGTTACTCTAAAGTATTCCTTCTGCAGAAGAATCATCGTTGTTAGTGGACTGTCCTTATGCTCTCTGTTTGTTTGGTTAATATTTTTCTTTTAGTCTCCATGTTTTGTATTTGCGTTACTTTTTTTTTCCTCTTTGATTTCTGCACCTTTGTGCAGGGAGGTCAGCACCAGGTTCTCAAACCTTCCTGTTTTATTTTTCTAGTGCTTATTCGCTCGTCAGGTTGTGTTTAGTTTGCATCCATTTATGTCACACCAGGTTGTTCTGTCATTCACAGCCTCCCTTAGCATTTATGCTCATTTTCTTCTTCTGCAGCTCTTTTCTCAGTTCATCATTCCTGTCATGTGTTAGTTTATTTTTCAAAGTGTATTTGGTTTTATTGCCTTCTCCTCATCTGTACATATTATTGACAAAGAATGATTTGAGGTTCGATTAACTTCAAAAATCTTACTTACGGGTGTCTGTGTGGGTCATATTTACCTTCAAAGTTCTTTGTAATATTAGCATATTTCACTCTTTTCTGCTGGGAGCTTTGATTCCTGGTTAGATTTATGAATAAAACTGCCTGGCACATTAAGCACCAGCTGACTGTAAAAAGTCACTTGTTTAACAGACTGTCAAGAATTAGATCAGTTAGATAATTAATAGCTCCATCCTAACTGAGGATGCCTAGGGTTTTAAATAAATCTGTTAAAGGTTTTTGTTTATTCTAATTATTTTAGAGCTAACTTTACAGCACATACAATGACTGTCTGTGGTCGCACAAGGGGGCACTGCAGGAGAGACCCCATGTGGAGATAAATGCATGTGCTGGATTGATCCGTGCTTGGAGTTTAGAGTACTGTTCTGCATTTGCACGTTCTGCTTGCATGAACAGAAAGTCATTTTAGAAAGGGAAAAAAAAAAGAAAAAATATTGTAGTCGCTCTTGGTATGAGTCTTTTAAAACTTTTATTTAGTGCTCGATCAATCGTGCAGGTCTTGACGGCTTGAAAACTGGGCGTATTTCAGTCAAAGTGAGTTTTGAAACGTTGAAAGTCAGAAAAAGCATAATGTAAGTGAGCGCTTGTAGAGAAGCCAGTGTTTAGAAACAGATGCTGTTATATGTAGTGAGATTTGGAAAGAGACTGACAGTTACCGCTAAAGATGCTACAACCACACCCACAAGATGCCTTTTTACATGAAGACTCACACATTTTTGTGCCATTTGCTCTCTGAAGGTGGAAGTCGGGTCATCATGTCTATTAAAACGCCGTCTTTTTGTTTGTTTGTTTTTACTTTGACACAACATGCAAAGTCAGAAAACTAATTGGACATATCTAGAAAAGCTTTTCATGCATATTATTTAGGATTTCCATGTGGGAAAACACTGTAGCAACATGGCGACAGGAAACAGTCGGACAGTATTGTGTATTCGGCTTATGCGGCTTACTAAACTTGAAGCAAAGAAGAAAAAACGTTCGATAATCAAGACAGCGACCGAGAGCATCTTGATGACCACTGGGCCCTCTTGAGTTTGTCTCGGTTGATGAGTTGGAATTACCAAACGGAGTGTTCCATTTGTAACCTCCAACATCAGAAACTGGGAAACAGCTCAAACAAGTCCTGATTGCAACTGGAACACACCCTTTAAATCTCCACATTGTAACTGCACTGCTTTTGCTTGCATTTGACAACAACTTGTCTTTTAGTCTGCTTCGTGGTTAAGGATTAAATCATAGCAGCCTTGGAGCCGCATTCATGGGTGCGTTCTGCACGTGGGATTTGAACAGAAAGTGACTGAAATCAAAGTTTAAAATTTAAAATGAAGTCCACTGCTGACATTTTGATGGATGGCTAAAACACACTTCAAACCTGCTTTCATAGTTCAGTCCGGGCATCCAGGCTTTCATGTGCCTTCAGATGTAGCTTTGTGAATTTTTCCTAGGTGTAGAGATGAGGTACATTGCCTTTAGGAAACCAGATTTCTGGCCAGATGTGAATACCCGTGGTCCACTGACTCTTCAGTATGTTGCACGGATCCCCGATGGGAGGATCCCATGTGTGGCGGAGACATCCATGTTGACTGTTTTCCGCTTGGGAGTCGTGTCTAAATGGAACAGTGACGTAGGTGCTTTCCCTCTATTTATAGAACCTCATTCACTGATATGAGGAACAAAGTCTGGAGTCATGCACCCAAGCCACTTTAAGGAAATGAGACGGTTTTTGTAGAAAGAAAATACAAAATGAACAATTTTGAAAAACACGGATGATGTTTTTTGCATACTAATAACTACTAGAATTATGTTAAGCAGGAACAACTGTCCCTTGTAGAGAGTTGATGCTGGATTCACTTTTTTTTGTTGCTGCCCTTGAAACAAAAATACTCTAACTCTGTTTTACGCACCATATTTCAAAACCACATCTTTTTTTTCTTTTTCTCCTTTTTTATTTTCTGCGTCTGAGATCAGCTTTTTGAAACAGAAAGCTATATAACCTTGTCAACAGGCAACTGAGTCTTCTCAGCAGGAGCGGGAGCTAACGAGCAGATTTTTACAGATTCCTCGAAGTGGAGAGCATTCGCTCAGTGCAGACAGGACCGGCAGCGGATGCAGATGGCTCGTTTTCCAGGAGGGAAGACAGAACAAGTCGAACTACATTACAGTGTAACCCCACTGTACGTACAGTTTTAGCCTGGCCTGGCTCTTTTGCACACGCCCACAAAAGTGTATAACCCAGATTCAGATAGCAGCGCAGCACAGGATGGCCTGTGTGTGTGTGTGAGAACAGCAGGGTATATCCTTGTGGAACACCAGGAGAAACCCTGAGAGGTGAAATGATCCCAAGATAATTGCCGCAATTCTCTCAGTGTTGGAGCAGAGTGAAAGCGGTGAGGGAAACTAGTTCAAGGATGATCTGGCTCTTTCGCTGCCTGTGTGGAGTGTGTGTGTTGCTGACGATGCTCAAAGGCTGGTTTTCATCATTCCCGGTTGCTTACAGAGATGTCACCAGGTGGAGAGGTCAAAGGTGACGCTCCTGTCCAAAGCAGCTGGTAGAAACGTAGAATCTGCACAGTAAATCCAGGATTAGCTCTGTGTGTGTATGTGTGAGTGTTTTGTTGTGATATCAGGCTGATTCCCTCTTATTACTCTTGTCACACGTGCTGATACATCAGAGGTGTCACTGGACTACCTGTTATTAGTTAGTAGCAGATAAATACAACAGTGACTCACTGCACTTCGTGGACGGAGCCTCTCACTGCAATCCTGCGACCTTGTTTCACCAACCAAGCAACAACACACACACACACACACACACACTCTCACAGCTACACACGCTCACTGTGTTTACGCCATATCGGAGCACATTACAATGACTTCAGTTTCTTTCTCCAAGTCTGACCCTAACCCTAAACCTGTCAACCGCCATCTGCAGGAGCATTTTGTTTTTGTCCCCAAAAAGGAGAAAGTGTGTAAAACAGAGTCATGTCCCCACAACAAGACTAATGCAAGGGCATACACACACATGCATATACACACACACACGATTAGAAGTGATGCAAACCGGAAGGCTCTGTGTGATATGAATCATCATCATCAGCTGGTTCGGAGCAATGGCTGAGATGAGAGGAGCTTAGTTTGTGAGTCTTAGATTAGGCCTCCTCTCCTTTTGCTCTCCTCAGCTCCTCCTGTTGTCTTTTGTCTACAGTCCTGTCTTGTCTTTGTTTTGACATTCCTCACATGCCCTGTCCTTTGCTGCTTCACTTCTCTTTTTTGTCCTTGATATCCCTGCTCATTCACTCCTGTGCTGTCTTAAAATAACATCTTGAAATTACCTCACCAGTATGTATGTACGAGAAGATGAATCTGCCTGAGAATCTGCTTTCTTCTTCTTTATGAAAACGATTCAGACGTAACTGTCATTGCACAGCTTATCACCAATATTTGTTAATTCTTTTGCAAAAAAGAAAAAAAAACACAGAAAAACCATTTCATGGTGCTTCCTACTTAAGTTTGTGTTTCATTAATATGAGACTTTTGCTCTGTCACAAGCTGAGCCCAAGTTAAATGTTTAACCTGCTGTTAAATCCTTATTTCCAGTTACCAGACAGCTTGAACCAGGCGCTGCTGCTGGTGTTGAAGCCATGTCAGAGCTTGTTCAGCTTTTGAACATTTAAAGAACCGCTTTGCTTCGAGTCAGTCCAGAGTCGCATCGGTGCGTCTTCACGTCTCTTCCAAATCTGCCTTTAGTGAACTCTGAAGTTCATCAGAGGACCACAGTGAGCAAACGACACAGATCACATAGCTGGGTTCTTTTTCGTGAAATCCACCGGTGTTTCTAAATGCTGACCAGCATGCATGAACACTGCAATAAACTGGATTTACACCCGCTGCTTTTATTGAGATCCATAAACGCCAGTGGGTGATAAACACACTAGAATGGTTATTAATTAATGAACACTGTTTTTAGATTCTGTTTCAAGCTGCCTTTACGCAGCACATTGGGACAACCGCTGCCACATTCATGTTCACATACATGTTGGACCACATGTTTTTAATTGAAACGGGCTACAGTTGCTGTACTTTTACAAATACGATGGTCAAAATGATTTAGTCAGACCCCAAATTTGTTTGCACTTCAGACTGTTGTGCAAGAAGACAGTACCAGTTTCCTCCATGGACTGCCGCTGGTTCACTTTGACATTCATTCATTGTTAATTCCTTTTAGTTAATTTCTGTAGTTTATATGTATATATATATATATATATATATATATATATATATATATATATATATATATATATATATATATATATATTTACCACCTTGACACAAACATGTCTTACCAATAGCAGTCACAATATTTTGGTTGGTTACAATAATCTTGCCCCCTGGCCCATAATGCAGCACCAGCATTACTGGTCATTAACTGGTGGTTTCTTCATGGCTGACTGTCAAAAAAATGAATAACTAAACTAAGCTCAAAAAGTAAAGAAATTTGTGTTTGGTAGATTATTTCTTTGTTGCAACAGTGCTTTTTGGCAACAAATCTCGTACTGTTAGAAAGCCTGTTTATTTCCCTTTTAAATGGAGCCACATTTATCAGGAACGTGCATTTGTGGGATGAGCAGCAGAGCTGAATATGTGGGTTGCTCCCATGAAAGATTTGCCTCTGTGTGATAACCTAAGCAGAGGACTGGAACACAATACTCCGATGGAGAGAAACGCTGGTTTATTTTCAGTCTGTGGGCCGAGGAGTAAGGCCGAGGAGTAAGGCCGGGAAGACAACGGAGTGGAAAGATCCAGGAAGTGAGGTGAGGCATTGGAGTCCGGGGGAATGCAGGTGAGGGAGGGTTGGCGAAGACGGGTGGGGAACGGCAGGAGAGGTGGCCGCAGTATTTCAGCTGAGAGGCTGATTGCTGATGAGCTGCAGGTGCATCCAGTCACTGCTGCCAGGACCCGCCCCTGGAATTCAGACACAGGAGGGAAAGGAAAACACACTGACTACCAAACTGTGACACTGTCAGTGCCAAACAGCTTTTCTTTTCTTTCTTTCTTTCTTTTTTTCCTGTTGCTATTGACTCTTGTTTGGTGGTTAGGATGACTGTCAGGTTGATATCAGCCTGCAAGGCTCAACTGCAAAGATACTGGGTGCAGTAAACAAGTGCAGACAGGGTGAGGAAATGGTCTTCTTGTGTCGCCGTCTTTTTTAGTCGGCCACTTTTCGGCCCGTCTCCTTGTTACATGAAACTTTTACTTTTCAGATACTCGGACTCACTCCAAAATAATGCTGCAACTTGATTTTGCGGGACACCATCCCGCCCCATCACAGGGGCCCTGAGGATACCAGAAGCTCAAAACAGGAGGCGGGGGCAACAGCAAAAAAACAAAACAAAACAAAAAATCTATTTGGCACTGGCGGAGAAGATCTGGCAAATCTTTCATGGGCGCAACCCATATACTCATGTACTGCTTTTTTCCTTACTAATGTTGCTCCATTTAAAAGGGAAATAAACAGGCTTTCCAGTAGTCTGAGTTTTACTGCTAAGAAACACAAATTTCCTTACTTTTTGGCCTTAGTTTAGTTCTTAGTTAGGAACCAGCTCTGAAGAAGCTCTAGAAACACAGCTGAAAAAGGTCTACACATGGCATAAGAAAGCCGTAACCAAGCTACTGGACATTTGCAGTGACATTTATGGATTTTTGGAGGGACTTGTTTTGTACAACTCCTGGGGCAAAGAGGAAGTTCCAACTATTAAAAATTATCCACGCAAATGCATCAATCTGTTATACTTTAAGAAGAAAACAGGCTGGATTTGTGAGTCTAAATTTCAAGTTGAGCGAGAAAATAAATCTAGGTTGTTAAAGCTAATTAACATATATTCTGCTGAGGCTAACTGAGCGAGCACAATGGGCCACTTGAAGAAAATATAGTGCAAGGTTGGTGGTAAAGTTTAAAAAAAAAATCTGATTTTGAAAAAGTTTTAAACTTGCAAGAAACACTTTCAGATTGCAGCATAGAAGATACACACGTGGACAAAATTGTTGGTACCCCTCAGTTAATGAAAGAAAAACCCACAATGGTCACTGAAATCAATTGAAACTTGCAGAAGTAATAATGAATAAAAATGTATTGTAAATTAAACAATCAAAATCAGCGATCACTTTTGAATTGTTGATAAACATAATTATTTAAAAAAACAAACTAATGAAACAGGCCTGGACAAAAAGGATGGTACCTCTATAAAAGATTGAAAACTATTTGACCAGAGTGACATGATTAACTCAGGTGTGTCCTTTAATTGACATCACAGGTGTTTCCAAACTCATAATCAGTCAGTCTGCCTATTTAAAGGCAGACAAGTAGTCACTTTGCTGTTTGGTGAAAAGGTGTGTACCACACTGAACATGGACAACAGAAAGCGAAGGAGAGAATTGTCCCAGGACATCCGAAAAAAATTATAGACAAACTTCTTAAAGGTAAAGGCTATAAGACCATCTCTAAACAGCTTGAAGTTCCTGTGACAACAGTGGCTCGTATTATTCAGAAGTTCAAGACCCACGGGACAGTAGCCAACCTCCCTGGACGTGGCCGCAAGAGGAAAATTGATGACAAATTGAAGAGACGGATCATTCGAATTGTATCCAAAGAGCCCAGAACAACCTCCAAAGAAATTAAAGGTGAACTCCAAGGCCAAGGTACATCAGTGTCAGATCGCACCATTCGTCGTTGTTTGAGCCAAAGTGGACTTCATGGGAGACGACACCACTGCTGAAAGAAAAATCATAAAAAAGCGAGACTGGAATTTGCAAAAATGCATGTTGACAAGCCACAAAGCTTCTGGGAGAATGTCCTTTGGACAGATGAGACCAAACTGGAGCTTTTTGGTAAGGCACATCAACTCTATGTTCATAGACTCAAAGACCAAGCATACGAAGAAAAGAACACTGTCCCTACGGTGAAACATGGAGGAGGCTCAGTAATGTTTTGGGGCTGCTTTGCTGCATCTGGCACAGGGTGTCTTGAATGTGTGCAAGGTAAAATGAAATCTGAAGACTATCAAGGCATTCTGGAGAGAAATGTGCTGCCTAGTGTCAGAAAGCTTGGTCTCAGTCGCAGGTCATGGGTCTTCCAACAGGACAACGATCCAAAACACACAGCCAAAAACACCCAAGAATGGCTGAGAGAAAAGCGTTGGACTATTCTAAAGTGGCCTTCCATGAGCCCAGATCTGAATCCCATTGAACATCTGTGGAAGGAGCTGAAACATGCCATTTGGAGAAGACACCCATCAAACCTGAGACAACTGGAGCAGTTTGCTCATGAGTAATGGGCCAAAATACCTGTTGACAGCTGCAGAACGCTCATTGACAAATACAGAAATTGTTTAATTGCAGTGATTGCCGCAAAAGGTTGTGCAACAAAATATTAAGTTATTGGTACCATCATTTTTGTCCAGCCCTATTTCATTAGTTTTTTTTTTTTTAATAATTATGTTAATCAACAATTCATAAGTAATGGCTGATTTTGATTATTTAATTTTCAATACATTTTTATTTATTGTTACTTTTGTAAGTTTCAAGTGATTTCAGTGAGAATTGTGGGTTTTTCCCTCTTTAACTGAGGGGTACCAACAATTTTGTCCACGTGTGTATCTGAAGCGTAGTCAGGTTCTTTGCAGTGAAGTACTTAAATCTTCTCATTTAGGTGGCTACACATGAAGAAATATGATTTTATTGTTCCCCAAATGTTGCGTATTGAGGCTGATGGTTCTCGAGCGGCTGCAGGAGGTCTGTGCATCTGCATAGTCCACACATGGCAAGAGATAAATCTGGAAATTTGTGTTTGTATGCAGTCATTAGTTTCCTTTAACATTTCATAACCTCATAAAGTAGCATATTTTTGTATTCAGAAAGGAATAAAAAACAGTATTGATTTGGATACCTGGAGTATTTTCAGTGCAGTAAAACTTTGTGTGTCTCTTGGTCATGTTGAAGACATGTTTGTCCTCTTTTTCCCTCCCTTTGCTTTAATAGCGGAGGCCGTTGGACTTGTGGATGCTGCTGTAATTATGCTGTCTCACAATTAACCATGCAGTGACTCATTGGTGTTAAATATGCAACATCTTTTTTAACTCCATCTTCTTTTCAGCCCCTCCGCCTGCCTTCTCAACTCTCCATCCTCACCCCCTCTGACTCCTTTGTCAAAGACTCTCCTCCCCTTCTTCTCCTCCCCCTTACCTCGTCTCTCTTCATCTGCTCTGCATCTGCAGCTCTTTTTTCTTTTAAATAGGGTGCTGTGTTGTATAATCAAGCCCTCTTTGAACAGGCAGCTTTTTTTTTTTCTTTCTCTCCAGGCAGAAACAGGTTGCACCCTGCAAAGAAAGGACTGGGACAGGAAGTTGTGTGTGGTGGTGGTGGGGGAAATAGGTGAGGCAGAGAGAATGATGATCTTTTTTCACGTGCAGGTTAGCACTGTTGCACTCGCTTGGGAAACAGTTTATTCCTGATGAGCGTGAAGCTAAGATTCCTCTCACTGTGAAACACGGTGAGATTCTTCTTCTCACCCTGTTCATGCCTCACCAGCAACCAACGAGCATGTGCTCACGCATGGTGGTGTTGAGTGCACTGTGGGCCTGGCAACAGCGCTGTTAGCACAGAGAAACTGAGAAGCAAGAAATCGATAGCCATCGACATGCAACGCTGCATCAAGACTGTTACTGCCTGGAGAGAGAGAAAAGGCAGGGATGAAGGGGCTGTTTTACACAAGTGGATAAGTGGAGGGTGCTCTGCTGGGAAGGTGGCGTTCACACTACACGACTTTAAGCCCAACATGTAACTCAGTGAACTTGCTGTTGAAAACATTTGATCAGAGGCAGATTGGCGAGCAACTGGTGCTCTCCATCATGTGTGAACTACTCAAAGACCCATTAAAGAGGCTTGCTGACATGCACAGGGAGCGTCTTCAGTGAGGGATTCACTCGGACTGATATCCAGCATCCCAAATAAATGTGAGAGAAGGAGGCATGGCGTAAGGTCGCCGAGAGGAAGGGAAGCCTGCAAAAAAACAAACGGGAGTTGCACAAAGACAACAAGGAAGAAGCGATATAACGGCGACAGGCTTATGTGCCAGCAGCTTCCACGTGCTGGTGTTGTGAGTCATGTAGTTCAGAGCAGCCTTAAGAGGAAACACGGAGGGGTGACAGCAGGAAGAGGGATGTTAATTTCAATTTTTATTTGTATAGCACCATTTCACAACAAAAGTCGTCTCAAGACACTTCAAATTAAATACAGTCCAACTATAATCTAAATATATTCCAATTTGATCCAGCTTTCTTATATTCAATTTATTAATGCAGTTGTTTCCAGTTCAATCCAATACCAAATCGTAAAATGCCAATTTAACAGAAGCGGACTCGTGAAGGGAGGCCATCCGTCCAAGTCAGCTGGGAGGACAAGAAAGAGGTGGCAGCGAACACAGCGAGATTAGTCCAAAGGTCTTAGCTATGAGACAAAAAAAGAGAAACATAAAGTCAATAAAAGTAATTACATATAGGTAGCAGAGTGACGAAAGAGCCCAGTGCATTATGGGAGGTATCCGGAGACCTGGGCCTCTTTGGTACAATCAGAGAGAAAGAAAGAAGGTGGGATGAGAAGCAGATGAAAAGGGGGTTGCTGTAAAGACAGAAGGGGTAAATAGTGAGAAATGGAAAGAAAACAGATATGTAAAGGAGCTGTTGCAGTGATGGAGGGGAAAAGAAAAGCACTTGTTTTGTAATATTGAACACATTTTCTGGCACAACATTGAAGCTTTTGTAAGCAGAGGAATATCCCCACGACACTGTAGATCTGTAATAATTATCCTGCTGTAGCTGATGTGTGAGGTATCATTTGATACGTTGATGCCTACTTGCAGCTGCGTGTGTGTGTCTTTCTCACTGACTGGTTCGTGTGTCTTCTGTAATGAGATTTGTCAGATGGAACAAGATAAAGTACAACAGATAACCCAGATATTAATAATATCCATTGTGTTAATAATACATAAGTATGAAAGCCTCAATTAAGCACAACAGTGATGAGATCGTTGAAGGTGTGTTGTTCAAAGTTCACAGAAATAATGTCCTGGGATAGCACATACCAGACGCATTTGGACAACGGTGGATTTTTTATGATTTTTGCCTTGATACAAACCAACAGTGGAACAATGGTAGACTGTCATCTTTAATTTAAGAGGTTTCACAAAAATATGACATTTGCTGAGTGGGGTTTACAGCCACATTGAGCAAAGTGCCGCCATTTTCAGGGCTCAAAAGTATTTGAACGACTCACTGAAAAGAGCTGAAATGGCCAGGTGTGGTCCACTCCCTTGACAAATGAAGCACATAAAAGATCTGGAGTTGATAACCAGGTATTTGGTTGGCGTTTGGCAACTGTTTCATAAATAGTTAAATAGCTTTGCAACATGGCAGGGCACTGAGGATCCAGGTGAGGAAGAACCACCTATGGGAGGGCCATTCACATCGAGAGGCACCAATCAATCAATATTCAATAGAGACAGCCATGGTGCTAAACAATATAATGGGGATCACTGATCAGTAGGGGTGAGTATTGGCAAGGACCTCGCAATACAATATGTATCACAATACCTGGGTCATGATGCGATATTATTGCGAATATCGCATGATATATTGCAATATTCTACCCAATTTATATCAAAATTAAAAGTAGAGATGAAAAGTAAAGATGAAAAATCAAGTGTTCATGTGTATGTTCATCAGATGATATTGATCATTCAGAGGACAAATTGAGTCAAAACTATTTGCTTCAAAACAACCTTATTTATTATTTATTATTAGTGTTTTTGCACATTTTGAATTTCCCTAAAAAAATCGATATTAGGAGTTGAAAAATCGATATTATATTGGGTGGCCGAAAATCACGATATATTGCCAAATCAATTTTTTTTCACACCCCTACTGATCAGGAGTGATTTCATACAATATAACAGTTGATGGTGTTGATGTCGATAGCCATTTAAAACTACTAAAAAAATTAAGTTTAGAAAGAGCAGTTTTACTTGCCGAGCACCCTTTGGATGGGCTGCCTTAAGATTTTTTGTTGCTTACTGACGTCCTCTTTGATGACATCATCAATAGGTTGTTAACTCATATGAAAATATGAATATGAGCTAGTCTGATATAACAAATACCCATACAGGTTTATGTTATTATGCACCATAAAGATGAAAGGTAAACAGAATAACATTAATCATCTTGTTACTCTACAGTCTTCCACTGGTTAAAAAAGGATCCTGGCAGTTTTTATGGCTGTTTCTCTGATTTGTACCCCTCCTTAGCATTGTTGCAGAACTGTTTTGGTGGAATGGCCCAGATAGTTGACTCATCTGGGCCTAATATGGGCTATTTCTGGCTCTTGTGAGTCAGTCATAATGCTGACACGTTATGTGGACCAACGTGGCCCAAATATCGTAAGCTCGGAGTAACTTGAGTTGTGGGGTGTTTTGGATCGCTACAGTTGTCCCAAATAAAAAAACTGGGTTCTAACATGGCTTACAACAAGTGTTGGGAGCGCACAAGAAAATGGCTAATTCTTTTTTTTTTTTTTTTTTTGTCTGATGTAAATTTCTGACATTTCCATCTTGTTTATCACAGTTTGTGAATGGCTCACGTCTCTCGTAAATGTAGATGTACTGAACGGGTCTGAACGGGTTGAAGCTGACGTCTGCTTCCGTTTTGTGGTGTATTCATTACGCCTTGTCTTCCAGGACGGCTCACGCGCAGGGTAAAGCGGAGGCGGCGGTGGGAGCAGCTCAGAAGGCCCAGGAGGAGAGTCGCATGGCGAGGGTCACTGCCAAGCAGTTCTCCCCTTCCTTCCAACACCCTGGGAATGGTGGGTCCAAACACGCACACGCATGCACTCACCAAAGCCACAAACTTTCCTCAGATCCAACACGTGTCTGCATCCATGTGTACGGATGTACGGAGGCAAGCAGGTTTATATCCAACAACACGTGTGTGTTTGTCTGTGTGGGTCGGTGATAAAGGTCAGTGTCGGCCTCCCTCCAGCTTTACGATTCTTGCCTCTGTCACTCACACCTGTGGAGCGCTGCAGGCAGCCAGAGCAAACGAACATGCAGCGCGACACTCGTGCACATACTGACTTGATGGCACGTAATGTACACTTCCACAGAACACACGCGCCAAACTGGGACGACAGCGATTGCTCTTTTGCCATCAATTCTGCTCCCAGCATCTTTTTTTTTTCCCCTCACATCCCGAAAAGACTTCACATCAACAAGCATTAGCGCCGACATTTAGCAGCATGTTTGTTTTGACAACCTGGACGTCATCATCACCGTCTACCCTACTGTTTCCTTTTTATGTCTGGAGATCAAAGATAAACGACAGTGAAAAGTTAAGAGTGGGAAAGGTGGTGAGTGTAGGGGAAGTGTTTCCTCCTCTCAAAGTTATTCTCCTCTTGAGAAATGTATCCTGTAATAACCTGCAACAAAATCGAGCTATGTCTCAAAGATGCATTTCATATTGAAATTTATTACTCTTAACTTTTGGGACTGTCGTCTCCAACAAGTCAGGACATTCAGTTTCAGCATCATTTAAGTTATTTATTTGAATTATTTTGGGAGCGGGTGAATTTCTTGAACTCCAATATGTTCTGTTTGAATCATAATGATTCCTCTCTGGGGAGGTGCTTCCAGCATTTCCAGCTGGCAGAAGGCTCTGAGGCAGACCCAGGACACGGTGAGACGGTGATACACTGCCTGGCCAAAAAAAGAGTCGCCACCAAAAAAAAAAAAAGGTCATACACTCTAATATTTAGTTGGACCGTCTTTAGCTTTTATTACGGCATGCATTAGCTGTGGCATTGTTTCAATACGCTTCTGCACTGTCACAAGGTTTATTTCCATCCAGTGTTGCATTAATTTTTCACCAAGATCTTCATTGATGATGGTAGAGTCTGACCGCTGCACAAAGCCTTCTCCAGCACATCCCAAAGATTCTCAATGGGGTTCAGGTCTGGACTCTGTGGTGGCCAATCCATGTGTGAAAATGATGGGAGCATCACTTCATCTGCCTCTCTTCTTACCCTGATGCTCCCATCACTCTGGAACAGGGTCAATCTGGACTCATCAGACCACATGACCTTCTTCCATTGATCCAGAGTCAAATCTTTATGCTCCCTAGTAAAATGAAGCCTTTTTTTCCTGGTTAGCCTCACTGATTAGTGGTTTTCTTAAGGCTACGCAACTGTTCAATCCCAATCCCTTGAGTTCCCTTACCATTGTGCATGTGGAAATGCTCTTACTTTCACTATTAAACATAGCCCTGAGTTCTACTGTTGTTTTTCTTCGATTTGATCTCCAGTTTAAGTAATCACCGTTCATGATCATTGAGGGGTTTTTTCCAGCCACATTTCCTCCTGGAAGACGATGGGTCCCCAATATCCTTCCAGTTTTTAATAATGCATTGGACAGTTCTTAACCTAATTTTGGTAGTTTCTGCAATTTTCTTAGATGTTTTCTCTGCTTGATGCATGCCAATGATTTGACTCTTCTCAAACAGACTAAAATCTTTTCCACGACCACGGGATGTGACTTTGACATGGTTGTTTAGGAAATGAGAAGCAACTCATTGCACCAGTTGGGGTTAAATAACTTGTTGCCAGCTGAAAGATAATCGCCAATGCAGTAATTATCCAATAGGAGGCTCGTACCTATTTGCTTAGTTAAATCCAGGTGGTGACTTGTTTTTTTTGGCCAGGCAGTGTATTTCTTGACTGGACTGAGAACACCTCAGCATCCTCCAGGAGGAGCTGGAGGAGGTGCCTGGAACAGGGAGTCTGGGCCTCTCTGGTCATGCTATGGCCTCCACAACCCAAACCTGAATAAATGAAAGTTAAAGGATGAATGGATGCTGACTCCTTGCATTAACCCACTGATTGCCCTCCCTTTCTTTTACCTGTGTATTGCAATATTCCACTTCTCATTTCGAATGAGAAACAGCATCCTCGATCAAAAAAAACGAAGTTTCGTTGAAGATTTGGATCATGATTAAGACCAGTACATAACACGCCTACACTAATAGGAACATTCTGACACACTTGCCCATCTGTGCCACCAAGACACATCTGGACACATTTTTATAAAGGTACTGGTGACACAGCGTTGTAGAATATGGGGCGGGTCTGGCTCATCGACAGTTTATTTAAGGAACAGAAAGTAGAATAGCTTGGGTATTGCATTTTCTTTTACTATCAATGGTGATGTCTGAAGCAGCGGTGGGAATTTGTTCTTTCCCAAGGGACACGTAAGAAACAGGGACTGTTGTGGAAGCTAAAGCAAAGACGCTTAACGCATTTCTGGGAAATATGAGGAGCAAAGTGTATGATTTTGAAAAGCTGCTAATGATGAAAGTAGATGTTAGAGTCTGAGGTGATGAAAATGGGCAGCAGGTACGGTTAAAATGAGAAATCTTTAGGTTAAATGAAAGTTAAATTAAAGAAAGCATCTTTACCAAATAAAGGAGGACTCTGCAGATGCAAAAATTCCAGAATAAGGTTAACGTAGACAAAGATTTTGGCACTGAGCAAAAGAAGTCTAGAATTCGAAACACCAAGGCAGGTAATGAATACCATCACAAAGGTGTGCAGCAATCTGTAACTACATCCTGGTGTGGCACAAAGCAGTTTTGTTCTTTTCCCCGTTTTCAGTTTTTCTGTTCAGTCAGAGAGGTTTAGTCTGTGCTTGGAGGTAACGAGGACATCTGACAGGTTTCCTGATATATGAGAATGTTCAAATATGAAGGTAAAAGAAATTTTGGTGCTGTTACTCACCACTGGACGCCGTATGCTAGAGTGGGATGGTCTCGTGCGCTCAGGCACGAGCATGTATTCATTTACAAAGTTTTTTTTGTTGTCAATTCAAATATATTTAACATTTTCTAGATGCAGCAGTGTCTGTCTGAATATTATGACAGGCCGTGTAGCCTTGTTAATAATGACGCTTGAGGAATAAAGTAACATGTCATAACATTTTAGACCTTATTGTAAGCAGTCTCTGGTGGCTTAGTTGATGTTTTGTGGTATATATTTAAACGCTTTATGTGCATATTGCAAGTATGTGTGTGTGTGTGTGTTTTGAACAGTTATTGCTCTTCGTGTGCTGCCTGTCTGGGAAAGGTCACTCTCGAAAAGAGGATATAAAACTAAGAGTTTTCTTCTCTGCTTTAAAAAGGAAAAGTTTCTAAAACACCCCTCTCCCTCAGTTTATCACATCCTGATGCTTTTGTCAGGAGGTTGCTGTGTTTTCAACATAGGCTGTATAAAAAGAACTGGACAGACCCTCTGTGACATCACCCGCTGGTTTTCTGATGAGACAAATTGTAGCCGGGGCTTCACCATATTGATAAGAGCTGACTCTGTCCAGCACCAGTTAATCCAAAAGTGGGCAGATGGCTAAAAAGCCCAGCAACTGGGAGAATCCTCAGTGACCACAGCCATAGCCTATTTTAGCTTGGCTTAGCTCATACTTATGTATGATACTAACTAGCCATCACATTACATTCATTCTGATTGAAGCTGTCCATCCATCCTCATTTCCAGTGTTGCGACTGAAACAATATTTGAAACATGGACTGTCAGACCTAAAACAAAGCCCGCTGGAGCTCTGACTCGCCAGGGCCTTGCTGATGCTTGGCTAACTGACTGAATAACCCGACCCTGGAAGTCCCCAGAGCTCTGCTGGTAGCTCAGTCCCTGGCCAAGATCCAGGCAAGGGTGACCAGTCGACTGTTGGCCAGTAGTCAGGTCAGTCAATCTGAAACATTCGGTCACAGACAAAGGTAGCTGCTACCCGCTGCTCAGATAAGCTTTGTCCCCGGACCCTTTGACAAACCATACTATCTCTAAAATGCGAATGATTATTCTCTGTTAGAGCTTTACGTCCACAGAAAGTGATAAAAAGCTAGTGGCAGGTAGTTGTGTAAAGGTTGCGTGCGCAGTCCTCTGGCGCTATCTCAGCTCCCAGCCAAAGGCCAAAGGTCAACCCAGGTCTGTTAGTACAATCAGCAGCATACAGAGCTGTATCATCTTTAAAATAAGATTAGATATGCTAAAGTGTCAAATATCAAGTATCAAGTTCAACAACAATGCTGAGCAAGTAGGTAAACTGATGACTGTGGTGTTTCAATGATTGCAATGCAGCTGTCGCTCACAACAAACAAAAAAACAAAAACATGCCTATAATTATACACAAATTTGTGGCTTTATATTATTTTACTTGATGAGATGCCCCCCCCCCTCCCCTACAGTTGTCATGGATATAAACTTGAGCTATGGAGACCAAAGCTGTTTGTAGTATTAGGTGATCAATATGTTTGTTTTTGCTGCAGAGTTTGACCTTTTAACAGTGGGGTCAGTGGAAAGTGACCCACTCAAAGCCAGCCTCTAGTGGTGATTCAAGGCAGTGTACTTCCACGTTTGCTACTTTTATTGCGTAACCAAGCAGCAGGCTACATTAGTACAGCAAAGAGCTCAAAATGAAGACAATAAAGACGGAGAAAACTACAGTCTCAGGGTTAGACTCCCCTCCAACGTCTGGTATGTCTTTTTTTTTATTGAGAAGAAAGCACTGTCATTTTCCTGCCACCGTGTGCTATTGGTTACTGAAAGCATTCGTGGCGATATGCAGGCGTGTAGCAGTTCCCTGTGCATCTACACAAAACCCCATATGGTGAAAACTGGTTCAAAGTGCTCTGGACCAACTGCCGTTATGTGAGGAGTGTTGAATTTGGTAGGTACATGCAAAGAAAACCAGCATTTTGTGTTTTGAAAAGGTCTCTCACTTGAAACTAGAGTAAGATCTAGAGTAGACTTTGGGCAACTTTGAGCTGAACGTCACTGGATGCATTTCCTAAAATGCTAATGAGCAGAGAGGAAACGGGATAGTCATTGCATATTGTTGAAAACTCACCATCCCTCACATGGACTAGCACCTGCAGGGATGATCACTTAAGCTTCAGATGCCTGTACCTGCACTTTATTGATCAAGCTCTTGTATTTTTTCGCATGTTTCATCTGATGCTGGCACTTCAAATTGTAAAATTAAACACGGCAATCTGATTTCCGCAAAGTAAGCACTTTAATCCTGCTTTTTTTTTTTCTTGTTGAGAGCTAACTCACACCTCCGTCCGCCATCGCGTTGCAGTGAAGCTGCACACCTTGCATGCACAGAGAACACAAAGGCACGAACAATCCCCCAATGAAAAACAAGTAATGTCATTCAAGATTAAAGAAAGAAACAAGTAGATAATTATGGTCTTCATAATAAAAGCAAAGCCTTTATATTGTGTTCGAGCACACTTGTTTACCTTGGTTTCTGAATTTCTCGTTGACCATCTCTGGTCAGGAACAGACAAAGAGCCAGATGAGGCCTGGGGGGCTTAATGCTTTGTTCTGATCTAAAAACAAAGATAAA
The DNA here is from genome assembly GCA_018398805.1 of Hirundichthys speculiger. NCBI lineage: Eukaryota > Metazoa > Chordata > Actinopteri > Beloniformes > Exocoetidae > Hirundichthys > Hirundichthys speculiger. The sequence goes on from JAGFBZ010002518.1 coordinate 172,990, forward strand.
ACTACTTGTTGAGGTGTATTTTTTCACCTCCCTCTCCACAGTTCCCAGATTAAATGGATACACGCGCTTACCAGTCAGCCAAAGGGATATCCCGTTGGCCAAGTAACCAGGACATGATCAATCGGAGGCATAGTGACAGGACCCCACGCTGTCACACGGACATCACCTCTGTCACTGTTTGCTGCTGTCACACGTCCTGTGTTGAAGTTATCATGGCCATGACTTTAGCGCCTGCACCTGCCTAAATTTCTTTCATGTTTCTGGTGTTCCCCATAGGTATGGAGATGCAGCGCCCCAAGCGTCAGGTGTCCAGCGAAGTGGAGGGCGAGGGGCTGTCCAGCAGTGCTGGTACGGCTGAAAGTCCGGATCTCTACACGAAGAGCGTGGGCTCTGATGATCCCTCCAACGATGCCGCGACCCCTGACCTCAGCCCTCCCTCTTCCTCGCCACCCCACACGCCGCCTCCCCCTGCCCGGCCGTCCCAGCGCAGCAAGAGTGCCCGTTTCCACCGACAGAGCGCCGTGGACCACGGGGACAGGAGCAAGGAGGGGGGAGAACGGGGGGAGAGAGGTGGGGGAGGAGGGCATTCAGAGATTCAGGTGCTGATGGAGGGAGGCGGCGGGGGAGGTGAAGGCGGAGGAGTAAAGGGGGAGTACGCACGGGCCAACAGCTGGAGCGAGGACAAGAGAAGGGGAATGTTTCCAAAAGGAGGGAGCGGGGTCAGTGGGCGAGGGGCGAGCCGGACCAACGGACACAAGCACAGCTCCTCCAATCACAAAACGCGGGAGCACGGCTCGTCCAATCACAGACAGGCCAGAGGGGACAGGTGGTTGGAGTCGTCCTCGTCTGTCACTTGGACGTCCGGGCACAGGGGCGTGCACGGCAGGGGAGGCCGACTGCTGGAGCAGGACGAGGAAAAAATTAGCAACTATGAGATGGAGATGAAGCCTTTACAGCCCAGAGCCTCCACCTCCCACAAGTCCCACGGGCACGGGGAGGAGAGGCACGGGCACGCTCACGGAGACGAGCGCCCGCACGGGGTGCAACGACAGAGGCATAAGAACCGAGATGGGAGGGATGGGGGGAAGGACTCAGTGCTCAAGCTGGACAGAGCGGGTGAGAAGGTGGACTCACGGCCTCTACGCCGGGACCTCACCCTCTCCCCCCCTCTGAAATCCTCCCCCATTATACCAGAGCGAAAGGACCTCAGCCCTACGCAGCTCAAAGGCAACACGGTAAGTCTGAAACTGCACAACCCTCTTAGCTCCGAAGGATTTAAACTGCTAAACAGACCACGTATAACCAGCTGTGGCTGAGACAGGATGCTGCCTTGTCCCGTTACAGTTAGTGGAACATCTTGATCCTTCAGTCATGGAAACATTTTAGTTGTGCAGCATTGCCTTTTGGAGCTGAAAGTAGAACAAGAACAATGAAACAGTTGCTATGTCATAACAGTTTGATCCATCCATCCATCCATCCATCCATCCATCTATTCCCAGTAGAAACGACCCATCCAGGGTGTCTCCCTTTGAAACAAAGACTGCTGGGATGTTCTCCAGAAGACCTCTGGGACTCTAGAACCACATGGATACTGATGATGGATGGATGGATGGATAGATGCATTCATTTGAGGAGAATTTGTAAGAATCTATGTCGAATATATGAAATTGATTTGAAATTTGGCCAAAGAGATGAACAAATGAATAAAAAGGTTCTTCAAATTCACTTCCATGTGCTGATGGAATCAAGGCATCACGTTTCCAAAAAATCTGAATGTGGGTCAATATTTTGAAATGGAATATCCATTTCAAGCAGATAATTGTTGCCAAAATAACTTAAAATGAGGACAGAATAAACTAGAAAATCACACGGAGAACGCAGACCTCCACCAAGCGCAACGATTCCCCCATATAGCGATTTACAGATTGCGATAAAATCCGCCTTCTGGATCAGATCCGGATCAGCCTCTGAAATTTGATAGAGGTTCCCATTGTCAATCCCTGAGTCAAATTTCATGAGTTTTGGGCAATAATTAACGGAGAGAAATTGAGAAACAACATTTTTTGAATTCCAGAATCCATGATTTCTTCCGGATCACAGCCAAAATTAAATCAGTTCTTCCTTTTCACTTTTCTGACAACCCCTGAAAATTTCATCAAAATCCATCCATTACTTTTTGAGTTATCTTGAACACAGACAGACAGATAGACGCCGGCAAAAACATAAACTCCTTGGCGGAGGTAATGAACAACGGCTTCAGGAGAAATCCAGCTTAAATTTCTTGAGATCATTTTTAGTTGGGCAAAATTCTCTGTCGATGTTCGTTTTCTCAGAAATGAGCTGATGACGAGGTAGCAACCATACCTCCTTAGATGTCTCCTCGTCCCACAAAGTTATCGCTGTTGCATCATCAGAAGCATCTTTAAGGTGTTGGGGGTCACACTGGTGGGGTGTCTTGGGGTCCTCCCCCAGAAAATCTTTAAAAAAGTCGGTGCCATTTCCTGCATTCTGGTGCATTTTAACATGTTAACTTTTTACCTGTAACTAAACATTTGATTCAAAGACTAGCCAGCTAACTGCACTAACCGTTTCATTTGAAATGAAAAAAAAAAACATCCTGTGGAGAAATTGGGACTTATTTTCCACGGCTTTTTAAAGAGTCTCCTTCCTGTGAATTTTTCATTGTTGAGTTGAATGTAACATCAATTTAACGTGAAATAGGGCTAATTCTGAGGTCATGTAAGAAAAGACTGCAGTTGTATGTTGCCTCATCCAGTTTAGAGCTGCTCTGACAGGTCACTTCAGCCATAAACTTTATGACAGAGACGGTTGATGAACCAGGTTTGAAACTACTTTTTTTTTTATGTTGTTGTTTTTTTGCATGCAGTCAGTTGTAGGTAACCAGGAAAACCTGGAGTCACTTTCAGTGGTATGAATAATCTCTCATTCTTTGGAGAAGAGATAGAAACAGCGCTGGGTGGACCAAAATGTTTACATCCTATATGTGGGGGGGTCCAAATGATTCATTTGAAATGTGTGGTGAGGAGGGGGCTCAAATATAATGGCTGTGATGCCTAGAAAATATTGCAATAAATGCTGGTCTATTATTATTTAAATTCCAGGCATTTACACTCTAAGGGCCTGATTTACTAAAGGTTTGCGTGCGTAAAAACGTGTGCAAACTTGACATCACCCGCAAACCAATGCGCAAGCTGATTTACTAACAGCGTGCAAAGAGGACTGCGCCTCTCAAATCAGCAAAATAGCACACGCTGTTCATTTAGCACTTTTGCCCTGATGAATAAACAATATGGGCGTACCCGCCAGAAAGCGCTAAATACTGGGAGGGGAAAATGCAAATAGGTTCATTTACCACACGCAATGAGATTTCCAACCCTGAAAGTAATTGCGGGGATTGTGATTGCGTCTGTATTTAGTACGTTCGAAAGGAAGGTGCTATTCTGTCCAGCATTACGCACCGATGGCTGCTGTTATTGTGGCAAGGAGGCGACGTCGCCAAAATCAAAGAATACGCAGAGAGAGAGTCTTTCGGACTCGTGTAAATTTGTTTGCACATGCAAAAGGAGAAATATTTTATTTGAATGTTAAATCGAGTATTATTCAGCAAAAGGTTGCCACAGGAGGCACCAGGGTTTCCGTTGTCTGGTAATTGCTGGACTTTGTCTGGTAAAATATGCGGAAGTCCGGGATTTTATAATCTCTCCGGTCAAAATGTCCGGTGAAAATACTCCTCCCAAGCACAATTTCAGTTGTAATAAAATGGGTTATTTCCACATCATTTTATGAAAAACGCCTCGGGATTCTCCCAGAGGAGCTGGTGGAAGCGGCCGGGGGATCTGGACCTCTGAAGCTGCTGGCCCAGCGACCCGACTTCGGATAAGCGGAAGCTAATGGATGGATGGATGGATGGATGGATGGATTTTATGAAAAAACATATACTTTTTTTACGAATGAGTAGTGTGTGAGGACGAGTCGGCTCCAGCCACAGCTCCACTCATTGATGCCACAGCTGCGCGCAGAGACGCATCTCCGTAATGACAGCGCTCCGCGGTTATGGAGGCTTGAACTTCTCAACGGCCACTTAACCACCCGTCTTGTTTGCCGAAGTTTTATTAAAGGCCACTTTTTCTTTAGTTCCTCGCCTTATATCTTGCCACCTTCTTTTAACCTCATCTGCCGTTCTTTTTGTCTTACCAACTGCATTTATTCTATCGCAGATTTTCTCCCATATTGCGTTTCTTTTGGTAATGTTTAAATTTCTTTGCTTTAGTTCATGAATGTGTTTATTTGCCTCTTCCACTAATATCTCTAACTCCAACTCGTCAAATTTCATTTTGCGCTTGCGTCTATCCTGCTTTCCATCCAGACTCTCCATGGCGCAAACCGTAAGACACGCAACACCTCATTTAAATACTGCGGTTTGCACCCGTTATCAATTGCGCGAGCATTCTTAGTTGATCACCCGCAAAACACACAACAACAGCACGCGCAAACTTTTTCAGTGCACACGCAATTTAGTACTCTTTATTTAGGATCTTAGTAAATCAGGCCCTAAATGCCAAGAACATATTTGACCAATCAGATGAAACCTCACTGCCCAATATGTCAGTTTAGATGCTAACGTACACGGAGAGCGTTGCGATGACAGAAGGGAAAGAGATGAGTGAGGAAAATCTGGGCCAAGATGTCAGGGGTCAGAAAGATGTTGAGTCTTAATACTAAACTATTTGTTGATATGTTGCTCCCATCACGGTTTTCAGCTGTGACATTGCTTATCACATGCTTTCCTCATATTGCGCTGCCGTGTCATTCCAGTGAGCTCTCCACCAGTTGCAAACAAGTCTCTGATTGGCTCGTCCCTCACCCCCGTGCCGTATCTTCGGTTTGTACAGTGAGATCCTCACATCCTTCATCCTCTGTGGTTTTCTGACCTAAAAGGGGATGAAGAGCGTCTGATTTCTACTTGTTTTTTTCCTGGTATATGTACACAAACAGCACAGTTTTCTACAGACTAATCTTCTCACTTTCTAATTCTGATCCTTGTGACGGTGTCTGAATGTTTTCTAGAAATAGTCTTCATGCATATATTTTTTTATTTCTGTTGTAGCAATCTAAGTTAAAGTCTGACTGGAAGCGCAGGAACACAGTTCGTGTGCTGCCATCTAGAAAATATCGGGTACAAGCTGCGCCTGATGAGATCAGATTTTCGTTGACAGTGACAAACCGTCTCCTTTATTAGCGAGTGCCACACGGACATGTTTGCCCTGAAAACATTCCTAATATTCTCAGAAGGAAGTAGCTGCAAAGTAGACCGGAAGAGACTGCGCTCTGTCCTCCGGCTGTTGATTTGTTACGGCTCAGTAAATCATAATCATATGTCTTATTTGTGGAGATCTGGTCATCATCTCCGTTAGTTCTCATAATATTTCCACAAGTTTAACTGCTGATATTTGTGGATGCTTTGCCTCTGCTTTGGTGTCTGTTGGGGTAGACTTTTTTCACAGTTTATTTGAATAAAACTTGACAAAGCTAAGCAAAACTCTCAACAAATTAGGTTAATGAGGACATTTTACTGTAATTTCTGTGCAAGAAAGTCAAAATGTTCCCTTGACGCACGTTTAAGAACGATAGATAGGTTGGAGAGTGTCTCGTTCTGGGCCCAGAGTGCAGCCAGTCATTAAACGCCTTTGAGCTTACATTAAGTGTTTTTATAGGTGGCAGGGAAGATCAGAGGCAATGGGAACATTTGAAAGCTTGTTAGAGAAATGAACTGGATCAGTGTGGGCTTAGAAGAATTTAATTGCAGCAGGTAAATGAGATGGTGCAAAGTTCTGTTGCAAACGGGCCAAGAAGACAGCAGGACTCCCCTGCAGCCTCTCAGCCAGCAGTCGTGCAGCGCTTTTATGCCATATAGAGAGCAAAAACACATTTTCAGTGGGGGGTATGAGAGACAGGGCAGATAACCAGACCAAGGAAGAAGAAAAAAGCTCCATGTCTCCTTCAAAGCAAACCCTTGATTTTTGAAGACATATTTACTTGGTCTGCGGTTCATCTGGAGTCTAATGGTCACACACTGATAGAGATGGAGGACTTTCCAGATTTGTAAAGTTGTGTGTTAATTCTTTATAAATGCCAGTTTGTATGCAGAAAAAAAGTGCACTCATGGTTTTTGTGTATACACATGGTTTTTGCATCTGGACCATCACAGTCATGTGATCACTTTCATGTGGGCTTTTACATGCAACACAGCGGGCTGACTTCTCTTACACATTTCTGCCGTAAAGAGACCGTTAGCTGTCAACGTCCCCAGACCGACAGTCAAACATTCACGCTCATTTCACACCTCGTCTGCTCCTCCGCACCGAGGTGAGACCGGAGTCTGCTTCCTCGCTCCTTTTCACTTCCCTTGTTTGCTATTTTCTCACATGCACATCCCAAAGCAACACTTCCAGTGTTTCCCTGGAGAGACCGTCAGAAAGCGAGTGCTGTTGTCTCTGTTCATGGAATGTGATGGCGCTCCCTACATCCGCTTGATGATGGTGTGCGTTTCACTCCACCTTCCAGCGTGGCTCTTCTGATCCATTTTAAGCCCAGTCTGCCGACGGCAAGCCCCACGTATGTGCTGAGGAGGTCAGAAGACCTCCGAGTGGTGCAGCGGACTGGAAATGTTAGCACTGATTTATAGTTGTTTTTGTGGAGGCCTGATGAATGTTCATTTGTGTTTAGTCTCAGCCATGGGCAAACATCTGGCTCTTTATTCTACTAACACTACCTTGTTACGCGCTGGGCAGGTTGGAAACAGTTGCCATAGTTTTCTAATGTCTTCTGCTGAAAATCTCAAGCGGAAACACTGGCTGCATGAGGAGACGACGGACAACGCAGCCTCCAGGCTCAGAGGGGAAGACTAGCTTCAATCCCTCATGCTTTAATGTCCTGCAGCGGACGTCTGCTGTGGTTGCAAAAACAAGCCAGAACATACAGACGTCCATGAAAACAACTTTATTACAACTTTATTTGTGACCTCTGTTCACGATTTGTTATCAGGTTAAAAATCTCAATCGCCAGTTGCACATTTTATTGATGAACATGATGTCCATTTTGCACGTTATGGTCCCATTAGGAGTGACATGAAAGTGAAGGCAGAGTAGGCTGGGTTACTGCAGGACGTAAGACTGTACGGTGATGTGACGATACAGGACGACACATGACGTTAAGACGACGTTGCCCACTTACATCGTCTTATATTCTTTTTGTGTCCACGTTCTCAGTTTGATCCTCTGCTTGTTCGTAACTACTGATGGATCTGGAGGCTTTTGAAGAAGAAAATACAAACTAACAGTCTTAAGTGATGTCACAGTGATTATGTCCATTTATTTTTGTTAAATCCGCTGCTATATACAGGTTCACAATATAACTCGGGGCCTACTAGAAGAGACTTACCAGTGTAATAAATAAAGATTTTGTGTTGCTGCTTTACCTCCACTTCTTAAATGCTTCACTGTAGCTGTGAAGCCGAACTTTAAATTTGTCCTTTGATTTAGCCTCGAGGCTTTGCTTTTTAAATACACACGCAGACTAAAGAGAAGAGAAAAACCCAGAAAATGTCATGTGACCTCTTATGAAAGTGGTCAAGTGGTTTCACCGAGAGTGACCCATTTCACTCAATCATCAGATCAGTTGTTAAGAGTATTGATTATTGCTGCTTTACATTGAGTTACTTTGCACGTGTGCCAGGCTTAATAACCGGACAGCAGCTGTGTGGCGCATTGGTCACATCTGTCATGTCACTGCCACACATTGATTTGACTAAAAGGATTTGTTACGCGCTGTTATGAGGATACGTCCCATCCCCAGTGACATAACACAGTGTTATCCCACATATTAAGATAATCCTGAGGCGAAGCACAAAGTTTAACCTTGTGAAATAAAGATTTATTTTGTTTTTTTGTGCTCTGAGTGAGCAGGAGGGATTACGCCGCTCTAATATGATTTTTTTTTGGGCTTCGTTTTGACTCGAACTCGTGGATGACCACGCTAATCCCGGGTGCTAATCTGGTCGCTGCATTAGTTAATGAAAACAACAGGAAAAATCGGCAGCGTGTGCAAACCACACTTGCTGCGCGTGGTGCATCTGGAGCACCGCGGTGTTGTGAAATTTCTTCCTACCCATAATATCTTCCTTCCTGAGTAGACTGCGCATGCGTATAGCAGCAACTTCAGAAGGCCATAATATTCTGCTGCCTGACCATTATCGCAGAAGAGAAAAGATTAGTTTCTTGTATTTTTAATACTTTGTATGGACAGTATTCATATTGCATAGGTTTGACAGACAAATCAGATGCACGTCTTTATGATGCATATGCCTGTGTGTGAGTGAATGTGCTTTTCCAGCTGTATTAAACCTTGTTCAGGAGGAGAGCAGATATATGTGCTGGTAGGAAATTGTTACAATGTAGGAAAAAATTACAGATGAGGCTATAGTTTTCCGCTACGATAGGAAAAAATTTTAGGTAGGAAGAAATTTCAGAACACCGGCTCTCTCTGACACCCTCGCTGTGCCGTGGTTGTGTGTAAGCTGCTAAATTCAGCTGTCTGCTGCAGCTCGATGACACCGGCGGAGGCCAGAGGCTGCTGCTACCTGCTACATTTAAACAAGAAGCTCAGAAACACACACACGCACGCGCGCACAGTACACAGATACAGGCGCAGAGAGAACCCCAGCGGTCCTCTCTGCACCTTAGTAACAGCAGAATGGAAAAAGCCCCCTATTGGTTAACCAGTGCTGTGTTGCTAGGGAACAGCGTATGCCTTGCTTCAATGGCGGCCAATCGCCTGTGTGTCAGTGATGGTGGTGGTGGTGGTGGTGGGGGGGGGTTAGCTGCAGAGAAGCAAGTGAGATCAGTGTAAAACAGGTTCACAGTATACAGAGATACTATCTCTCTCTCTTTCACGCACACACACATAAATAAACAGTGAGCGCCGTGGGAACGAACGCCGGCGCTGCTCCAGCAAACAGATGTGCAGTCACGCGCACACAAACGTCTTCAAGCAATCAATTGGTTAAACTTTGTTTTTTCCACGTTGTCCCGGTGTAACTTCCAGATGCTCGATGCATCGTATAGAAACAACAAAGCAGATGTTTGCTCCTTTTCTTTCACTGGTGTTCTTGTTTTTAATTATAGCTCCTACTGCTGCATAAAACCTTTGAATCCGAAGTAGCACTGCGGTGTCCACTCACAGCCATCCCCGAGTCATCACGGAGCACAGAAATGAGCCGCCGTGCATCCCAGCGGTGCATATTTACATGAAGACTGTTCCCTAGGCGACTAAGTCTTCCACTGGTTATTGACAACATCAATAACCTACGCAATGACAAAGATAGCGAGAAAAGCTGAAAAAAAAAAAGAATAGCATTTAAATAAAGGAGTTGATTTCCAGATAAATAAGAGGCTCTGAGATTAAAAATAAATAAATAAATGCCATCACCTGCTCCTTCACAAGTAAACCCGGTCATGTGTTAGCCTTTAACGTTCGGTGAATGGGATCATTTCAGAGCAGCACACGTGGTCAAAGCATGGCCTGAGGACCAGAACCGACATCTTCACACCGAAGCAAAATGACACCAATAAAATAGATAAATACTAACATTTTGTGAATTAATCTGCAGGCAAGTGAAGACAGTCTATCCATTCACTTCACTTGACGTCAGCAGACGCCGTCTGCATTTAGATTGGACTAAGATGTGCCTGGGCCGCTGGGCGGTGCAGGGGTTTGGGCGGGCGGCCCATGTGCAGAAGCCGCAGTCCTCCTGCGGCGGTTGCAGGTTCGACTTCCTGGCTTTCGGCACTTTGCTTGCAATGTCACTTCCCCACTTTCATGTCTCTCTCACCGCGAATAAAGGCCACTTGAGCCGAGAACTTTGAAAATGTCAATCTGTCCCTTTGCGCAGTGACTGATGAAAGGCTGTCAGCTGAATCGTCAAAAAGTGCAGTTAACTTTTCTTCAATATTAATCCTTGAAGGGACTTAGATCATGACAGCTACCGCCAGTGTTGTACCTGAACGCGTTCATTGAACGAAAGTTCATGAACTAGTTCGTATTTTGTGTGAACGCGAACTGAACGTCGCTCTCTTTCTCCTTGATGAGCGTCGGTTATGAACAAGTTTATTTGGGCACCTGTGAACGAAGCTCTTTCAAAGTTCACGCACGGTCAAAACCGTGGCCAGGTTTCCAGCGAACCCCATTTAAAATACACCACAAACGAGCCTAAAATGTATCTGAGGAAAGCAATCAAACATGGCAACACGGGCTGTCGCTTCTGTCACGCAAACAATTGCGTCATCAAATGTTTAAAACAAGCAGGAAGATGAAAGCTGCAGTCGCCCAGAGCTGGAGGAGCGGGGATTGAAATATTGAAATGGGGGATGGGGGGGGGGAGACATTTGCACCTTAAGGACCTGTTTTTGTCTTATAATAAAGACCATTTGGCAGCAAGTTTTTCCTCATATTTTTAATCTACTGTAGAGAGAAGCTGAAAGGGAAATGACAGTTTTACATGGGCTGTCCCTTCAATGCTGAATATGAACCCTGGTTGGATAAAGATTCAGAATTGGACACATAGTTTTCAACAGATAAAATGGATAAAATAATTGCTGTTTGTGGTGGTGTAGTATATGGGCAGTGGCAATCATTTTGACAAATAATTGCTCACAGAAGCATTAAAAAAGAATAAGAAAAATAACTAAAATTAACTATTTAGTTCATTTTTTTAAAATGATGAACTGAGCTAGTTGGTGTAGAAAGTGAACTTGCCCAACACTGGCTACCGCAGCAGTGGATTTCCCTTCGATAAATCAAGTAATTTTTAACTGAATTGAATTGAATATTAATCCATTGCGTTGGATGACGGTGTCAAAGATGCTACTCGGCTACATATTTTTATTTGAGGGATCACCGAGACCTTTTAAATGGTCAAAGATTTTTAGTTCCAGTCTATGAAGTGAACAGCAAAGAGCTGGGACCTCGGGATCAGGGTATCAGGGTGTTCAGAGTTGTAAACTGTGAACGTTAATGGACCTCTGAAGGCTGCCGTGAAGGTTACGATAACCATAGTGTCGCCTTGATGTACTATTGTTCGTTCTGAAGTTAATGGATGGCCGGATGGACAAGGTCACACTCCAAATCACAGCGGACAGTTACACATGTCTTCTGTGCTGCACGTTTCAACATCAAACACGATAACAGGCTTTGATAATCTCTCAGAGGTGGGGGGCCGTCGCCATCGTTTCCATCAGGCTACATCACATGGGCAGGTCAGGCTTTTTTAAAACACGGCCGTGTTTCATTAACAACTCAGAGATTAGTCATTAGCAGTTCAGAGGTGAGACACAGGTAAAGAAGTAGTTCATGTATTCATGTGATGTCTTTCTTGTCTTCTCTTTATTCAGTGATGCAGGTCTGTGCTGCAGTGGCTCTCAAGTCTGAATTAAACAAAAGCTTTTTGACACAAACCCAATGACATAACAGAAAATGATTTCAGTGAAGGTTATTAATGACACTATGTTTTCTCATGAACAGCATCTCTTTGGCATGAGTCCATATTTACAGCGAGGTATGGCAGAGTGCACATCAGATGGATCTTAATTTAAAAGTTAATACTCCATTCAGTGGATTGTTTTATGTTAATTCTGTTTACATTTTAAAGGGGGCATATTTTGATATATTTGTTTTTCCCACCTGTGGTTACACTTGGATGTGTGAAGTGGCTTCACAGACTTGAGTTATTTCGCTTTAGACTGATTGAGTCTCAAAAACCTTTTATGCATTCAGCTTTTCTCTGTCACCCAGGTTTAAACACAAATGAAGAAAAAATGGTGGTCGCACAAAGCTGTCAGTCTCCGTCAAAAAGAGGCTCACTCTCCGGGGGGGGATAGTGGAGTCGCTGGCTTGGGACAAAAAGAATGTCAGGTGAGACATCTTGGGTTTGGAAATTGTAACCAAGCTGGTAAATAGCCTGTTGTAAAGTAATCTTTTGTGTCTTCTGACAAGTTTATGATAATGTAGCACGTGTTTCATTTTTCCCTTTGATTACTTCAGCTAAGTCAAGATGGTGTTGTGGAAAAAAAACGTGTCGGTGTCCTGCCTCCCCTTCCTGACCCTGGTCAGCACTCGTGCCCGCTGCAGTTTAGGCTGCTCTACAGGGTTTCCAAAGCCTTCATAAGAAAGCGTTGCATTTCTGTTGTCGGGCCTGTACGTGAGAAAAGCTCAGGAAGGTCTCTGTGTGGGAGACACGCGGCTGCAGATTTGCAGTATTTCTTAAGATAATAAAAGGCATCCGTCAGTAATTATCGTGTTTGTGCTTCGAAAATTCAGACGCACGACTGTGTTGCTTTGATCCAGTTTAGAGACGTTTGTGGCATTAAAGTCTTGACAAGACAAGCTGGAGGTTTAAAGCTCAGATTCTAACCGGGCTGCAAAATATCTTGTTTTAGCATCAATTTGGATGTTTCTCATATCTAGCAGTCTCATCGTAGGATGTGCAGTTTCACATGAGAGCAATGGACACATGAAATGATGTGAAATGTTGTGCTGGTTGATTCAAATGAAAAAAAAAAAAAAACTAAAGCAGTTGTGTTTCGTACAAATTTTACTCCCTCGAACTTTATTTATCTCAAGGAAGTCTGAAGGAATCCCTAAAAACAAAGTCAGGGTCTACAGACAATCTTTCTCTGATCTTCTGATGTTCTGCAGAATCTATGTTTCCAGAGGGCTAAAAATGGCAGAGATTCTTCGTTCTGCTTTAAATTATCATCTTCATGTAGGGTTTGAAATGATCTTCAGATTCAAAAGCATTTTACTGCATCAAAATGCTTTAAAGACAGACTGTGAAAAAAGTTCATCACCCTTCGAAATCAACCCGCAGGCTTCTGTAAGCAAATGAAGTCAAGTCGAGCGGACAGCAGCATCTCTGCCAGATGTTTAAGACTTCAAGGAGACATTGATACGATTTCCTGTGGTCTGTGACATGCAAAAATATCACAGTGATACAGCTGTCTTTTAAAGCATTTCTTTACTCACCTGTTCTTAGTAGCTGATTAACACCGTTCTTCTATTCTCATCTGCCTCATTTTTCAATCTTAAAAGCATAAACGCCTGAGATCCCCCAGTACCACATACACACAAACTGATAGAGAAATACACTATGTTGCCAAAAGTATTTGCCCCCCCCATCATAATAATCAGAATCAGGTGTTCCAGTTACTTCCATGTCCACAGGTGTATAAAATTAAGCACCTAGACATGCAGATGGTTTCTAGAAACATCTGTGAAAGAATGGGTCTCTCTAAGGAGCTCAGTGAATTCCAGCGTGGAACTGTGATAGGATGACACCTGAGCAAACAAATCCAGTTGTTAAATTTCCTGGCTCCTAAATATTCCACAGTCAACTGTCAGCTGTATTATAAGGAAATGGAAGTGTTTGGGAACGACAGCAACTCAGCCATGAAGTGGTAGGACAGGTAAACTGATGAAGCGGGTCAGAGGATGCTGAAGAACATAATGAGAAGAGGTCACCAACTTTCTGCAGAGTCAATCACTACAGACCTCCAGACTTCATGTGGCCTTCAGATTAGCTCAACAACAGAGCAGAGAGCTTCATGATTGGGTTTCCATGGTGGAGCAGCTACATCCAAGCCAGACATCACCAAGAACAATGGAAAGCGTCAGATGCAGTGGTGTAAAGCAGCCACCACTGGACTCTAGAGCAGTGGAGGAACGTTCTCTGGAGGGAAGAATCACACTTCTCCATCTGGATATCTGATAGAAGAGTCTGGGTTTGGTGGTTTCCAGGAGAACGGTACTGGTCTGACTGCATTGATCCAAGTGTAAAGTTTGGTGGAGGGGGGATTATGGTGTGGGAGTTGTTTTTCAGGAGCTGGGCTTGGCCCCTTAGTTCCAGTGAAAGGAACTCTGAATGCTTCAGCAGACCAAGACATTTAGGACAATTCCATGCTCCCAACTTTGTGGGAACAGTTTGGAGCTGGTCCCTTCCTCTTCCAACATGACTGTGCACATGTGCACAAAGCAAGGTCCATAAAGACATGGATGGAAGAGTCTGGTGTGGATGAACTTGACTGGTCTGCACAGAGTCCTGACCTCAACCTGATAGAAGACCTTTGGGATGAATTAGAGCAGAGACTGAGAACCAGACCTTCTGGTCCAACATCAGTGTTTGACCTCACAAATGGCTGAGCTCTGTTACTGTGCTTGCAATGGTGCATTCAGCAAATGGGAGCTCAAATAAGAACTTCTTAAATATCAAGTTGACTGTTTCCAAACACATACCAGAAAATGATGTCACAAAAGACAAGATGGCATGCAAGTTTGATTTCGCATAAAATATGAATGATCATAAATGAGTTCTCTAAATGTCACCAGCAAAACATGCTCCAAACACACTAACTGGCCTCGCCTCATCGTATTAATGGTTTTCACAGGAACATATTTCCTTCTGGGTGGTACTAAATTTACTGGTGTGAGCTCTCAGATGCTGTTCAATATCCTTAATACGATACTACCCTAATTCTCCCACTGTATTAGCTCAGAATAAGGAATCAAGATGAGAGAAAACTGTTTATTTACCTCTCTTCAAAGACAAGAAACTTGTGCTGATCGATGCCCTTAAAGATCCTAAGCTGATCAGCGTGCCACGCCTCGTTGGTGCCATAAATCTAACTGAGATGTTACAGCGACACGTTCAGCTCGTAGACGTTGGGGCTGCATCAGTCTCCTAACTCTCACTAGGTGTGTTTTGCACCCTTTAAAGCAATTTCTTCAAGATGCATATCCTATTGCTAACAGTTGATTTTTTTTTTACTATTACTGATTCATGCAAAATACAACAAAAAGCTCTTATACTGAAGAAAACCTTATAACGTAGTCAGTAAACCAATTTCTTCAGAGTAAAGAATTCGACGTAAAGGCCGCAGAAAATGGATTTGTGATATGTAATATTCAAAGTGGAGAGTGTCAATACATAAAAAAGCCCAACTCTGGCTACTATGTGCTTAAGGTTGAACTGCCACTATGTTCTTTTAGTTCTGATTAAGTCAGAGCGTTCATCCTGTCGGTCCAGAAGCCTCGCACACACAACATGGACAACAGATTCAGGTTGACAAGTAGCTCCCACGCGGATCAGCTTCCCGTAGGTCCAGAGATCGAAAGTGAATTTCGGATTCACCACAGACTGGACCTCTCGCTGACCGCTTAGGGCCACACGCACACCAAATCCGCACACTCCCTTAGTCTGCAGAGGTCTTTGGGCTTCTTGAACTACAATCCTGGGCCTTTTAAGTTCTGCATCTGTAGACTCCAGGCAATCAGATCTGCATCCAGCTGAGTTGTGGAGACCATCTCAATCAGAGATCTGTGATGGGCCTTTCGCTGTGCTGTACAGCTGACCACGAGACGGATTCCTCCACAACACTGCTCTAATAAGGGCTTTCCAACTATGCATAGTCTTGCAGAGTCTGATTTCTTCCCTCTCCCTTGGCGGCCATAGCTGGAATTATTTCAGACTTAATTAAAACCACAGTTCCTTTGCAGGTCATCCTCTTTTGGTAAATCCTTTATTTAGTCTTTACATCTAATACTAGTTAAAAGTTTCATTCTGCACGAGGAAAAAACGATATGATGGTGAATGGTATATCAACTCTACCCAGAGGGGACAGCTGGTCAAAAAGACTGGCCTTCACCCACAGGACCCTGGTAGTCAGCAAGCATCTGCTGAAGTGTCACTCAACGAGACACCCTCCTGAATGCTGGATTACTTAAGATGTAATTTTCATCTTTATTTTCATTTTGGAAATGGGAGATGAGATATTCAATGCCAAAGAGATAAAAAAGAAATACAAATAGACTCAGCTGACAGACGTGTATTCCAGCACGTAGTTATAGTAAAACATGAGATAAGCACAAAAGGCCGCTGGACTGTTTCGTCTGCCACCAGGTGCGTTTGGTTTAAACGGTTCAAAGAGGGTCGCGGGGGCCAAGGAGCTCATCGAAGGACAGCGTACCTTCCTGGATGTTTTATCTAGTTGCATTCACACCGCAGAGAGGAACGCTCCGGTGATATAACGGCCAGCTGGTGGGTGGCGGATGACTGAAAAAACATGTGGTGCTTCCTCCACCGCGTATCAGCTCAGTAAATCCTGTGCTTCACGGTCGTTCCATCGCTCTGTGTTTCCTTGAGGAGCCCAGTGTTGAGAACTGTTGCTCTTCTGTATGAAAACAGCCTCAAGTATGGGAGCTTTGTGTGCATACGTGAGTCCTTATTGTTGACATGTTCTCTTTTCTCTCTTTTCTCTCTCTCTCTCCCACGCAGGCCTACAGCTCCATCCTGGTTGTCATGGTGATTCTGCTCAACATTGGAGTGGCTATTTTGTTTATCCACTTTTTTATTTAAAGACAGCACTGCTTTAAGAGTCAACCTAACTATGCTACAACAAGTATAACTTCATATGAGTATTAAGGTGAATCTGCCGCCCCTTCATGTTCCAGCTGAGGGAAGATCCGGACCGAAGAAGGCTCTGCCATCGTCCAGGCCGAAG
The DNA here is from genome assembly GCA_018398805.1 of Hirundichthys speculiger. Classification (NCBI taxonomy): domain Eukaryota; kingdom Metazoa; phylum Chordata; class Actinopteri; order Beloniformes; family Exocoetidae; genus Hirundichthys; species Hirundichthys speculiger. The sequence continues at coordinate 189,618 of JAGFBZ010002518.1, forward strand.
GCGGCTCAGCCCAGGTAACGCTCGGTCCTCCCTTTGAGGACGAGATGGTGACGTGTGAAGCCCAAAGAACTGAACTGGAAAAGGAGCAAAACAGTCAAAACTACTGGAATACAGGGGGATAATATAGTCCAGAACCTGGACTCAAGTGAGCTTCAATAGTTCACCTAAAGACCCAAGTGGGCTGAACTCCTCTTGACTCTCAGGCCAGCGAGTGTGCAGACAGGACTGATGAACTTTTTCATCTTAAAATCATAGTTTTCAACAGATTTTTAACTTATAATTTATTTATTAACATTTTCTCTCATGTAAAATATGTTGATGGCTATATTCTTTATTTTGTAACCCTTTTCTCCTTTATATAAAAACACCTGCCTTTTAGTTCGTCCACCAGCCCGGGGGGAGGGGGGGTTGTTGCTGATGGAGTGAGAACCTCCGTCCACACACGCTCTGATGTGTTTCTCCTCTCGTTCTTCCTCTAATGGAGTGTGTGGGAATGAATGTGTGAGCAGCATGTTTGCATAGAGTATTTAAAGTATGTTTGCAGATGTGGACCTGTATCAAATGCCTGTACTCTCCCGTCTTTGCGTCTGTGTGTGTGTGTGTGTGAGATCTCCAAGTATGTTTGTGGTCTTCGTGAATGTCATCAACGTATCTGACGAAGATGCAGCCGCTGCACGGTCACATCTACCCCTTCAGCATCTGCTGCCAGCCGTCAGCTCGCTCCGTTTCTCCCTCCCACTCGGCCCACCTCCACACACACCAGTCAGAGGATGGAACTTCCTCTGAGTCGGTGGTGCTTTCAGGCAGATCATCCTTGGCAAAGCCCTGTGCCTGCTGTACCATCAGATCCGGTATTTAGAGCGAATGCTACCCCTGAATGCTACATCTGATGCACTACAAATACAGTTTTAAGGGCAGAGCCTCCTGCTGCTTCTCTCAAAACTTAAAAGTCTTTTATACTATACTTGCAAGATATCTGAAAAGAATAAACAGTAGTTGCCACCTGCCTTGCTTTTTCTAGTGCAAGTTGATTAAAGTACAACAATGCATGCACTCTAGTAGATTAGTCGCGTGTTGAATCTGAGAGCAAACCTTCAGAAGCACATGCGACGTGTTAGGTTTTGAAAGAAGCAACTTCTGCAGACCTGCCTGTTTGCTGTCAGTTTTTCCTGGGTAAGTTGATTAAAATCCTAACGTGTAGCTTGGTGATGTTAGGACATTGCAGTTTAGTAACAGGATTCCCTAACGTCTCCTCCATTGATTGATCCAACACTCACGGATACTTTTATCATAATGGATCTTTTTTTTTTTTTCTGTGCGTCTCAAAACCATGTGGCAGACCAGCCTGTTTGTTTGTGTGCACATCAGAGCGTGTGAACATGTGTGCCATGCCCATCCTTCTCCTTTCACGTGATGAGATGGCACGACGGCCGGGTGCGTTACCATCGGTAACAACTTCCAGGTGGGCTGGGAGGTTTTGGAGCTGAAACTCGGCTTATTACAGCAGCTCAGTCAAAGGTGCCTGCAGCCTGAGATGCAGAACGATAGATTTTTATTTCACTCCAGGTCCCAGACTGAGACGGGATTAAGAGCCTCTGCCGTATGCCATCAGCCTGGTGACGATGCTGCGCGCCACCCTGTTAGTCTGCAGCATGCTACAGCATGCCAAGCTCTCTCTATAGTTTGAATCTCTTCTCTTCTCTCCTTTCTTTCTTTCTTTCTTTCTTTCTGGGAAGTACTCTGTTTTGTTTTTCAGTTGTGTGGAGAAAATAATGAAAGTCTTTCAAAGAAAACTTCTTGCCTTGCGTGTTTTTAATGACAATCTTTGGTTGTGCCTTTTGTACTTTGTGTGTGTCTGCGTGTACTTTTGCAGCATCCCTTGATGCAGAGAGGGAGTGGGCACGGTTAAGAGGGAGGAGTGTGGTTTCTATAGCAACCGTAACAGATTTTTTTTTTCTCGTCAGCAGAAGGGAGGGACCTGCTGTTATGGGCGGGGCCTACTTTTTGTTGTCAATGAGAAGGGAGATGGAGGTCAGATAAACATGGAGATAGTGAACACACAAGAGTAAGATGAGGGAGGAGGAGTACATTTGTAACAAGTAACTATTATTTATATTAGGCATTGAAAATCATTTTTACACACTGAGCAGGTTTTTAAAAAAACTGATGATGCCATACCACATTCAACGCCAGTTGTGCTACTCGTCAGGTTTCAGTATGGATATCTGTCGCCATCTTCTGGACAAATGCATGAACTACAACAAATCATAATCGCACTTCAATGGCACACTACGAGTACTCAGAAATTTCTAAATATGTCTATCTTCCCATCATGAAAAAGGCTGCTTTTTTAATTATCTTAAAAGCTTGAAAACTGAAAACTATGTGTTTCGATTCTCAGTGTTTCTATGCAGCACTTTGGCTCAGGATTGAAATCCTTCCTGAAGGGTTAGATGAGTTTAGAGAAAACGTTTCCATCTCTGAACTAAAAGCAGCTGCCAAGTTCAAACTCAAATCTATGTCTGAGCTAAAAAAAAAAAAAAAACATCTATTCAACCGGAACATTAAACTTCTTTCAAATGGAGCACTGCTCACATATTAAGAGAGATTTTAACAACATTTACATTGTTAATGTGGGCATAATACATATGACTGCGTATGTATTTCAGCATCAACCACATAGATAAAACCCCCAAGTGCACTATCGCATATTTCCACCTTGCAAAAGCTGCTATCTGATGATACGCATCATCGTGTTTTTTTTTTAATTTATTTGTGTATTCCAAAACATCGGGAAAAGCTCGATCACTGAATCTTTTCAGTAGTTTTCCCAGAGTAAAGTTGACAAGGTTTCATGATGATAACGAGTCCTAAAAACACTAGTTGAGCGTCTTTCTAGCATTTTAAAGACCCAACAACTCAACAGAGATACTTATGAAAGCGAGGAGAAAAAAAAAAAGATGTTGAGCAGAAAGTCATCGGAAATCCCTCTGAACCAATCACGAAGGAAGACCCAGATTACAGACAGGTATTATAGCCAATCAGAGCAGAGTATTATTTAAAGTGGGATTGCCGTGTCACCAGAGTTGTTAATGTTATACACAGCTGTTTTTTTTTTCTTTTTTTTTTTTTTTGGTCGCTTTCTAGATTCAAGGCAGAAAGCAGGGAGCCTTCAGCTTCTGTTATCGTTAAGTTCATTCAAGGATACGGAACAAAGCCTGCACTTACATCTTTGAGACTTTTCTCCACAGCGGCGTTGGAAGAGGTAACGTCTCTGAAATGTTATGTCATTACCAGCTGCCGCGAGCAATAGCTTCAGGCTCCTCTGGCTTTGTTTTTTAAACTTTAACCCCGGCGGTCCCGGCTCGGGCCGGCAGCTCCCCTCGGTTCAAGTTTAACGAGACCATGACGGCGGTGAAGCAGCTGGACGGGGAGAGGTGCCGCGCGGTCCAGGAGAGCGGGTCAGCCCGGACCCGGGAGAGTTTGGATGAGTGACGGTCTTCTTGAATGGGGCGGCGTGCTTTGATCCTGCAACAATAGTTTCAGAGCCGTCAGGACGTCTGCGGTCCGGCCGGCGGAGGGGGACACGCCGGAGGGGCTACCCGCTGCGGTGGAAAAGCAGACCCCTCGGGTGTGAAGAAAGAGACAGGGGACTGAGGGAATGGTTGTTGAAGGCAACCGATATGAAAACAAAGAAAACGACTTTGTGTATTTCAGTCATGCGGCCGCAGCGCGTGGACACGCAGTGAAAACCCGCGACAGGAGTTAAAGTTGACAAACAAGCCCAAAGAGCCCGGGACTCGTTCATTTACGCACACTCTTCACGCGCGCCGACTCCCCCCTTTGATGTCAAGTTTACGCGGAGCGCCAAGTCGGAAAGTTTAATTGCAGAACTTTGGGACAGTTCGGGAGCGGCGTGGGTGGATGCGTGAGGATGGTGGAGAGCCGGAACTGTGTCCAGAGGGAGGGCGTGTACCGCTGGTTCTCCTCCCTCACCTCGGCCCAGAGAGCCGAGTTCCTGTGCGGCCTGCTGGACCTCTGCGTCCCCGTCGAGCTCCGCTTCCTCGGCTCGTGCCTGGAGGACTTGGCCCGCAAGGACTACCACTCTCTGCGGGACGCGGAGATCAAAGCCAACAACCCCGCCGACCTGTCGGGCCTCACCAACGTCACGGACGAAGTGGTGCGCAGCAAGCTGCTGGTTTCTCTCGCTCTGCTGGGCTCCGACAACCGGGAGGCTGCGGGGGTCCTGTACCGGACCCTCACTCACATAGACACGGTGATCAATAACTATGGGCTGGCGCTGAACGACGGGAGGACGGAGGAGCAGTTTCTGCTGCTGTTCACCATGGCGTCCAACCATCCAGCCTTCAGCTTCCACCAGAAGCAGGTGCTGAGGCAGCAGCTCAGCCAGATGCAGGACATCCTGCAGGTGAGAGCAGGACCAAAGGTTCATCATGTCACTTCATTCCAGTATTATTCACATTCTCCCAAGAAACCGCTTAAACATCCCACAAGTGACTGCAAGTGTTTTTTTGTTTTTCTTCCCACAGCATTATGCAGGACATCTAGAAAAGAGGTTTTAACACGTGCATTTGACTTAGAGAGAGATAAACAGGGGTCTACAGTTAGTGAGAAAGGAGACAAAAGTGACTCAAATAAGGAAGGTTCAAAACAATGGATTCAACAAGTTGTATAATTCTGATATAATATACTAAGACCAGGGTTTTCCAGCCAAATTCAGAGTGTCTCAAGACATGATATCCTCTACCTGCTACCTCCAAATATCAAGTATCTCATAAAACACCATAAATCAGGAAATGTGAACCTGGCCTAAGAGCTTTGTTAAACCCACTTCAGAGCGGTAGCAAATCCTGCATCATGTGAAGTTGGGTGGCAGAAATGCCATATTTTCAGACTTTGTCTGGCCACAAGTGAATGGCAGGGATGTGTTGTGATAGAGTTTTTATCACTTCAGATACCCAAACATACAGTCATGGAAAAAAATTATTAGACCACCCTTGTTTTCTTCAGTTTCTTGTTCATTTTAATGCCTGGTACAACTAAAGGTACATTTTTTTGGACAAACATAACGATAACCACAAAGATTGCTCAAAAGAGTTTTATTTAAGAGCTGATATCTTACCATTTTCCATGGTTTTCTTGATTATAACCTAAATCACTTAAGTTTTTACATCAATAGCTATGGCGTTGTACTGCCAAAAACACTGCTTTTATGCATTCAGTGTTTTCTTTTCTGTCTGTTTTAGTCACATGATGACGTTTAGTGGTACCAGGTATTAAAATGAACAAAAAGGTGAAGAAAAAATGGTGGTCTAATATTTTTTCCATGACCGTATGTTCTGAAGCACAGGAAGGGGAACAAAACATTGGAACATAGAAGGCAATACTCTGCATGTGCAGCATTACAGTTGATAAAGCCATTATGTTCTTGGAGCAAAAACCACCCTGAGTGATACTACAGTGAAATCAATGAAATTAAATGAAAAATACTTTATTAATCCCAGTGGTTGCACGTACCACACTTGAGAGTCTCTGCAAGGTTATTTATTGGCGTACAACTATTTTTAGTGGTCTTATCTTTAAGTCAGTAGCTCAGTGATTACCTTAATAACATTATGCATATAAAATTATTGGTCAGTGCATCTTGGTAAGACAGTAGTTCCTGAGCAGACCTTTGTTAGCCAGAGCCTACATTTAAAGGAGCTGTATGTAAGAAGATTAATAAAACGAATCATAAAATGACCCTGATATGTCAAAAGACATTTAAAAATCATGTTCATTTCAAATACTTATGTCACTGACAACAGCACTCAAGCCAGGATATTCCCTTTTAAAAAGAGGACTTGAGGGCTGCAAGTCTTGTTTTTGTTGTCATTTCGTGTTTTGGCCTGAAGCGCCACCCTCCACCTATCTCCCAATCACGAAGTCAGTAGTGTTTCGGCATCCGGGTTGCCAGCTCCGCTCTCATTATCGCAGCAGCCGCTACGAACGTGTTGGATGTGAAAATGGCTAGTTTACCAAAACAAAAAAGACCTCGTTATGAATCCGAGTTACGTCGTGACAAGGTCCGAAATAAAACAAGGATTTGTATAGGAGATGCTTTTGATAGATGGAGACGGCTGAAAGCGGAGAAGAATTTGAAGACAGACGCCAACGTTGCTGATTTTCTCCTGGACAGGTAAGATTCATAGCTAAATGTTTGGCTAACGCTAATTTACTTGGGCAAGGTAACAGAACAAGGTAACAAAGAAATTTCAGTATTCACTACGTCGGAGTATTCACTAGTTAAACAAAGTTATGCATGTTCGTGCACAGTAACGCTAGCGCATAACGTTATGGAGCAGGTGGGTCATCGAATTGAAAAGGTAAATATTTATTATTTAGAATATAAAAACGGTGACTGATATTGCTAACACTAGCAATGTAACGTTAGGCTAATAAGCGGAGCCCGTCAGTCATCATGCCGTGGAAAACATTAGCATGGCCATGGTAATGTGAAACCTCATTGAGACAGTAGCCTAACGTTACCACGGTAAAACCATTTCTTATTCATTCTTTGCATATATTGTTTATTACACGTGCTGCAAATTGACCCATCTGACCATTGCTAACGTTAGTTATTAGTGTCAGTCTTTTCTGATGGAACTGATAAAAAACGTTAGCCATTGATGACGAATGCAGACGTAATTTTCCCCGCATTATCTTTGGTTAGACGCTAGTCTGTGGTAAATGTGTTGGTTGTTGCATATTATGGTAAATGTGTAGAGTGTTCCATAATTATGACAAAAACGCTTGTCTCTTCAGCTATTATGGCCCAAGCACTTCAAGCCCAGGTTAAAGACAGTGGAAGAAGCACCATCTGACTGCACCATCACTGTCCAGTATTGGACATGCATCGTCTGAAACGCTTTCAAATCGGTCAGTGATTAGTGCCACGTTGTTTTCATTTTCATTTCATATTTGGAAGCATTTTTTGTCTAAAACAACTAAACTATTTATAGAGAAGACCTGCCACCTACAGAGGAAGCATTGGAAGATGAGGAGTGCACCATGGATGCCTCAGAAGTTCTAGAGGAGAGGTATATAAATACTCTCAAGCTTTCGAATTTGTCTAAATATAAGAAATTATGTTGAACATGTACATTGTGACCGCATTGTGATTGTTTTCTTTTATTCTACAGAACATGAGCATCCAGGATGCTGAAACCCCGCTCATGAATGAACAGGAGATAAATGACCTAATGAACAGTGTGTAAGTTCAACTGGGTTTGACTGTATAGTGTGTAACAAGATGTTCTGCTGTGTATTAACCATTATAATTTTCTATCAAATTTGACAGAATTGATTGGGGTGACAGTGAAGGTGTTAGCAGGGATGAGGAGATTGAAGCAGATGACAGTGAAGATGAAGACTATGTCCCACGTATTTGTATTCGGTATGTTAACAATGGATTCTCATAGAAAGTGCCACACAAATTATTCACATTACATCCTCAGACATTCATTCAATGAAATACGTAAACACAAAAGATGAGTGCTTTATAGAATTCCTGGTCTCCGTAGTACAGCCATGAATGCTGACCTCAACGATAACCACCTCTCTGCATTTGCTGTTTTTGTTTTATTAGGTTTTATTATTATTTGTTTATTAGGCTCCATCTTGGGGCCACTGCTGTTCAACATCTACATGCTCCCACTCGCTCAAATTATGAAAAACAACAAAATATGTTACCACAATTATGCTGATGACACACAAATCTACATAACCATCTCACCAGGAGACTACAGTCCAATCCAAACACTGATCAGATGCATTGATCAAATTAGAGACTGGATGTGTCAGAACTTCCTTCAGTTAAATGAAGACAAAACTGAAATAATAGTTTTTGGAGCCAAGGAAGAAAGATTAAAAGTCAGCACTCAGCTTCAAAGAGCGAAGTTAGAAACCAAAAACAAAGCCAGAAATCTGGGTGTAGTCATGGAGTCAGACCTGAGCTTCAGTAGTCACATCAAGACAGTTGTGAAGTCGACCTATTATCACTTAAAGAACATATCCAGGATTAAAGGACTGATGTCTCTGCAGGATTTAGAAAAATTTGTCCATGCATTTATCTTCAGTAGACTAGACCACTGTAACGCTGTCCTGACAGGTCTCCCTAAAAAGACCATCAGACAGCTGCAGTTAGTCCAGAACGCTGCTGCTCGAGTCCTCACTAACACCAGGAAACTGGATCATATAACTCCAGTCCTCACTAACACCAGGAAACTGGATCATGTAACTCCAGTCCTCACTAACACCAGGAAACTGGATCATATAACTCCAGTCCTCACTAACACCAGGAAACTGGATCATATAACTCCAGTCCTCGCTAACACCAGGAAACTGGATCATATAACTCCAGTCCTCAGGTCTTACACTGGCTTCCTGTTTGTCAAAGAATTGACTTCAAAATCCTGCTGTTAGTTTACAAAGCACTGAATGGTTTAGGGCCAAAATACATTCAGGATGTTCTGGTTGGTTCTGAACCCACCAGATCCCTCAGGTCATCAGGTTCAAGTCTACTTTCTGTTCCCAGAGTCAGAAATAAACACGGAGAGGCAGCGTTTAGTTTTTATGCTCCTCAAATGTGGAACAAACTCCCAGAAACCTGCAGGTCTGCTGACACTTTCAGCAGTTTTAAATCAAGGTTAAAAACTTTTTTATTTGCCACATTTTATCATAATAATTAACTTTTATTTCATGCATTTTATCTGCATTTTTAGTTCCTAAATCAAAAATAACTGTTGATTAACTTTTTGCATTTTTATTATTATTTTATCTTTTTATTTCCTCCTGTTTTAATGTAATGCTTTGTAATGCTTATGTACAGCACCTTGAATTGTCTTGTACACGAAATGTGCTATACAAATAAACTTGCCTTGCCTTGCCTATTCATCCGATTGTCTTTCTATCTGCAATTGACAAATATGTCTTTAGGTTGGGTGGAGCATTGCAGGCACCTCCCTGCCTTGACAATTTGCCGGTGATAGATGCCAGTGAGACTGTTCATGACATCCCGGATGTAGAGCCTCCATCAGTCGCCTTACCTCCTCTTCAACTTAACTCCTGCGCACCCAAGTCAGGAGAGGTCTTGGTAGGTAGAATACCAGTTTATTTCTTTTGCATCTGCGGCTACATACCACACACCAAGTTAGATGTAATGCATATTACATTTAATTTTAAAATAATCTAATTTCTGTTTTTATTTTGCTCTCCTCAGTGTCAGCATTCCAGAGTGAAGACCAGTGAAACCCGTTTCCAGAGCCTCTCAGCCCGTCATTTCCATTTTCTGCCACAAGCTGCTTTTAAACCATTTCATAAAGTTTTCACAGTACAGAGCAGCTAATTGTTAAATAGTTATTTATACTATTTATACTGTTTATCCCTCGTTTTATTTATTTATTTATTTTTTACTGTTCCTCTATATCGTAAAAAGGAAAGCATTGTTATTATAAATAAACTTTTTTTATTGAACAAGGAAGAAGGCTCTTTACAAACTTGGAACAAAACAAACAATTTGTAAAAACAAAGTATATACAACAAGTAACTTCAAGTAAACTGGAGTCGGTAAAGTTTGTTCAAATTGTGGGTAAAAGCCAGTGTACTGGCCTTGAGGGTCAGGGTATTTGTCCCTTATTCTCCAAATGCAGCAGCTGGGGATAACACGACGGTTACCCTGGCCCAGTGATCCATGCTGCCAAAAGGTGTACTGGCGATAAGCAGCATATCTAAACTGCCTATTATCATCACCTGACTCTGTAACTTCTGCTACCACCAACACATCATTCCTGTAGTCTCTGTGTAGACCCAAATAACCATCTTCCAAGCAGTAAAGCTCGAAATGAGGCAATTTGCTTATGCAGTGCTCAGGCCCCTGGCCACAGCATTTCCTTTCTGCATCTGTGGCCATCTCCCTGCAGTTCCCACAGGTACACCATGGAAGAGCAGCTGCAGGTGGGAGAGTGGTGCTGTCCAATGGAGGCAGGGCATCAAAAACCAATCCAGGGTTCTGGGAGAAGATCCGGGTTGCTAGTGCTCGTAGCCCCATTTCACTCATGTTTTGAATGAGTTCCTAAGTAAACAAACCACAAAATAGCATTTGGCATTTACATTTGATTAAAACTACATAAGATGCTGACATAGATACAGATGGTGATATTACAAGTCATAATTTTACTGCCCAGCTCTCAGCCTCAAGAGAGGGTACCTCAAAAGTGAGGTCTAAATCAGGCTGAAACAAGTGAGAGCAGTACAAGCAAAGATCATCTGGTACAAGTGCTAGGCTACCTTGACATAAACGTGTGTTCTAAGCATGTTCTATCTTTTAGCCTGTGCAATAATTTAGTGTTAGTTTGGAAGTATCAGGCGTAATTCCACGGCAACATCCTCAATACCAAAAGCGCATAATTTGGTCCACATACATAGAACTTTTGGACGTGTTTTTGATTCAAATTCTACACGTCATGTAATTTTTCATATAGCCTGATGTATTTTAGGAAAATTACCCTCGACTTTACATGTGGTATTGTTGACGTTACAACAAGTTACCATCGATATGAGCCTATAGTGTTTCCAACCAAACACTAAATTACTGCATAGCCCAAAATTAGAATTTGCATAGATTTTTCAAATGCGTTCATAAAAAGCTTTACATCGCAACACTAGCCTAATAAAGACATTTTTAACAGGGTAACTAAGTGAAAATAAGTGAAAACGTATGCTCCGACTGAAATGTGGTAACATTTACGATTCTATTAGGCTAATCGCCATTACTAAATTTTGCAGTACATTATTACTTCGCAAAAGATCTTTCATAAAGCATTAAATATAATTAACAGAAAATAAACTTACTGTGTAGGACTCGTCGCTTGCCATGGCAGCCTACGTTCCTGCTGCATTCTGCAGCCAACCTGGCAACCTCTGGTCGGGGAGGAGGGGGAGGGTACACGCCGCTCAACAGTAATTTGAAAGTGACTGCAGTACCAGTTTTGGCCATAATCTTACAAACGGCTCCTTTAAAGAAAAACATGAACCTTTGTTGCACAGTAAAATCTACCATTTGGGAAGCGGAATTAAACTGTGATTTAATCGGGGCACTCAGAGGGAGGAAATGAAAGCAGCTTCTGAAAACGGTCCCAGGAGTGAATGGCTTGAACAAAAAGGAAGGAAATGGGGAAAAATAAGCAAAAGTCCTGCTGATTGACTAACATGTGAGTGTAAACACAGAGTAAAAAGAAAGAGACCACTCATGCGTATGAGAAGATGCTGCCAGGCCTCCACACGCAGGTTTCTTTCTCGCTTTCCTCCATTTTTCTCTTTGAGGGACTGAAAGTGACACCATAGCAGGTGAAATGCAAGCTAATGTACGGGGAGCAAATTACAAATGAGCACAACACACTCAAATCTTACCTTCACACAAAATTATAGGAGAGGTGTTGTCAATGACAGGGCCCATGTCGGTGCTGCAGACCTCAGTTCTGTGATATTCAGCAGCTCAACTACGCATCTGTAGGTGATGTTCACCTGTTGATTGTATCGTAATTATGTGCAAAAGAAAGTACAGCCTCTTTCACCTCTAAGGTTTTCTGCATTAGGACACGATAAAAAAAATCATCTGATCCTTCCCAGGTCTTAATCGTAGGTAAATACAACCTCAGATCCAAGACAACTAGGGACACATTACAGGTGCCATCATTTAGCAAAGCTTAAACCAAGAAGCAGGAGCAGTTTGTGTTAAATTAAATATACCCAGTGATTTTAAAACATTTGTAAAACCTCTTTTGCAGCAATAATTTGAAGTAATTATTTTCTTTATGAAGTATCAAGTCTCTCGTGTAATTATAAAATAACTTTGGCCTTCTCCTGTGTATAGCAGTGCTTCAGTTAATTCAGGTTTGTGGGCACTCATTCATGCGTAGCTCTGTTAAAGGTGGAGTAGGTGATCATTCGAAGGAGCAGTCTTTGTTTTAATGGGTTTTATCACTGAAATGATGCGCCACCCCTTCTGCCAATCAACCAGACTTTCCGCTCGTTTGCGTGATTGTTACGCGCACCCACCTCGTGCACAGTCGGTGTGCGTGACCCGTGTTGGAGACAAGCAGGTGGTGGCAGAGCCGCCATTTGTTGTGGGTGGTAACGCCATTTTTGGTTTACCATGAGACTACATCTCCAAAACTCACCTGAGATTACTGCCTTATAATAACCTGCAGTATAACTGATTGACCGTTGGCCACCGATGATAAGTCCTCTGGGACTTTTTACCTGTTTTTAGAAACAATTTATTTTGGACCGTTTTTTAAATTTGCCTTAGAAGTACGTAGACAAGAAATGAGCACACGGAGACGTCCTGCTGCCATGTCTCCACCTGCGTGTTACAGGTGGTTGTGTTTGTGTTATTCAGCCTCATACTGAGAGTTTGTTGTTCCAGGCGAGCAGTGGCGGAGGAGGAGGAGACGCTCCGGCAGCAGGACCGGGCAGCGATCGAGCTGCCGCCTGTTACGCTCCGACACAACACCATTATTCCTGTGAGACTGTGTCCACAGCTCCTTCTTCTCTGCCCGACAACTACTCGACTTTGTCTGCCTGCCAAGCAAACTGCACCTGCTGGCACAAGGTAGGGAGCAGAAAATGTGTGTTCCCTTACATTTAATTAGTTAATGCTGTTAGTTAAAAACGATCGGAAAGGAGCGATTCATTTCATAACACAGTGAACAAACGCTAACACTTTAGGTCTGTTTCAATTCATGTTTCAGCTCCGATTCTTCAGGTCGAAAATTGACTCATTACTGAAGAGCACTAATTACAGTAACACATTAAAAGAAAGCAGAAATACGCTTCTATGCAGAGTTAAATGTGTATATACCATCAGTGTATAAAGTTTATACAGTGGTACTAAGGGTGCATGATAATTATCGACCTGATAAGTATTGGGCCGATAACAGGAAATTATGACGTCATCCTGATAAGTCCGATATGATGACGAATAGCCCAGATAACATACATTTTTGTCAACACAGCAGTGCCTCACTCCCTCTGAGCCTTGAATAACTGGCAGTGAATGTTATGTTCAAGTGAGGTCGGCATAATCAGAAAAACGATTTCTCAGTAAGGAAAATCTAGAATACCCCCTCATGCCAGAAAACAACTTGTTAACTCGGTCATAATTTTGGTAGTTGCTGACTTTAATTGATATTCTCAGTATTTTCCCACAAGTTACACATACAAAGAAAAAATAGATAAGGCTGAAAGAACGACTAGCAAACAAGGGAACAGAGGAATTTACGTTACACCTTCAATGCAGCATTGCGGCACAGTGCGCTGAAAAAAAAATGGCGGCGATTGTATGGAACTCCGTTAAAATTTCAGAAGAAGATAGTTCGCTGGTTATTTGTGACAAATGCTCCAAGTGAAGGAGGGAAAAATAGCACAAGCTTTAATACGTCAAACCCGATCAGCCACCTGAAACATAAACATCGCTTTCCTGGAGTTTTGAAATTGCGCTAACATGAGCTAAAGTGAGCAAGCCAGGAGCAAGTCTTTCCTCCAGGAATGAAGTTGGTAGACATCGGCCCCGATCGTACCACTCCCCTTACCCATTAAAACTAGCCGCTACCCTCAAATTGCATGTATAGGAACCTTTGCTAAGCACTAATGACATCTTCCACCCACTGTAGCCCCTACACATTTTGCCAACTCCTTTACTCACTTTGTAAGTGTGACAATGGGCGTGTCTTTTGCCCTTTCTGCAAACTTGGTATCTTGCTGTTGTGGGTTTAAGAAAAAGCATAATGGGTGGTCCGACCACCCCCCTCTTTTCCCATCTCAACCTATGTCGGCTCGTACAAGAGCGCGTCCAAATGGCGTCAATGTGCGTCCACCTGGTCACATGATGACGTGCACAAAGGGCTCCACCTCTCAAATTAACTCTTATATAAAAAGTGTGACTTGGCCTCAGTTGAACCCCTGAGAAAATGGCAGAGATCGTCTTAATAAGCTTGCTCGGCAGTTAAACCATAGATGATCAGAGTGTGTTTACCAGCAGCGCAACAACTATCTGGGACTTTCAGGTAGCCGATAGGAATTGTCTGTGTAAACTGTACAGCAGAGTCCCAGACGAGCTGCACATGAGAGCTGCTCCGATCTGGATGAAAAGATGCTCCATAGCGGGTTTGGGAAAACTGATTTGCACATAGCACAACCTGCTCTTAAAGACAATGGCTGCTGACGCACTGATTGGTTTAACAGGTGGAACGCCCTAACCACTCCTATGCATAATATAGCGGGTAGCCCAGGTGGGATAGTGGATATAGCAAGGGTGGAAGATTGCGTTCTTTGCGGGGGAACGCCCCTCCCACTACACGGTATCCCTAAATAGCAGCTTTAGGAGATCTGGCCGAAGATCGGGCCCTAAGTCCCTCTGTAGCAGTATACTTCAAAAATGTGAAATTAGGTTAGAAATACAGTGCAATTTAAATATGGCTGCTTTATGCATAGAAGAAAAATATGCACACTCAGTTTTTATTGAAAAGTCTTCTTTGCTTCCCATTTGATGAACGCATGCAGTTACATTGAAGGAGCATCTGAAATGTAGGCCAAGCATAGTACATGATATACTCAGAAATTCATATTCAGCTGCTCTTCTTTAGCAATTCAGATTTTAAATTAAGACTGCTTCAACTTTTAAATTTGGATCTTTATACAGCTGAGGTAGATCTTAACAGGGACTCTATAGGATGATTTGCATAGACTTGCTGTCAATTTCACTGTACAGATGTAGGCCTTGAGATAAATAAGCAGATGTGTGAGCGTGTGATTATTTTCTTTTCTTTTTTCTTTCCCCTTGTGTTCAGAATTCACTGGGAATTTGGTGACGTAACACTCTGCACCTTGGTCAGCAGCAGGACATTTAACTTGTTCGAATTTCAACACTAGGTGATGACCGATGATATGAGCTAACATATTTGCGCTGTTTCTTAAGTTACTTGGCTTTGATATTGCAGACCTTGTGTGAAACAAAACACATCTGGCTCCAGCTTCCCCAGAAAGCTGTGGAGTCCAGAGAGCACCCAAACATTTGCTCTCGTAGGTGACAGGGCCGGCCTCCTGCTGAATTTGTTGTCGCTCCGCTCTGGAGTCCAACTCAGAAATCTACGATACAGTCGTGGTCGCAAACCCTCAGCTGCTGAACAGTGCTGGTGTCTGGCTAATTTTAGCAGCAGCTAAGTCTCCTGGTGCTTCCTAAACAACATGAAGCATCATCAGCGTGGAGGCCCACAGAGGTGCCTGTCGACTCAAATGACCAAACCAGAAAAGTGTTTTAAAAGAGAGTCAGTTTTTATCATTTATGCATCCATACAGAATCCAAGTTCTTAAGAAAAAAATGTATATATATTTGACTATTCATGTCAGGAGTCCTTGGAGAAATATTTTTCTGCTTCTCATTGAGTGTTTAGTGTATCTTAAAGAAGTTTAGACAAACTGAAAGCTTTCCCCAAGTTAAAATTATGTTGTGGCTCATTCAGGACCTTCCATCTGTAAATAATCCCACCTGTTTTTGCTCAGTTATTACATTGCTCCTTTTTGTTTTATTAGATTAGTTTGAAGTGAAACTGGGAACATGTCTTAGCAGCATGGGTGGCCAAACATACAAGAACATCCTCTTGACAGGAAAATGTATCAAAATAACCCGGCGGCGGGCCTGCCTTCTTGCACAAATCAAAGATTGGTTCGAAACTCACCATTTTCGGTATGTAGGTCAAAACGTTGGATGCTGTGTCCTGCAACAAAGGAGATGTTTAAAAGGGTAACGTGTAAACAGCAGGAGGGGAGGAGAATGCTGCCTGCTGCATCAAACGTGTTCAAAGATTAAAAATAAAAAAAGAGAGAGAAAAATCTCATTAATTTGACTCTGCAGTGCAGTTACAGACTTCAGGTGTACTTGAATGTTTTGCTGCTGCATCCTGTGAGGGTCTTGTTACTTTAACTTCTTAACTTCAAACAGACTAGAAACAAAATCACAGGGAAAAACCAGGTAGAGCTGCAGTCTAAGGCTACCTGCACACTTCTGTGGTGTCATTTTAAAACGAAACCAATATGTGTCCACATGCATTTAAACTCCACGTTGCATAAGAGATCCCCTAAACTACTATAAATGTATACAGTATTCGTTGCAGATTGCTCTTTTATTGGCTTCCCTCCTGCACACGTGAGCAGTTACTATATTATAAACATAAAATCTGATACCAATGACAGCAAAGTCAGCAGCGCTTGCTGTTGTGTCTCCGTGTTGTTATTTACTCTGTTAAGACGAATCAGGTTTTTGTTGTCTTCCTTAATGGTCATGATGACCTCATGGTCACAGGTTTGGGGAACCAGGGAGGGATACGTGTTGAGCTGGAAGAGCAAATCAGGAAGCAAATGTGTGCATAGACGTCATTGTTTCCAAAAGCTCTCGGTCTTCGTCCATTAACACTCGACCACAACCCCAGCGCAACTGTTTAGTAATTTAATCCGTTATGAAATCGATGCCATCATTTTTTTTTTTTTTTTTTCTGGGGAGCTTTGGCTGCTTGTAGTCACCAAAAATAGGCTGACAGTTGTATTTTCCTCTTTGGTTTCTGTCTGCAAGCAGAGGTATTTGATAATGATACGATGCAACATAGTGCCTTTTAAATAAGGGAGAACCAGTACAGTGGATGGTGGTGTCTCTCTCTCTTGTTTAACTATGCTGGCTGGTACTTCAGAGCCCAAACTGGGCACTGCACCACATCCATTAGCTAGTGAGCAATGGTGGAATCACTTCACTTTTATTTTTTCTCTCTCTTGGCAGTGTTTCAGTGCCAAATACAAGTGCTGCTCTTGTATTTAGACTTGTAGTTTGATGTTTATGTCACTATTGCCTCTCCTATGATGAGTGGATGTCGTCCTGATGTAATAAAGGTTTAATCACACAGGTTTTGATGCAAATGGCTGCATCATTGCAGATGAAAGCCTCTAAAATCGAATGCTCTTATACCATCTGAGTTTTTCATTTGCTGTTGTAGAAATGTTTAAGATCAATTTGATGATATATGATGTAGAGATTGATAGACTTTGAATTATAGTTGACAATTATACAGTAATTTTCTGATTAGGAATGTGATGCCAGCAGCATAATTTGTTTAGATTTTCAGTGAAGTTGGTCAGTTGAAAATAATATCTTTTATACTTGTGTCTTGTATGTGAAGATTAAAATTACAGATTTTTGATTTTTTTTTTAACCTGGGACTTTTATTTATTCAGAGACCAACAAAACAGTTGTTTTAATGTAGAAAGCTGGGGAAAGCTTGAGCCGTTACCGTGCAGGGTTCAGTGCTGTGATCAATGCTCAGAAAGAGCGTGCTGCTCCGTAAAGCAGAACCCTATCAACAAGCTCGCAGGTGAGCCACAGAAAGCTCAAACACTGATGATGTAAAAGGACAAACTGAGGCTGTTGTTTACTCCCGGCTGTGGTCTTTCAGCCTGTATGTGTTGTAAGAAAACTGGTGATTGTGGAGGGAGGAAGAGAAGGGGATTTCCCAGGAAGCTGAATGGCTCAATAAAACTTTGGATCATCCTGTCGAGGTTAAAAGGTCTGATCAGAGACGAATAAGAAAAAGCTGGAAGAGAAACAAACCGACGCAGGGCAAAGAGATACTGTTGACGAAGGTTAGGAGGTAAAACTTTAGGTCCTTTGTTCCTCAGTTGGACGCAGACTCGAACGCACACTTTTCACAGTTTGTGCTCACTCAGAAGCAGGCAGGCGCAGCATTTTAAAGAGTGAGCAGCGAAGGGAAAGTACCCAGCTCAGAGAGGAGCGTTTGTATTTAGTGTTTTGTTGCCCTTGGCTCCTGCTTAGCGCAGGTCAGCACATTTCTCCATGCTGAAATCAACCCTCTGTGGTGTGTGTGTGTGAGTGAGTGAGTGTGTCTCCAGTGAATCCCCAGGAAGTTATAAATGCGCTCTCTTGCTCGCTCTCT
Organism: Hirundichthys speculiger; assembly: GCA_018398805.1. NCBI lineage: Eukaryota > Metazoa > Chordata > Actinopteri > Beloniformes > Exocoetidae > Hirundichthys > Hirundichthys speculiger. The sequence continues at coordinate 207,674 of JAGFBZ010002518.1, forward strand.
CTCTCTCTCTCTCTCTCTCTCTCTCTCTGGCTGTCTTTCCTTCTCTCTGTGCTCTAAAAGGAACGACAGGCTTTCATTAAAAACCAAAGGAGTCACATGCTGCACATTATTTACAGAACTGCAGCTTTTAAGTGTGGATAAATGTGACAAAGTAGCTGAAGGCTGTAACAGCGCACCATGCTTATGGCTAGTTGTGGTGTTAACAAAATGAGAGGAAAACGGTTCAGTAGTAGCTATTATTGACATTTCACATGTACACTGTGGATGTAGCAGAAAAACAGTTTAAAACTGTGACTGAATAAATTTCGTGTTAATGTCTCATTAACTGTAAACAGGATAAAAGCAGAGATCAGTCCAACCCTCTTCTTGCCACTCTTGTTTGTTCTGCTGTTGAAATAATACTTGATGGTATTTAAAAGTATTCAGAAGAAGGGCCACACTGGACAGGTCACCAGTCCATCACAGGTCCACACTCCTCAAGTTCTGTCCAGAATTGAACCTAAACCAATTCTGACTTAAGCATTTGGAGTGAGCAAGACTTAGTGTCTCAAATCAGCCCAAATCGTGTTTCAAATTGTTTTGCTGGAGGAAGCCAGAGCACGCCCAAGCACAGGGACAATGTGCAACCAGAAAAGGTCTGGGATTTGAACTGGGATCTTTTAGCCCTGAAGCAACAGAGCTAACCACTACACCACCATGCTGACTGGAAATAACTTTGACAACTGCAGCAGGTTACAGCTCCTTCTCTATCCGTAACCAGAAATAATACAAATAAAATGAAGTCAAGTGCTGCAGGGCTCTGGGTTCAGGTATTTTGTTCAGAAACCAGCAGAAAAGAATTTAACTATATCACTTTGAACTTTTTTTTCTCTTTTTTTACTCATCTTAAAATACAGAAGTGCATTGGGGACGAGGCCAAACCGGCTGGTCAAAAAGCGAGCGTGAGCTTAGAATGACGTGCTTTATTTGTACTTTTGTAAATGAAAACAGTTGCTCCATGTAATGAAAACTAAACGGATCAAGCTGACAGCAGCGCTCCAAAAGTCTGTTTTACTGCTTTCCACACTGGGATGACATTTAGCAGGTTGTGTGTGTGTCTGTGGCACGAAACAAGATTTAGAATATCAGATAACACAACAGAGGAGTATCTTTTCTCTGTATTGTGTGTTTTGGGCTCTGGTGATCAGGGCCGGAGTGGGCCCTTTTCTCAGTCCGGGAATTTAATTCAAATTCAGGCCACTCTGATATGGAGGACAAATTTGAGTACATAGAAAAAGATAAAACAAAAAACAATTCTCTCACAATCCCTTTTATTTTATTTAGATTATGGCATACAATTATTTAGTGCTGGGCAATATGACGATACATATCGTGGGGACGATAGAAAAGTGTGTATCGTGCCATTTCTCTTATATCGTTTCTATCGTTTCTAACCTAATTTTATCAAATATTACAGCAAATATGTAATTAAATAACCTGCAATGATAAATTTGATAGAATCATATCTACTTCTACAAAGTAGCCTTTTATGTTTGCACTTTTATTCATGGTTAATGCCTTAAACAGAGTTCTCTTCAACCCTGATGTTTACTTTAGACACTTTATATTGGTTTGCAAACTTTGCACTACAAGGTTACAGATTTCAGAAAGTTGAAAAATAATTTGTGTTTATTTTTTATAGCTGAACTTCAGTGCAAAAATGTGTTTTTCCTCTCAGAAACTGTTGTCCACTTTAAAAAAAAATGTGAAAGCTACTGTACCTCTGTACCTACCTGTTTTTGCTGCACCAAAATGTATGTTTGTGACAGTTCAGCTAAATGTCCTTTCAAAATAAAGTTGAAAAGTAAGCAATGAAATTTTTGTCAAACTTTTCAGAGAATAACTGAAAACATACTTTATTATGGTATATCGTGATATATATCGTTATCGTGATATAAAATAGTCCATATCGTGATATATGATTTTTTCCATATCGCCCAGCACTACAATTATTCACGCCCCTTTAACAGTGTATAATTGAAATTCAAATAAAATAAAGATAATGATAAAGAAGTCTTTTCACAAATCAAAGTTCCTTTACATAACTTCTGTTGTTCTTCTGTATGCCATATTTTACATCATAAACGTCTATCTTGACTAACTCTCTTCCTCTACCTGGTCCTTCAGTAGTCCTGCCCTCGTCTGGATCATCAGTGGTGGAAATGGTCTACTGCTTCGACGCTAGAAAACATTCCATAAAAATAAAAAAGATATTTATTATTGAGTTGATAACAGTGTGCGCACCTCCCTCTTAGCATCTGACTTCATAGGCCTATAATAACAATTAAAAAGTAATGTAGGTTACATAGACAATTATTGATTAAACAGTGGTTACCTATTTCATTTGGTCTTATTTTGATGCATTTTCAATGATTAGTTAATTTAAATCCTGCTACCTGTTTCCTCTGTGGTCCTGGCCTCTCCATGACTGCATTCACCTTCAGGCACCTGATCTTCTGAGGCTACACAAACATTTCATTTAGGGGGTTCTTTATGTTGCTGAAAAACACACTTTATGTATTTATCTAGCCTATCCTTTCATTCACTTATTAATTTGTTTGCATATTTAATTATGATTTTGTTAAATTATCTGCCCTATTTAATCTACACATATGGTTTTCTTCTGTAGACTATGCCATATTTTACATCCTAAACGTCTATCTTGACTAACTGTCTTCCTCTACCTGGCCCTTCAGCAGTCCTGCCCTCATCTGGATCATCAGTGGTTCTGGCATCCTGCGCTGATGCTACAGAACATTCCAGAACCATGAAAAAGACAGTTAACATTGTGTTGTTCATGTTTGCGCGCCTGTGGAAATGCACGATATAACGGCGAGACGAAACAGGCTACAGTTTCAGAGAAGCTAAGGCATGTAGAACGTGCACACTCTCGAGTAGCCTATTTTATTATTAGGCCTATTATTATTATTAAGAATATTTTTTTTAATAACACCTGCCCCCACGCCCACGAACCAAGCGCAATATTGGTATACAGCACTTCTAAATAATGCAGCCTAAATAGCACGTTTGACATGCATTTAATACCCTAACAAATAGCCTGTTACACAACCTGTTTAATATGTCTAATTGCGTTAACCCAGGGGTGTCAAACTCCAGTCCTGGAGGGCCGCTGTCCTGCATACCTTAGATGTTTCCCTGCTTCAGCACACCTGATTCAAATGAATGGATTATCACCACCTTGTCATCCAGGTCTGCACAAGTCTGTTAATGGCCCAGTCATTTGAATCAGGTGTGCTGAAGCGGGGAAACATATAAAAAAAGCAGGACAGTGGCCCTCCAGGACTGGATCTTGACATCCCTGCGTTAACCTGTGCGCGTTGGTGCTAATACAGGCAGGCTACAAATAAAGCGTGATGAAGCGTTTGGCAACTCTGTTCATCAAAATGGTTAACTGGCATTTAAAGCAACAAGTTTTCGGTTTTTCTATGGAAATATGAATGCACTTTAAGCATAGATAATCCTATACCTACATTGTGACATTTTTAAGTTGACAGTTGTGACAGTTGCAAACGCTCGCCACGTTATATGATAAAATTCACAACCAGGCCAATTATCTATCTCTCTTTCGGTAACCTACCAGCTTGTCTTGAGAAGATGTCAGTTAATTTGGCACATTTGGCCGCCGCCTCCTTTCTTTTTTTTTATTTTAGCCCTCTCCGTTCCGCCCAGCCTCTTTCTGTTTCGCGCCAGTGTGATTTACAGTAAAGACGAGCCTTGGGCCAAACCACCTGAAACACGTGGGAGGGGTCGGGGGGAATTATGCTGCTTACATGGTAGTAGAACCACAGATTTTCTAGGAAGGGGCTGTGGACCTATTTAATCCACTATGATGCAACGGGCGGTTGCAACTTAATTGATATTAATGCAAGAATAAGACAAAAGAAGTGACAAAAAAAATAGTTAAAATTAGTCGTCCCCGTGGTCCACATCGATGGTTTGGGCCGGGAAAGCTCCCGATCACTTTAATGTGCAGCCCGGCTTTGCTGGTGATATATTCTTAAAGCTCTATTCTCAGCTAAAGAACATGACTGATATTCTTCATATTCTTTCTTCACACAAAGCAGCAGGATGCTTAAACATTCTTGAGGCTGCATTTTCCTTTTTTTTTTTTCCTTTTTCAGTGGCATGAAGGCCACATACAATATATTGCAACACTTTTGGGCCAGTAAGCACCTCATTATATGCGATCTTTACAAGTCTATAAAACAATGCCGGTATCAAAATTAACAACCGAGTAAAGCTGACTTTGCTGTGAGAGTCGTGAGGACCTGCTGTCAGCTCAGGCTGGCTTTTCTAGTTCCATCGGGTCCATCTGTCTTCAAAACATCTGGAGAGTCTCTAAATTAAATTTCTGCTCTTTGTGTTTTCTGTCTTATCATCTCTACGGATTGATGCTGATTTCTCGTCATGAACAGTCAGCCTCCTCACTCGAAGTCTGCAGACGGAGCAGAAAGTTGGCTGAGCAACATGCGGATGTGGCAGTAGCGCACCTAATTGTTTTCAGATCTACTGTTGGAATGATTTCTGGCAAACGTGTGTACAGTACTGCGTTGGAATTTCTCCTGGAGAAAAAACTGTACACGAGTACCTTGTTTCTGTTTTTTTGTTTCATCAGACAGCATTAGGGAGAATCCTGAGGAAATAGGAATCTAAGACTGCTTATGACCTCAGCATCTTTGATACTTGTTTATTCTAATTTCCAACCATGTTGTAATTAACATAGTTAATTAGGGATGGGATGTCGCTTCTGTTTGGGGTAATATTTCACAATAATTTTACTAACTTTGCTGTTTGCCAGGGACTGACAGCCTGCGCTAAAGGTCCCATGTTAATGTTCTGCTTTTAGCAGAACATGTCTCGTTACCTCATAAACATTTTTACTCATTTCCTGTTGAGTCTACTTTTTTTTTCTTTTTTTCAGAATCAATTGGTTGCCAAGTAACTTCATATTACAAAATGGAGATTGTGGAAAAGAGGTGAAGAGGCACGTGCAAGCAGGTTGGAACAAGTGTAGAGAAGTGTCAGGTGTGATGAGTGATAAAAGATTATCAGCAGGAATGAAAGGAAAGGTGTGCAAGACAGTGGTGAGACCTGCGATGTTGTTGTTGCTGAGGAAAAGACAGGAGGCAGAGTTGGAGGTAGCAGAGGTTAAAATGTTGAGGTTGTGAGTGACCAGGATGGATAGAATCAGGAAGGAGAACATCAGAGGGACAGAACATGTTAGATGTTTGGAGAGAAAGTCAGAGAGACCAGACTGAGATGGTTTGGACATGAACAGAGGAGGGATAGTGAATATATCAGTAGAAGGATGATGAGGTTGGACCTGTCAGGCAGGAGGTCTAGAGGAAGACCAGAGAGGAGATTTATGGATGTAGAGAAAGAGGACTTGAAGTTAGTTGGTGTCAGAGAAGAGGATGTAGTGCAGCAGAAAATGATCAATAACCTGGTGTTTTATGAGACATCAGTGATAGTTAATACATCATTTACATCTTACTTCCTTATAGCATTAATTAGCTCTAGATATTTGCTAAATCACCCTGTAAACATTAAACATTAAAGTTAATTTGAAAGTTTGCTTCTGGACACCAGATGACTTCAGTCTTTTCCCCTTTGCCTTTGTGTTTTTGTTTTAATTTCAACCAGCTCCTGAAAAAAAAAAAGATCCAATGTTCTTGCTGTTGTTTATGACTTAAGATGATACTCGCTGCTGTCTGCTGCTGAAAACCATGACGGCAGTGAGAGTCGACAGTCCATATCTGTTGTTACCAAAGCAATAATGAATGAAGCTGTTCAGAGGTGAGATGGTCTTCAGACCCCTGTGAGACGTCCCTGCCACAATGTTATGAATCATTCCTTGAGAAAGTTTTAAGTCCGTGTCAAACAGGACTAAGTACTGTATAGCTGCATTTCATGCTCAGGAAACTTTTCTAGGAACCAAGGTCTTTTATGGGCCCATTTTTGGCTCCCTTTATTTTGACTGCAGAAACCAGAGGCTAAACAAAATCCTTGTAGACAAACTCCCAAAAAAGCCCTGGTTTAGAGGGGCTACTTTTCACATTACCCTGAACTTGGGGTGGGGCTTTCAGCACTGGACATTTCTGATTTGACAGGTATTCTTTGTTTCTGTCTTTGTTTCCTTCTCAGACATCGCTCAGGTTCAATCTCCACTGTAGCTTGTAACATCTGTTAATTTCAGAATTGTGCCACAGGAATATTTGTCAAGCGAATAACCCCATCTGACAAAGGACAGCCACTGCTGCATCTAGCCTACGTGACAAAATAAACTTCCTAATGACTCAAATGTTCTTATTTACATGCTGTGACTTGTGCATTTACCTGACATACAAATAACTAAACTGTCAAGTGAGATGCAGCGGGCTTATAAATGGATACAAACATGGAAATGTATCTGTTTTTGGTGCCTCTACCTGGGTGTAGTGAGTGTGCGCAGCACCACGAAAGATGCCGTTGTAACTTCTGTCTAAAGTGTGACTAGCCTGTGGCCAGCAGCTAAAGGGACTGCTAACTATGGCCGTCTTTGTGAGCATCATCTATTTGATGATGATGATTTCTTTGGACCAAATAATCTATTTTTGAGTCTTAATACAGGGAGGAAGACCTAAAGGCTTTAGAAGGCTGATTGTAACTGATAGCTCCCAAAATGTTGGAACATCCCTTTAATGATTGATCCCAACACCCATAACTATGACACAGCTAGAATAAAACATTTCTGTAATTTTCACCTACAGGGAAATCAAAAGAAAAGTTTCACTGTAGATCGTTTATCGGTACTTTAAAAAAGAACATCCCTTTAATATTTAGCAAGAAAGTTTCTGTTCTCAGTACAGAAAATGTACTTGTAATTAAATTCATACCACAAACTTAACTGAGCGTCAACAAATGACAATAGTTTGCAGGGAGTTGTCTTATCCTGCATTACTAAAGTCAGGCTGAACATTTTCCACTATCATTCACAGCAAATCTCATCAGTTCCACTTCTCCGTCTGTGCAGCAGTTGAGTCAACAGCTCCAGTTAAAATGTGTGTTTGGATGTCAGCTTTCTTCTGGACATCTACAGTTCCTCAAGGGTATTGCTATAAATATGAAAGAATGCCGTCTCAGTTGGCGGGCCTGCTTAGATGCTGGTTTGCTCTGCGCTGCCACGTCTTTCTTCTTACTTTGTTTTAGCTCAGTGCCAGCTGAAGAGAGCGCCTTGAGTTTATTTCAGCAGCAGCATCGCAGGCTTTTAAGCATCATATTCGTCTTGGTGGTTGTTGAAAGTCCCCCTGTGTGCTTGTGGTTCTGTTGAGGCAACCGACTGAGTGGATGTGGGAGCTGTCTGGCACTGTTTCTAGCTGCTTCTGAGCACACAGAACAAAAAAAAAGAAAAATATATATTTAAAAATAAAAAAAGAAGTAAAAGTCACCAGAAGAGGTTTCAGGTTAAAGCCCAGTCTTGTCACAGCAACACTTGTACATTCACAAAGACACCAAATGCATACAATATGTTCATTTTCCACTTCACGATCACAGCTGACAATATACATAACTTAAAAAAAAAATCTTTGGCTAAAGATTGATAATTTTAAAAAAAAAGGTTCACTGCACAGTGTTTTGTCCATAAACACGGTTTTAACCATGTTCTTTAATTTTATTTTCAGCACTGTTTTCTAACAGTATGTTCAGTTTAACTGTATGAATTTAATTCTTAAGACTTCCTTTTAAAAGAAATGCATCTTTAGGTATTTGTGTTTGATCAGAAATGTAGTATGGAGTAAATATAGAACATACAGTCATGGAAAAAATTATTAGACCACCCTTGTTTTCTTCAGTTCCTTGTTCATTTTAATGCCTGGTACAACTAAAGGTACATTTGTTTGGACAAACATAACGATAACCACAAAGATTGCTCATAAGAGTTTTATTTAAGAGCTGATAGCTTACCATTTTCCATGGTTTTCTTGATTATAACCTAAATCACTTAAGTTTTTACATCAATAGTTATGGTGTTGTACTGCCAAAAACACTGCTTTTATGCATTCAGTGTTTTCTTTTCTGTCTGTTTTAGTCACATGATGACGTTTAGTGGTACCAGGTATTAAAATGAACAAGAAAGTGAAGAAAAAATGGTGGTCTAATAATTTTTTCCATGACTATATAGAGTAAAGTGTTTGTACGACGTGTGAAACATTTTGTAGGCCCTACAGAAGGAACAACATGTCATATGAGGCTGTAGACCATCAACCATTCATCTCCTTTGAAAGCATTATTTGTACAGCTTTATGATGTACAGTATCATTTAAAAGAAAGAGTGCGTAGGCGAGCTGTACTAACAGCAGCGTGTGCTGTCATCCTTAACCTCCCTTGTGTTTTCCTTACTCCTCAACTCTCTCCTCAAGAGCCAGACCAACGAGGCTGGGACGGTCATGGGGGTTGCCTCGGGTCAAGGAGACCAAGCCACGAGCCAGGAGCTCCCTTCTCCCCACCCAGACCTCCGTCCTCCTCCTCCCCCACCCACCCATCATCTTTCGTCTCTACCCGCTGGCCAGGGCCAGGATGCAGCAGCAGCACCAGCCAAGAGCCACAAGGGGAAAGCAGGAAAAGGTGAGCAGTCAGGGCTGGTGTGATTTAGAAGTGCCAGGGTCACGGGGTTAAGTCCGCTAGAACAAGATGCGGCACGTTGGCACATGAGAGCGCTGCAACTAAGCTCGAAGAATGCAGCCCTCGGGCTTAGGCATGTGCGTGGAAGCAGCAGTGTTGGGTGGATGTACGGGGTTTCAGGTTCGGCGTGACCTGTCAGGGCTTCTCTTTTTTCCCCATGTAGTTCAGTTACCTTAATAAAAATTCTGAAAAGCACATCTACGTCTCTCCTCATGAATATGCACCTATGTTTCAGACATATTTGAGCACTTAGCTGGCTTCACATGAACAGAGAGGCGTGTTCTTTGCGTGTGCATTAGTGAACTGCTAACCCGAGGCCGCCCGTGTGCCTTCACACCGCTGACCTTTCTGCTCTGGTGCAGCTACTGTTCACACAGTCTTTTGGCGTTATTAATGGTCATATCATACCTAAGATGTCCGTCATCATAACAAGTAATGATACATATTTTATGTCTTTGACGCACTGACTGCTCATGGAAATAACTCTCGATGGTGTGTTGTTGCTGATATAATTTTTTTATATTCATGTTTGGCTGAGAATTGATAACTTTGCATAATGAAAGAAAGGGAACATGCTGAATTTTAGCTGTCAGCCTGAGGATGCTCCAGTCTTTTGATATACAGGCAGAAATGGAAATTTTCCCATGATTATAATTGACACTTCCATCATTTTGTTTACTTTGTTAAGTCAACTAACAAATTGGTTTGGATTTTGCAGGGAGTCAGATTTTGTCTCAACACTACCAAAGCTGTTTCTGAGCATCCTTGGATCTGAAACTTTTAAATTTATTCAGAGTGCATCTGCTCAGTCCAAAAACGTTGTTTGCAGTGTGCTTGAATCTTAGCGGAGGTAGTGCATCGGGATCAGCAATCCAGTCCAGCATATGTTGTTTGACTTGGCAGCCCAGTTAAATTTCAATTTCAATTTAATTTTTTTTTTATTTGTTACAATGTCAGTTGTCTCTAGGTGCTTTACAGAGTTCAGTTTCTCCCTGTAAGGTCTGTCTTCTGTCTCTCTTCCCAACTCCATATCTCCTCTTATCCAACAAATCTGACCACTTTGATCAACTTTTTAATCAAACTAAGCCAAAGCCAGCCAGGCAACAGTATCAGCAAGTTCACTCAGGTGTTCCAGGCAGGACATCACTCCCATCCCTACATGCAATCTGGCATGCCTTACCTTCACTCTCCTGAGTCACAGTATGCAGTGTTTTAATGTAACGCCAACCAGCATATTGGGGACAGTGTGGGGTTCAGTGTCTTGACCAATTGAACTTTTGGGATATTGAACTTCCTGTTCCAACTGAAAGACAAAGGGCCTGAGCTCCGTCTGTAGTTGACACGGTGCCACTGAGGACCTGAAGATCTCCTGCATTTTTCTGTAGGTTTTCCCAAGTCTTTTCATATCTGTACCACAAACGGCATCTTTAAATTCTTTTTTTACATTTTACTAACATCAGTGTCTCCTTTTTTCCTCCAGCTAATAATCGATATTGAACTGAATCCTTTTTGGTTCAGCCACATCCATAAACTGCTGTACTGTCTATTATCAGCTTTTAAAAATCAATGACTTGCCTGGCAACCGGCTGATGTGTTGGGGTGTACCGTGTGTGGGTTAGGTGGGACGAGCCAAGGCCCGTCTGTAACACAATACTAAACTATCTCATTGCCTCATGGTCACGCTGCATAGCTTTCAGCAGCGTAAGACGCACACATTCAGTGTGCAAACAGGCACACACAGGGAGGTTTGTGGCTGCACACTACTCTCTGTGTGTATTTAAATGTTTGCCTCCTCAAGTTGGACAAGATACACAAATGTTTCAGTTCTTTTTTTTTTCCCCTAGCTCTCATAAAATAATAAAATAAAATAGAATACAGCTGTAAATTTAAATGGACAGAAAGGCAGCGTGGGGATTATTCGTCAGAGTGTTATCTCTTCTGGAGAAAACTGGTCGTCTGATCACAACATCAGCAGCATAATGCATAAACAGACCGCTAAGCTTGATAGCTTGTTTGTATCCTGTCAGTATGTGTCAGCCTGCACTAATGTCAGTGACAGGCAGTGTTTTGAATCCTCGACAGTTGCTGCCCAGCAGGCATCCAGCAAGGCAGTGGGAGATGTTCAAGCCTTTCATCTTAACCTGTGCTGCCTGCCTCTCCATGCCTTATCCACTTTCAAATAAAGCTGTGTAGTCTGAGTATGTCTGAATCAATACCTGGAGATCTTCAGTACACATGGACACACCCATGTTTTATTAGCATTTGTAGCCTTTCAGCTCACATTAAGCGAGCTGAAATGAAATGGATCCAACAGCAGTGGAGCAGCCCAAACCTGCCTTAACACCTGAGGAATGCATCCGCACAAAGAAGTCGGCGACTGCACTAATAACCCAAGATGTGTGGAAGCAGCATGCAAATGTGTGCAGGCTTCAATACGGACACTCAGACGTTTGTAATGTGTATGTGTTGAGAGGTAGATTGATCTTAAGCTTAGAACGTCCCAATAACATATATAACACGTCATCTTTAAATTCAAGTATTTTCCATTATTTTTAACAATCTATCTCAGACCAATGAGCTGGTGTTGGTTAGCGGTTTTGGACACCGTTTGGATACATTATAAACTTAAATGACTTGCTGGCAGCTCCTTAAGTATAAATCTAGTCATTCGCAGGTTGACAGTTTTATTTGGGTATCGGCTACAGGCTTAAAATTTTAACAAAATGGGTCATTTTCCTCTGCCTGTGCAGAAAAAGAAAGAAAGAAAAACCTGAAATACTGATTGATCTGACCACAGTACACATTTCCACTGTGTGCCGATCCATCCAGATACCTGTCCCAGGAATGTCAGCTCTGTCCTCTCATCTCGGTTAACATCAGGCTTATTAGTTATTAGTAGCATTTGTGTTTTAACTCTGTTACGTTGTGCTTGACTGAGGTTACCGACAGCACTCCTCTGTCGGTTATATCAGCTATTTCTGAATGTTTCTTGATGCATTGCTGTCTGAAGATCAGAGATCACAGACAACCAGCTTTGCCTTGTGCCCTTTGTGTACTTTACAAAGACCTGTTTGGTATCGCCTGTTGTAATAACACACACACACACACACTGATGTCATTACGAAAAGACAACAAGCCGTAGATAAACAAACATCCTCCATGGGAGATAGGGCTTAGTAACTACACAGACCTTTTACACACAAAAAGCTCTATAACAGACTGAAAGAGAAGAAAAATCATGAAGAAGCATTTACTGACTTTTTCAGATTTGACTGAAACTGACAAAGGTTTCGACTGAATAAATATTCATGTTGTAAATGTTAGTCATATAATTTTTTATATTGCATTTTGAATGCAATATGTCCTCCTTTAACTCGTGAGCCACGCGTCAGGTGTTGACAGTGATCCACTAATAGAATTATCCTCCCTCTTTAAACAGTCGGGGAAGAAGGGTTTTCCTAAAAAAGATCTCAGCTCCCAGAGAAATGGTTAACCTGGATTCACTGAGGATTGTCGATAATCTCAGGAGCCTTGTTAAAACCACATTATAGCATTTACAAGTGATCCGTTGAGTAAAAGAGTCAACCCTACCCTGACCTTTGACCTTCCCATTTCAACTGAAATGCTTTAAGCAGCTTCAGATGAAGCTTCTGATTCTGTTGTCACACCATTTATTCATTTATTGTGTTTTGGGAATGAGCCAAGTTGAAATCTCCCTCAGAGCATTTAAACAAATGAACCCAAAGTGACAGATGTCGAAGAGCAGCTGTGTCAGATATGTGACACGTGTTTGATCATCTGTGAAATGATATGCTCCTCCTTTCAGCGGTGATTGAGAGAGTGGTGCTGAGAGGGATGACGCACAAGTCGGAGGACTCTGATGAATTCGTGTTTGAGGTGGGCTCCATGTGAACGCGCACGCATAACGATTTACTCGAATCCTGTTCGTTTCTTCTTCTTCTGAATTTCTCCGTGTTTTTTTCCCTTCCTTTTAATTGTCGTTCATCCTTGTGCTCCATCTCTCTCATCCTCCCCTTCTCTTCTCTCCTCCTCAGGCAAACTGGTCCGATGGGTTTGTGTCATCTGTTGTCAGAAGTCAGCAGGAGGTGGCAGAGCTGATGACCCAGGTCAGGACTGCTGCTGAAACACGCTGTACTTCACATGACTTGACTGCAGTTGTTACTTTTAGAAGGAGAAAAAAAAAATCTTTTAGCTACTTGATGAGCAACAATGAGCCTGAAACTCTGCTTAATCATCTGAATTGCATCAAATTGATTGACTCACACTCAGTCTTCAGTACAAATGTTCCAAGTGTAAATGATAAAAACACAAATAAATTCATTTATTCATTATTTTTCCCCTCTGCTCCTGATCAAACTGTGAAACACAAATTCAGGTTATATATTTAAAGCCGCTTTATTCATGTCTGTAAACGGTATCATGTGCACAGCTGTCATCTAACGTTGCTGAATGTGTGTCTGTAAGCTTTCACAGGTGTTTCCTGATGAAGGGCTGGAGAAGTTCCTCCCTCAGTCCTTAGAGGTAGACCCCAGGCAAGTCTCCAAACCTCACCTGTCCACTGTTGTCCTTAGCAGATGAACAATGAAGGTGTTTGTGACGACATGTGCTGTATGTTTATTATGAGGAAATTTGTGTTTGGTAGATGATTTCTTTGCTCTTGCCAGTAAATCTTATACCTCTGGAAACCCCGTTTATTTCCCTTTTAAGTGGCGTCTCGTTTCTAAGGAACATGTGTTTGTGGGATGAGCGGCAGAGCTGAGAGTGCAGGTTGCACCCATGAAAGATTTGCCAAATCTCCTCTACCAGAAGCAAATAGCTTTTTCTGCTGCTGCCTCTTATTTGCTGTTGTTTGGTGGATTGAAGTCTGAGGAAATGTGGCATACTGGCAATTTAGTTATTTAAATCATATCAGTTGATAAACTTTTGAAGTAATTTTTTTTTAAACTTAATAATACTCTAACTTCCCTTCGGGGATCAGTAAAGTATTTTTTGATTAAATTGAGTTGTGCTGTGAAACAGCATTCAAAACAACTCAAGAGGGTTTTACCAAATGGCAACCTTTTACTTAACAATTTTGCAGTCATTTAAAAGTTGCAGATAAATTTCCGCAGCCGGATGAAAATATCGAAGAGTCTCGTTTGAGTCGGGGTGCGTTCCCGTGACCTCAGCCGTTAAGGTGTGTGGCATCAACTGGAGCAAATTGGAAGTAGTCTTTTCAACATCTTGGCGTCACAGAAAAATCAAACATGTTTAATTGTATTGTAGGTATTTAGTCAAGTTTCATTCAAACTGTGTTGTTCCTTGATGCTGTCAGTGTCAGCGGCTCATTTTCATCCTTATATTCACAAAGGAATCTAGTTACAGTCGTGTTCACAGTGACCCCACGTCACTGCAAAATCTCTGGCATCGTCTTCAGATTTATGTGTGCGCGGATGTTATACATTTATCTTTCAAAAAATCCTTCCAAAGTTTGTAAAAAAAAAACAAAACAAAAAACAAACAACGTATGGTAGGGGTGTAACGGTACACAAAACTCTCGGTTCGGCACGTACCTCGGTTTTGAGGTCACGGTTCGGTTCATTTTCGGTACAGTAAGAAACATAAATGCAAAATATAAATGTGCTAGTTGTTTATAACACACTTTTGTGCTTTTTAACAATAGGAACATTAGCCTATACAAGGCTAGAATTCTGCTCAAAAATATAAATACAATATTCTAAAATGTAGATATTTTGAAAAACAAAATAAAAATAACATTGGCTCAGACTTTTGCTCAAAAAAAAAATCCATCTGATGTGCAAAATTGAACAGTTGCAACACTGAACAGTTTCAAGTTGTTAGTCAGATTAAATAACATGAATATGGCTCAGGGTGTTTCTTTAAAAACTAATCTTTTGATTCTTTCATAAAGTCCGGGTATGATTTTCTGGCTAAAATGTGGACGAGAAGGTAATTGATATCTGGGCTCAATTACCTTTATCATGTGTTTGAAGCGTTCTCTACCACTGATTAGGGTGTTTGTGTGCACGCGCGTCGCCTTGCCTGTTTATGTGGTGACACGCGCCCAGTCCACACACAGAAACTCGCGCTGGCTGTGCACTGAGCCCGGCAGAGAGAGAGAGCGAGAAGTGCGGCTCGCGAGGCAGACAGCAGCCAAGTGATGGCTTCAAACCTAGCGGTTTGAGTGCACGTGTGTCTCAAAATCACCAGAAAAAGTAGCTAGATTTGTCGCTAGTCGCTTTTTACAAATTCAGTCGCTAGGGGGGTCTGGAAAGTCGCTAGATATAGCGACAAAGTCGCTAAGTTGGCAACACTGGGTGTGCGCACAACTGCGCATGTGCGGCTGCAGCGCTCTGCTCCACGACGTGCAGTCCTCTACTTAATATGTCCGTGTGGAAACTCGTTCGGTACGCCCCCGTCCCGAACCAACCTACCCATACCGAAACGGTTCAATACAAATACATGTACCGTTACACCCCTAACGTATGGTATTTGGTCCAACTAACTCTTTAACAATCCAATGTGGAGTTAAAATGTATGTTTCCATTCAGGTTCTCTTGGGACATTGTGTTTAGTCTGTTAGACATTTGCCTTCGCCAATAAAATCCTCGCGAAGCTTATTTGGCTTTAGTCGTTTACTTTTTAATTGACGTGGAGTCTGTAGAAGGAAACCCGTCTTCATTTGTGTATGTTCTTGTTCACGTTTACAAGATAAAACTAAAATGGGACCCGTTTGAAAGACATTGCTACAATGGTACTATTTTCTTTAAAAACACTGCAGGATATCTTTAATCCCTCCACATCCATTGATCCGTCCTTTTCTTTTTACTCACCCTTTGAAATTGTGAAGCAAATCTACATCTGCCCTTTCTCCTCAGGGGTCCTAGGATATTATCATGTTAATTGTAAAAGTGTTGTGGAGTTTCCAGTTTTTAAATTCAGCTCCTCATTTCGTTTGTCTCCCGTCTGCTCCTCCCTCACCCAGGTGTTTGACAGGCCTGCCCTGCCACGTCCTCCAGCACCACAGTGTCCAGCTGTTCTTCACCTCCAACAGGCCTCTGTTGCCCAACTGTCCCTCTTCTCCCCCCTCCTCCATACCACATCTACCGTCCTCCCTTCCCAGCACTCCCATAGTCCCAACCTGCCCATTCATCTCAAGCTCTGGTAAGTCTTTCTTGTCGCTGTGCCGTGAGCGATACGATTGTAAATGTAGAGAAATAAGAGGTGACATAAACCCTGGCCTTCAGAGGGGCTTAACAGTTTGAGGCAGCAAAGACTATAAAACAAGTCAGTCTATATATCAAGGTCAACATGGATATAAAACTGGAGATATCTATTCTCGGAGGCACAGAAAGGAGGTGCCAGGGAGGGACATGCGAGGACTTCACGCTTGTGTTCTGATGTTTGGGATGAGAGAGAGAGGAGGTAATGGAAAGGACAAGGCTGCGAGTCTGAGTCTGAGTCTGGGGTTGGTTGCAGAGAAGAGGTGAGACAGCAGGCAGGATTTTCAGTCTGTGATTTTGGAGGTGTTGGAAGGAGTTGGCATGGTCTATTTTAGTCTGGTGTGGGAATTCAGTTTGGCATGTTTGTGTTGGGAAGCCTGAGCGTGGTGACCTCATGTTAGTGTGTGTGTGTGTGGGTTTTGGATCTACGAGTGTGACTTCATCCCAGAGAATATTTATAGCCCCCAGAGCAGCAGGTTTCTATGTATGCTTTCACTTTTTGCTTATGTTTATTTCTCACCAAGTGTGCTTAAACTCACAGGCGCAACAGTGTCAATGTGTCCAGTTTGTAATGTACATTCACAAACGTGCCTTCATCAAATCGTGGGCCAGTCCATCCTGAATACGTTGAGCCGGGATATGATTCTTTATCATCACGTGTTTTGATGTGTACAGGGGGGTGAACAACACTTAAACAGCCTGGGGCTCATTTCAAGGAGCTGAACAATAATTTCAGCTCTAGCCAACTGCTTTTACACTGTGGTCCAAGACTGCATCTACATTGGAGTGGTTTTATTCTAAAATCTGAAACACCTGGAGGATCTTTTTTTAAATAATGAGCATCAGCCAACACTTGAGACCTTCTAGCTGATTAACTGGGATCCATTTGTTCAATAAATGCTTATAACTTAAGGGAATTTAGACATCTTTTGAAACTATTGTATCTTCAGCCCTACATATCAGCCAAAAAATGTAGTTATGCTGATTTTCTGAAAATCTGCATCAACCACAGAAAATCCCCCAGCGAGGGACAGGAGGACAGTGAATAAACTTCTGTCAGACTTGGACCATCCGTCCACCTGCTTCATGACACACTCCAGAGGCAGCAGAGCTCCATCTCCTAAAGACTCATGCAGCTCTGCTGCCTCAAAGAACCCTTCAGGAAGTCTTTTCTACCCTTCTCATAACACTTTACAGTAGTTCTACACTTTCTACACTTTGTGTTGCACAATACCTGCACATGTACATATATTCTGACTTGCACTGCCAGAGTTTTTATTAAATTAAAATCATACTACTTATATTCTTCTTTTTTTTTCATTTCAGTTGTGTGAATATGTGTATATTATTCTAATAGTTGTTTGTTTGTTCATTACACAGCATCTGTATTACTTGTCATTTTTACATTCTTGTCGTACCTTTTATGATTTATTGTTTATATATCTATATATTTTTCTTTTGTTTCTTTAAATTTATGTTTCTGAATATTTATCAGTTCCCTTGTGGGATAAAGTATTCATCTATCCATCCCTCTACCCATCCATCTATCCATCCATCCATCCCCTACCCATGCCTCCATCCACCCGGCCCTCCATCCATCCATCCATCCATCCCTCTACCCATCCATCCCTCTACCCATCCCTCCATCCATCCATCCATCCATCCATCCCCCTACCCATCCACCCATCCATCCATCCCTTTACCCATCCATCCATCCATCCCTCTACCCATCCATCCACAACTCTACCCATCAATCTCCCTACCGATCCATCCCTCCATCCACCCATCTACCCACCCATCCATCCATCTATCCATCCATCCATCCCTCCATCCATCCATCCATCCCTCTACCCATCCATCCCCCTGCACATCCACCCATCCCTCCCTCCATCCCCATCCATCCCCCAGCCAGCCCCCCATCCCAAGCCCCCTCCCCCATCCAGCCCATCCAGCCAGCCCATCCATCCCCTACCCCAGCCCCTAGACCTCCACCCATTCAGCCCTCCAGCCAGCCCCCAACCCATCCCCAATCCAAGCCATCAATCCATCCCTCCATCCATCCATCCACCTACCCATCCTTCCCTCCCCCCCAGCAGCCTCCATCCCTCCCCCACCCTCCATCCGCCAGCCATCCCTCCATCCATCCATCCACCACCCCTCCCACCCAGCATCCCCATCCCCCCCCATCCATCCTCCCACCCATCCATCCATCCATCCACCTACCCATCCCTCCCTCCACCCATCCATCCATCCATCCATCCCTCCTTCCCTCCACCCATATAACTTCTGTGGTTTAATGTGGATAGGCTAAAATATAAACATTTGAAAACAAAAATATAATTGTGAGGATTTGCCACACGATTCACTCTTGTGGGTCAACGTGCATCCTGCCCTGACTCACCAAGCTGACCTTTACCAGGAGATTTAAAAAAAAAAAAAAAATAAACAACAGACAAACCTTAACGACGGTGTAAACGACTTCTTACTTTGTTGGACTTGGTATCTTCTGTTAAGCAGCTACTTCCTGCCATTCAATAATATTTCAATATTTCTTATAATGCACCCATTATAAGAATAATCTGCAAAAGAGATCATTTCCAGCAGAGTGGATGCTCATGGAAGATGATGTAGTTTTGGATAGAAATGTATCCTGACACCGATCGGAAATGCTACCGGAGACATAGATGGGTTGATACGGGTGCTTTAGACGGGAGCATGGACAGAGCTTAGAGTTCTGGATAGACTGGGCCAGTTTAGTCTGTAGAGGTGTGAAGCATCACTCCTTGCTGAAGTGTTGTGGCTGCTGAACCGGCCACAAACGGTACCACTGGAAAAGTGCTGTGACATTCCATGATCTGACTCCCAAACAACTCCACAGTGTTCAGTTGTCAACTCTTTGTCAACCCAGATTTTTTCTTTTTAGGCCCTTTACTCTGTGTTTTTCTCCTGTGTGACAGGGTTTAATGCTCTTCCTCGTCCACCCTCAGACTAATTGACATATTTATAAAACTACCCTCAGTCTGGCTCCTATCGCCCCTATAAATCCTTGAACAGAGCAGGGAGTATTATAGTCTCCACTCTTGGAACGCATACCTGTTGTCCGTCCCTCATGCTAATACTGAACTTGTGAAAACGGCGTTGGAGCATGATGCTTCCTCTACTTGGAATCAAATGTTAAATTAGGTGAATTTCAGTCTGTCTCAATAAATTGATTTAGCTCAAATCAAAGCCTTCAGTGTAGCTTTAATGAGCCACCAGGCTTTTGTTGACTGGTTGTTCTGATGATGGTGATGGGTTTTTTTTTTTACAGGTCTTGGCTGTATGTTGCAGTACAGAGGAGCTAACAGGTAAGAACTTTTTTTTTCCTCCTCTGACTTTTTCTTCTTAAAACCCAGTGCAGGGATCCAGGTGTAAGCTAGAAAACAATCTGATGAAGCCTCTTGTTCAGTCTTGTTTTATGCACCTTCACCACACGTGTTTGCCATGAAGAAGAAGAAAAAAAAAAAAACTAGCTTTCCCAGTTTCATTACATCCCAGATTACTCACCTTGTTATGCAGCTGCATTCTTGTGAGGCTTGTGAGACCACAATTGCAAAGGAATCCATCTCCCGAGGTTCCAAACCATGTGTCTTTGGCAGAGGTACATTTTGTTCGTTTTGTTTTGAGCCAATCAGCTCTTTACACTGGCAGCTGCCAGTGTAAAGGTTTCAAGTACTGCCACAGTCAACAATGGCAACTCTGTTGTTAATGTGTACTTACAGCAGCACTTACAGTATGGTCAGAACCAGGGAGGATTTATTTATTTATTTTCCACTGAAGGAAGAACACAATATAGAAACTGATATTTAAGCCTTTTTCATGTGAAAAAGATGAGTGGCTTCAGTGGAATATAATTAATCGGTTGGCTCTGCTCCTGTTCATTTGATTCTGTATAGTTAGATTGTGATGGGCACACTCTTTCCCTTTCCAAAGGCGTTCCTAACCACAACTTTAAAAAATGATGTTGCATCACAAACTCTTGTGCAACAAGTTAAATCACTGTAACGCCACACATTCCAGTTTTGGTCAGTAGAACTAAACCTTCAGTATGATAACATCCTGTTCTGTCTCAACTTCAGCTGGTTCACAGTGTTGCTCACCAGATCCAGTAAAATAGAGATGAGTCTTTGCTTTTGTGTGGGAATTTTTTACCAAATGTCGATCTCTTACATGTCCTGTTTTGAACACTTGAGCTTTGCTTAGAAAAGCTTCGGGTTTATTAATAACCCTTCTAATTTATCTATTCACATGTAAGTAAAAGGTTCTGCTGTATGAACTGTTAAAATCGTGTCATTCCAGTGCTTTGCATTCATCCATCCTGTCTCTGCACCAACACCTGCTCTATTTCCACACACTCAAAGATCATGAAGGGAGTTTGGTTGAATTGTTGCCAGCCCTGCAGTGACTCATTTTTAAATGAGAAAAACCTGTCACAAAAAGTCAAGTGACCTTTCAAACAAACTTTTGCAACTTTCAGAGGAAGACAGACCCAGCTCAAATCAAAGCATCCATAAATGACCAATTTTGGCTTCAGTACTTTATACATTATCTTCTCTTCTAGTTTCCTTTCACTTAGTGTTGTCCTCAGAAAATATCTCTGATTCACTAATACCGTACAAGTTAAAAGGCTTTTACACGTGAAAGCGTTGTCAAAAACCAGAGCAGAGGCAACAAAAGTCCCCTCGACTCATCTGCAGCATCTGAGGAAAAACACACATACAAAAAAAAACTATCATGCTGCTATGACTGTTCGAGACTGCAAAGTACAATCTTCATATTCCTGCATGCGATGCCATAATTTTACAGTGCAGAACGGAGCAGTGTTTTTTTCATTATTGAGTAAGGTAAAAATGTAAACAAGCAAACCACAGAGACACATTGACAGTCACTACTAATGTTCCTAAATGTAGCCTGAGATTTTTCTACAGGAGTGTGTCAGTCGTTTCCTTTCGATAGTAATAATCTGAGAGCACTGAGTCTTTGAAATCGCAGCCATCATATAGAACAATCTACCAAATGAGATCAGGGAGGCTGTTCTGTTTCATCTGTCATAACTGTCTTAAAGAAATGTATTCTGGCGACGATGAAGATTTGTGCCCCGCTGACTGTCTCTTCACTCAGGGCGGTGTACAGGTGGCCAGTGTTCAGCCAGTCGTCAGCACCCACAACTCCGTCTTGACTCGCTCCACTCCTCACCTCTCCTCCCTCCCCCATCCCCCTCCTCTACCTCCCTCCATTGCTACTCCGATGCAGTCCCCCCAGCTGTGTTCCCTGTCTCCCCCCATGCAAGCCTTGCCCACGCGGAGCTCCACGGCCGGCACAGGTGATGCCTCCTCCCAGCCGCATCACGCTCAGCCTCACTCATACCCTCAGCCAGATTCCCAGCATCACCTTCATCCACACCCCAGCGGTCAGCCCAGTACGCAGCCTCAGTCGCTGCACCTTCCCCACCCTCAGCAGACGGCCCACTCACATTCCCAGCTCCGCTCCCAGTCCCACCCTCCGCCCAGCACTCCGGAGCAGAACGGCATCCTGGACTGGCTCCGCAGGCTTCGCCTCCATAAATACTACCCCGTCTTCAAACAGCTCACCATGGAAGAGGTGGGGCCAGCAGTTTTACCTTCTGTCGTGTGTTCATGCAAGATAAATCATGAGTCCAGCTTATGTTCTGTTCAAAAATAAACCCCCCCAGCACATTTATTTCAAATATAACTGTGTTTTGACTCTTCCTTAAAGCTCCTATTTCTGTTTTCCTGCATGATTTGCAGTTCTTGGCACTAACAGAGGAGGACCTCAACAAATACGACCTTACTCAAGGAGCAAAGAAGAAACTCAAGACCCAACTTGAACTGCAAAAATCAGCAGAGTAAGCTGCAGATAACCCTGATTCAATTTGTCTGTGTTTGGCTGCAAAGCAGGAGCATTTTGACATATTTGGAACATCTGGAGAAAATCACAGGAATAGATTTTTAACAGGCTGCAATCCCAGCAATTGATCTTCCAAATTTTCCTGTGTACACTTACAAACCTCAACAAGCAAATTGAGCTAAAGAAATGGCTGTGTCATTTTTAGACCCGCAAAAAACTAGACACACTGTGTTTGGGCACATGCAAGAGATGACTGACCCGCTGCTGGTTTGTCACAGAATATAACTTGCACTAAGCGTCCATAAATTGTCAATAGTTAACCAGCTGATGGTTGGTCTCAGAGATAAGATCTACTTGAGCAACGGAAAAAAAACTAGCAAAGAACTGGGTGTGCAGGAAAATGCCTCTACACACACTCATTGTAAACCTTTGCATGTGCACGCACACACACACACACACACACACACACACACCTGTGAATATGCTCTCATTGTTCCTTGTGTTTCCATTCCCTGAATCAGCAGGTTTCCATTAGGCAGGTGACGAGTGTGTGTGCACATGCTTAAACACGACACAGAATGTGGAAAGATTTTGCAGCAGTTTTCCACAGCGACAGACATGTCTGTGTGAAAGCAGTTCAGTAGCACGTGCACTGGACAATGTCTCCCTCAGGTGGACGTGGAGAACTTCTTTTTGGTGTCAGATTATTTTTTAAGGCTTTGATTTGGGGGGTGGGAAGGTCCTCGTATATCTCACCTACCTCGCTGTAACCTGTTTTTTTTTTTCTCTCTGTTTATTGCCAAAAGCAAAAAAATCAAACATCAGCGTTTTTACAAAGATTTTTTTGTTGACTTTTGTGCCAATTTAATCCAGCAGGGAGATGAAGATGGAGAAGCGTCCCTGCAGCGGCATCGCCAGGGTGACGCCATCCAGTCACATGGGACCTTCAGCTCATCCCGGCTCCAGTGCAGGTAACAACAAAGCTTTCTGTGTTTAGATGTAAGAAGTATGAAGAAGAACTTGACCCGAGCTAAATGCTGAGCCTCACAGGATTTAGAGAAGCTGAAACTGCTCTTGAGCAGATTTCTAGTGACCAGAACTGTGCAACCGTAAAACCACTTCCATTCATTAAAAGTAGCCCAAAAGCAAAGAATACTCGCATGTGTTTAAGGTGAGCTGCGAGTGGAGGTGGACGGCCAGCCACATCATCATCCGGTGTCCACAGACAGCAGCTCATCGGGCTACTCCAGCTCTTCCTGCTCCCCTCGAACACCCCACTGCTGTGACTCCACCTTCGACAGGAGCAGAGATGTTCACAGGCGTAAGTTTTCTCATGGGACTGCTCAATTAAAACAAATTGTTGAGGGTGAGTAAAGGAAAGAAGTCAGACAAGTTTTGGACCTCATAATTGCAGCTGCCTAAAAGTCGTTGCTCTCATTACGCTCAGCTTTTTGTCTGTTTTTCTTGGTGGCCTGTAAATTATTACTAGGGCTGGGCAACAATTTTTAATCGCGATTTTTTTTTTTTTTTTTTTTTGACAGAATTGTTAATATTGCTAGCTGAGTTGCTACCCGAACTGTAAAATACACAGATTTTTACCGTTCTCAATGTCTGTTTTTAGCTTACCTGCCAATTGTCTTCCGGTTCTGCAGCAGCCAGTAACAGGCTTTTCAAAACAAAAGCATGTGAGCAACTTGCGTTAACGTGCGATAAAATAAATGTCGGCGTTAATAAATTAATGCGTTAACGCGATAATAACGCGTTAACTTGCCCAGCCCTACTTATTACTGTATGGATGAAGTTGAGGAGTGCTCAGCTGGTTGCTGTCTGCAACATCGTTGATTAATCTTTAAAAGCTGTTGAGCTTTTGTAGTTCCAACACAAAGATGGTGTCTCAAATTTAGGTGCAGAATTGGCAAAAACATTATTTTATCTCATGTTGCTAGTTGCGGAAAGTGCTTTGCTGCCGAGTCTCAACACTTTCTCTCATGAGCCACATCAAATCAAATCAAATCCAGTGTCAGCACACCGCTGTGCAATTACGTTTCAGGTGTGGCGGGTCCAGATGCAGCAGGAGGGGTTTCGGTGAAGGACCGGTCCGGCCTCTTCATCCTGAACTCCACTGGCTCCAGTCGCCCCACGGCTCAGGTTCTCCCGGTCCAGACCGATGCAGCTCCTCCTCTACCTCCATCCTGCCCCTCCCATCTCCCCTTCAGCCTCCCACAGACTCCCTACCACCCGCAGGCCAGTTACCCTCAGCCACTGCTCTCCTCGGCTTCAAACCCAGCACGCATCCTCACCTCCCCACGCAAGCCCAGGCCCGCTCCACTGTGTACCGATGAAAGGACTAAGCCGTTGGGGGCGGGCCTTTCTGCAGGCGGCGCGGGCTTTGGTTCGGGGGTCGGCGTGGGGGTGAGGTTGGAAAACCTGTTCACCGGACTGAACATTGACGGCTCCTCGGGGGTCCAGGACTCTGTGGTTTGTCGTGGCCGCGCAGGAGGAGCTATGGGCCTGATGGTGGAGACCAGTTCTGCTCTGACCTCCACATCCAACAGCCTCCACCATGTCTCCCAACCCCCTCTTCTCTTCCACCTCTCATCCTCCGCGTCTCCCTCTCCATCAGGTTGCTACTCCTACCCTCCCACCTCTTCTTCCTCTTCCTCCTTGTCCTACTCTTGCACCTCCTCAAAGCCTTGCTCTCAGTCTGGCAATAGCAGCGGTGCTGGTAGCTATGTTTCCATGGTAACGACAGGCTCTGTGCCAGTGGCCACGGTGCCTGGCAACGCTTACTACCCAGGCCCAGCCAACCTCCAGCCCTTCCCCATCCCCTTCCTCTGCTTCTTCATTGGATCAGAGTTCAGGCCACAGCCTCTCCATGTGTGTCTGCAGCTCTTGCGGTTGCTTGGGGAACTGCGGGGCCTATGGGGCGCTGCCTGGATACGCGGCCTCCGGATACCTGCAGCCGTTCTCGGCCGGGTCCCCCCTCTTTACCCTGGGTCCCCTGCTCCAACTCAGCCCCCTCATAGCCTCATCCAGCGCCGCTGGCCCCGGAGCCACACCCTTCTCCTACCCAATGATGGTCCCACCACCTCTCTACCGCCATGGCCTCGTGTCACATGACCAGCAGCAGGGCTTCGGCTTCTACCAGCCTCACAGCATCATGGGAAATGGAGGCCAGAAACGGACAGCAGGGAACCTGTCGTGTTACAACTGCGGGGGCAGCGGACACAGAGCAGATGACTGCAAACAGCCACCAGCGGATTCAGGACAGCAGGGTGAGCAGGACACATCGGTTACATTTCCTCTAAAACATGCACACACACACACACTAAACATTTAATTTTCCGCATTATCACACTGTTTGATTGTTTTGTTTCTAAATTATGAATTGCCGTTTGACTTTTAGATACTGAAATGGAGAATGCAAAGTTACTTTAAAATATGCTGTTTGAACTGTAGGAAGATATTTAAAATTTAGCTTAATGCAAGACACCAGCAGCTGTCTTCCAATTTCACATGGTGGCAACATCAGCATGATAGAAATGCAAATGTTTATTAGTTTAAGATGTTTTTCATAACAGGGATGACAATTCACACCTAATCTCAGGTTGCAGTTTCCCAAAAAAAATAGCTTTTTTATTTGTTCATTTATAGTCTGTATGGTATTCGCATTACTCTGCATTACTTAAATAAATGCGTATTACATAAATAAGAAAAAGAAGTGGTTGAGCTTCAGGGATGAAATCCTCAGGAGCGTCTTAAAGGTGGGGTGGGTGTTGTTTTTTTGCAACACTTTTTACAATATTGCCTGAAAACCTTTTCACATTTCCATTGCACCCACTGAAATAAAATGTTTGCAAAAAAAAACTAAACATTTTGGTCCAGTCTAGAAGGTATAATCAGAGAAAAACTCTGACCAATCAAAAAAGTGATCATCACTATTTTGATTGGCTGCCTAATACGTCCATCAAATATCACCCCTCCCTCCCTCCCTATGGTTCATGCAGTCGTGAATCATGTGAAGGCGTGGTTTCGAGGGGTGAGCTGAAGAGGAGGAGGCGGAGCCTTTGGGAGAAGGGAGGGAGTGTATATTTTCAAAATCTCACTTGAGTTGGATTGCTGGAACCGTTTTTCAAACAACACCTACTCCACCTTTAAGTAAAATCCAACAGATGAAAAAAAAATGTTGTGTAGTTGAGAGAGCAGAATAATTTCATTCTGTTTATTATGTTTTTATTATGGAAATTGAAATGTGTTATCTTTTTTAAATCTTCGGTCACAAAAATGATTGCTGTGTAAAAGAAATAAATTAAACAGCATCTTAGAAAATACGTTGAATATAAATAATCAAATATACAGTTGAAACAGAAGTTTACATACACTGTGTAAAATGTCTGTCTGACATTAAATCAAGACTTAACTTTACCAGTTTTAGGTCAGTTAAGATTACCAAAATTATTTCTATTTGCTAGATGCCAGGATAATGAGAGATTTTTTTAGGGCTTTCTTCAGATTCAGAAGTTAACATACATCTGCTTGGTATTTCGTATCATTACCTTTAAACAGTCTGCCTTGGGTCAAAGGTTTTGGGTTTCCTTCCACAAGCTTCTCTCAGTAGTTTACATGAGTTCTGGTCCATTGGTCCTGCTCACACACGCCTCTTCTGCTCTGCCCTCAAACTGTCTCCAGGAGTGAGGTGAGGACTTTGTGAATAATTTGGTGGTATACTTAGGGTCACTGTATATTTGTGTCCAAGCTTTGAGTTCCTGGCTGATGTCTTGAGATGTTGCTTCAGTATTTCTACATAATGTTCTTTCCTCATGACTCCATCTGTTTTGTAACGATGGTCATTATGGCCAAACAGTTCAGTTTTAGTTTCATCAAACCACTGGACATGTCTCCAAAAATGAACTCATGGGCAATGCGTCAGTGGCAACCAATGAGTTAAGGTCTTTGTCCTTGTGTGCGTTTCCAAACTGTAGTTTGTCCTTTTTTTATGTTGCTTTTGGAGTCGTTTTCTTCTTCCCCTGATCCTGAGTGGTCTTTCAGTTCATGTTGGCACAGAAGTCGTTTCACTGAGGATAACGACACTCTTATCAGCTTCAGCAGCATCTTCACAAGGTGTTTTGCTTTTGTTCTGGGGTTGATACCCACATTTCACACCAGAGCACGTTCATCTCTGAGACACAGAGCCTCTTTCCTTCCTTGCTTTTCCTCTTTTCTCCCCGCATATGGACATGCATTCCTCCTCTCTTTCTTCCACCAACAGGAGCCCAATTTCCATCGGCTCGACCGAACCGGTATGGGTTTAATGGGTCTCGGGATTCTCATGGTTGGTTGGGCATAGGTTTTACGTCGGATGCCCTTCCTGACACAACCCTCTGCGTTTATCTGGGCTCAAAAGGACACTGGCATGTGACTCCCCCGAGGCTGCATTAAATAATTCACTGACATCTCTCATCTTAAAATTACACTTTTTATTTAAAGGTTGGGTAGGTGTTGTTTGAAAAACCGTTCCAGCAATCCAACTCAAGTGAGATTTTGAAAATATACACTCCCTCCCTCCTCCCAAAGGCTCTGCCTCCTCCTCTTCAGCCCACCCCTCGAAACCACGCCTTCACACGATTCACGACTCCATGAACCACAGGGAGGGAGGGAGGGAGGGGTGGGAGTGCAATGATATTTGATGGACGTATTATCCAGCCAATCAAAATAGCGATGATCATTATTTTGATTGGTCAGAGTTTTTCTCTGATTATACCCTCTAGACTGGACCAAAACGTTTAGGTTTTTTTTGCAAACATTTTATTTCAGTGGGTGCAATGGGAATGTGAAAAGGTTTTCAGGCAATATTGTAAAAAGTGTTGCAAAAAAACAACACCTACCCCACCTTTAATGCCACTTTTCCATTTACCATTTTCCATTAGGTTTTAATTAAG
Organism: Hirundichthys speculiger; assembly: GCA_018398805.1. Classification (NCBI taxonomy): domain Eukaryota; kingdom Metazoa; phylum Chordata; class Actinopteri; order Beloniformes; family Exocoetidae; genus Hirundichthys; species Hirundichthys speculiger. The sequence goes on from JAGFBZ010002518.1 coordinate 235,485, forward strand.
ATACCATGATTCTAGTTGCAATACTTGTTTTTTTCCCATTTATTCACAATTTGTCCGTCTTCTTAATTGAAACAGTTCATTTTTATAGTGTATTTCAATGCATATATTTTCTGTGTTTCTCAGGCTCCTTCCGGCTGAAGTACACTCCTCACCCTGACAGTAAGGAGTCGGTGGACTAATCGGCAGCAGCGGGGATGGTTGAACTGTCACGCTCCCGGTGCAACTGAACCTGCCAGCGGGCGGCAGCCACAGAGCTGCAAAGGGACAAGAAGTCAGACAGGTTGCCTCTGAGAGCAGCGAAGCACAGCGACTCTGTTCAGTGATTGTCGATAAGCCGGAGGCCTTGTATCTTCAGTGGAAATTTCTCTGTGACGCAGCCAGCAGAGATGACAGCAGGACACAGGAGAAACAGACTTATGTTTTACTTATACAAGCCTCAAAGAGAGCTGGGAATCTGTAAATGCTGCTTCACATGATGTCAGAGGCAAAGTTTACAGCCTGACAAACTGCTCACAGTGTTACCTGCAGTGTTGCTGCTGGAGCAGCTTCCCAGCCAAACAGTGGAGTATTTTTAGTCTTCTGGATAGTTCTCAAACCAAAGCCACGACACGTAAGTGCAAGTACATTTCAGTCCGGCGCATTTTCTCTTAGTTTAATCAAATCCTGCTCTTTTTCTGACAGATTGGATCTCTGCACAGTCCTCTTAGAAAGGAGCAAACTAAGTATTATCCTGTTTACCACGTTTTCTGGTGGAGCACAGTCACGTTTCAGGCTCACTGCTTTCCAGCTTTTCTGCAAACTGACACATAGAGATAAGAGGTTTTTAAAATGAACCCCATACTTCATTTACACAGCTTTCCCAGTTAACGAGGAGTAGAGGTCTGGACATTTTAACTGCATCAGAGCTGATTTTATGGAGGATTCAAAGCAATAGGAAACTCTCTGATATACATGTGTTCAATAATTATTCCCATAAGACTTAATTTTCCCTCTCACATCTCTTGGGTGTAATGCTCAGGCTGCTGGTGTACGTTGTCTAACAGTTCATCTCACACAAGGACTTCAGACATCACTTCAGGGAGGCATGTGTGCCTGAGCTCTGAGCGCCTGCTTGCAAACAGATGCAAAAGCCACATCCAGTTGTTTGCTTCTCCAGATTAAACCAAAAAGAGGCTGCATTTCTCAGCCACATTCATATAAACAAAAGGAATACAAACACTGCTTCCATTCATCCAGCATTTCATTGGGACTGCATGAAGTGGAGGTCATCCAGCTGTTCATGGTTGTTTCCAGAGGGGAGCTGCACCAGCAACCTTCCAGCCCACGGTGCCTCTTCAACAGCGCTGGGAGCTGAACCGCAGCCTGTAAATGTGTAAAGCTGGATAACGGCAACTGCCATCTTGTATTGGTGATGTAACGTCACCTGCAAAGCACAGCTGTGTCCATTTCTGTGGTTCTGTTTTCTTTTTTTAAATTCACTCTGATATATCGGGAGGCATCCTCCTTTCTAACGCAGTCTGTTCTTTAAGCCGTCACATCTGCAGCCCCTCTACCTCGGAGGTAACCTGAAAGCAAAAAAAAAAAAAAAAGTGTTCATCAGAACCCGGGCAAGGACGGTATTATTTTTATATACACAATAAAAGATGGCTGTTTGAAGTCTACATCCGCGTGGCTAAACATTTCAAAGTGCCAGTTTTCTCCTCAGTTTCACTTGTCTTTTCATATTTTTGGACGTTAAATAAGGAGTTATTCTCACATCAGCAGATACTGAGCTGCCTCATTTTGTGCTTCAGGTGCACGGTCTGTGCAGAATAATTGGTGAGTTAATGACGGTTAATGGGAAGTGTGTGTTTGAGTCTCTGACTGTGGACGGGCTGCTGGGCTGGACCCAGATCAGTGCAGACACGAGGACAGCTGGTCCTTCAGATGAAACTCTATCCGTACCCCTGGAGGGTTGGACACAGGGATGAGGGAAGCCTATTTAAGACTATGAATTACTAAACATATGTAACAACTTCTGTCTGTTGTTTAAATATGTCAGCAGTGTGTTTTTTTTATATTGTAACTATAAGATATCTTTATGAAGCAGTCACTTTTTCTGCTGAATGTCAGTTTAAGTTGCAATGTGCAAATGTCCACATCGACACAGTAAGTTTTAAAAAAAAGAATTTCAAAAGTTTCATAGAAAAGTGTAAACTTTGCGTTTAATTTCATTCTTTTTGTAGATACAACCAAAAAAAACATCTTTTGCAGAATTTTAGTCGTTTGTGTGACTTGGTATTTTATATTGCCCATTTGTATTTTTACTGCTATTTGTCTTACAAATGTAAGATTTGAGGGAAAATTTTAAAAGAAAAAAATTCTGGCTTTAATCACATTGTCTGTGTGTTTTTATTTAAAAAGTTGACATGATTTCCAGAAGTCTTGATGAAATGTCTGCCGGTTTGCTGAAATTTCAATTCAATTTTATTTGTATAGCGTCTGTTACAATGTCAGTTGTCTCTATGCGCTTTACAGAGACCCAGATCATGACCCTCCGAGCAAATATCATAAACTAAAATTATAATATTAAATCCAATAAATGATAATGGCAAGTAAAAAACTCCCACAGAGGGAGAAAAAAACCTTTAAGCCAAACAGTGGCAAGAAAAAACTCCACTTTAAGAGGAAGAAACCTTCAATTAATCAATCAAACTTTATTTATATAGCACTTTTCATACAAATAGAATTGTAACACAAAGTGCTTCACAGATTAAAAACAAGCCCACTCCACCCACCAATCCATCTTCCCCAAGCACAACAACACAGACACCACCACCCCCCCACCCCCCCCCCCCTTCATCCACTATAAACAAGACAATGAGTATTAAAATGTAATATAAGGCTGGGCTCAGAGGAGGAAACACACCCAGGGAGCCGTCTGCACCAAGAGCTGTAGGTCGCCCATGGCAACCAGGACTCCTGCACAGGACACCCAGAGGAGACGTGGGAGTGACCCCCAAAACCTTCACCAGAAACCTACAGAACAGCAACCCGACAGCACCAGGCGAGCCCCGCTCCCGATGCAGAAGGCTCCCTCAGAGGAAACACTGAAATAAGCTAAAAATGATAATAGTAAATAAAAACATAAGACAAAGGCTAAATGAGGCTAAAATATAGCATTATAAAATATAAATAGGACAGTGAATTAAATACAACATAAATAAAACTGATGAATGACTAACAAATGATTGCTGAGTCAAAACTAAGCTAAAAATAAATATCAGTTAAAAGCTAGACCAAAAAGGTGGGTCTTGAGCCTGCTCTTAAAAATGTGAACAATCTCTGCGTCCCTGAGGTCCTGCGGCAAGTTGTTCCAGAGTTTAGGACCATAAAATTTAAAAGATATCTCACCCTGAGTCTTTAAATTAACCTCAGGAATTTGAAGGAGACGCTTGCCACAGGAGTGCAGGGTCCGCGAAGGTTCATATGGTAAAAGCAGTTCTGAGAGATAAGAAGGCCCAAGACCATTAAGACACTTAAAAACCATTAAAAGAACCTTAAAATCGATCCTGAAAGGTACAGGGAGCCAACGCAGCGATTTTAAAACTGGTGTAACTTGGGCTCGCTTTCTGGTCTTCGTCAGGACACGAGCAGCTGAATGTTGTAAAAGTTGTAGACCTTTAATACTCTGCTTCGGAAGACCAGAAAGCAGGCCGTTGCAATAGTCAATGCGACTGGTGATAAAAGCATGCATTAGCGTCTCCGTGTTGGCCTGAGAGAGAATAGGGCGGACTCTGGCTATGTTTTTTAAGTAATAAAAACCAACTTTGGTGATGTGTTGGATAAAATTCAGCTCAGAGTCAAAGATCACACCCAGGTTTTTCACTGGTGGTGATGGATTAAAAGAAAATTCTTGTAGTTTAGGTAAAATATTCTCTCTCAGGGCCTCAGGACCAATGACTAAAACCTCAGTTTTGTCATGGTTTAGCTGGAGAAAGTTTTCTGCCATCCAGGATGTGATATCTAAAATGCAATTGAAAAGTACCTCCATTGGCTTTGTGTCATCAGGAGACACGGAGATGTACAACTGTGTGTCATCAGCATAACTGTGAAAGTTGACTCCATGTCTCCTGATGACACCGCCAAGAGGGAGCATATAAAGGTTAAAAAGTATTGGACCTAAGATCGAACCCTGGGGCACACCACATGTGACTCCATGGACCCTTGAAGAACAGGTGTCCAGACTTACCAAAAAAAGTCCTGTCTGTGAGATAAGATGTAAACCATTTGTGGACAGCACCAGAGAGGCCAATGTACTTTAGACGATCTAAAAGAATGGTGGGGTCTACTGTATCAAACGCAGCGCTTAGATCTAGTAGAACCAACACTGTAAGCTTATGTGAGTCATAATTTAATCTAAAATCATTTAAAATCTTTAAAAGGGCTGTCTCGGTGCTGTGGTTTACTCTAAATCCAGACTGAAATTTCTCTAGGACATTGTGCTGATAAAATCAATAAGCTGAATAAGGACAAGCTTTTTTTTAAAATTATGCTTAAAAATGATAAATTGGACAACGGTCTAAAATTGTTAAAATCATTAAAATCTAAATTGCTGTTTTTCAGCAGAGGCCTCACCACCGCCCCTTTAAAGGCGGCAGGAAAGACCCCCGTCGGAAGGGAGCAATTCATCATGTATAAAAGTTCATCTCTAAAAGAATCATAAAAGGATTTCAGTAATTTCATAGGTACGGGGTCTAAAAGACATGTGGTGGGCCTCAGTGAGGAGAAAACTTTATAAAGAGTCTCAGCATCAACCAGGGCAAAACTGTCCAGTGTTTCCTCTGGTGAAGACACTCAGATGCATTTAAAACCATATTACTCCGAGGAGATAAAATATTGCATCTGATAGTGTCTATCTTCCTCCTGAAGTGGTCTGCAAAAGCCTCACAAAGAGAGTCAGAAGGCTTAAAAGAGGGTTTGTTGGAATCAGGGTTGATTAGTTTGTTGAATGTTGAGAAAAGAGTTCTGGGGTTATTCTTGTGGTTATTAATTAATTTTGAGAAAAAGTTATTGCAGGCATTCCGGATGGCTTTATTGTATATTTTTTGTTGTTCAGAAAATATTTGTTGATTTATGGTTATTTTGTTTTTCTTCCACCTCCTTTCCGCCACCCTGCAATTCCGTTTGAGTCTCTTTAGTTCAATCATTTTTGTCCATGGAGATGTGGGTTTTGTCTTTTAATGTTTTTTGTTTTCAGAGGAGCAGCTATATCTATAGCCAGCTGTAATCTACTGTTAAAATCGTTCAATAATTAAATTGCAAGGGGCAGGTACGATGGAGGGAGGGAGCCTGTTAAAAACCTCCTTAAGATTTGCAGCCACATCAGGAGTTAGGTAGCGTTTCCTCACTGTTCTGACGATGCCTCCCGTTAAATAAAAGCAGTGATGTTAAAAAACACACAGTAGTGGTCGGAGATAACCAAGTCAACAATGGAGGTCACATCTGCAGACAGGCCATGTGTGATGACCAGATCTCGGATGTGACCTCCACCTTGAGCAGGACCTGGCTCATACAGGGGGACCTTCCTGCCGAAGGCCAGCCGGGTAAAGAAAGAAAAGGGGGGAGACAGGACAGAGAGAGGAGAGCACACAAATTACTAAATATAATGACCATATAAACAAACATAAACAGATGGAGGCAGCAGCACTGGGATGAGATGGCCACAGGACCAGGTCGCTGATCACCACGCCAGTCGGCACCCAAACACAAGTGGAGGAGAACCCCGGGATGGACAGAAGATGGAACTGCAAGTCAGCATGAAACCCAGGAAACTCTGGCCTGCAAATACACAGCGAAAAAAAGGGGGGCAAAACAGCACAACAAACACAGGAAAGTAAAGAATATGGAGCACAGTTACAGTAACAAGGTGCTCCCAAATAATTATGAATGAGCTGGAGGAGGAGGAAGGGAGGAGGAAAGGGAAGGAAAAGGAGAAAAGCAGTGGAGACACCACTCAGCAGATCATGCTGGTGTCCCCCTGCAGCGTAGGCCTATAGCAGCATAGCTATGATGAAGCTGTGATTAAGACGAGCTTACTCTAGTCTTAGATACTACAACTATGGCTATAACTATTAGCCCCTACACACTATAGTTTAGACTAACTGTAGGCTTTACTGAACAAAAATGTTTTCAGTTTAGTTTTAACGATGGAGATGGTGTCAGCCTCCTTAACCCAAACTGGTAGCTGGTAGCAGAAGGCCCGTCCTCCAAATCTACTTTTGGATATTCTAGGATGACGAGTAATCCTGCACTCTGAGAGCGGAGAGCTCTATTAGGAGCATAACGTGCTATCAAGTCTTGTAAATAGCGAGGAGCTAGGCCATTAAGGGTCCTTATATGCGAGAAGCAGAATTTTAAACTCAATTCGAAATTTCACGGGAAGCCAATGGAGGGACGCTTACACGGGAGAGATGTGATCTCGCTTACAGATTCCTGTCAGAACCCTCGCTGCTGCATTCTGGATCAATTAGAGGCTATTTAGCGAGCTTTTCGGACATCCAGCCAAAAACGCATTGCAATAATCCAGTCTAGAACTGACAAACACGTGGATTAATTTTCCGGCATCACCCTGGGAGAGGATGCTCCTAATCTTAGCAATATTTCGGAGATGAAAAAAGGCAGTCTTGCAAACCTGATTAATATGCTGCTTAAATGACATATCCTGATCAAAAAGGACTCCAAAGTTTTTCACAGCTGTGCTGGAAGCCAGCGTAAACCCAGTTAATCCATTCCTCAGGTGTTTGGGACCAAAGACAATAACCTCTGTTTTATCTGAGTTTAAAAGCAAAAAGTTAGAGGACATCTAGGACTTAATGTCATTAAGACACCCTTGAAGTTTAGCCAAAGGTCTTGTTTCCTCTGGTTTCATATAGATAAGTACAGCTGCGTATCACTTTCCCCTGTAAATATGGACCAGACAGTGTTGGACATATTTTCAGACTTTTTGAGTTGGTGCTTGAGACAACCAATGGTAAGGTAGGCACATTTGTACCGCTCATTTCATACACAAAAGCAACCCAACAGTTCTTGAAAAAAGCCATTAAGATGAAAGGAATGTAAAACATTAAAGTGCTAAAAACACCATAAAAATGTAAATGTCTGGAACAAAAGTAGAGAATTATACAATAGAAAACGGGTGCAGATGTGTTGAATGAAATGATCTACAAGTGCACTCACTTCAACACAGGCGTTGAAACTAAAAACATTTTGAACTCTGGGTACCAGAAGCTGATCAGTCTCTGCAGATTAAAGGCGCCTTCCAGGTTTGTATTCAGTAAACATGTCTCTAATATAGTTTAGACCCAGACTGTTAAAATATTTGAAGATAACGTCCTTCAATTGAATTCTGTACCCTCTGAGACCCTCATTTGCAAAATTGCAACATCATTTAAAAGCATCTTGTAGTACCTCTCTCTGCCTGAATATAGACCAAAACCACAAATGGCATCGCTACAGACTCTAATCTGTAATATTGCTACATTTTTGGCAGGAAAATATTGATACAAGACAAAAGCCATCCATCGTGAGGCAGCAGCCTAAACAAAGAGGCCCAGACCTCCCTCTCCACGGCCCCTTCCTCCAGCTCCTCCAGGGGAACACCCAGGACTTTCCCAGGCCAGCTGAGAGATATAGGGCCCGATCTTGCGCCAAACCTCCTAAAGCTGCTATTAAGGGATAGCAGGTATTAGGAGGGGCGTTCCCCCACAAAGAACGCAATCTTCCACCTCCCGACACCTGTGATATTACCTGCCCAACCACTATATTATGCACATGTTATGCATGCGAGTGGTTATGGCGTTCCACCTGTTTAACCAATCAGTGCGTCAGTAGCCATTGCCTTTAAGAGCAGGTTGCGGTACCTGCAAACTGCTATGGAGCGTCTTTTCACCCAGATCGGAGCAGCTCTCACGGGCAGCTCATCTGGGACTCTGCTGTAGAGCTTCCTCCTCATCCTTCCTCCTCCTCTGCACTGATACATACATAACTAGCTCTAACTAATGTGGAGCAAATTATTTAATCATTTCTTTTGTACTCCAAGAAGTTTCAACAAACTGCTCAGAAAAAAATAGAGCCAGTGAACTTCCAGAAAAGCATTTCTTAACTAGAAAAGCACTCGGAAAGCGCAGACCTCCGCCAAGCACAACAGTTCTCCCATATAGTGATTTACAGATTGCAATAAAATCCGCCTTCTGGATCAGATCCGGATCAGCCTCTGAAATTTTATAGAGGTTTCCAGTGTCAATACCTGAGTGAAATTTTATGAGTTGTGGGCAATAATTCACGGAGATGTTGAAAAACAAAATTCCCGGCCCCATTAAGCGCATGTTACAGTCTCAAGCCGGGTTGTGAACCCACAACCTTCCACCTCTGGAGCCCCTGAGCACAACCCACTGTGCCACCTTCAATCCTCTACATAGACACTCAGATCCACCTCTGTTTCCCCTTCCCATCTGACAAGCAGCCCAGGTGTGGCACTGCACACCTGTACCTATTCAGTCATCATTCAACCAGACTCGTCTCCAGATCTTCCCACAGAAACGCCTGATCCAGCCATTCGCAGTGCCACCTCCTTGCCTTCGTCGTCCCCTGGATTGTTGGTTTGGCTGCCAACCCTCGAATCCTCCTTTTTTTTTTACATCTGAGAGAATTAAACTCTTAAAATTCCAGAACTCCCTTACTGTCTCCATTGTGGTTGCTTTAGGGTTCAAGAAACAACTAAACAACGCAATGTTATCGAAAATTTGAAAGTGATCCAGAATCCAGGATTTCTTCTGGATCACACCCAAAATAAAATCAGTTCTTCCTTTTCACATTTCTGACAACTCCTGAAAATGTCATCAAAATCCATCCATAACTTTTTGAGTTATCTTGAACATATCCCCTGGTGCCATCCATGCTAATGGATAGGAGATTCTTCAGGTCTAACAGGCGCACACATTCCTAAGAACAGAAATAAATATTTTGTTTAAATTATTTGACACCATGAAGACATATTGAAAAGATGTTACTAACATGTTTGGTTATTTCAAATTTGCTCTTATATAATTAAAAAAAACAACTATTTAAAGCACCAACTAAAAGTAATAAGACTCACTGAGAGATGAGACTTTTATCTAATAGATTTGCAATAAAAAACAGAATAGTAAATTCTTCATCCTTAATTAATCTAAATACAATTCCATAAACATAGAACATGGCTATACTTACTTTGAAATGTTGCAGCAGATCCACAGCCTTTGAATGTCCCGTGAACTGTGAACCAAGATAAAGGGAATGGACACAACCTTCTTCCCAGAACCGCACATGGACATCAAGTTGTTTATTTTTTGTTGACTGGTTCAAACTCTCATCGAACATCAACACAAAAGGACCTGCATTGTTAACTGCAGAAATCAGTTTGTCTTTGAAGTGTGGGGCAAGTCCAAATTTTAAAATGTAGCTTGTTTTGTCCTTTCCACAAGTGAAAGATTTGACTACTTGTGAATCTGGAAACGTTGCCTGAAACAACTCAGAGACTCTTTCGTTGGATCCATAAGAGTGGCGCTGCACGGCAGTGTTCAGAGACCAGAGCACTTCTGCTTGCAAAGTCGTGTTGGAGCCAAATGCTGCTCTCAAGTCGCTATGTTGTTCCCTCTGTAATGGCCGTGCTGGAAGCGGTCACTGCTGCAGCAGTTGTGGTAGTAGCAGCAGAGTTTGCCTTGGCGGTTACAGCAAAGAAATTTGGCACAGTCAACTGCTTGCTTCCTTTTACCGCCTGATTTGTGGTTCTCTATTAGCATATGGGATTTGACGGCATTTACACCTATTGTGCAAAGCTTAAAGACCTTTTTACACACGCTGCAAAATCCTTCTCCAGGTTTACCGTCAACGGGTTTCGACAAGCTTCCAAATTGTTCCTCCTCCAGCCACTTTTGCTGGAATTTGCACTTCCCCATTTCTTACGTTTCTTTCATTTTCTTCACAGCATGTTGCATGTTACATTTCAGGTGTTGTGGATTTGTGCACAGGCCTTCTTCTGCTTCTTCTTCTTCATTTGTTAACGGCGGTTGGCATTCCGGAGTGTGAATCAGACTTTATGCACCGGCCGTAAAAACCGGTTCCGTATGCTTATCACACCAATATACTTTCCGTGCAAAATTAATGTTTATATACTAAGAATAAATCGGTAATATTTTTTTTCATCAAAAATATTTTTATTTTTAATGCCTCTGGTAATCGAATTTAACGCTTTTTAATGCCATTTCAGGCCTTAATTTTAACAAAATTTATTTAATGACTTTTAATGCTTTTTAATGACCCGTGGAAAACCCTGTTATTAAAGCTTGTGCTATTTTTCCCTCCTTCGCTTGGAGCATTTGTCACAAATAACCAGCGAACTATCTTCTTCTGAAACTTTAACAGTAACACTAGTAACACTGAAACACATACATAGACAAAAGAAAATAAATAAAACAAAAAATAAAAAGGGAGGGGGATAATTGTTTTTAGTGACCTGGGTGCGAATTAGTAAATCATCAAGATTTATAGATGCATTTAACTATTAACAGTTGCTTTTCTTTGAATGGATTTATGTGAAATTAGAAGAGCCAGGGGGAGGTATTCTTATCGCGGTACAGTTGTCCATTGATGTACAGTCAACCGCCACAACAGCCCTTTTCCCTTCCTTCATACTAATACTTTTCCCTTCCTAATACTAATCTGGAAGAGAACTTTCCGTCTGTTGAGGATTTCACGTGGAAACTAATCGTTTAGTCCAAAATCCATTCCCTTTAAGTTTCTCCGTGGCGCTGCACATGTAACTTCTGCATTAAAATGTTCAAACTTTGCCACAATGGGACGCGGACGTTTGTTTGCTGGGCTTTTATAGCTGATCCGATGAACTCGGTGGAAGTGAATTTCCTGAATAGTTTCCGTAGGGATTTTAAGATAGGTAACCATAAAGTCCTTGATCAGCTTTTCGGGATTTTCGTCTTTTGTTTCCTCTGGGATGCCGGAAAAGACGAGATTGTCTCTCATGCTGCGCGACTGTAAGTCTAAGATTGATTCTTTCATCTCCTTGTTTTCTTTATTTACGGTTTCAAGTTTATCTGTCAGCGCTGAAACAGAGATACGTAGCGAATTCTTTTCTTTAGTCAGCGCCACTGCTATCCTCTCTTGGCTGAACTCCAAACTCACTCGTAACTGCTGGAAATCTTTGTGCGTGATTTCAATCAGTGCGATCCTGGAATCCAAGCCTGAGAGCTTCTCCTTAATTGAGATTAAGATGTCACTAACTTCAGAGCTGGTAGGCTTTTCCGGAGAGGAGTGGGTAGAAATCCGATTCTCGGCTCCATTTGGATGGAGTAGGTTTAGTTTTCTCCATTATACTTACTGTATCGATATCAGCTGTAACGCAGAATCGGTTAAAGAAGGCTTCAATGTAATCCTCCAAATCTTCCAGGGTGATATGTTTTAGCTGTTGGCAGGTGATGAGGTTTTTTTTTTCCCCCCACAAAATAGTTACATTATTTTAACTTGCATGTGTCTTTCTAGCAGCGGCCTGCCATCTTGGATTTCTTGCACTGGCGGTCCGGTCTCGCGATCACAGGTGCATCACCAGTAGGCATTTGCCGATTGTGCTAGTAAAAGTAGCATATTATGCTAGTGGCAGTGCTCGTTTTTTGCCCAAATTATGCTCGCTTTTCAAAATTATGCTACTTTTTAAAAGAATTATTCTGTGCACGAACTTCACAACTCACAAGACAAGTTTGAAAATGTATTTTATTAACCCTGGCCTGACGTTCTGGGCCCGGTTGTTCAAAACCTGGGTAACTTTATCCGGTGGTTAGGCCTATAGACCTTCTCGGGCCAGCCCCCCGGAAGTACCCCGTCCGCCATTGCTGGAGTGTGCTACACTTTCGCGACACTTTCATGGGCTCGCAGATTAACCAGTGTTTTTCTCTTTCTACAAATATATATTTTTATAATGTCGAGTCGTTCAAGTGGGAATACATGATCCGTCATAAACTGTGCCAACAATGGCGTGAAAATTCAACAATGGAAGAAGAAAGTATGCGAAATACACAAGCCTTTACTGCACGAAGACTGCCTTGTTTGCAAAACAAGAAGTTAGGGAGACGTGGGTGAAAAATATCAACAGAAAGAACTTTGTTTCAAATGAATACAGCCGGGTGAGTTTTCGTTAACATTCACTCTCGTACTACTCATAGTCTCGCTGAGAGTCCCGGACGATTCTGGCCGAAAGAACAGCAGTATGAGGCTACTGTAGCCCTCGGCACTAGCACAAGCCTATAAATCAATGAATGAATGAATGACTTAGGAGAATGATTAAATACATTAAATATAACATTAACACATAGCCTAATTTACCGCTAGCGTTAATGTTACAGTAGCATAATCTTTATGGCTTGTTGACGTTAGTTATAGCCAGCGTTGCATTTTTCACGCATTCCCACAGTTTTTAGTGTTTGGTTATGGGAATAGATCATGCTATTTCCATAACCAATCATTAAAAACAGTGATAAACTACCTTCATCTGTAACTGGAAGCCACTGCCTAACATCATCAATCCAAGACATGTCTGTGTTAACAGTAACAAATGCTCCACGCTGCTGTGTTTGGGTTACTTGTTGGAGCACCACACACTCCAGTTATGGCTGGGCCACTAGGGGGCACATGCCCACAATTTTTAAGTCGAAAAGGTGTATACGGCGGATAAATCTGCTATCCAGCGGATAGTTATCCAGCGAACAAAAATAGGTGGCACAAAGCCTGGATAGTGTGGTGGATAACTATCCGCGGATAGCTTGCTAACCATCGCGTGTAGCACAGCGTGACACAATTTGTGCAAGGTTTTGCACTCAAATGGCCTCCAGTTACCATGGTTAAGTATGCAAATTTCGAGTAAACAACGAACTGTGCGCTGGGTTTCAAAACAAATAAAAACAAATACAGTGAAAACTAAACCATGCAGTTTCTGACAGAGCCCTGGATAACAAATTTAACATTGAATAATCTCGCTCGTTTCTAAAACGCAGTCCGGCTTGACTTCTCTAATTTGTTCTCTAACAGTTAATTAACGCTAGTTATATAAGGAGTCTGGGACCGAGACACAGACTTCCGGTTCCGTTTCATCGAATTCCCGCGGTATCTCAACACAACTAAAAAGCAATCACAAAATAGGAGTGGAACCAACTGTTAATTGTAATCTATCGTTTTTAGTAGCTGAGATCTTCGTTTTCTTGAATTATTCTAAAATTGTGCTATTAAGACAAGAAAACATACGGATTATGCTAGCAGTGCTACTTTTGGAAAAAGGGCAAAAATTATGCTCAATTCCTCAGATTATGCCAAAAATTATGCTAGCACTATTGGCAAGAGCCTTATCACCAGTCTCCAGCAGAGCCCTTCCACTTTTTTTTTTACTGATTGATGTGTCTCTGGGTTTCATGACCCATGCTTGCTTGAATTTTTTTTTTTTGGGTGGATAAGGATGATAATAAAGGACCATAAGGAAAACATACTTTTTTTTCCTCATTTTATTGTTTACAAAATACCAACATAAAAACATAGAGGAGGCTGTGTGATACTGCTGTGTGTGTGGACGTGTGCGTGTGAAACAGAGGAGCAGGCAGAAAAAAAAAACAGCTCTGAAACAAAAGCTCCACCCCTCCGTTACAGAGTGGCTTTCATAAATCAGGAAAGAACAGGTCACCTTCATGTACTGCAGACAGCAATAGGTCGAGACATGTCATACCAAAAATTACATTAAATAAAAAGAACCAAAAAAACGTATAATACTGCGATATAAAGCAGCTAAATGTCCATCTGTTAAGATGATGAGGAGGAAGAGAGGGAAGAAGAGGGGCACAACAGCACAGGGACTGTGAAGTTCTAAATGCAGACAGGTGGGATATTTAAGAGTGCACCCCCCACAGTTACAGTCAGACACGATGCTCATCAACCTGCTTCTGAGTCACTTGCTGCAGGATTACTAAGGAATAAAGAAATGAGGAAGATGAGGACATGGAAAACCACTCCCCCCCTCCCTTTTCCTCATCAGAATTTACATAAATACCATCATCCTCCATTCACACATGCAATCAGACCATGCTCATTGTAGTGTGTCCAAATCAGCTTGGTTACACTCTCATTAGAACCCTTTTTATATTTAAACTGCACACCAAGGCATTTTATATATATATATTGCCTTTAGACATATAAACACACACACATATGTGTGTGTGTATATATATATACACACGCATATATATAGATACACACACTATGCAAACTACAATCATCTGTTTGAGGAGCAAAGCAGTTTCCAAACATCATCGCACTTAAAATGCTTTAGGCTACAAGGCAGGGAAAGATTAAAATGTAAAAAAAAAAAAAAAAAAAAAAAAAGACAAAGCACACCGAAGACAGACCAGTAAGGGAATGTGACGGTAGACGCAGCGGAGATGAGCTGATAGAGAATCTTTTCTGTTCAATTTCAAAATTCCCCTTGAAAATTAAAAAACCAACCAAAAGACAAAGAAAAAAAAAAAAAAACCCAAGGTTTCATCTGCACTAAAAACTTCCATTAAAAACGTGAATCCAGACGCCTCCAAACTCCGTTTTGTTAACTGTCTGATGTATGAACATTTAAATGTTAACGCAGATGAGCGGCGGAGCCTCAGCTTCACGTAATATCACTTCTGCATACACATATGTGCATATATTCATATACACATATATAAACGTACACACAGCCAAGGAGGCACGCAAGCACTAAGTTACTGCTACGTCTACATGAACGTGACAGCAAACAGAATTTAGGATAACAACGCAGTGACACACGCTGCGCCTGAGGGATTGTCAGATTTGGGGGGTTTCTCTACCTCAACTCTGCTGCGCCGGTCAACCCTTCTGGCTCTATGCTACTGGGGGAGAGCGGTGTTATAGAAACAGTCTCTCTGCTCACTCCAGCCATAATATTAGAGGCTGCACACTCTACCAATTTGAGCCGAGACGTTATAAGATGCTGTGTTTAAATCAAGCAGTTTCTGTCTGTGTTTTAGTTCTTAGAGAGAGGTTTGTGGCGAGAAACATGGAGGGGGGAGACTAAAAACTACAACTGTCCGACCACAGGGCCACGTGGGAGAAGAGAGGAAGGAGAGAAGGCTGTTCACTGGGTGGTTGCTGTGGCGCCGAAGGTCTCCTGTGAGGCATACACCATGTAGAGGAAGCCATCTTGGTCCTGCTCCCGCTCGTACACCTCAGAGATGGCAGCCGACACGGACACCATGCTGTGGCCGTTGACCAGCAGGAAGAAAGCCTGGTTGGAGTTGAGCTGGAGACGCCTCCTGGTGGGGGGAAGGGAGACAGAAGAAAAGATGAGAAAAGGATAGTAATCGAAAAGGAGAGGTCAACAAAGAGAGGCATAAGGAAGGGGAGAGAGAGAGGATCAAGAATGATGAGAACCAATGAAAAGGGGAACGTGAGGAGAGATGGAAAGAGTAAAAAAGCAAAAAGCTACAGGAGGACGAGAGGAGAGAGAGAAGATCTGAAGACATGAGAGAAGTGAGAAGATAAAATAATGGAAAGAGGGGAGCAAAGGAGACTATGCAAGAGAGAGAATGGAAGTAAATGAGCTTTAAGGGGGGAACAAGACAAGGAGAGACGAGGAAAAAAAAAGTCCAAAGGTTATGGGGAAAGGAAGAAAGGAAAAAGTGGAGAAGATGTAAATGAGTTAAAGCTTTTTAATGGGAAAATAATGAATAGATGGTTGGAGGAAGTTAGGATGAGAAGAGAAGAAGAAAGAGAAGAAATGATCACAAAAGAAAGCTGGTGAAAATTAAGAGAGGAACAACTGGAGGAAAGGAAATGAAAGTGAAGGACAGAAGGGAAGGATGGAAGGTGTTCGGCTGTACCTGATGATCTTGATGAGTTCGCTCATGTTAACGTGGTCTGGCACCAGGAACTTGGTCTTATCCAGGATGGGAAGCTGTTTTTCTCCTTTATATCTCTCAATGATCACCTACAGACGGGAAACAACAAGAACTCATTTGTTCCCTTTAAAATTCACTCAGGTTACATGAACGGCGAGCTAATTCTGAATATGACAACCGCAGCCGACACCGACTGACCATCTCCGCTCAAATCTGAGATCTAAAAAGGAAACTCAAGTCCTGCATATCAGGTGGTGTGCTCTTAAAAAAGAACAGCTCTCTGGCTGTTTGTGAAGGTTAAATCCACAGTTATTGACTCCTTGACCTGCTAGTGACAGCTTGACCTGTTATGAACAGGAAATGGCAAATCAGGTTCAGATTGTTTTTTTTTTTGTTTTTTAAAACACCACTATAGTAACTGCTTTTTCCATTTTGTGTGATGTTAAAAATAAATAAATAAATAAATGCATTATGCGTTGCTCTTTTCACAACTTCCTCCTCCTGTAACAGCCGGCTCTTCACCGGGACAAAACATCTCAGAGAGACCACAACTCATCCTGTAGTGGGTTTAGTTAAGGCAAATCCAGTTATTTGCATTTGTGCATGTTTGGACTTGACAACATTTTCATCAACGACAGAGAATTAAGTTGTTATCAGTTGTGGAGTTAGAACAGGTTTTTAGTGATTTTTTTTTTTTGCACTGCATTTTTGGGGCAGGTTTACAATCAGGGCTCCATGACGAGGAGCTGAAGCTTCAAAAACTATGTCCAGAAAACATGTTGCTCAAACTGAACGCTTTATTTGACAACATAAAGGAATTCTAAAATAAGTAAACACGTGTCATTTGGATCTGTCATGTTGTCATCTTCATTTTAATTAACAAGCTGGTTTCTTTAACAGTCATTTCCTCTGCTTCAAAGTTAAAGCTTTTACTATGACTGTTGACAAAAATAATCAATATTTATTATTAAAAGTGCAAACCTATTTTCAGTATTTCCTTGCGAACCTTGAGGCGTATTTATAGTTCTGTGCAGACGCCTTAAGCTCGGCTCATGTGGTCCATTGTCATTTGTGTCGATCGGTAACTGCACCACCAAACACTAGGTGGCGGTGCAGGCTTCTTTTCTGGAGCTTCCTCTTGTCTACTTCGTGTATAAATAGCTCAGGCGTAGCAACGGAGCAAATAAAGAACATCTGAAGTGAGTTGTGGGCTGCTGAATGCTGAGCAGCAGCACAGCAACAGGGTTCACTGAGCAGTTCGTGCCCCGAGTAGACTGACAAAGTTTGAAATACAGCCTCTCCAGCTGCTGTGACTGAGAACTCAGTGTTGGAACCAAGCAGCAACCACCCCACTTACAAACTGAAGCCCAAACAGGAACTAAGTTTTTTTTTTTTTTTTTTTTTTTTTTTTGCAGTTCTTCTTCTGACCACTAGGTGCTGTCTCCAAAACAGAGCATGTTTAAATAGCCAACTTTGCAGAAGAATTTGACATATTTGCAGCCTGGTACGAAAACTGGTTTTGGTGTCTATAGTTAGATTTGCCCTCCATCACAACTGTACGGAGGGTGAATTTACTTGCACCACTTCAGATACATTTATATTAAGCAATTAATCTGACAAATCAGATGCCCAGACGTAATTTCACGTCATCACTGAAACAACGTTTGAGACCAGAGGTTACGCTGTGAAGGCCGACAGCTGGGATGACTGACTGCAGGTCTGTCCATCACAGACGCCAGTCTAACGTGTGGGCTGCCAGAGGACGCTGGGCTGAAAGAAACCGCTCACAAGTGGATTTATGCTGGAACCTTCAGTCAATGAACCTGACCGACCCCTCTGCTCCCCGCCTGGCCTCAGCAGGCCTCCGAGCTCAACCACGGAGCTCCGCTGTGCTGAAGTCCAGCAGCACTTGTTTGCTGGTTGCGTGTGTGTGTGTGTGCGTGGAGTTTGCGTGTTCTCCCCGTGTCTGCGTGAGGTTTCCTCCCATAGTCCAGAAACACGCATCAGTCAGGCTAACTGGTAACAATAAACCCCGCCTTAGGCTTCATTTACATGAACTATAATGTAATTAGATTTATAGGAGCAATTATGGGAATATTAAGAGTAATCACAGGAATAAATTGGTCGAATAATTACATCGATCTAATAAATGTGTATGAGAGAGTGCCGTGAGTGGTTCCTGGACTATAACAACAGTCCAGGAACAACACCTCATACATATCTTTATTTATTAATTAATTTTTTGGGGGGGAGGGTGGATATCAAAGGTAATAATTCATAATTGCAATGCTTTAGATTAGTCATAAAACACAGAAAAGCATGCCATGCCCACTTTAAAGTTTAGCAAATCATCACTTGGAACTCGGATATTAGTTTGTTGCAGCCAGGGCAGGAATTTCACAGCGTAGCCCTTCTTCTTGGCCGTGATGCCCTTCCGAAAATTGATGCTTAACGGCCACTGTGGCCTTGGTGCCCTGATCTCTCCCCTTCCTTCGGCTATCATCAAGTTTGCGCCGTAGTGCCCATCGGTAGGCCTACCTGTATTAAAGCTAAACAATCAGAGCAGAGGCGTGTCCTACTGCGGGATCCGTCCATAACTCTACCGCACAGCATCTATTTCCATCAGCGTTCTGTCTGTGGGATAAACAGCACAACGATACCATGAAGACGACATTAAAGGTAAATGTTCAAAAAGCCATCCGTTTTCTGGATCAAATAGCTTGTCATTGAACATAAGGACTTTAAAGATTGAACCCAAGACTATGAAATCGTAATAAATCGCTCCCAACTTTGAATTGATAAAGAGTTGCTAGACTCGGTTGTAGCAGTAGCCTATTAGCCTCCCTGAGGGGGACCTAGCTATCCAACAAGCTATATCAACACTTCTGTAAATCTTTCATGTCATATCTTGTTGCTATAACCTACTAAGAATTTTTAATGTTTCAATATCAGACGGAGACTGTCATGTCTCGCTACTGTAGCCTTCTGAGCTATGGTTGCTAAGGCAACCCAAGTAAACGGTCTCCTGCAATCAGCTGTTTTATCGTAAACTAAAGCCTTCAAATAATTCCTTTTCTCGCCAAATCAACTTCTCTGTCTCTCTTCTATGTGTGCAGTCCTACTGAAGCTTTGCTTGTTAGTCTTCATTTCATCGCCAAAATCAGGATGTCATTAAATCGTATTCGATTATAGAGAAAACATCTGTGACTAGAAAACACGTTACACATTTTTACTTGATAGAGATATTAAAATGTCAGAAAAATACATGTGTACTGCATTTAGGACATGTGCATCATACATAATTAAGTGCTTTACCAAGCATCTAAAACATTTCTAACTTACTAACCAACTCTAAATTTGATCAAGTGCTTCGAAGTGCACTGATGTCCATTTGGAGGGAAGGGAGTGTGAACGTTGCAGTGGCTCGTCTGTCAGCCATTATCATCCTGTCACCCCGTCTTCTGCTCCCCAAACCCCCACAGGCTTTCAGTGCAGTGACGCCACACGTCTGCCTCTGGTTGGGACACGTACGGTACTGTGACATGGCAGTTTGTAACCCCAGGACAGTACACAGGAAACGCACATAAGGCGAGGCCTTACATGAGGCAGCAGATGGGAGCTCTGCTGATACTCTATCTCACAATAATAAAAGGAACTGGCGAAACACAAGGTGTGCCAGCGTTGACTCACGGTTGCTAGGAACCGCTAGACAGCTAACTGATTGGCAAGCGCGTGCACGTGCATTTCCCATCTCTTCTAGAAACAGCTGCTAACCCAGTCTGGTCAGTAAAGAATGAAAGAGAGAAGAGCAGATAGAAGAGGCGGAGAGCCCATGAAACGATGTTTAGAACTATGGTTTCAGCGTTCAACCAGGAAGCGTGCGGCAGCATCTGCTGCTGCAGGAAGCTCGTCTCGTCTCTTTGCTCGTGCGACTGTGCCCATCGGACTCGAAGTGCAAGTTTCAAGTCCAGCGAAAACGCAGGTCAACTCACAGGAATTTTGTTCGGGTGCTGCTCTCGGATCAGCCTGACATCTTCAACTCGCTGTTCTGTGGGAGGGGGAAAAGAAAAGAACAGGACATTAGGAGGTGTGACTATGAAATGAAAGACTATGAAAGAAAATCCACAAACAGAAGAAAATCAAAACAGCCGGTCCGGTTTAATTTGCATAAAGTCTTGTTGCACGTTAATACATTTGTTTATCACATGAGGATACGTTTCAACAGGTTTGGGAGGTTTTGTGTGTCTCGCTTTGCAGGGAAATCGTTACCGAAGGCCACCACAGCTGAAAGCAGACTTCTGCTGTTTTTACTCTGATCTACGGCAAAGCGTTAATGTAAAGGAACATAATGAGATTACAGTCCAGCAGCTTAATAATAAGTAGAACAGAACATCTGGTATTTAACAACCTTCTTAGTGCAATTAGGCTCTCAGTGGAAACACAAAATGAGCTTTCCAAAAATCCACTCGTACTGTAAAAGCATCGCTAGTTTCTTTCTGTAAAAAAAAAAAAAAAAAAAAAAACGTGAACATTTTTCTTTTTCAGAAAAGTTCTCTTCGGGCCTCGTTTCCTCCCGTCTGTCTCAGATATGTCAAATCTGATCTACACTATAAGTACCAGAACCCAGGACATGTGCAGCAGGTCCTGGAGAGCCATTCGTTCTGTAGAGCATTCAAGGCTGATTCACTTCATTGATGTTTGCTGACACACAGCTCTGTCATGATCTCACCAAAGCATTTTAGTCAGGCTCAGGTCTGGACTTTGGGCCATTTCAGCACCTTGATTCTTTTTTTTTTTTTCTTTTTAGCCCTTATGCTGTAGATTTGCTGATGTGTTTGGGATCATTGTCCCACTGCATGATCCAATTTCAGCTAAGCTTTAGCTGTTGGACAGATGGTCTCCATGAAGGTGCCACATTACTGATTTGTGTGCCTGCAGCTGAAGCACACTTCCTCCTTTTCTGAGTGGATTGCGCACTAATCTGCTCCTTAAGGCCAGGCCCCCACAAAAAAAGGCTTTGAAAAGCTTGAAAATGAGAGAAATCACACATGAAAAATAATAAGAACAAAACAAAGAATTAGCTATTCCGTTGTGCGTGGCGCGTCATGCCCAGTCAGCACACGGCACCTGGCTCATTACAAAACTGACTTTACACAAATGAATCTGCAAAAAACCTGTCAGTGTCAAACCCAACATGTGGACAGCACACAAGGGGAAATAACTACAATAGTTTGGACTGTTTTTGTCCTGAAAATTCATGGAAAAAAAGGTGACAATGAAGTTATGGAGACTACATAAAACTAGGAGTGTGAGTTTGTGGAAAGTAAAATTTGTCACAAATGAACCAGATTTATGTTTGAAGACAGCTTGATTAAATCAATTTGAAATCAACTGTCATTGGTAAAGGTGCGTCATTGTTCAAACACCTCCCACCACAGGAACATGTAATCAATGAATCCCTATCAGGGGTCTCCAGTCTCGATCCTCGAGGGCCGGTGTTCTGCAGGTTATGCATGTTTCCCCGCTTTAATGCACCTGATCCCATTAATGGCCGCCATCATCTAGTCATCAAGGTCAGCACATGTCTGTTAATGACACAGTCACTTGTATCAGGGTGTGGAGAAGGAGGGAAACATCTAAAACCTGCTGGACACTGGCCCTCGAGGACCAAGATTGGAGACCCCTGACCTACAGGATGATTAGAAGCTGGCCCCACAACTGGGACCTAAACTGTCCCGATGATCTTGTGGTGCACCGGCCAACTTTAGACAGAGGCGCAGCAGCAACAATCTATCGGTGCTTGAAACCGCACTTGAAAATCCAAACACCACAACTAGGGAAAATCTTCCTATTGATTGAAAAAAAAAGCCCCCGCAGCCATAAGCAGTGGGCATTTTTGGGTGGAAATGCAGCTTCATCATCAGATGGCTCCTCCTCTCCACAATGAAAACTCAAAAAGGTCAACAACACAGTTTCAGATCAAGTCTTCTATACATGACTGAAAAAAAGAAAAAAAAAAGTACAGAAGTACACACATCAGCATAAAACTCCACTGCACTTTAAACTGCCTGATCACCTGGTTCCAGGTGGATGGGTTCAAAGGTCTGGACCCAGGCAAGCGATGGCAACATTAGCAGCAACGCCAACAGACGGTCAATGTGGGTTTGGTTTTATGAGGAAAAAAAAAAAGGCCTCTCCAGTTTTGCTCCTAGAATCCCAAAGACCCGTTTGGTGGAGACCGTTAAAATGAAAATAGTGGCTGTTTGTCTGTGAGAGCTAAGCAGTCCCTTTACTGTCAGCTGTCAGAGTCAGGACGAGCGGTGAGCTACTGCTGTTCAGTCTTGTGACCTCCCACAAGCAAAATATTTACTCGGAAGACAAACTGAGTGCCCACTGTAAGAATGTCTAATTCAATCACCTGATTAAATGCTGCCGCCAAGTGTCTGTTTTCCTGAGGAGCCCACTTCCATGATGAACCAGAGGAAACCTATAATGTCCCACGATAACCTTTCAGTCAGGAAAAGGGAAGCTCTAAATGTGTCAGTCTCTCGTGACCAGAACTAGACACAAAAGTCCTCTGAGTCATGATTGTTCAAAAAAAGGTGGAAAAAAAAAAACATACAAACTGGGAAGCAGTTGCCCTAATAGCCTCTGGGGTTTTTTTTTCCTTCACATTTTTTCCATTATGTCATAAACCAGGAATTATTCAGTAATTCCGCCCAGGGCAACTGGAAGACGCCATGTCAACATATTACGTCATTATACAACATATAGTATGTATGTATATATATATATATATATATATATATATATATATATATATATATATATATATATATATATATATATATATCAGCCCTTTAACCCACAGTCAGACACATGTCGTCACTCTGTAAGGACAAAGAGATTAAATCAAATAAAAATCATCAGCCAGGAGGCAGCCAATACATAAAAATCATTTCTTCTGAACTGATACTATGTTAAGCCTCACTGGATTACAAGGTTCACTTGTGCAAGTCATCGAAATCCAGTTTATCAAACGTGACATGATGTTTCTCTTTGCTGGTGGCCTTCACATGCCAGTGTTGTGGAAATTTCTATTGCTCCATAGATCAGTTATTCTTAGTCCTACCAGGAAAGACATCCTCCATGGTTGCACGCAACTTCAACTCATTTCTGTTGAGGGTTGTTTATTATTATTATTATTATTATTATTATTAATGAATTCACCAAGGTAACCAAGAAGCATCATAACCCAGAAATGAAGAACAAACCATACTGCATGACACAGGATAAAAACCACTAGATAAAAGCTAATTATTTATTACATAAATGTACCTTGCTCTATCTGTTAAATAAGAAGGCACTCACTATATTTTAGCATTCACATTATAACAAAAAAAAAAAAAGTAAAATGTATTTTCAGGTCAGTCGATCTTTGTAGGTTTCTGACACATTCTAACACCTGAAAATACATTTTAAATCATTTTTAAACGTCACTTTATGCGTCGTAATCAATAGTTGTCCACCATTTTAGAGGTTTAAAGGGATTTGTATGGCCTTGTGATTAGCTGTATGAGCTCAGAAAACATAATGAAACTACAAATGTGCATGAAGGATGTGGCCTACCCGTGCTAACATAAATGAAACTGATGCAAACAACCTACGCGTTTTGGGGCAATTTGCAATCGTTTCAAGCCCTTTAGATGCCTGTTTTCTCCTCCAAAAAGTGTCCCATCCCCCAATCCTGCAGCTCTTCTCTCAGCCCTGCATTTCGACACCACTTTGTTTTTCTCCCACTGCCCTGATTCAAGTAAACACTACAGAGGCAGGCCCGCCGTCCCGATCCTCCACTGGACCGCATCCATGTCAGCGTCTTGTTTTAGGCCCGGGCCTTTGTTTTTACATGCTGGACTGGCTACAGAGACACAGATCTGAGAACAGCTGCCTGACGAAATGAACGCTGACACTGGCGAAATAAACACAAATAAACTGCTACGTGACCTCTTCAGATTACCGCCTGGATTCACCGTGTCGCGGGGCTGAGGAGAAGACGACAGTAGCGTTATAAAGCACGCGAAATGGCGAAGCTGGTTGTAAAACGGTTGATAAAATAAAATAACATAACATAACATAACATAAGCACAACTGACACATACCGAATGTCCTTCTTTGTTTGAAGGTTTTCTCTGAAGGCATATTGCGTCAACGTCAGTTAGTCGGCACTGGATGACAAAGGGAAAACAATATAAAAAACTAAAAACGATTTAAAAAAAATATAAAGTATGAGTCGCCGTCGCAAAGCTAGCTGCTCGGTAAAACTGTCGACAGAGTTTCGGGTCGTTTGACGTCGTCGCTTCCTTCCTCAGTCTGTGTGCTTCTCACAGGACGAGCTCGAGCAAGCAAAACAAACCTGTCAGCTGACCTCTGACGTCACGCTCCGCCCTCCTGCCCACCACTTTCTAATGTTCAGCCACAAAGGCTGAACAAAATCAGTTTATGGCTGAAACTAGATATACGTTTTAATGAGATGTCTAAAGCATATCTGTTAATAAAATAAATAAAAATAAATAACTACAAAATGAGATGGAAAAATTAGTTTAAAAAAAAAAAAAGGTGGGGATGGTGAATGGTGTTTACTTACTTAAAAAAAAAACACAAACAAAGCAAAACAATATAAATATGATCAATAAATTTAGCCCCAAGATTTCAGCCCCGAGCTGTAATTGGCTACAGGAGAGATCACTGTAGACACAGGAAGGCTGGATTACACGCAGGGCAGGAGTGGTTTAAGTTAAGTTTGAGAGCAACAAGTGTAAATCCAGTGAATGGTCACACTGCCAATCATAACAAAAAGGTAATATAGCTAAAACCAGAGGTCTACATTCACTGCATAAAGAGACTCAACCTTTTTTTTTTTCTCAGTCTGACATTAAATCAGACAAAACCTTTCCTGTTTTGGGTCAGTTAGGAATTACCAAAATTATTTCTATTTGTCAAATTCCAAAATAATAAGAAAGATCCTTTTTTAGAGATTTATTTATTTCATACTTTCTTCAAAGTCAAAAGATCAATGTACACTAAGATTACTATGCCTTTAAACAATTTGGGACAGCCCAGATGATGATCTCATGGCTTTGAAAGCTTCTGATAGATTAATTGACAACATCTGAGTTAATCGGAGACACACCTGTGGATGTATTTTAAGGCAAACCTCAAACACTCTGCTTCATAACATCCTGGAAAAATCAAAAGAAATCAGCCAAGACATCAGGACTGGTTTATCTGTCTTACAGCTGCAGAAGATGCTGCTGAAGCTGCTAAGAGAGTGTCATTATCCACAGTGAAACGAGTCCTGTACCCTCACAGGCTGAAAGGCTACTCAGCGAGGAAGAAGCCATTATATGCCAGATTACAGTTTGCAAATGCACATAGGGACAAAGACTGTCATTTTTGAAACATGTCCAGTGGTTTGATGAAAACATTCTTACATTTGGAAGAAAAGGGGGAATGCTTGCAAGCCTGTGAACACTATCCAACTGGGAAGTACTGGGCGGCAGCATCATGTTGCTGGGTTGTTGTGCTGCAGGAGGGACTGGTGCACTTCACTTCTCAATTGTCTTCTCAGTTTGAACCTGAGATTGAACAGAATATCACAGTATGCCAACACAAAAAAAAAACAAGTTCACTGACAAACCAAAACAACCTGCAGGTGGCGATGCTAGAAGGAGAATATTCCCGTTTAGTTTGAAGAACATTAATATAACTGTAGCTGTGATCTCCCTGCATCAGTGGATGCATACTGGAGTAATTACTGGAGTAATTTTAATATTCCATCAGTAGCACCACTGATCTCTTAAACACATGTACCTTAAGCTTTTTTTTTTTTGTCCAGGCAAAGGCTCGTAACCCAATGAAAACGAGTCTGCAACCTAAATTAGCCAAAAGAAACACAAAAGATGTTTTTATTTTTCCTGATAGGATACCAGCATCATGAATTAACACTTATTGGTAGCCCAGGCTGCTCTTTTTTTACATAAATTATCATCACCCTTGGATGGATGGATGAATAAACGAACAAGTAATGGTTAGTTTAGAACATCTCAAACAAATAATGAGCTGTTTTCAGAATCAACAAACTGATCAGGAAAGCTGGATCTGTGCTGGGTGTAACTCTGGAGCCGCTGGAGCTGATTGTACTAAAAAGAATACTGCACAAGCTGATGAAGATGATGAAGGACTCTTCACACCCTCTCCACGACACAGTGATCCAACAACAGAGTGTGTTCAGTGAGAGGCTTCTTCAGGTCCGTGGCAAGACGGAAAGATACAGAAGATCATTCCTGCACACTAAAAAAGGCTGGGTTATTTTAACAACCCAACCATTGGGTTATGAAATGTTTGACCCATGTTGGGTTATTTGTTGGGTGTTGGGTTATTTTCTGCAACCCAAGACTTGGGTCAAAATATTTTCATTAACCCAACGGAGGGGTTATTAAATATTCTACCCAATATGAGTTATTGATAACTCAAGTGTTGGGTTGTTTGGGAGATGGGGGTGTGTCTACGTCTGACGTAACTGCCTTTCTGGGACGCGATTGCATGATGACGCCGCACAGAGAGCAGAGCGTCGAGCAGAAAAGAAGCGGCAAAAGCAACAGCGACAACTCCACCGAGGCACATCTATTAAAAAGGTTTGTGTATACTTTTTTTATCTACATAGCGAAGTCATGTTATTTGTGATGAGCTTGTTTATAGAGGCTATTTAGTTGTTTTGTTTATTGTAGGGTGAGCGCACAGAACATTCTCGATCACTGGCATCCGCGGGCCATAGCAACCAGTCCGTAGGGGCAAACAACCTCTCACAGTTGCTGGCGAAGCCGATGCATTTTGCATTTTGTGCCCGTTCTTTCTGATTTTGTGCAGTTTACGATAGGGGGAAAGATGGTGAAGAACTGTTGTGTGTTCAACTGCACCAACAATGTTGCTTGCCAGTCGCATTTGTCATTTTATATGATTCCTAGCGAGGCTACTGAGCCTGAAAGAAGGACAAAATGGCTGCTCGCCATTAACAGAGCAGATGAAGATACGCGAGGGAAATTATGAGTGACCAAATCAGACTACGCGTATGTTTGTTCAGCACACTTTGTAACAGGTAAGAAATCGGTTTTTTCAAGATATTTTAGTTTTTAATTTCTATGTTTAGATCTAATATTTTGACGAAATTTTCTAGTTATATTAATACGATGCTGCGACTGTCTGATGTTAACATAGCTCTGGTGTTGGACCGGAGCTAATGCTAACAGAGAACTCATCACCCTCCCTGCTGCTAAATCATATAATTATTTTTACTAAACGGTGGTTAAATTAATCATCTAATAAACAAAGTAAACTTACCTTTGAGTAAATGTATGCTTGTGTGCTTTGAAACTTTTCCAGCGTTCAGTTGCTTGTGTGGACGAACACATAACTGAACCCACAGCTGCATTCCCCAGCGTTTGTTTTGGTTTGGGAAAGGGAATAAAAATGCCCATCCAAACGTTCTGGACACCTCGACTCACTGTTGCAGGTCCCCAGCAGCAATATTTCACCATGACGTTATTATAGTATAATATTAACACTGATGATACACATCAGAAAAATAGCGAATTAGTGAGTCCACTTTGGCTTTATACCTCGCTAAAGCCTCTGGCTTCAACTCATTCTGATATAGGTAAGCCATGATTGCCACCACAGGCACCCGTGACTCTCGCCAAAGAAAGTTAAAAAAAAACAATAAAGACGTGAAATAGCTAAAGGAACTGCGAGCGAATACAAGCTGGAACGAGCTGGATCCAATGTTGTTTGCCCCTTCGCGCTGTAACCAAGGCCGATTACATGGTTCGTGACGTCACGCTGATATCGAGAATAGGTCAAGACGAAGATTTCTGTTAGTATTTTTGATAGTTCATAACATGACAATATGAACCTTATTAATCTGTTGGTAAGAAGCGAATTACCCCCTCCGTTGTGTAGACAACTTGACCAAGACTAAAGGCCGATTTATGCTTCTGTGTCGCGTCGACGCCAAACATAGCAATGCTAGCTTGTTTTACATTTGGTTAAAGCAATTATATCGTTGCCTAAAATATATTACCTATATTTCCTCATGTGGTTGTAGTTGTAGTCGCCAACCTTTGTTCATGTTTAATATAGGGTTGCATATACAATAATTGGCAGCTAAATGTATCTAAACAGAAAAGTGCTATCAAATAGTATTAAATGACATTAAACCCACAAGCATTGCAGCTGTAAGGGAAGTTTATCCTCTATCTGTGAAGAGCTTGTTTGATAAAATCCACCATGGACACAATAGTTACTTTCTCTCACTGAACTGGCTCTGCACAGCAGCAATGTTAGCCATTTTATGAAGAATTTGGGTCCCTTCCTTCACAGGTGTTACAAATGATACTATTGAAGGCTCTGTTCTATGTAGTTTTGCACAGTAGTTCTCAAAGTTCTTCATTTCAAGGACCATCCTAACTGAGAGTGTAAAAATGGAACCAAATGGACCTGTACATATCAATTTGTTTCCATGTGTTCGTTTGGCAGTTATAGTAGCTTCATCAGCTGAGTAAATTGCAATGAGTCATGCAATTTTAATTTATTATTATATTTTGTTCTTTCTACTTTTTAATAAAGCTCCTAATGTTGTCCCCTGTTTGTTTTTGTTTCAGCTCTATGGACAACTTTGTGGAAGAGCTATTGACAGAGTGGCAGCTACCTGATCTTATTGATAGTTTTAAAGGTGAGAACACTTAAATTATTGTGGTACGTGTGCACCACTGGTGGTACTTCAGCCTCCCTCTGGTGGTACACAGAGTAGTCTAACTCTAACCCTAACCTGCATGATTTAAGGAAGTTATTTGTGGAATTTTACTTACTGTTTTGATAGCAAGATTGATACGATAAATGTTATGGGTAATATAACTTTTATATTGCCATTCCACTTATTGATTGATATCCAATTGTCTTCCTACAGATTGTTTGGGGGAACTGGCCCTGAGTCAGCTACCATCACTGCTTCCGCCAACAGTTTAT
Organism: Hirundichthys speculiger; assembly: GCA_018398805.1. Lineage (NCBI taxonomy): Eukaryota > Metazoa > Chordata > Actinopteri > Beloniformes > Exocoetidae > Hirundichthys > Hirundichthys speculiger. The sequence continues at coordinate 264,542 of JAGFBZ010002518.1, forward strand.
AAAGTTGGACGAAAGGTCTGCCACCACACAATTGAGGAATCCAGCCAAGCCTTCATTGACCGTAAGCCTGTAAGTGTCTTCATATCTAAAGGGAAATATTGATTCTTACCATGTAAACCCAACATCAATGGATTAGCATTTGGCAAAAATAGCAGATCTGCAAACTCTTTGTTTTGCAAACTTCACTTTGCAATGTGACATGTTGTGAACTTGTTGATCAGCTATTTTTGGCAAAGAGATTTGTTGTACGTGTAAAACAGTGGTCCAAATACAGAGCCAACATAGGGCATAGCCAACTAAGTTTAGAATTTGCTTGACTGCTGTTATAGAATCATTTAGAAAATGTATTTGGCTACATCGGTGAACATCAGATCTTGCTTACTCTTTGCTTGGTGGATTTATCTCTTTTTTTTTTCTTCTTCTTTTTCAGGTTGGAACAAACTTGATGGAGTACCTCGAGGAAGCAAGGGCATCAAGGCCATACCCCTATGTCCTGTCGCTGGGAAATGACGGCCACAACTCGTCCCAGGCGTTTGTCATTCTGTGTGGGGAGGCTTTGGAACAGAAGACCTTGCTTCAGGCCGTCGATGTCTGTTTTTTACATCTTCGACATCGTATACCCAAAGCAGTGTGCTCCAATATGGCAATTCCTACAGAATGCAGTCTATGAGATGGGCGGAGACGAGTCAAAGCCTGTCAAGTTTCTGCGTGCTGTAATACTTGCTTGCAAGTAAGTTGAGACTCATGGACTTCATTTAATTTCTTTTGCTGCTCTATCTTTTTTTTTTTTTTTTTTTTTCTTCTCTCTGTGCCCAAGGAACAGCTCTGGCTCTGGTTGCCTGCCTGGCTCACTAACTATTATTGCTCCTCAATGGCTGAGGACATATTGGACCAGTTTTTGTAAGCTATTTTTCAGAACACAATACTGTCTGTGTGATCATGATTGCTAACTACAACCCCTCCACTAATAGACACACATTATGATACCATCATCAAATACTGTAGGTTGGGTGTTTTTGTTGTAATAGTGAATGCATAACAATATGAGTGTTTTTGTGATGATGGTTCATGTGTAAATGTATACGTCCCCATCCGTCTGTGCCGCCGCTGCAGCAGAAATGGTGTGCCTTCACTACCTCCCACCTCCCTTTGCAACAATTATATATGGTTTATGTTCGCGTAGTTAATTCAAAAGAAACGGCGACCTGAATTGTCAAATTTTGTTTACTATCTACTTGTATGCTCTAATTGTTTAATGTTCATAACGATACATGTTCTGATCTTGAATTTGATTTCCTAAGAACACATGGGGTTTGGGTGCTCGTGGTTTGGGTCAAGGGTGTCAACTAACCGATACGGTGTGGGTCAAAAGCAGTATGTATGTGTGTCACCCCTCCTACTGTACATATGATCCCCCTTCAGCTGTTCACACATTTTCTGAGATTGCTTGATGTTTTACCAGTTTGATTGTTTTGCTACTGTCTACAGTTTACAAACTGCTAATTATTGATGAAGAAGGAAGATTTGCACTATTGCATTTTAAAAATATAAAATAAATATTTTTCAAATATAATAAAGTTGTTTACAAGTGATTATTGCATGAACTGCTATATTTGATTCATTAAATATAGGATGCATTTTAAAAGGGGTTTTAATTAAGCTGGTTACAAGATATGAGTATTCTATTAATTAATTAATCATAATTGGCAGAATTATTAATACATATGTGTAGTTGAAGTAACACAGAATTGTAATTAATTTGACCCAGCATTTGGGTACAGTAAATAACACATCTATGTAGTTAAACCAACCCATAATTTTAATTAATTTGACCCAGCATTTGGGTACAGTAAATAACACATCTATGTAGTTAAACCAACCCATAATTTTAGTTAATTTGACCCAGCATTTGGGTAGAATATTTAACTCATCTGTTGGGTTAAAATGGACCAACCCATCTTGCTGGGTCAAATTAACTACTGCTGGGCTGGTGCTATATTAACCCAGCGGTTGGGTTATAAAACAGCCCAAATTGGGTTATTTTTAACCCAGCTGTTTTTAGTGTGTGCCAGCAGCCATCAGCCTCCACAACAAGACATCCTATTATTATTATTATCAATTCAATATTATTATTATTGCTGTCATTTATTTATTGTTGAAAAAAAAGAGACGAAGAGCCCTTGCGACGGTGTTGAATTTCCCTTCTGGGATGAATAAAGTATTTTTTCATTTCATTTTCATTTCATTTTCATTTCATTTTCATTTAATTCATTTCATTAAATATGGAACATAACCATGCTATGTATTTAGTGCCTCTGGTAAAACTTGACACTTGCCTTTCTTGAACCCTTCAGACTATCTTGCACCACAATATCACTTCAACAGGTCAAAGGTCAACATGGAACATTCTTGTGTCCTTTTATGTCCACCCAAAAAAAGTCCTTGAGCTGTGAACTATCCATAAATAATATCATGAATTTGGGGCCACACCCACCTTAGTTAAGTTACCCCTAGTTAGCTATTTTAGCTAACTAGGCTCGCTGTTGCAGCCTGCCCCTAGTGGCCAGTCAAAGAACTGCAACTGTTCTCATTGTGCATCATCTTCAATCTGGAAATTGAAATGTTGGTGCTCGGACTATATAAGAATGGAGAAGCTGCAGCAATAGATGGTATTATTATTATTAGTGGTAGTAGTAGTAGTAGTTTTCTGTTATTATTTACATGAAAGTCGAATAAACATCTTGCAGCCAAAAAGGACAAAATCCAACACAGATTGAGACAAATGGGAGGCCGCTACAGGGAACTCCGTATTGCTCAATCAACAGTAACAGCAGCTAAAGTTTGTGATAAATAGAAGGACTTTCCAAAGACTTTACTGTGACGCAAGGCCAACCATGGCAAGTTTCCCTGCTTGGGTCAACAGTGTCTTATCCAGTTGTATATTTCAATTTTGAAACTGCTCCAGTTTTATTTTTCCCTTTCTGGACACTAATACAGTGATCCTTTACCAATTCGGGGTTTAAGTTCCGCAGTTAGTTATTCAAAAATATAGAATATAATTTAAAAAAAATTTAAAAATCGAGGATACATCACAGGATTTTGTGCGTGTTCTCTCACAGCAAAGAAATGTGTGAGCCAGCCTGGCCCCTTTAAGAAGGTGGCCTTATGGGTAATGATGTGGCCTTATGGGTAATGTATTGTGTGTCATAGGACAGCAGAAGAAAACAGGGTTAGATAAAAAGTGTAGTGAGCATAAACAGCAGACCAGCGTGTATAGATTTACATTCTCTGTTAACCGACAGGAGCCCAACAATACAACCTGTGTGATGTTACAAGTTCCTGCAGTGCCAGAATAAAGTGCTCGTTCCATGCAGAGAAAATCGGACTTTTTGTTTTGTTGTTGTTAGCGTGTTAGCCGCTAATTACGAGCCAAAAATAGCACAATACCAGCAGTTTGTTTACTACGGTTCAGAGACCAGAGGCTGTGAAGGTAACAGAAAGACCACAGTTGAGCCTTTGTCTTGTTTTGCTGCTGTGTCTCACTACTTTTTGGGGATTTTTAAACACATTATTGAGGCTCGGGGGGGCTCCGGCTCCAGTTTTCAGATTTTGATTTACACGGGGGGGGGAGTGGCACCGGTCCCCATTTTCGGTCCCCGAAAAATAAGGAAACACTGTATGACAAATCAGAATTTTTAATGCAGGTGGTCGATTCATTGTCTTATCTTTGCCTGTCATGTGTCACTATTCTTGGCCAATCTGTTGTTTTTTTTTGTTTGTTTGTTTTTTTTAAGATTTTGTAGCTCTAGTGACCTTACAAAGAACAAACAGGGAAGTGGATCAGAGAAAGGGGGGAAGAGGAGTGACAGGCCAGGAGTGGGGCCTGCGAGCGCTGCAGGAGGACTGTAGCCTCTGAACATGCTGACCAAGAAGAGCAGTCTAAAACCAGAGGCACAAAATAAACACAAAGGGACAAATTAGAAATAAATATAGAAAATACCCCAAAAGAAAAACACAAAAAACCCTAGAAGATGGAATATGACAAAGAAGAGAAAAAAAGACAGGCACAAAGAGACAAAGAGTAATAGGAACAGCTTTTAAGTGACACAGTAAAACAAATGTATTCATGAACACCAAAACATGGTAGAGGTAAGGTGCAAAATGTCTCAAATGAATGCAAAATGACCTGCTTCTCCAAATTACTGCAGGAGATCCTTCCTGCCCACAGCTGAAACCTTCTATAAAACTCTGAAGAGATTTAAACAATTACAGTTACAACAGTTCATCTCCCTCCAGGGCCTGATAAAGTTTTATTGAATCTAACTGAATCTAATTGAACTGTTATTGCTGCTAAGATGGATCTGCATGCTGTTGAATCATAAGACACTTTGCGTTTCTTTCTGAGTTCATTTTTGTGACATAAATAATGACATGGTTAAAATGTTGCACGTTATTGTTCATCTGTCCGTTTGCCAAACACTAAGACCCACAATGATCAGATGATTCTGATTATGCTTTTACCACACAAACAAACATAAATTAAAACAGAGGGTATTAAACCTTTGCACATGACTGTACTACTGATTTTAGAGGAACTGGACGCTTATGTTTATGCAATAATAGTAAAACATCTAATCTAAAGAGTTTGATAATCAAAATGATCAGAAACGCCGTGTAGAAGCTGTTCCTGATGAAATCCTGGCCGAGGCCCTTTACAAAAATGTCATCAAAGTCGGCAAAACCGATCAGCATGTGGTGTAAAAATAAATACATTGATAAAAAGTTGAAAAAAGTATTTTACTCTGATAGAGGAACAGAAGTTCCTTTAAACTGTCACTGAGTTTGACGTCGCGTCAAAGGAAGTCAGCTCTGAAGAAGCTGCAGCTTTCATTTTTTTCCAGCAGGTGGAGAACTGTGACCACCAGTTTGTTGTTCTCCATCCAGCCCCCTTCAGCATCCATGAAGTGACTTGAGATCAGGTTGCCCTTTCCCAGAGCTTCTGCTGCAGGAGGCCGGTGTTGGTTTAGATATCGTTCGTGTTCAGAGTTATCGTCTCTTCCCTTTATTTCCCAGCTCCTCTTGCAGAACTACTCGCGTTTGTCTGTGCACAAAAAGGCCTCCCATCACTTTGTATTTTTAGGTCGGCCATGCTGTGCAACCTTCCCTGCGGACTTCCACCTGAACCCCCCCCCTCCCCTTCCCCTCCCCCCCTTCCCTCCCCTCCCCCCAACTGCTGCTCAGTCAGGTGTGTGTGTGTGCGTTACAGGGATACATTAGTGGTTGAATGTGTGCAGGTGTTGGCACCCAACTGGGCGTGTCTGGGCCAGAAATGAAGTCAGTTCGAGATGATCTCCCACAGTCAAGCTGTATATTCGTCTCAGCGTGGTGCACGGCCTCGGGACTGTGTGTGTGCGCGTGAAGCATTCAACCCTCTCGCTCCACGTCAAACGCAGCTGATAACACACCAAGGCAGCGGAGGTTATGCTCTGTGTGTGTGTGTGAGTTTGTGCGTGCACCCACGGGTCGCAGAACACCAGCACCCTTCAATCAAATATTAGCTGTCAATATCTTGGACCGCCCTCCTTCTCCCATCGCTCATTAGGTGGTGGTGCTGTGATTTCGTGGTTCTCGCCGGGCCTCCGTCAGCTGTGTAGACGGATAAAGGGCTCATTTGTGAGATATGAAATGTTTACACTGTTATATATGTTGCATGGAGGAACCGTACCAGTGAGGCTGAGAACAATAAGAGGTGATGGATAAGAAAGCTACAAACGGGGGGATGGGTCATGTGCAAGAAAAGATGGATATGAATTCATACGGTTGGCTTCAAGAAGAAGTGACCAATTCACATGAATGATAAAAGGGTTTAATTTACATTTGTTAGATTATCCATAAAAAGGGGGGGATGGTTCTGCAGAACTGGTGTTCCTTTTCTTCTGTTGGGAATCGTTCACGTTAAAGGCTTCTTGGAGGGAACTCTGTCAACGCCTGTGTTTGTTTCAGCTCTGATTCTGTTAAATATGTAAATAATCTGGAAGCATGGGGCATAAAACAACGACAGCAAGCCCACGGAGAGAAAAAGGATTGTTGGTAATGAAAAAAAAAGCTGGCCCCTTCAGTCATCTGCAGACATTCTGTCTGCTTTTTTTATATGTCACAGGATAATGAAACCCTCCTGGTAAATCTTCGTGACCTTTTTTCACTCACCTTGTATCCATGTGATTACCTGCTGTTCTCCCTTCAACAGCCTGCTTGTATCTTTTACCAGTCTGAGGCATAAACGTGGACCACGTGACTCCCCCCTCGCTGCTCTGCTCTCAGTGATGCTCATTAATCCATCAGAGCAGAATGGGCTGTTGGTGATGCATTCATTTTGATGCAGCAGTAACAAGCTGGCCTGTTGTAGATGGATGCTTTTTGGAGGTATTATCTCGCTCTGTGTCAGGGTGGGACTGGTGAGGACTTTGGCTTTCATCTGCATCAGATGGAATAAATAAATGAAGCAATTCTGCTACGTTTGTTGGACTTCATAGGGAACATCAGAATCACTGCTCAAGGTCTTATCGCTCTTTTTAAGTTTGCTTGTTCTCCGTGTGCCACGAGTGGATTTTCTTTGGCTTCGTCTCGCAGCCCAAACACGTGCACGTTAGGTTTTTGTTGGCTGTGAGCTGCTTGGGAAGGCCCCCACGTCTATCAGGGGTTCATCACACCTCTTCACCAGAGTGAAATGAGATTTCCCCCGCAGCTTTCGCCAGAGGTGGTCACAGTTGCAAATGATCGGCTACATTTACATCGACTCAGCACACAGTTTTACCTGAACTTTCAAATAAAGGAACACACTCGAGCGTCAGGATGAACAGAGACTTTCTAGTGGTATTGTTAAATCAGCAAAAGGGAGTCGTGTGGAATAATGCAAGACGGTGTAGACTGAGAGGTGAACCGATAAGTGCAATAAAATAAAGTGCAATGGAATAAGGTAAGGGGTGGGAACGTTAATGAAGTGCATCTGATTTGCAGTTACTTACCCTCTTAATTCAGATGGAAGTAGCAGGGGTGTACTTTTCACACACTGCTTCTGCATTTTGGCTCAGTTTTATTTCAATAAATAATGACACAGTGTAGAATATGGAGTGCTGTCAAGTGCATCTAATTTTAAAACAGTGTCCTTTTTGCACATGACTGTATACAGTGGGCAAATTGTATCAAACTATTAAACTGATCCTCTGGTTTGAGCTCAGTTTTATCTGTATGTCACACTTTCACAACGACATAGGGAGTGGTTTAATTTATAAATCTGCAGTGCTGTATGGCAGCACAGCTTCTAGCCTTGTGTTAACTAATATTCCTAAATATTACCTTAATATTCACCAAATATCTCCAGCCATTGCTCTGCCAATAATAAGAGTCTGCACTCATCATTAAAGTCATATCTGGACACTTCATGTTGAGAAAAATCCAGCAAATCCCATGAGAGCAAGCACATCAGGTTCCAATAAGGTGAGACGTAGTCCGTCTGTCTGGATCTTCTATCCTTCTTTACTAACATCCTTCTGAAATGAAATCAGGTAGCGGGACGAGGCTCATTTCTAAGCTGCTGTCATTACATCACAGTGGAATAATGTCATAAACGTGTAATAAATCATTTAAACACAAACAGGTAACAGAATCTAACAATATCTCTGTCTTCATCATATCACATGAACCTGGAACAAAAGAGGCTGGCTTTCTGAGTGTGTGTGTGTGTGTGTGTGTGGGGGGGGGGGGTTGTTCTGTCCACAGCTTCACAGCTTTGTCTTAACATGCACACTCTCCCTCATACATTAACCTAAACACACTAGACTGGAACCCTTTTATTATCATCTTATTATTTTAACCATTATGACGTTATTATTATGCACCTCTGATTTTTTTGTTTTTTTGAGGTAACTTTATGCAAATGATTTGTCTATTTGTCCGAATGAGCGCCCTGTTGGCACACAAGAACCTCTGGGTCAGGAATCACTGCACACTACTTCATTTTGGTTCAAGTCCGCCTTATTTAGTGACATTTTGCGACGAAGTAAAGATCTCATCAGCATTCTCCCTCCACATGTTACCTTTATTTTACCGTCAAAGGGCCGTCTGGGGGTTAAAAGGGCAGAATTAGATTTGGATCACAGGGTTAAAGAATAGCTTAAGGAAACGTAGTCTCTTGTAGTGACGGAGCGCCTTTAACCTTCCAGAGAGACGGATCAGCTTGAGCCATTCTGCTTTGGTCATGAATTAACAGAAATGTCATTATGCGGTTGTCCTTCTTTGGAGACCCCTGTGAATCCTGCTCAGAAAGACATTTATATGTCAAAATAAAACCCCGCTACCTGCAGTAATTACACCATACGTCTAATCATGTGTACTTCAGTGTCAGTTCTGCTGCAAAGCTCACAAGCATGTGGAGGTTCAACTGGTGTGTGCGGTTAGAAATGGCGCTGCAAGGATGGGCGCTGCAATAGGAAACACTCAGGATTGTGGCCTTTTTGGCTGCACTGTTGCCAAGACAACAGCAATTAGAAATGACAAGGTTACCGAGCGGAGAGCAGTTATGTTTCCATAGAAACCAAGGTCAGAGAAAAGGCTCTGGGTTCACCTGATTTTTTTTTTTTTTTTTTTGGGAATGAGATGTACGCTGAACCATTTGGACTGAGTACTGGGAGAACCGGGTTCAGTGACTCCTGACCCGGAGGTTCTGGACTCATCACACTTTCAACCGACACTCTGGCAGCTACTTTAATGCAACAGGGTCCTGATTCCTCTCTGGTTTTTAAATAACCCCTAATAAAAATTGCGTTATGGCTTTTGGAGACGCGGCGCGAAACTGAAGAGCAGAGCTGGAACAATCCCTCATTTCCCTGAAAGCAACCCGTCTGCAGGGCTGAGGACAACACTGTCCCCGGGTAGGTGGGTCTGTCTGCTCCTGCTGCGTGTGCTTCCCTTAATTAGTTGATTATCACAGCTTGTTGTCACACGTTAGCTTACACAAACACGCTCTAATGACATAACATGGCCTCCTCACACCCTGATGTACAACATTGCATTTACTGTACTGAGCAGCTACATGCAACTGCACTCACAACTCTCCCATCATCTTCCTAAATACCTTCCTCCCTTTGCTTTACCCCACTCGCCAGTCAGAGACACCTCCCTGCGTGTAACCAGAGGCAGAGAACACTTAATCCCCGCGCACCTGCTTTCCGTACCGCCATGACCTCTCTGCAGCTGCCCCAGCGCGTGGGCCTGTTGCCCTCGTGTTTATTACACATGTCACCGCAGCTGCCGGGACTGCGGCCATTTGCATATTTGTAGATTTGTTTATACCTGAGAGTTATTAATAATGCATCTGAGCCGAACAGAAATCTATGGATAACAGATGGACGTAGCAGAGAAAAGACGGGAGGGATTGATGTTCAAATTAAATATGGTGACACTTGCACCGTCTTTTCATCCCGTCGTATACATCCCACGGTCCTGCTCTAAGAAATCAGGATACGACGACTGAAGTAAGCATGGTGGAAAAATAACAAATGCTAAAACTCAGTGTTATGACGGAGTATTAGGGCCACACTGAGAAAAAAAAAATTGTGGGCAATGATTTTATTTTTTTCATTCCTCACTTATGAGAATAAAGTCGAAATGTCGAGAATAAAGTCGAAATGCAGTTTCCACAATAAAGTTGTCTTAAAGATTTATTCAAACCAGCTTTACTCTACCAACATAATGTCTGTGTCTATGTGCTTTTATCACATAGACACAGTATTATAAAAAGTATTCGTACTTTGAAGAGATTGCGTCAGAAATTGCGCCTATTTAGAAAAAGAAACTACACCGATTCTGGAATTCTGGAAACTGCATTTCGACTTTATTCTCGACATTTCGACTTTATTCTTGACATTTTGACTTTATTCTGCAAAACTGCATTTCGACTTTATTCTCAACATTTCAACTTTATTCTCAACATTTTGACTTTATTCTTGACATTTCGACTTTATTCTGGAAAACTGCATTTCGACTTTATTCTCAACATTTCAACTTTATTCTCAACATTTTGACTTTATTCTGGAAAACTGCATTTCGACTTTATTCTCGACATTTCGACTTTATTCTCGACATTTTGACTTTATTCTGCAAAACTGCATTTCGACTTTATTCTCGACATTTCGACTTTATTCGCGACATTTCCACTTTATTTGCGACATTTCCACTTTATTCTCGTAAGTGAGGAATGAAAAAAAAAAAAAAAATCACTGCCCACAATTTTTTTTCTCAGTGTGGCCCTAATACTCTGCCGTACAGTGTGACCTAGTGGAACTATGTTTTTTTTTTTTAATTCCAAATCTTCTCCATCCTCTGCTAAATTCTGAAAATGAACAGCCAGAAATGCAACCAAGTCAATCAGTTTCCTGATGCATCCGTATATTTCCCTTAAGTATTCTTACCTATTAATAAAAAGGTTTGAGTTGCTGGAAGTCACAAAGAACAATGGGTGAAAATTTTGACATTTTTTTTTTATTGGCACAGAATAAGTACAGTCAAATGTAAAAAAGTAAAAATATGAAATTAAAGGACCTCTTTGTCAATCCACGTGAAGAAAAGAAAGTTGGCAGGACAGCTGGCTGAAGTCCAACAGAACAAGCTATTCTGACAAGAATGGGGAAGGAATCACACACACACACACACACATGCACACACACACTCTTCTGGTTTCTTCTAAGAGCTCTGGCTACCTGCGGCTCCCACCTCCATGCCACATCAATCACTCTCTCCACATCTCCATTTACACTTATTCCAGCCTTTCCTGCCTCCGGGACCCTCTTTGTTCTGCAGACGAAGGGGGAAAGAGGAGGTTAAAAGGAAAATGCAGAATTGCTGCCTTCTCCCCGCGGAGGAGGAGGTGCAGTGACCACAGTGTGATGCTGAAGGAAAGTGGAAAGGAGCAGCAGCTTCTCTGGACGTGTTTGTTGTACCGTTACCAGCGGCCCGGCCTGCAGCTTGTCCAAGGGCGAGACACTTTGTGCACGAGCCTGGTCATGCGCAGACATGCCTCATGTGGAAGTTGACCACGTACTCTGCGTTGGTGCGCTGGACAGAGATGGCGAAAGGCTCGAATGGGTGGAAGGTGAAGGCAACCAGGCGGCGCACGGCGTGATTTATGGGCCGTCCCAGGAGGCCCGCCTGAATCTTAAACTTGAGCAGTCCGGAGTCTCGTGCGTAGAACCTGGCGGGCGACAGAGAGAGCGAACGGCTGTTAGAATCTGTTCTCTGATGCTTCATGGCTCCCGCTGAGAACCCCTCATCCCCGTGTCTGGAGATTCAGATCGTTACGACCACACTAACTTTGAGAATCCGTAACTTCATCGGTAACTTTTAGAAAACGTTGCTCATTACAGGATTTTTTTTTTTTTTCTCAGCAGGAAGGCTTCTGTGTAACAGAAGGAAACATAAAGAGGTTCCTTTGCTGGTGGCTTTGATCTACTGAAGAGGCTCCAGCTCTAGATGCTTCACAGAGGTGGCAGTTAAACTCTGGGGCCAACGCTTTTACAGCAAAGTAGGTTTCTGGAATTGTGGTTCACCGACGCGAACGCTGTTGGCTGAGCATCAAAATATCTGCTGCTTTCTGACACTTGCCAGACCAACGCTGTAAATAAAAATTTGTTCTGCCTGGTAAAATACAGGTCAAAAAGAAGAAAATACAGCAGGTAAAATACAAACACGTCACCATTTTTCTCAGTAAATATATCTGTAAAGGTGCTACTGACATGGAACCGTCACCAGATGTTGGCAGCAACCCATGAGATCCTCACATGCAAAGACCTCCAACCACAGAAATCCCTGAAATGTGTGATCATGTGAGATGGCACGGGGAAAAAAACTGAACACGTGCACTGAAATGTATTGAATAGTGTTGTTTAGGGGTGCACGATAACTATTGGGTCGATAACAGGAAATCATGACATCATCCTGATAACTCAGATATCACAACGAATAGCCCTGATAACATATATTTTTGTCAACACAGCAGTGCCTCGCTCCCTCTGAGCCTTGAATGACCGGCAGTGAATGTTATGTTCATGACGTCGGCATAATCAGAAAAACAATTACTCAATAAGGAAAATCAAGAATACCCCCTCATGCCAGAAAACAACTTGTTTACTTTAATTGATATTCACAGTATTTTCCCACATGTTACACATGAAAAAAGAAAAAAATATAAAAGAACAACTAGCAAACGAGGGAACGTGAGAATTTACGTTACACCTTGAATGCAGCCTGCAGCACAACGTGCTGATCACAACAAACATGGCAGCGTGGAATTTCATTAGTTTCAGAAGAAGATACTTTGGTGGTTATTTGTGACGAATCCTCCGAGCGAATTCTACGAGGAGGGAAGCACAAGCATAAGCTTTAATACGTAAAACCCGATCAGCCACCTATAACAATCGCTTCCATGGAGTTTTGAAATCGCGCTAACGTGAGCTAACGGAAGCATCTAAAGCTTCCATGAGATTAAAAAATAAAAAATAAAAACTGCTCAACCTCATTTACTTTAATTCAAGGTATTAATTTAAATGGAACCAGAAGCCAAAATCCTTTAAATGTTTATCTTTTTCAGTTGTAATTTTGATGCATGTATTTCCATCAGTTCAAGGAGCCTTTATTTTTTTTATATCAGTCAGTAATGAACCTTATTTAAGTTGATGTGAGATATCAAATAGGTTTGTGTGATAGCTTTATGAAAATGTTTGAGAGGCTTGCCAGTAGTTTTTCTTTGAAAAAAATAAGTATCTATTCATTTAAAAAGTCAAAATTATTTTTGATTTTGTTCATAGTATTGATGTAATGATCTTAGGTATATGTGTGTTATCGGTTATCGGTGTTGGCCTTTAGGAGGTGAAAGTTATTGGTTATCGGTATCGGTTTTAAAAACAGTTATCGTGCATCCCTATTGTTGTTGGTAACGGCAGCTTCCAGGCGTCTCCAGGAGGAACTAGTCTCACGCTCAGCTGTGGTTCTGGTCCATTCTTCCACACCAATAGTGTTCAGATGTTGAAGGTTCTCTGGGACTCTTCTCTGAACTCTGACCAGCAGTTCAGTTGGTTTGGGCTTTTCTAGCAGCTTTGTTTTTTGTTTTTTTTTTTATCTTTGAAAACCAGTTGAGAGTTTCCTTGGCTGTGGGTTTGGGAGCATTGTCTTGTTCAACTATCCAACCATCACTTTATCTTCATCATCCTGGTAGATGGCAGCAGAATTTTAACAAGAATATCTCTGTACGTTTTTCTTTCATCCTTCCTCCCAGTACGGTATGCTGGAAAACAGCCCTGCGCAATGACGCTGCCACCTCCACACCTCATTGCTTGGTCTTTATGTGGATTTGTCCTCCAAACATAGTGTGTATTATGACAAAGACTCCAATTTTGTCTCCCTGTGTAATTTCACATTATTACACATAATTAATGGAAATCTGTGGTTTGATTTCTTTGCCTGTGTGGACTGAGTGGATCGTTACCAACAGCTGGAGGAAGTTTCACGTCAAAAGCACATTTAGAAATATATTTATGAAGATTAATAGCGATGTGTTCAATTATATTTTTCTCTCTCTATACCAAAATATTATCTTTGTAAAACATTAAATGATGTCCTCCAGATATTCATTTTGACCTGCAGTCTGTCAATTTTATTATAATTTTGTAAAAAAAAAAAAAAAAAAAGTCATGAAATGGCTTGTCAACAGCCAAGTGGAAATTACAGGATAATGTGTGCTTTTTTTTTTCTTCTTTTTTTTTTTGAAGAATAGAGCTTACCTTCTTGTTTGGAAAAAAAGCTAAATATTTTAAATATGAGTTTCCACCTTATACATACATGTATAAACACACATACTATTTTTTTTTTTTTTACCAATATCCACTAAGCTGCTCTTCTATATTCTATATCAGAGCTGTTTAAAGAGAAAAGAAAGGGGGCGTGTGCATTGGGGGCTGTCACAAACATCTCCGTTAGGTTCAACCATCTTGCAAGAGAAAAACTTCTTTTAAGCAATATTTCTGGGTGAGGTGTGGTTTTTCATTGCTAATTCAAGTATCTCTGGGTCTGCAGTCAAATGTTTCTGGTCTGATCTTAAAAGACGGTTTTTAACCTCACTATCACCGAGCGTTTGCTTCGGCAGAATCCCAAGGTTTCTGTCTGTATGCAGTGTTTCCGGACAATTTTTTCCTGGGACGGCTCTACATGAATAAAACTGACCTGGATGGGATGCAGACATGCAGAGGGGTTTGTATCAATCTTGCAAGGTGTCCAGAAGTTTTCAACATCAACTGTTTTTGTTTCTCGTGCATGTCTGTTAGAGCTGAGCGATTTTATCGATTCTGCGATATATATCGATTTTTTTTTCCCCAGAGAGTATCGATTTTTCAGCTGCGGGTATCGATATTCTAAGCTTCTTTCAAAACCCCCGTGTCCCACCTTTAAAAGCTTGCAGGCAACAATTTGCACTGTTTAAATAAATTAAAATATTTTTCTCAACATATCTTTTAATAATTTTGTCCAGCATTTGCAAGCTGCCTGTCAGCCATATGATCTGTGATTGATGCTTTCAGTTCAATTAATTCAAACCAAGTCATTGGAACACTCACAAGATGTCACCAAAATCACTTTGTCCCTTTAAAATCTTTCAGAAAATGATGTAAATATATTGCAAGATGAATATCGCCATATATATCGTATCATGAACTGAATATCGTGTATCGTATCGTATTGGGAGATTAGTGTATCGCTACAGCCCTAATGTCTGTTTGAGCTGTCACGACTGAGGGGCTCAAGTTGCGAACATCCGTGTTCAACTTTTTTGTGATTATTTTCAAAATTGTCCATCTTGCTGCTCCAAAAACCCCTTCGAAAGCGGGAAAAAAAAAAATCAGTTTAAACCAACTTCTAAGCATTAGCGGCATGGACAAAAAACATATGCAACCATTAACACAACTGCACAGGAACATCAACGTCTGTTCTTTCATCATCCGGTGGGATTAAGAGGCTCTTCTGCCCTGTTGGAGTGTACCTGATGGGGTGGTCTCCGCAGGTCTTGGGCCTCTCCATCACAGACACCCACTTGTCATCGTAGCTGAAGAGGGAGAGGTCGAGATAAGGGCTGCTGCTGTACGACTGGGCGCTGATGGGCAGCTGACCGAGCAGCCGGCGCACCGCTTCAGTGTGGCCGCCATATTTGGCGTTCACGATGGTGTCTTTAAACCTGAGGTGTGGACACACAGGTGCATCAGAAGCAATCTATGTCATTCTCCATAACAACTTCCATCATCTTTTTTTTTCATCATAAAGCTGAAAAACCCCATTTTACATTGAACATAACCTCTACAAACCCCCCAAAAAATTAATAATTTAACCACCCTCTTAACTAAGCAGCTACTCGGTGGTCTCATTTTCCCTCCTACAGCCTCTCTTTTAAACTCTACATCCATGTTCTTCAGACGTGCCCTCACATTGCATTATATTACGTTCAGTCTTACGCTCTCGTCTGCTCCTCTCTACATGGCCTGTGGTGGACTGAATCGCTCTGATCTAGACTTCACCGCTGCTATAAACCTGGTTTTGTGAATGTGCTCACCAGCTTAATATATCTACTTTCCTTCTCTGACATCAATTTTCACCACTCTAAAATCCAATTCTAAGCTCTTTTCCTCGCTTAAATCAGCCTTTGTCGACTCCTCCTCTTCTTCAGCCCTCCGCCTCACTCGCCACTCAGGGTTTAGTCGTCTGCACTCGCCAAATTGAACAGCAGCTCCTCCAGCCACGCTGACCATTTAATGTTTCTCTTCGACATCCAGATTATATTTTAAAACTCCCTCCGCTTCCCCCTCCAGGAAATGTCTGCTGATCACCATCATCTTTAAATCCTCCGTGACATTTAGGTGCGTGACATCACGCGCACTCTTTTCGTTCACTCAGAAACCACACTGACAGCAGACTGTAACTGTAACACTGTATACGTGTCTGTCAAAACAAATGTTTTTGGTATTTTAGTTAGTTGCTACAGAGGATCTCTGTCCTGTTACCTTCTCTGGACCTGCCGTGCGTAGTTATTGGACGAGGCGGAGCAGGGGAACTGCACGGCTTGGCTGTGCAGCGTAGCATTTCTGAACAGGTCACAGAAGTTCTCAAACAGCTCCAGCAGCTGGTCAGAGGTGTTTTCAAAGACGGCCAGCACCTTCGTGGTCACCATGTTGTACACAACGAAGAACGACGGCTGAGAAACAAGCAGAGAAGTTGTGAAAGTCTGGACAAACCGCACTTAGACATGTAGCTTCTTCTATTTTATTTTTTTAAATTACAGGACTGTGCGTGCTTGTTTAAGGTACCACAGGCTGACTATGACCGTGTCTATATTTTCTTTGATTAAATGTAAATGGCTAAATCACAGTCGCGACATTTCATGTGAATAAACTGATAATCATATCTGCGGTCACCATGAACGAGCCGCAGGACTGAACAGAATCTGTATGACCAGCGTGTCCTTGGAGACCTGAAAGAGGAATTCCTGTCATACGGCACGAACATCAGAAGACAGACGGAGGAAACCAAGGGAGCGCGACAAAGAGCGCAGAGGGAGGAACTGGCATTCATGAAATGTGAGGAGAACAGAATTATGTGTAAACTGTGAGCAGAGCAACATCTATGTGTAATCATGAAAACGTTCTGAACTCAGAACAGAATCTACTCCTGCGTCTGACCATGTGCAGAGCTTCAGTAAATCAGTACCATAAATATTGCCCGTCATTCTCAGACTTTACAACGTTAATGCCTTATATGGACTGTTATGGACAATATACCCTTTTTTTTTTTTTTTAAGTGTTTTAAACATGAGAATATATAACACATTTATCTTAATCGATGGGCATTTTGCATATTTAAGCTTCAGATTATGTCGCTTGAAATGTCAGCGGGCTGATTAGATGAACCTGATTAGCTGACTGTCATCCAAGCAGCGATGTGAGCGCATCGATAATAAGTGGTTTCATGAAGCCGCGGTGGTTGTGCTTTGGTGCAAGCGGCGGCTCACAGTTCACCATACGATACCCCACAAAGGGGGCAACTTATTGAATGACTGAACAAGTAGGTGCTTTTATTCAACCAGCACTGGAAGACCACTTAAACACTGGAAAAAGCCGTAAAAGGTGAAACATGTTTCCTTGCAAAAAAAAAAATTTTTAAAGTACAAAAGTCATTTTTGAAAGTAACCTTTGTCTGCAGATTGATTTGTTAGAGCTATAAAAGAAAGAACACGTTTTGTGGGCCAAACTTTCAACACACAGCAAATACCCCACCCATTTTCTCTTAAAATGTGCTTTAAAACCATTAAATCCCGTGGCTGCTACTATATACAACATAAGATAATGTTATAATCTTATCTTTGCGTTTGCTGTTGGACCACTAACCTCTGTTTCTAAGAGACCTGCTACGGTCTTTTTCAATATGATTCCTGACACAGCTTCGTCAGACAGTAGAGAAATGCACTCATTCATTTATTTCCTGCATCAAACATCAGCGCCATGTGGCATTGGTTTTGACCTCAGGTCTCATTGGGAGCGTGTCGACAGAGGAGCACTTGCCAGTGCTGCATCCTCGGCTGGATACGTAAGTTCTCGAGTTTACCCGAAGGTTTTGCAATCGCGAGAGAATCACAAGGTAATCTGCACGTTTACACCTCCTTACGTAGTGCTCCCTGGGTGGGGTTTAAGTTGATCAAGGAGCTGCAGGAGCACACTCCCAACCTGCTGTCAATCAGAATTCACTGACGTACACACATTCTGACAAATATGTCCGAGTCTCATGAAGTATTCGTGAATCCGGCGTAGGTTTTTAGTGGGCAGGAGATTCATGTCCAAATCTACTCACAGATTTATGTAGATTTCACAAATGAGGCCCAGAGAGTATGAATCTGTGTGCGTTTTCCTACCTGTGAGGGGTCGGTGACTCTGAGCGTGACCACGTCTTCACTGGTGTATTTAATGAAGAGGTGATGCTCGTCTAACAGCTGCATCTTCCACATCCTCAGCCTCCTCAGCTGATCGAAAAACTGAAAGAATCTGACATAAAACAGATACTTGAGTGAGTTTCTCAATATACTTCACGTAAATGTGGGTGCAAAAAGTAAATGGATGAGTTTCTGAAAACACAACAGAGACCACAGTCATCCCTATATGAATGACCTGACCGCTGATGGTATATACAGAGGTTTGTAATAAAGCTTTGGTTAAAAGAAAAAAAAGCAGGAAACATCCTTCATTTGAGTGCCAGAATAGTCGGCTAATATTTTTGGTTATATAAGAGGATCATCTCATTGAATAGGTATCAGGTGCATCTTAGGGAAATATAATTAGAAAACAGTGAGAAGGATTCTTCCAAGAGGCAGTTTTAAAATACCATATTTCAGCCTGATAAAGGTCCAACAGATTGAGAATTTAAACATTTTAGCAGTGTGCAGTTCCAGGACAAAAAAAAACCAAAAAACAACAGTGATCTTTTCCCCAATACCTTCAAAACTTACCAGCTTTTGCACAACTGAAGCTGGAAAAAATGCTTTTTTTTTTTTCAAACACAGATAGATTTTGGCGTACTCTATGGTGGTAAATTGGCAAATTAATTCTATCATTTTTTTTTAAGGAAAATTTAATTTCAACCAATAATTAAGTCCAATAATATGAATCTCATTAAATATCCAATTCAGAACAGTGATTTCTGCCGCTCTCTCCTCTTTGTCTCTACCTGACAACGTGTGTAATTTATTTGTGTAAAAAGCAGAACACTGTTCACCTTCCTACTCTGATGAACCAGAGCTTCTGATAACCATTAATGACTCCAGGCTATGACATTATTCAAATAGTCTTTACAGCTGTCGAGAAGACATGCTCTGATAACTGCTGCACACATAAAATAATAAAGTTATTATAAACAAGTTTATAATAAATGAATATGGTATGTGTGCCAAGGTTGTTAAAGAGTCTCTACGGATTGGTGTTGTATTTAAGCAGCAGCAACACTGATAAGCTGCACCATTCAATTCAATTCAATTCAAAAACACTTTATTAACGCCCGAAGGGAAATTAACTATGCAGCAGTCGTCATAACTTAAGTCTCTTCAAAGAGTCATTATTGATGATTGTCTTCAGTCCTGAACACAGAAATACTCTGTTGTGTAGAGGCTGTTCAGGGTTGTCCAGGATCTTCTTTATTTAATGAAGCTCCATCAGCTCCAGAACAGAGCCAGCCTTCTTTATCAGTTTGTTCAGTTCCTTTAAGTCTCTGGCTCTGACAACAGACTTATAGTAGATATGCAACATCCTGCTGCAAACACTGATGGACCTCAGCAAGTAAAGTCTGCTCTGTCCCTTCTTATCAACAACATCAGCGTTGTCTCCAGTCCAGTCTGTTGTCCAGGTGAACACCAAGGTGTTTATACTCCTCAACTTCTTCTCCCATGATGGAAATGCTGTTTGACTTGTTCCTGCTCCTCCTAAAATCCACAATCATGTCCTTTGTCTTTTTCTCATCTAAGATGAGATGATGGTTCTTACTTAAAAATTGTTTGCCAGGCTTCACCTGACTTCCAAACTCCCACACCCTGATCTTTAAGCATTTGTGGAAGTGACAGCAGAGGCCAGGATTGCAGAAGCCCCCTGAACATCCTACAGGACTCATAAGATCCACTGCCAGTGTTCCTGTACCAGTCACCAAAGGACACATTGACAATGTCCACATCGATTTCAACCATGGGGCTACATTAACCTGATGTGAACCAAGAAGTGTGTTTAATTGCAGTTCCTCAATTGACCACTGGGGCTGGCGCCAAAAGTGAGTCAATCTCCAATAACCCTCGTGTTATAACTTGGACCCTCATGTCATCACTTTGCACCAGAAACAAAAATGAGGTTCATTCCCACCAGTTTGGGGTAAAACCGAGGAGGCTAGAAATGTAACAATGCTGACATATCTCCATTTAAGGTGACAGAGCCAGTTGCATGTAAACTACCACTCCATACCACCTGGTGGAAGCAGCGCACTACTTTCGCTGTTTGTCAAATGCCAATAAATTAAAAGAAGAAGAAGACAGCAAAGGTGAAGAAATAAAAGAGGAAAAACAACTAAAATGATTAGTTAAACACTGGAGGAGCTGAGATGATTGCTGCTTTTCTGTTTGCTGTTTGTATAATACATAATGGTGGCGATGTATAGGAAGTGACAACTCATGCTCAAAGGGGACAGCTGAATGACATCATATCCTGCCGACTGCATGTGCAATCAGCACCAAGTCAACACCACCCCCCATCCAGCAGTTTTTCAGGACCCCTCTGAGCCCCTCTGAGTGCTCACAGATACCCATGACAGCTGCCTGTTTTAGGGGTAGGGGTGCTGGAAGATATTTTTTTAGTGAGGGTGTTCCTGGTAATGGACATTTGTGTCAATGCTTTATGCCAGAGAAACTATCCTGATCTCTGCTATGTTTACAGCCTGGTTTTAAAAAAATGAGTTTGTCCTTATAACTAGATTTAACACCCATGACAACTGAACTGAATGTTTCTGGTAAAAAAGAAAATATTTTTGGATAATAAGCAGTACGGTCTTTTGATAAATGACGGCCATGACCAATGGCCAGCTGTCACCACTTTAGCTCAGTGGTTCTCAACCGAGGGGGCCGCACCCCCGACACTCTCCCGGGGGGGTGTGGGCGCAGAACGAGAGGGTGGAAATGATCAAGACATGACCTGGACTCGCTTATTATTAGTATGAAATATATGCAGCAGATTCCTTGTGTGTCAAATTGGAAGAAGTGAACTTGAACTACGCTCATAATCATTAATTCAGAGACAGTTACCTTGATCTTAACATTGTAGTACTGACAACATCTCTTGGCTTACCCACACGTTATGTCCCGCATTAGTCAATGCAATCTACAACGGACCGTCTGCGAGCGCTGAAGTAATAGTTGTTGAATATGCACGGCTAGCCGAGTCACCAAATGCATCATCAGTCCCTGTCCACGGTTTCAAAGCCTCAGCGAATATAATCTACAAACCCACAAAAATAGTCCCACACACGAACAACAAATCCCTCGAAATAAACTCACTCAAGTCAGGAAGACAAAACAAAAGCATTAAAAGATAAAACACAGGCATTTTATAACAAAAAGCATTTCTGCCTAGTCCACCCATAATGCACTGCAGCCGCCCGACTAAGTGACTTTTCATTTTATTTATTTATTTATTTATCTTATTTTTTCAAAAAACCAACAAGCAACAAGTCTGTTGAGTTTTACTGGTGGTATTCAACTCCCAACAACGTCCTCCTTCTCTTTACAAGTTCAGACTGCATGTTCAGACTGGAAATGAATCGCGCATGCGCCAACTGCGAGCTGCTGCTGGCTGATCCCCCAAAAAAGGCAAAACTTTTCTTTAAAACCCAAACATAAAATAAATCACCACATTAAAATTAAATCAAGTACTGCATTTCAGATATGGACACACCATTCACTCTAGTTATCTTGCCAAGTTCAACTTGCGCCATCTCTCACCATCTTTCTCCATTAATTTTTTTTTCTTCAAAAAACAGTCTTTTTAAAGACTATCCCCATCTCAGCCCTAGTCAGTTATTTTCTTTAATTGCTAAGCGTGCACTGAGCAACTGTTGCAACACACACAAATTAAACTAATTTCACAAACAATAATAATGAAAGTATAATAATATTAATAACAACAACAAAAATAACAATGCATATAACAGTGCACAGTTCCTATTTTAAGGAGAATGCATTTTGTTGTGCTGTTAATTGTAGTACCAGGGTGCCACTACTGTCTGAGGATTGTGGGACAAAAGAGCCTGTGCTTGCCGTGGTTCGGCTAAACTATTGCAGCCTTGCAATACCCTCTGGAGCTTCATCACAGCTGGGCTCCAGCACCTCCACTCGAGCCACCATGCAGGTAGGCCTATCCTTTCAGGGTTGACTAATTTTGCCTGGGCCTCCGACAAGACCCAGATGTGAGTCCCAGGGAACTGCAAGGCTTTGGTCATTTTGTCGTCTGTTCATCAAGGATCCCGCTCAACTGGACTTCCACACATCCCTGTTTTCATGTTGCTTCAGTGGCGACATCAGAAATGAGGATGGATTGATCAAAGATTTAATCCAGAGGAATGGAAGATGACGTTGATTAGCCACGCTAAAATAGTTAACTTGCGGTAACTGAGTGAAGGTGGGTGTGTTCTTCCCATTTCCAACATGGTTTTGTGCAGTAAGATGAAAAAGAGGATTCAAAAGCACTTTTTAGGAAACCTATGGGTGACATCATAGCGGGTTTGTCCAGTTCTTCTAATACAGTCTATAGACCAGAGAGGTGTGAAACTACAAGCCAAAGGGCTGGTAGTTTTATTGTTGTGGCTGATCTGTGTATATGCACTGTCCTCTACATTAATATAGTTATTTCTGTTTCTGTATTAACTCAAACAAATGAATGACTGATATCATTATCAGCCCTTTTAATGTCATCTCAGTATATCTCTAACATGCAGTAGTACAATCTTCAATGTGTAAAAGAAGCAGAGTTTTGAGCTGACAAACAAAAACACTTTAAAAGTGGAAAATGACACTATGGCAAACCTGACAAACCTTGACTAAATATTAACATAAAAAAAAAAAAAAAAGAAAAGCAGAGCCATCTAAACAAATACCTCCTTTTGGCAGTGGCACTGCCGTCCTGCTCAGCCTTCTTCCACAAGTAGACCAGCAGCCTGTGCTTAAGGGAGTTAATGGTTTTGTCTGTGTACAGGCGTGGAAAGCCGGGCCGGGTCTCTTCCTGAGCTTCTGTATAAACAGCTGAAAGAGTCAAGAGATCATCCTCATAACAGAAGCGACCGATGGTCCTTACATCCAGAAACGTTCCATCTGGAGTCACCTGAAGCCATGAAAGAACAAAAAAAATAAGATGGCATATGAGTATCATTTCTGGATTTTTTTTTTTTTTTTTTTTTTTAAAAGGAACCAGGTTAGGAGAAAGACTCCAGAGTTCTTTTTTTTTTTTTTTGTTACAGTTGTGAAAATGAAATTTCGCACTCTTTTAATTCCAAGAACAAAAGCAAAATGCATTAGTAAGCCCTGTGAAACAGCGGGGACGAACAATGTTGAATTGCTTTCTGGATGATGTTATTAGACATTCTTGTGGAGGAATTCTGGCTCATTCTTCTTTACAACACTGGTTTAGTTCATTAAGGTTCGGAGACATTCATTTCTGCTCAGCTCTCCGGGTCCTGCCACAGCATTTTAATCAGGCTGAAGTGTGGACTTCTACTGGACCATTGCAGCACCTTGATTCGTTTTCTTTTTCAGACACTGTGTTGATCATTGTCCCGTTGCGTGATCCACTTTCAGCCAAGCTTTACCAGACAGACAGACAGCTTCATATAGGACACCAGAATTCTTTGGTATGCTGAGAATCGTGAGCTGAATCCCAAGCCACTCGGCCCTGTTTCTGTTCTCCAACTCTGATGTGCAAAGTTGCAATCAAGGACTCTTCTGAATGAATCTTTGAAATGAAACAATTCTATTGATTCAATACAGTGAAAAAAACGGCCGTGCCCACAACTGGGCACAAGCAGCACAAAGAAAGCAAGCGGGAAAATCTGAATCTGTCGTATCTGTGACAAATGTTAATGATGGCTGTAAGCGAAGCGAGCCCATCATCCACATAGTCAATAGGGAAGAGCTTTGAAAACAAACTAGAGAAATGCCAAGTGTTTAAAACCTTTTAGCTCAAAATGTGAGGCCAGAAATCAGGGGCCTTAACTGGCTCTGCTTTGGCTCGAATGGTGGGAAAGCGGCTACTGACTGTACGTTTCCCAGATCCTGCAGCACATTTCCACGTTGATTTCATCTGATCAAATGGCCAATGTTCAGAAGTCTTGAGGTTTGTCGAATTGCAAAGTCCTTTGAGTTTGACAGTTTGCAGCAACGTCCACCCCCGAGAAGACTGTACTATGTCTTGAATTATTTTATCTTGTAAAAATTTTTTTTTTCCTTGCAACCTGTACCAAATGGCCTTTACAACATTCCTTGGGTGTTGGTACTGCGTTAACACACACTTGAGTGCTCCAAACCAGCAAGCTGACAAAACTTCTGCTTCTACGGAGATGCTCACACTTGCTGAGGATTAATTAAATGCATTGATTAGCAGCACCTGTCTGCTGCTTTTTCCTCTTAATTTCTATGGAAGCAGAAAGGGTGTACTTTTTTTTTGGTTTTACACAGTACTAATACATTTTGTTATAGTTTTTGATCGTTTACAAAAATGAAACAACGTAAAATGTCATGAGCTGTTGTTCATCTGAGTTTGTACTTACCTTTTTTAAGATCTGGTGAGAGACAAAACATTTCTATGATGTTCTCACACATAAAATATTACTCTTCAGAAGAAGTAGAAGTACAATATAAAAAAAAAGTTATTCAATGCATTTTAAAGTCTGCTCACCTGAAACACATGAATAGTCTGCTGTTGAACCGACAGCACAGCCAGGATGTTCCTGTAGAGGTAGAGACCTTGGTTGTGGGATAGGATGATCTTGTCACACTTAAAGGACCTGGTGTCACACAGCCTTCCAGTGTGGAGATCAATGATGTGGAGAGAATAGTCCTCCAGAGGAGACCGGGGGTTGGGAGTCACAGATTCGTTGTTGCGATACACCTAGGGTGAGATCAAATGTTAGTGAAAGAAGTGTGACAAGGAGAACTGACTGGTGGCAAAAAATCTATTCATTTTCTATTTAAACTCATACCAAGTTGTTACCTCAAAGAAGTATGGCGGAGGCTCCTCAGGTACGTAAACAGCCGACCCAACTATGACATAACGGCAGTCGTCTGTAAACAGGCTGCACTCGCGGTTTAGGTGTTCTCCATTTGAAGGCTACATTGGTGAACATGGAGCAAACAGAAGAAGCGCTCAAACAGGCGCCCTCTGATGTTGAGGGAGCGCTGGTCATTGGCTGTTAAAAGAGTCTCGCCCTCCTGGCCTCTCAGTAGGTCCTGAGCCGCCTGGCAGCCTTGGTATTCATATATCTGTGAGAGGGATTTTGATTAGGGAGAAGACCTTTTTTTCCATCTTTCTGTTTGAGGCATAACCATGTTCGATAATATGGCCTGAGCCTGTATCATCTGAGCAACTTTGAAGATTTAAAGAAAGATAAAATAATAATGCAGTACATTGCATTTAAAGAATGTGTGGACATAAAGCACTTAAAAATGTTTTCTCATCTTACCTCTAAGGACGTCTGATCAGAAGAGAAGGCGATGAACCAGCGTCCATCTGGTGAAAATTTCCTGAGAAAGCAGGGCGGCTTCTCTACGTTGACCACAGTGAAGTTAGGGAACAGGTTCTGGTGGAAGCAGCGTACCCGGTACCAGTGAGCTCCAGGTCGCCCAGAGCAGATCCTCCGTCTCTCAAGGCGATGGACCACGTTCTGATTCTGGATGCGTCTGGGTTTCAAGGTTTGGAAATCCTCATCCATCGCAGCAATTGTAAGACTGTCTCAACCCCCGCTCAGCAGGTAGTTAGACGACGAGTACAGACAAATGAACCATCACAGCCCTGTTACCAGTAAAAGACCAGAGTTGAAACACTTCATTGGTGTGTTTAATACCTGGGAGCTCAGTCATATCTCCAGGTTCTACAGGTAAAATTTAAAGATTTAGATTTGTAGCTTCTTATTCCTTAAACACTCTATAGTCAGGAAGGTCCCCCCATATGAGCCAGGTCCTGCTCAAGGTTTCTTCCTCTTAAAGTGGAGTTTTCCTTGCCACTGTTTGGTATAAAGGTTTTTTTTTTCTCCCTACGTGGGAGTTTTTTACCTGCCATTATCATTGATTGGATTTAATTATATAATCATAGTTGATGATATTTGCTCGGGGGTCATGCTCTGGGTCTCTGTAAAGCGCCTGGAGACAATTGTCATTGTAACAGACGCTATATAAATAAAAATGAAAATTGAAATTGAATTGAATTTAAATTACTGGACTTCACCAAGCAAACAAGATAACTAAAGAAATTACTGACATAACTAAAATTGGGTTTAAAAACTCCAAGACATGATTAAAACCTGCAAAAACAGTGATGAAACAGTGATGATCTGGAAAGACATATTGAATGATCATTAATAGATATCAAATAAAACATTCAGTTAAAATTTATCAAGGAAAATCAGTAGAAACATTTCTACATGCACAATTTGAATAGAAGCTGAGGTACTGGGCTAAACACCAGGTGTTACACCTACAGTATAACACCTGTAGTTTACAGATAGTCTTAAGAAAATCCACTTATCAGTGAGATTTCTTCATTTCATTTCGGCTGTCCCCTTCAGACGTCACCACAACGAATCATCCACCTCCATCTAACTCTATCATCCGCATCTTCTTCTCTCACACTAACTAACAACTAACTAAGAGAACCTCATCATTTTAACCTCTGCTACCTCCAACTCTGCCTCCTGTCTTTTCCTCAGCACCACAGTCTCTAAACCAACAACATCACAGGTCTCACCACCGTCATGTACACCTTTCCTTTCATTCTTCCTGATGCTCTTTTATCACACTTTAACCTGACACTTTTCTCGACTCTGCAACTCTTAACAGGAATTAATGTGATCATTATGATTAATCCATAATGAATGAATGCTATCATCACATCTAAAGGCGATCCAACAAAACAGCGTCCATATTTCCGGCTAGGCAGAGCAAAATCATACGTAATAAGAGTTTAGTATTTCTGTTAGACTGTAATTACATTTAAATGGTAGATGGGGAGGTAATTATTTGAAGAAAGTTTTGCATTAATGAAGCGGCACACATACGGAGTAATTGAATAAACAAAGTTAAGTTCTCAGGAGAGCTTTAAAGGGACACAGAGCAGGTTAATGCACATTTTCGTAGAACAGTCAACAACTAATCTTTCTGATTTCATTTAACGGAAGAGTCCAGTTCCAACCCTGAGCTCTTATTCTGAACATGTACGCTCTCTGACGTAGCCAGCTCGACTTAAAGAAAACCTTAAAGCTGCTACATCGCGTATCATTTGACACATAAAGTTGATACTCACTCGCTGCCACGCCTGGAAGCTCCTTCGGTTGTGTTTTAAGCTGTTAAGTTTGGCTAAAGAACCCAACAACAAACTTAGTTAGCGAGTTAGCTGCAGGTCTCCAGCTTCTCCCCTCCGTCAAACGCAAATATCCGCCTTCACTTGGCTCGTAAAATCCAAAAGTAACTACAAAGGTAACTGTAAACATTCAGATATCTCCCCCCAAAAAAAAAGAAAAAAAAAAACACACACACACACAGCTGTCTGACCCAGGAACCGCTGTCTGTTGTGAAATAGACGTTGAAGTAAAGACGAAGAAGAATACAGAGGTGGTCACAGCGCCGATTATTTTAAACAGCGCCCCCACCTCTCAGGTTGAGAAGGATATTACAGCCTCTGATAACCAGTGTTCTGAAATTTCTTCCTACCTAAAATTTTTTCCTACCGTAGCAGAAAATTACAGCCTCACCTGTAATTTTTTCCTACATTGTAACAATATCCTACCAGCACATATATCTGCTCTCCTCTGAGAGGAGATATTTGAACATCTGAACATTTGCAGAAAATGTTCAGATGTAACTTTAAAAAGTAATCATAAGTCACTAATTTAATTACGCATTTTTCTTGCGTAATGTAACAGATTACAATTATGTTTGAGATTTATATATATATATACGACAAACCCTGTAAAGTAACCTCCTGAACAGGGTTTAATACAGCTGGAAAAGCACATTCACTCACACAAGGGCATATGCATCATAAAGACGTGCATCTGATTTGTCACGAGGGCACGAGGTCCCAAGGCAGACCTCTGAGGCAGAGCCCAGCGAGAAACTCTGGGAACGAAAGCTATAAGGTCCACCATGAGCTTCACCGCGGAGGACACTGGCCATGATCCTGCATAATTCTGCTTGAAGAGCCCTGAAAGGATTTTCTGTGGGCAGCTTGGCTCCGTCAGCCAAGCTGTGCTACTGATCAGACACATGGACTCGTTGCCCGGCTTGGCTGAAGGAGCTCTCGGTCAACGGCTCAGTGCATTGACAGATATGCAGTTCTGCAGAAGGAGACAAGCTGCTCATGGAAAATCATTTCAGGACTCTTCCTAGCGGAATTATGCTGGGACCTCCAGTCTCAAATATCATTTCAGTGGTGATGTGAAACGACTGCAGCAGTTAGCGCGGCTAAGCTAAGCTTCGCCCTCAGATCCTTCCAGACCAATCACAGCCAGTCACGGTGGTCTGTTAGAATAATCCACACAGGAAGCATATTCTCTCTTTTAAAAAAAAAAAAAAAAAAAAAAAACATGATCTGTTAGGTTTTTATTAGTGATGGGTCCAGCAACACAGATGCGTCGGTGCATGCGTCGAGCTCAGAGAGCAACACCCGTGTCAGTACGTATCGGTGCACGTTTCGCCTTAAGAAAGTCACGTGACCGATACAGGTACTGTATCAAATTGACAGTGACGCGCCAAACTGTGTTTATAAGGAAGTGCATCTGTTGACAGGATGTACTGCCAAAATAATCTCTGATCTTTTGTCACATGTTGTCAGAATCAGCAACAATCATGGACCAGCCTCAAAGCTAAAAGAAAGGTTTCCAGCGTATGGCGCAATTTCGGTCTTATATTGGAAAATAAGGTATTTGTTTTAATTTCCTTGTTTCATCCTGTTCCTCTCAAAGTTCCCACTTGATCTATCTGAATACAAATTCATTCCAAAGTGACTCTTAGTTTACTATTCATATTGCTTTCTGCAGGTTTAATGTCGAATTTGCTCGACAGAGCTGTCGTATATAAATAAGTCCACCTCCTCAGTGCTGAGACATTATAGGTCCAGGCATGAAAATGAAGCCCCAGATACACCCAGGATGAACTCAGGTATACAGCCATTCTACAACTTATTCACAGTTGCTTTATTGATAATTAACTCCAATGAATTTATTCTTTACTTATTTTTTAACCATCAAGCTTCCAGGAAGCAGATGCTGGATGAAGCTCTGCTAAATTTCACCCTGAAGGACTGCCAGCCCCTCAGCATTGTGGAGAGTGAAGGGTTCAGGGAACTGGTCCAGGTCCCAGGATCCTTTGAGATACTGGGACAACCAAAAGCCAATGTATCCGCACCTCTTCTGGCTTTGCACACCAGCATCATCTGTGCTTTGTGAGCGGGTCTTTTCCAAGTCTGAAGAACTTTTGTCCAAAAGCAAAATAGACTGAAGTTCAAAACATTGGAAAAACGTATTTTTTCGAATAAAAATTTGTGAAAAAAAAAATTCAGTCCACAAGCATCTTCATTCACAAACACGGTCACTTCGATTTTCAAGTTATGATACATGTATCTGTATCTAAAGATATCAAAGATACTTTAAATTTAAATTCAGATATGCAATGATGTCATATACAATGCAATGACTTATATTTTATTATTGCATACAAGGTCATCATATTGGTGTCAGTTGAGTCTGGCAACTTGGTTGCCTGTAGGGATTTTTAATGTCCAGCAGGTGTATTCAGTGACACAGTATCGACACGTATCAATACAGTTTGGCAATGTGTTGAAACGTTCCATGAAGCGCCATCAACCCATCACTAGTTTTTATTCAGAGCTCAGAAGTCAATATAATGCTAAGCGCTAAGTAGCTATGATCATCCCAACAATGGCAAGCTGTCTTAGCCAACGGCAGAGACAATGGTTGGCTGTCAGGTTTTGGAGGTAGAAAGGAGGACCCAAATGCAGGAGTTCAAAAAAGGGGTATTTATTTAACAAAAACCAAAAGTCCAAACTTAACCAAAAACCCACAAAAGTAATCCAAAGAGGTAAAACACAAAGTCCAAACAAAACAGAAATGCACAATGGTGATTGAAACAGGAATCCATGCAGATAAACAGGAAAAACAATGACAGAACACGAGAAGACAGACCAGCAAACAGAATGGGAGTGACAAGACTTAAATATACGGAGGAACAAACGAGAGACAGGTGCGAACAATCAGGATGACAAGGGGGAAGGAAGAAAAGCTGAAAATCACGAGGACAAGACAGATCTTCAAAGTAAAATAGGAAACAGAGCAGATGAGAGACAGGGGTTGACACCAACTTTACACAGAAAAACAAAGAAAAAAAACCAAAAGTGCCTGCCATGGCTAACCAGACCATGAGAGTTAGCTACCGATCAAACAACCATAAAATGACATCCGGCCATCTGGTTGGTTCCTGGTTCGAACCTCAGCAGGGGTCTTTCAATGTGGAGTTTGCATGCTTCTCCCCGTGCCTGCGTGGGTTTCCTCTGAGTTCTCCAGCTTCCTCCCAAAGACATGTCAGGTTAATTGGTGGTTCTAAATTGCCTGTAGGAGTGAAGGTGCATGGTTGTTTGTCTATATGTGGCACTGCGATGTACTGGTAACCTGTTCAGAGTGTACCCCTGCCTTTCGCCCAAAGAGAGCTGGGATGGGCTCCAGATCCCCGTGACCCTAGGTATGACTAAACAGGTATGGATAAAGGAGCCAGCATCTAGTGGTCAGTAGAAGAACTGCAAGAAAACCTTTTTTTTTCTGCAATGGCTTCCATTGGGAAGTGGGATGGTTGCCGCTTGG
This sequence comes from Hirundichthys speculiger, assembly GCA_018398805.1. Lineage (NCBI taxonomy): Eukaryota > Metazoa > Chordata > Actinopteri > Beloniformes > Exocoetidae > Hirundichthys > Hirundichthys speculiger. Next base: position 295,283 of record JAGFBZ010002518.1, read on the forward strand.
TTCTGAGGCTGCTGCTCAGCAGATGACTGCAGACAAAACTGCACTATCCACCACTGATTTGCTGAAGATATTCAGCACTTTGCTGTAAACAATAAAAGACCTAACCTTCCTCAAGCAGTTCCGTCTGCTCTGCTTGTTTTTGTGAACAGCTTCAGTGTTGTATCTCTGGTCAAGTCTGTTGTCCTCATGAACACCCTGTAGGTTTCTTCCCTCTTAAAGAACAGTCTTTCCCTGCTTGGCATAATTTTTTTACTTAATATTTAATATTACTAATAGTTTATAATAGCTCAGGAGTCGTGCTCTGGGTCTCTGACATGCATCTAGAGACAATTGTATTGTAATAGATGCTATACAAATAAATTTGAATAGAAAATCAAGTTGAATAGCCCTGTAGTCTTCTTTCTCTTGGCCTCGCTAAAATTTCACAATCATCTACTTTGTCTTGCTCATGCTCAAGATGAAGCCATTGTATATTCGGTATTTTCATGTAAATGACCAAAAAAAAAAGAAAAAAAGAAAGAAAAAGGTAATAATATATAACATGATCAAAAGGGGCTTTTATGATCCAACGGTACACCCAGGGTCCCATTTTACTGAGTACAAGTGGGCGCTTCATTTAGCGGCGAGCCTTATTGTGGCCCAGACATGGCCACAGACGTGCACCTGCTGATCTAACTGACGTGCCATTTTACTGATCAGCGGGTGGGTTCGCAGAAAACCATGTCCATTATGATAAATACTTCGGCTAAACCAAGAAGAAAAAAAAACAAAAAAAAAACTCGGACTACTGTACCCACAATGTATTTAACCATCTTGTTTGTTTAGCCTATTTTGTTTAATTGAGTTGTTTATAACCACATGCAGTATATGTGACCCCAAGGTGGCCTGCGTTTTGCTCCCCATAATGACAGATAATTAAATTATGATTATCTCATTTCTATGAAGCATGTTCCTACAGACTGAGGATAGCATTATAAAAAGGAAAAGAAAAATGCTCTGCTGCATTGGTCTTGGAAGACTGCTAATGGTTCTTTGTGCAATTATCTCTGACCAAAGAGTCTCGATTAAATGTTGTAATTTTCCATAAAAGCACATGCGCTGGGCATAAAAGGCTAGCATGAAAAGAAAAATGAATAAATGAATGGAAGAAAGAATGTGAAATTATCCACTTTAAAATCTAATGGCATTTTTCTTTTCAGCTATGGATGATTAAACCTTTGCTTCAAGACGTGGATGTGTGTGTCTCTGCGTGATGCGTCCGTTCACGAGCGCACATGTTTGAGTGGCGCCATGCGCTCCTGCCTGTGCCTCCAAATTGCACGTGTGTGCACACGTTCGGATGTTCACGGGCAGCAACAAAAACCCACACAGGAGTGATTCAGAATAAAAAGTATGCTCTATCCCGCGGTTGTTCTTCTGTTATTTCGCCTCTAATAAAGCGCCCGCCGCACAGGACGCTCGCTTCAGCTTTTAGCATCAGCCCGTGAAGTAGGGAAGAGAGTTAAAATGGTGTTTTTATGTACTTTTTAGTCTATCTTCCAGAAGACACAGTGCTTATTTAAGATTATTTTTCCCCCTTCTGTGCTTTTTGCAGCCCAAAATGCATTGTGTGTATTTTTCCTCTGCTCTTCACATCTGTTTTTCAGGTGAAGGCACTTTCCTCTTGAATGCATGCTTTTAGCATTGTCACCCCAACCCAAAATGGAGTTGCTTGAAAACTTAATTTTTCTTTTTTGGGTTTTTTTTTATTTTATTTATTTCTTCTCCGGCGAAGGAGAAGGAAGTTCAGAATGAAATTCAGTCGAATGTGAGTGTTTCAAAGAAAAAGCACATCATGTTTTGGGATTGTATATAATGGCTCTGAACGGAGTGATTGCTGTTATTATCACTATTATAAGAAAGATTTTCTTTTTTTTTTTTTTTTTTTTAAGAGCACTTGCATTAAATGACATCTGGACGCAGAGTATAGCACAAATTCACTGGCTCTCTAAAGCTCCTATACAACATGCACTTAGAAAAGGTTATTCATAGCTTTTGAAGCAAAGAGAGAGATACATTGTTTTACCATTTCCCCCCATTTTTTCATTTCACTCGTGTTTGGCATTTAACAAAAGCTTTTAACTTTTCGATCCAGCGTAATTTCAGAGCACAATAGGACATTTTAAGACTGTAACTTTCCCATCCTTATGCACCTGAACTTTTCAGGTCTGTTCTGACAGTGGGTGATTTCTGCTTTTTTGCCGAGAAATTACAGTGATCAGAAATGCATTATGGCCGGCCTGTCTCCTGCAGCCTCCTCAGCGCTGCAACATCGGAGCTTGGCCGTGAGTGGAGTGTCTTTAGAGGCAAGGCTGTGGATGTGCTTTCATGGCTGTGTGAAGTGAATAGGTCAGAGCCGGGGAAGGTCCGGAGAGGGTCTTAAATCACCAAATCAAAGTGGTGCAAAAATGGCGTTAGCTTTTAACCTTTAGCCAAAAGCTACATTTATTTTCCTGTCTCTCTGAAGGCCACTTAATTAGCAAAATTAAGGTTTCAAGCAGCTTATTCTTGCTTTTTCTTTCAGTCATACAAAAGAGATCGTTCTTATGAAAATCAATTTTTATTTTTTATTTCATTTATACTGACAAATATAACTAGACAATCATTTTGGTGATTGAAATGTGATTTACAAGAGGCGACCAGCCTTGACGACACAGAGGAACAAATGAAAGGAAGGTGTCGCAAAGTGGCAAGTGGCTGCTGGCGTCCTTCAAAGACAGACAGGTTCCAGACGCAACTGCGGGCGAGAACGGTCCCAACACTCGCTCCAGACCTTTTACAAAGACTATCCAGCCAGCGTGCACGTGCACGAATGAGTGAGTAAGATTATGCTTTCATACAGTAGCAACTAACGTGTGGTGTGGGTGCCGCGCTGACAGATGCTGTTTAAATCTCGTTTCAGCTGACTTTCGTTGCTTTCCACTCGATATTGCGGATGTGCGCAAATAAATCTGACTTTGAGCTCAACAAATGGAGGCGTCATCACCACTGAAGGTGATACAGACACCCAGTGATCTTCCACAGGGTTCTTTGTTGCACCACGTCCTGCTTCCTGTGCAGTCTAATTTCCACTGTGGAGCTCAGAGCCACGTTCAGACTAAGTTCTCTGCACAATCTCCAGAGACTTCCCAAACATGTAAGCGTAAAGAGCACTTCAAGCCTTAAAGAACGCAGAGATGGGTAAGAGACTTTTGCATCAGGAATCACACGTTGAGACTCGCGGTAGACTGAATGAAGTAGCGTGCATGTCCTGAGACCCAAGGTCACAGGTGGTGAAACTGCCGGAAAGTGTAGGAATCACAGGTGAAGAACTCAGACAACAGCTGCACTGGACAATTTTCATGATTTGAACATTTAGGGTGCACTCACGCCATGCCGTGCGCAGGATCAATTGGCCTGCAATCACATGAGTCCGTTCTGAACAGTGCTCCAGCACCACTACACTGGTCGTCACACATGCGGTCTCAGAGAATCCGCTCAGGGGAGATGGGTGTAGAAAACATGAAAGCGACGCTGCCGAGTGTGAGCTGTGTTGAGCTGCTCCGGTCAGATAAAGGCCCTTCCACATTTTTGAATTTCTGGATCATACAAGAGGCGACTTTCTGTTCATTGTGGGGCGTATGCTGGGCTTACAACCAGTCCACAGTCATAAGGTTCCCTAGCACAGCTGCTGGGGAGAATTGTGTCATGAGCACGGAGCTGGACATTCACGCTGACCAACCGGACAGACCGGGCTTTAGGGGTCAATGGTGCTTGGGCCGGGTCATGCACACTTAGTTTGACCTCAAAGAGATTAGGGGTGTAATGGCACAGGTGGCTCACGGTACGGTCCGTACCGCGGTTTTGGTGTCATGGTTTCGGTACAGATTCGGTACAGTTTCAGACCACCCACTACTCTAAACGTGCGATCGCAAGATACAGAGTTTGCGGAAAGCGCAACTCGCATGTCGGCGCGTAAAAGAGCACGACCAAATGGCATAAATGTGCGTCCACCTGGTCACATGTGGACGTGCACAAACGGCTCTACCTCTCGATTACGCATCACCGTATTACTTGCATACGTTTTTATTCTCTTGAGGTCAGAGGATGTCTGGTCAGCAGTTGTGGTGGATGTGGGAATAGTCACGGCCAGACACGTCAGTCTGTACAGCTGTGGCATGATCTCATTCAGATGTCTGCTGTGGAGGAAACCAAGGAGATCTTTGTCTCTGGTGTCAAGCTGAAAAAGGTTGGATGCGGGAATTTATTTCTGATATGTTTGAAACTGTTGGTAGTCGAGGAGGGACAGGAACATTAATTATTTGTGATCTTTAAATGCGCATCCAATGATTCGTTCTGCAGTATTTTAAAAAGCACATCAGCTGCGCCAAGACGCACAACTGGTAACAACCGGACAGACCGGGCTTTAGGGGTCAATGGTGCTTGGGCTGGGTCATGCACACTTAGTTTGACCCCAAAACCGGATGTTTGACCTCAAAGAGATTAGGGGTGTAATGGCACAGGTGGCTTGTTTAGGGAGGTGGAAGATTGCGTTCTGTTAATTGTTTTCACTTGTCGGTGTATTCAACAGCAAAACCAAAATGCTCCCACACCTGTGATTTTAAAAAGTTTTTCCCAATTTCTCTGTTACCGCTGGCCATGCCTGCTTGTTTTTTTTTTTTCTTTTTCTGCGTTTATGAGCTGCAGCCAACTAGCCAAAGTGTGATAGTCTGGTCACTGTGAGTGAGCGGAGGCGAGTTCACATTGACATGCAGTGGCGGGCTGTTGCCTAAAAGGCACACATGCTCACGTGCAAGTCCAATGCAAAGTTATTGGAACATAAATACCGCGGGACATAAAAGCGTCCCGTGTCCCGTGCAGGTCGTACTGAACCGTACCATACTTTACCGAGTACCATTGCATCCCTAAAAGAGATCTGTGTGTATGGAAAGATTCTTTTTTTTCTTTTCTTTTTTTTTTGCTTTTGGGAAACCAGAAATGTTAGACTTTTTGGTATGCTTAAGTCCATTGAATGGAAATTCACGTAATACGGTCATAGAGACAAGAAACACAATTTTCAAACCCGTTGTTGATGGAGAGGACTCTAGACATGGCCACACATGACCTGCAGCGGTTCGTCATGTCATGTCTGAGGTGTGTTAAAGACCAGAACTGAAGAATCTACTCTGCTACCAGCTGCGTGATGACAGAGCAGCGTAAACACAGCAACACACAACTTGTGTCCAAATATAGACAAAAAAAATGTTTTCTTAACAATAGACGTGAGGTAAGATATGTTTTCAAAGAAAACCTCCAGAAAATTTCCATTTGAGCTTCCAGCATGAGTTATTAGAGCTGCAGGGACGGAGCCACCACGGAGACATTAACGGAAACACGCCAGGCTGATATTAAGCACCATTACCTTTAAAACATTAAAATAAAATTACAACTACAAAGTACGAAATGAAAGTTCTGCACTGGAATAACCAGGTGTGAGTCCTGAAGTGTGAGTTCAAATAGAAAATCAGGTCTAAAGTATGAGAAGCACAAGGCCTCGTGCAGAATGAGAGTCATCCTCGCACATATCATTATTATTAATGAAAGCAGCGTTTAAGTCTTCATGTATGTTGTCTGTAAAAATATATATTTGTCAAACTAGTTGTTCCTCAAAGCTGCCAAACACAGAGACGTGGAATAGCTTTCCTCTGAAGTGTAGGGGCTAATTAGTGCTGTCAGAAATAAAAAGGAACAGTATTCTTAACGTTGCAGCTTAAAGTTAAGCTTTAGCCGTTATTTCAGTACAGAATCTTTCATGTGGCAACTAAAGGCTTTATTTGCTGGCTGAAGAAAGGGAGCGTAAGGTCTCGTTTCCTTGAATCTTGTTGAATTAAATGTGAATCAGTCTTATACAAAAGAATTGCCGATAACACATCACACGTTGCACAAGTTTCACAGAGACTAAGTCCTGGAACGGCCAGAATAGTAAAAACACATGCTGACAGACACCTACGACTGGGATGCAGTCAAACTAACGACAGCACACGCTGACATGTGTTACGTCTCATAATCTGACCTTGAACAATATTTCAGCTCTGAAGGCGTGAAAAGACACAAAGACACGGTACAAATGTGATCTGGCAGCAGTTTGTGTGTCTCGTGCTCCAGCCTGGTTAGATTATATCTGTGTGTGAAGAGCAGAGGCCAAGTGTGACAGGATAATTCTCATTAGTGGGATACTTGATAAAAGTGCGTTTAAACATAAAGCTCATTCAGACTCACTCAGGTGAGGCTCTCTGTGCTGCACCGCTGCTGTTCATTCCCACACAAATAACTTGGATATATAAGAAATATATATTTAAAAAGAAAAGTAAGTTCTACTGTGGTCTGATGAACAAAAACATCTTTTTCTTTTTTTTTTTTCTTTTTTTTCTTTTGAGTAAGGCATAATCAATTTCCTCATCTCTCAGGGTTATTCGTAAATATGTTCCGCAACCTTCTGTTATCCGGTCTCACCAACTGTTTCTTTTTTTTTTTCTTTTTTTTTTCTTTCTTTTGGATGTGGTTTTGAAAAACCCTCCTGCCAAATGAACCCCATTTTAAATCTCAGTCTTCTTCAGGCGAGGCATAATTACGGATGTAAGTTACCAGGAGAGAAAAGACGGGGAGAGGAAATGCAGTATTTTTTTGTGGGGTGCATTATGTCTGCCCACTTATGAGATACCCTTAAATTCTCAATTATCTATTCCATCTTCTTCATCCTTCCAAAAAGCAGAAAATTGCAGTTTCACAATTACACTTATAATTTCCCCTCACATGCACTCGTCCCAGTTCCTGTAGCCTGTTTTTCTGCCACTGACGCCCCCCCCCGTGTTTCCAGGTTTTAACACAGGCGTGCTCGCCAGTGCGTGTTTGTGCGCGGCACCGGCGGTGAGCTGATCACAGATGTGACTCGGTCATTTCTCTCCACGGGGTCAAACTTTCTCCTCACTCAGATGAGCCGCGCAAGCTTCAAAAAAAAAAAAAAAAAAAAAAAGATAAAAAACCAGGGACACAATTATTTTGCTATTTCTCCCCAAAGTAAAAGAGAACATGCTCGAAGGAAGGGCTTTAAGAGAGGTCGCCTGAACTCGCCTCGCTGTCCTCACGCTTTCCCAATTCAGTCAGTGGCGAGTGGCCTTGGTGGGGGACTGAGCGGCTGTACACATTACAGTCGAGCCTCAACGGCTCGAGCCAAAGCAGGCCTGTAATTTCTGCCATTTGACAGTGTGAGCTCAAAAGCAAAGTGATGGCCACTTTTCTGTTATTATTCCTTTGGCAGAGTGCTAGCTGAAGGGAAACAACCCTGCTTTAAGAACACGTCCATCAGCCTCGGGCAGTATTTGGAAGTGGTATTTGTAAAAGTAACTCTGACATGTTGTATCGTTTACGCTGAAAAGTGAGTACTGTTACACGTCTTGCGGTGTATAATATCCCACCCCGCATCTGCCCTGAAAGGGAGCGAGGTCATTTCAAAAAACCCAAATTTGAAGGAGGAATATTGTGGCTTTTTATTTCAAAAGTAGGTCTGGATAAAATCAAAGGGCCACCCCCGAGTGAAGACCCGACGGAGACTTTCATTCTTATTTTAAAGATAGTTTGGCTCGTTGTACTGCTCCGGAGTCGGAGCTCTGCTGGTCCTTGTTTCAGCTCCGGCAGGACTGGTTTCAGGTGTTGTTTCATCGGGGAGGTTTGATCTGAATGAATGCTGGGTAACTTCAGTCAGAGTTTAGGCATCCAGGCCTGCCTCTTCTTCCAACTGGATCCATTTTTGGATTAGCCAGTGTTGGGCAGCAAATACAACGTAGTCCACAACCTTGAAAATCTAGTCTCCGAAGGTGTGCTCTTCAGAAGGCTTGTGAGTGACATCGCAGAGGGTTTGTCCAGTTCTTTTTATAGCCAGCTCCTCAAACACCCAGGCATATGCCTTAAAGCACAAACAAAATAAATACATTTTTTTTTTTAATAGCATGTCTCCTTTGGTAGAAACCTCCACATGTTTGCATTCAAAGGCCAAGCTGTTTGCTGCTTTTGTGCGCAACGAACAGAGTTGGAGGTATAAGGAATTTCTGGCAAGTCAAGAGCCAAAAAAAAAAAAATAAAAAATTGACTAAAAGACTTCATCCTCTAATTAAAAGCAATTTGTGAAACCACCGCCACAGCGCTTGAGCCATGTTTCGGAATAATGATGCCTGATACAAGCTGATGTTTGTGACACAAAAGGACGGCGTTTGCGCGTCATCATTAAAATAGCGGTTGTCTTGTTAAATTGTTTACAGACTGAGATGACGTAACATGAAAAGGAGGTGTGAGGCATACATGAGTTTGCTCAATAAGGACCACAGAAGACAGGTTATAAAAACTGACTGTGCAATTAAAGTGAAATAAAAACATAAAGTCTGTATTTGGACTATTTTTTTTTTTTTTTTTTAAGATGTAGGATCTCTGTTTAAAAGAAATCGATGTGGCTCTCTGGTGGAGCTGCAGCTGCACGGCCGGGTTCCTTCCCCCTCCTTCTCTCCACATCGTCTCTCTTTTCAGACCTGGTTTCACGTTAGCAGGTAAATGAGTTTTTAGGAAGTATTAACTAAGATCAGTGGTGGTTATCTGATCAGAGCGGGTCACGTGGAACAAAGACCTCTCCCTTTTCTGTGGCCACCTGCGGCGGCCACTACAAATGAGTTTAAAAGCCCCCCGTGTCTGTGTGGGTGCGCGTGTCCGTACCTGCATTTGTGCATGTGACCAAATGTTCATGTAAGTATGTTTATCTATGCATAACTGTGTGTGCACATGTGCGTCTCCGGGGGCCAGGGGGTCGACAGATGCTCCTTCTCAGTGAACACAATGAATTACTTATAGGCCGTTAAGCCAAACACAGCGGCGCTGACTGCTGGTTTACCCAACACTGATAGGGCCATCTGCTCAGGTGCCTCTGCCTTCCCCGCTCCTCTTTACAGACACGTTAGCGGACGCTTATCTGACAGGGTGGGGCCCCGCTGCTGACTAAAGCATCAGGGCTTTTACAAGCGCGTGCTTGCATGTGCGTGTGTGCACATGCACGCAGGTGTTGTCCGCCATCAATGTGACGAAACAAAGAGCTGGATGCAGAGTGTGTGGGCTCAAGCTGGGATTAGTCCTTCATATGGGCTGGAGCCATGACTTAAACGAAACGAGGGGGTTTAAAGCACAATCTGGCTTTTAAAAATGCGATTTAAGATGTCTGAAGTTTGAATGTTGACGTAAATAAACACTTTATTTCCAGGTTTACTACCGTGGAGCATCCTCTCCTCTTTAAACAACCGTCCATGTATGTCTGGGAACTGATGATTTCAGCTGCTGGAGTTTTTGGGAAAGAATATCTGAAAGAAGATTCAAGCGGCTCTACAGTCCTTCATCTTTTTGTCATAATTTTTATTTCATGAGTGCATGAGTTTTTTTTTTTTTTTTTTTTTTTTTTTCAGTTAGTAAGAAGTTTGGACTGCAGGCAGGCCAGTTTAGTAACTGGACTCTTCCGAAACTGAAACTATCCCTTTGGAGTGGATGCAGTTTCCAGGCTAGCATCCTCTCACTAAAACATGATAACGGCGGCATGTGTTGCTCTAAACCTGTACAGTGATCCCTTATTTTTCGCGGTTAATGGGGACCGCCGCCCCCCACGACAATCAAAATCCGCGATCTGGAGCCGAATCTCCCCCCGAGCCTCAATAATGTGTTTAAAATATGTTTAAAAACCCCAAAAAAGTAGCGAGGCTCTGCAGCGAAACAAGACAAAGGCTCAACTGTGGTCTTTCTGTTACCTTCACAGCCTCTGGTCTCTGAACCGTAGTAAAGAAACCGCTGGTATTGTGTTATTTTTTGCTCGTAATTAGCGGCTAACACGCTAACAAAAACAAAAAGTCCGGTTTTCTCTGCATGGACTGGGAACTTTATTCTGGCACTGCAGGAACTTGTAACATCACACAGGTTGTATTGTTTGGCTCCTGTCGGTTAACAGAGAATGTAAATCTATACACGCTGGGCTGCTGTTTATGCTCACTCCACTTTTCATCTAACCCCGTTTTCTTCTGCTGTCCCACGACACACGCACACTCCATTACCCATAAGGCCACATCATTACCCATAAGGCCACCTTCTTAAAGGGGCCAGGCTGGCTTACAGCATTTCTTTACTGTGAGAGAACACGCACAAAATCCTGTGATGTTGCCGCGATATTTAAAATTTTTTAAAAATAATATTATATATTTCTGAAAAAAATCCGCGAAGCACTAAAACCGCAGTACTCAAACCGCGAGGTGGCAAGGGATCACTGTATAGGTACCTTCTGCATTCATGTTTGCCTTCCAGATGTGTAGCTGCCCAGTCCACAGGAACTAACTAATATGATTCCAGATGCAGCTTATTGAACTGAGAGCTGACGAAAAGCTGCAGGATGCAACGTCCACAGTTCCTTAAAGAATGTCATAATTTGATTTGTCTGACAGCGGGAGTTTTCCACTTTGTCTGAGTCCATTTAAAGTGAGCTTTGGCGCAGAGAAGATGCTGGCATTTCTAAATGCTCGAAAACTGTCTAAACTGCTCTTTCTTGCATCGAACACTTCTGGGGAACATCATGTGTTTTGGGTGATTCTAGAAAAGGGATGTGGAAACAGGGCGTCATGACACACATATGTGCCAAGTCAAATCCGATGTGTGAGAGAGGAGGAGAGGGGAGGAATGGAGGCCTGCAGTCAGTCAGTGATCAACACCTGAGCAGTCACAGCTCTGAGTACAGGTGCACTGCTGCAGGTGAAGGGAGCGTGAGGGAAAGAAGACAGTTAAACATGAAAATGCTTCACTTTTTCTCAAAGGTATGTTAAGTAAAACATTTGTCCACATTATACACACAAACTCCAATTCCCAATATGCCAGAAGTCCAGTCCAGTATGGAGTACTGGACATTTGGTCATTTCCAGCGGAAGACATTAGCTGACCATTAGAAGCAGCTGGTGATCTTTGAAATGGGGGAAATAGGGATTTAACTCTGTCATGTTGTGTCCTGGACTGACTCCATCGTAGAGGGACGTGACCATTACTGCTGATTTCAGGTTCAACTCACTTGCAAGGAAGCAGCATTTGTCACAACAATTTGTAAATTTACAACCTATAATGTGACACATATCTACTCATGTATTTGTATTTATTACCTTTAAATAAAAGCACGTTATTTTTTTTAGGATTATTTGCTGACCTAAACTGTTTTTGTTTTACTGTATTCATTTAAAAAATAAAATAAAAATCGTAATATGAAACCCTGTAAGGCCCTGACGTATATGGACACTTCCACAGGAGCATCTCTTTGTCAGACTGCTCATATCGAGATTTAGTTTGTCCAGGAACAAGACTCACACATCCCAATGACATCCATTACTTTGAAACCGGCTGTGTGATATACACACACACACAAAAAATATTAATTAATAAACTAGAAAAGCACTCGGAGAGCGCAGACCTTCGCCGAGTGCAACAATTCCCCCGTATAGTGATTTACAGATTGCCATAAAATCTGCCTTCTGGATCAGATCCAGATCAGCCTTTGAAATTTGATAGAGGTTCCCATTGTCAATTCCTAAGTCAAATTTCATGAGTTTTGGGCAATAATTAAATTAATAATTTTTCTGGCCCCGTTGACCGCAATGTTATCAAAAATTTGAAAGTTAGTGCGTTTACATGGGAAGTTTAATTCCTCTTTAATTCAGAATTAAAATTAAATTCGATTTAAAAATTACCATGTAAACACCTAATTCTGAATGAAAATGTCCATTCTGAATTAAACTTGATTCCAAAGTAAGTGGCTGGTTTATTCTGATTTATATTCAAATAAAATAATTCCGCTGTCATGTATACACTCATTCCACTTTAAATTAATTCCCGTCTTTCTGTGCATGCTCGTTCTCTTGCCCGTCTGTCGCGATGACGCTTATAATCCGCGCTAAGCTTGTTTTCGAAACAAAGTTTCAAGATGGCAGCACGCAGTAAACGGTGGTCAAGAGCAGAGACGATTTATTTTATAAATAGGTTGGAGGAACTGGAAATAATTAAAAGAACAGATGGCAGGAAACATAAAAATTGTGAGCTTTTCAAAGTTGTAGCGGCCAGGTTAAATGAAGGAGGTTTCTCCATGTTGTTGCTAATCGAGTAAGTTTGTTTTCTTTTCCGGTAGACGTAAATACATAAAGACGTCCGCCCCCCTATCCAATCAGAACCCTTCCCAACCCCCAGACCTTAAGCAGAATTAGATAAAGCCGATCAAACGTGTTTTTCATGTAAACCTCAATTCAGAATTATTATTTCCATGTAAACTCGAATGAAAATAGTTTAATTCGGAATTATTTAATTCGGAATAATTAATTCCGAATTAAAAAACATCATATAACCGTGGCCAGCGATCCAGAATCCAGGATTTCTGCCAGATCACACCCAAAATTAAATCAGTTCTTCCTTTTCACATTTTCGACAACTGCTGAACATTTCATCAAAATCCATCCATAACTTTTTGAGTTATCTTGAACACAGACAGACAGACAGATGAACACCGGTGAAAATATATCCTCTTTGGCGGAGGTAATAAAAAAGTTTGTTTCTTGAGCACAAATACAAAGTTTCAGTTTAGTGACTAAGCTCCTTTTCTCTGTAAGAGCAGGTTTTATATATTTATATTTAAAAGCATAGTTGATCTTTATTTTTTCATGAATTCATTTTTGAGGAAGATTCTTGTAATTAGAAGCTACAACATAAATTGTTCTTTTTTGATAAGAAACTGCGCTTTTCAGTAGTTTTTAACAAGTTACAAAGACACGTTTGAGGCTATTCCAGCGTTATGCAGACTCAAATTGAAAAATGTTTTTTATCAAGAACAATTCACTCAGTGTACTTGAAGACAACTTTTTGTTTGGTTTTAAGCAAAAGTGAAATCACGCTGCAGAACTTGCCCATCGCTGTGACATTTCACCAACCTTCGTTGATTTCTCTGACGTTAAGACGAAGAACCTGGACAGAGCAGAGCTCCTCTTCTGATGTGGATGTTTTTTTTTGATCCAGCAGATGGATCAGCTGCATGCTGGGATTCGCAACCAGTTTTTCCAAACAATATTTTTTTTTCTCTTCGACCAGTGTTTTTTTTTTTACTGATTTTCATTAAGCTGATGACTCGAGTGAACAAAGGCAGTCGGATGAATTCAAAACGACTCCTTTTCTGGGGTCCCAAACTTCTGCACCAAAATTCAGACAGATGATGTTTGATTTGATGTCTTCTGCTTTGATATTTGAGGCGTTCATCATCACTGTTTGAAACCATTGATTGCTCAAAATAACTTTTACCTCTAAACGTACAATCCCAAAATCAAACGCTAAAAAGGAAAAAAAAACAACAACAGCAGCAATTCTCTAATTTATTTGTCTTTGCAGACAACATGAACCCAAGATATTGCACGCTTCTCCTCGTCAGTTTTATTTAATTTGTTTTGCTTCCATTTGGCATTTCAGGCATGCAACACACTGAAAGGCTGAATCTTTAAGGAGCAAAGGTGGGCAGAGGAGCTCTACTTTGTCAACAAACGTGTGAGAAAATTATTGAAATCTTAGAAGTCAGTGTCCCTCAAAGTAAGATGGGGATCGGCATATTTTTCTTTCCATAGAGCGTTATATGATGAAACAATATGAGGGATCTGCAGGAAGGTCAGTTCATGCAGAGCGAGCGTGGAAGCCTGAAACAGACGTGCTTGGTCTTTGATCGCTCAGATGGGACTGGATGAAGAGCCGTCATTCATCAATAACCGATATAAGCACACGGGCAGCGGCTGCTCATGAAGCACTACAATATGGAGCTAGATTCACAAATACCACCTGGAACTTTACTGAGCAGAAATGAAGCTTTATTTTTACCTTGTGGAGAGGTGGGCCTCCTTTTAGCCTCTTTTCTATTTTAGAATTGTAAAGCATGTTATTTTGGGCTACAATGAGCATGCACTGACATGTTCAGGTGTTTTCATGTATTGCTGTTTTACATTTAGTTTTATATATTGTTTGATTTAATTTCTTTCTGGGCCCTCATGATGGCATTACAGCCTGAGATACAGTTATTCAGAACAATAGCCTCTAAACACATGAAAAAATGGTGGTGACAGTTTCCTTGGTACTTTGGTAACTTACGTGTGAGTGTATATGGACACATTTATGCTTCACCCCCCCCCCCCCCCCCCCCCCACCCCCCCTGTCAACACAATCATCATTAATGTTTACATCAATTCTCCATATACAGGTCTATAGCTTGGTAGAAGGTGTTCATCCAGTTTTCTTGTTAGTAGTTTCTGCTTCCAACATATTATCTTTGAAGTTTGTTCACTGTCACAGTACAATCCACTACACAACACCCCTCACACTTCACAACCCAGCACACACCACACCCTCACTGTCGTGGGTCTTTAACAGTCCTGTCTTTAAATGTTTCACTGCTGGTGTTTTTTAGTCCTCTCTGACGGAATCAGGATTTAAGATGTTAATAAAGATGTTAGAATTTACTGCCAGACAGGACTGGTGAAGGACATATTCACCGTTCACACTAAAAAAACACCACAAAAAAAAAATAAATAAATAAACATGAAAAAGTCAATGATGTGCTGCCCATGTAATACCCTAAAGGACAGCTGCTGAACTGCAGGGCTCAGCTTCAATTTACTCACCGTTCCAAAATTACAGCCGCTTTAATAATGTAGTTTTATTTCAAAACTGCACATGAACGTGTGATATGTGAGATGTGTTGGTTAAAGCCTCATAATTTGGGCCAATGTTTTCCCATGCAGCTCATAAACCAATCTGTCACCCAGCCAAATAAAAGGTTGATCATTTTTTTTGACAATGAGTTTAATTTTCGACTTTAACACTTCCCAACTTTTTGCCACCATGTCAGCCTGTTAGCAGCACGAGATGTGAAACTTATTTCGTACGAAGTTCATGAGCAGTACTGCCACCTGTTGCTCTGCACGCCGCTGGTTTCCGCCTCAAAAATCTCTATAAAAGAGGTCTGATTACGGTTCATTTCCCCGGCACACTGCTTTATTTGTAAAAACTGAATACAACAGCAGTTGTATTCGCACAAACCACTGACAATAAATAGATAAAAATGTGCACGTGTGTGTTTGTGTGGCGGCTCTAGTTGTGTTCATCTACGTGTTTTGTTCAAATAAAAACATGACTTCTTTATTCTTTGCGCTTTAATTGTTTTTCTCTGAAAAGTTCTCTTTTTGTTCAAACCCATCTGCCACAGCGCGACTGACTGTGCAGCTGTATTTCTGGACTATGAAAATTTAAATATATACAAATATAAATTTGTCAGAGCATTTGATTTTGTCTTACGGGTTGTCATTTAGTTGCATCTTGAGTTGCTTAAACAACACGGTGGTTAGTGACATATTGCTGCAGACTGACTGGAATCAGGATGTGATTGCTAATCATGAGCAGCGCAAACTGAAATCTCTAACAATCAAATCTCAAACAATCAAACAATCAAAGGACAAAGACGCAGCTTGCTCCTTGTTGCAACACATTTAAGTACGAATGGACTTTCAGATCTCCTTGGACAAATGAATTTCTACACAAGTGTCGAGACTTAACTCTTCGGTTTAACTGGGAGGAGTCATTAAATCCGAACAACAATCATAAGAAAAACCTGCAGCCTACTGTCCACCCCTGAGATATTTCTATGCAGCTGTTACTGCAGGAAATAAAGGCGCTTGAATATAAACCTGCTGGTGCATCACTGCATCCCCGTTATTTAGTAACATTATATTCTTCTGCTCTTGAAGGCGAGCGATGTGAAAATGACATCAATGCCCCCACCACAAAAGTTCAAGTACATCAATTGAAACAAAACAAACAGACTTAAATAAGATAAAGAACAAAACACGGAGAGCTGCAAGAAAGTTTTTTGTACAGCAGGTGTTGCATGATTTCCTCTAGTTAGTGATTCCAGGTCGTGTTAGATTTTCTCGACTCAATTAAGAAATGATGTGGCTCAGCAATCAATATGCTCTGATAACATTTTCTTCTGACATTCCAAATGAATTTATGCTAATTGAGAAACTCCTCACACACACGCTGTCTCTTCCCGCAGGTGTTGCACAACACCTGTGCACCCTGCTTGTCAAGAGCAGATTTAAGACATGCTTTTCTTGGAGGTAAATAATGCCACATTTGGCAATGAAATGTGAGCAGGAAGCTAAGTAAAACACTTTTGCAGTGGCATATTCAAATAATCCCCTACCTGAGTTTTGCACTTCGGACGGGGAATCCCATAAATACATATGCAACAAAGATCACACTGCTCACACTTTTCAGGCAGTAATGCAGCGCTGCATGGGCACCCAGTCATTTTTAAAGCACAGACAGATGCAAAGGAATCTGAACTCCACTGTCCTTTTCCTTTTGTTAATTTTACTGCAGCTAAATAAAGCACAAAAAGACAAAATTTGTGTTTGGTAGATTATGGAAAATGGATTTTCTCGGGGATGTCGGAGACAGCACAGCCGCATTGGCTGACTTGCAACATATGCTGGTTGAAGAATGGGACGTCATCGACCAGCATGAGGGGGAGGAGCCAGGCGGTTGTCGCTGTGTATGGTTCTCCCTCACTGAGGCTACCGAGGCTCCTGCTTGTTAAATGAATACATCTAAACTGTTAAATTTACCAGCATGTTGCTTCTTCAGACTTTAATCATTCAATCCACCAAACAAGAGCCAACTGCAAAAAAAAACCAAAACAGAAAACAAAAGCTGTTTTGCATTGGTAGAGAAGATTTGGCAAATCTTTCATGAGCACAACCCACAAACTCAACTCAGCTGCTCGTCCCACCTGTAAGGCGACTAACAGGAGCGATTTCAGGCAGGTGAGCAGCGTTGTTCGCCTGCACTCGCCCCTCTGCTTTGTTCATTCCACTTACTCCACCTGCTAATTGATCTATTTAATTAGCAAGAAGTACTGGCTTCTTGCATGCCTCCTGATGTCCCTGCCCCACAGCTTTCTTCTCCATTTAAAACGTCTGCCTCTAGGCTGCCCTGGTTGCACAGTGGTAGAGGTTAGAGCAGGTGACCCACATTATCGAGGTTGCAGTCCCTCCTGTGACCCTTAGCTGTATGTCGTCCCCATTTTTTCCCCCTATTTTATTACCCGCGGTATCTTTATGTATGGCCAATAAGTAGGAATTTATTAGATGGGAGCCTAGCCGCCAAAGTTTCAAGTGTTTATCATTAAGAGGTATTTGAGGGCCTAGCTCCGGGCCTCGTCTGACTAAAATAAATGTTCTGTACAAATGCGACACCATTTGAAAGGGAAATAAACAGGCTTTCCAATGGTCTAAGCGTTATTGCCAAGAAGCATTATTTCAATAAAGAAATAATCTACCAAACACAAGCTTCCTTGCTTTTTGTGATTAATTTATATATCATCTTTAATCCGTGTAATTAATTCAAAAATCAAGTATATTTTTGTACCAGTAAAACACCAAATAAAGAAACAGAATGTGATACATTCACATTCGATTTTGTTTTGTGTGATAAAAGATCAGTTTTGTCACATACACAAGCCTTTTCACAGAAAGTACAACTCCGCAACAAGAAGCAGAACCAGTGAGCACAGCAGCGCGTCCGTAGCCTTTTCCATGCGGGTCTTTCTTTATGGAATATTTTCTACCTTTTCTCAGCCTCACTGTGTACGTTACTGCCTCTTTACAGAAAGATTAAAATTCTGATCATCCCTTGTTTCTCTCCTTCCGACGAGACAAAACCGTCTACTGGAGTGCTTGTTTTGTGTTTGCAAGAGCATGTGAGTGAGGACTTTACTTGCCTTTCTTGGTGTATTATGTGAAAAAAATGGTGTAAAACTGGTGGAACGTCTTTCCATAAAAAAAGAAGAAAAAAAACCCCCCAAAAAAACACAAAAAAACTGAATGTCAGCATGCAAGCAGCTAGTGTATGGTTTTAGCATGCTAGCATTGCAAGGAGTCGTGATGGTTTTGGCTCCTCCTGCTGGAAGCTAAGAGCCACATGACCGTTCAGCCTCCCTGTTACCTTCCTACCTTACCAACAGATGTGCAACCACGTCTCAAGAGTCCCACCTTGAATGGCCACTGTGGAAAAAACGAATTTGTCTTGCACTCCACATGACGTCATTGGTTGTTTTGTGTGAACTTTAAAGGTCCCATATTTTACTTTTCCTGACTTTCAAAGGTTGAAAACTGATTTAAACTGCGGTGGGTTTCTTTTAAAAACTGCGTAAAGGAATACACTCACTACATTTTATTAAAATGTCACAAAATACCTTTAAAGCCAGTCTATGGAGCAATAACACTTCTGACCACGTGGGGGCAGCGTGTCACAAGAACGTTCACTTGCCAGCCCCTGGTATAAGACACAACTAAGTGCACACGGTGGGACAAAGTGACATTACAATGCATGCTGGACCACACCCACTCATGTCAGCGGCTCTTTTGTCAACATATCAGCTCTATTTGCCTCCATGTGGTCGAAGGTGGTATTTACAGTTACATAGAGTGGCTTTAAGAAGCAAAAAAAAAAAAAAAAAACCCTTCTAAATGGGTTTGATGCAGGAGTTCCAGATGTGACTGTCACTCTAAGGTTTACACACCTAAATCAACTTGTGGGACTGAGGGACTAACAACTAATTTGCTGCACGCTGTCAAAGTCCTTTTCCTGGGTTACCAGGTGGTTAGTCTTACTCTTTTCTGCAAACTACAGAAATGTGGCTGATAAAAAAAGAAACCTCCCTGTGAACACTTTACTTTGCAAGTTGTACTGGGTGTCCATTAGTGCAAATACACCATGAGAAAAAAAGCAAAAAGATATAGTTAAGGCTCAAATCATTAAGTTATTATGGTGTACAATTTATATCTTTATGTGCTTTTATGCTTTTTGCCTGTCATTTCATCTCATGAAAAGCTCAGATTTATGAGAAAACTGTAATAAGTATGTTTGTCCAGATTTTCTAAACATACAGTCTCAGTATAAAGGAGCAGGAGTTGCAAAACATTTGGAGACATTTTATTTTACTAGTTGGTTTGTACAAGGCAGGTGTGTATTTGTTAATATCTAAGGCAAAGTGTGTGTGTTTTATCCTTAACCCTGAGTTTATTTATATCTAATCCTATCATGAGTTTTAAGGATAAAAAGAAAACAGTGACTCACAGCAGTACTGAAAAATGAAAAGTCCTTGGGTAACACTTGGTTGGGTGAGGCCCATGCACAGCTATATGGTTTCCCTTCATAAGTGTTTTTAAACATTTTATAGAAGTGCTATGACATATTTGTGACCAGCAATGTATTTTTTCATGTTTACAAATTTTTGAAGCCTTACAAGTGTAGTAACTGCACAGTTAAGCTGTTTAACTGTTTTGTTAAAGTAGTTTTTATACTGAAACTGAGTATTTCCAAAATGTCTTTATTTTGAGAAGCCTTTTCCATAATGTTAATTGAACATTTCACCCTGATGTGAAAGATGGAAGAAGAAAAAAAAAAAGCAAAAACGAAAAAAAAAGGCTGTTGTATTTTTGGAAAGTAACAACACTTTTGCAGAAAGCTGGACTGCAAAGAACAAAGATCAGTTTTTGTGTGTATTAGAGGTCACTCAGTGAAACATATCAAGCTGATTTAGCCCATCTTTAAATACGCTGGTAAAAAAAAAAAAGCCATCCTTTCTCCAAACATCCACGTCAGAGTCAGCAGCAAGCGTCGAGTACGGTACGCTACATTCATGGTTACTTGACAGAGTGGCCCTCGTCTTCCTCACCGTTCTCTGTCTTTTGTCAGACTGCTACAGTCTAACCTGGATTGGATCAAACTTGACCCAGATATTTACGTGATAGGGACCACAGGCCACATTCAAGTTCAACCAAAAGACCCTGCACACATGCCTCTGTGACTGTGTACACATAAGAGCGTGTATGCGCACACCAATTTCAAAAGCTGCGCGCACAAAAAAAAAGGCAGAAAAAAATAATAATAAAAGAAAGCACTCAACAACACAAAAGAATTTCCCACAATGGTTTCTGAGTCTGGAAAATTAGAAAGTACAATGATGCACACAGCACACAATGGCTCAACAAATTGTTCATTTGTGTCTGAAAATACACCTCTTTTTGAGCGTTTCTGCCATCACTCTGTCAGGGAGACACTCGGTGACAGATTATATGTAGCTGTCATCTGTAGAGCGTGGAAGTTCAAATGAAATGTACCATCATTTTTCATTTTCTTTAGTGGCTTCAGATCCAGCTGTAAGTGCTGCTGCTCTGAGCTCGAGAGCTGGAACGAGCGGGGACACTGTATCATACACACACTGCTCACTCCTGTTTTTATTTATATCAGATATCAGGATTTATACCACAAAATATACAAGATGTGCAGAACTGCATTTATTTTTCCTTGCTGTGAAGAAAAATAATATGAAAACGGGCTCTAAATTATATGAAAAAAGATTCAATTTAAAGCATATCTCCTATCAGAGATATCCAATATGTAATTATAATGATAAGTATAAGTAAAAATTGTAATAAATGTATGAGTGTATTCATGATTATTTTGCACACCAGCTGATGAGCGCATTCATGAATGCGTTCATCACTGCCCTGCAGACTGTGACACTGGAAAGGCAGGAAGGAACGTTCTTGTCCTGGCTTGTTTTGGTCATACATAATTGAGAAGGCTACAAAAGACTCCCAAATGTGGGAGACCCTTTCTTTTAGTAATCACAAAATATTTAAGCATACAACCACTCTGGTTACAAAAAAATGAAATAAAAAAAAGCCCTATTATTTCCTTCTTCCACCCTGATAGCAAATGACTGAATGAAAAAATAATATACCAGAAATGTACCAGCATCAGTAAATTAAATTTATCAAAGGTCCCTCTGAACGGTACTTTACTGTAGCACAGAAAAAAAAAAAAAATATATATATATATATACTCACAGGTATAAAAAGAAAAGCTTGTCTTTTCTCTTCATGCACTCTTTAGTGACCAGCGGATGTGACTGAGATGGGATTTTCTTTCCTTCACCTGGTGTAACCTGTTCAGTCGACTCCTGCATATTCACCTTGCAGAGACACAGAGCGTGACTTTTCACTTCCAGTTCTTAAAATGTGCAAAAAATAAAATATAAATACCACACAGAATGCCTGTTGTTTTGCAACTAAAATGTAAATAATAATAATAAAATTGCAGGAAATAGAAAATAAATGCACTAAAACCATGTTGGGCACTTGCACTAATAAAAAAAAAACTTTTTTTTCCCGTCTTCTGTTCTATATCGAAGAAATTATTTCTCCTATAGATCAAATAAAGTGGGGAAGAGGGGAGAGGGAGGGCTCGTCGGGTAGAGGTGGGGGGTGACGTCAGGTCCCATCAGGCTGGCAGACCTCCTATTGGACCAGTGGAGGCTTTTAAAAGGTGCAGACAGCAGCGTACGGGAGCCTTGGTCTCCACTCCAGACGCGCAGCGGCTCTGCAGCCCGCCGCCCTGCAGCGGAGCGGCGGAGGCGGACCAGCAGCGGACAGGTGAGACTGTCTCCTTGATCAATACAAATACACTTTTGGAAGACTGGAGGATGGGGGGGTTGTAGGAAAAAATGCGTTTGGTAATCTCTAAATTAAAAAATAAAAGAGAGAAAAGAATTTGAACAGAAGGAAAGAAGAGGATGTGACAGATAAAACTGAGATGAGATCTTTAACTGATTTCTTTTCTTTGGTTTAGACCTGACGGAGGCGATGCATGCTGCGGGATGAACCGACCTGCCTCATATCAACAGGTAGGTGACTCCGCATATTTTTGTATAACTTCCCTTCTGATGAGCAAATACTAAAGCTCCCACTCTAAAACGTCCCTGTAAAACAAAGTGAGTCCCAGCCTCGCGTTTGATCCCGCTGCAGCCTTAAGGGCTCGTATTGATCTCAAGGCGAGGGTGCCTCAATTAACAATAATGGCAGTAATTAGAGGGGAAAGTTCTTTATCTCGGGTCCCCTGCGGGCAGAGCAGCGTGGTCCCCGCGTCGCTACCCTACAGATGGATTATCAGCCTTCCCCCTCCTCGCAGCCTGTTTGGGCTTCATGGGGTCAAATGACAACAGCTCAATGTTGAAACCCACCGACTGAATCGATAGCTGGCTCGCCTCCTGTAGGTCGGACACATGAAAAGAAACAGGGAAGCTTTCCTGCTCCCCCCCTTTTTTCTTTTTAAGGCTCAAAGTGTGAATCCATAGATGAAAAAATGAAGTGCAGTTAAAAAAGCTCCTGAAGGGGCCTCCCGACATGGATGCGGCCGCCCCCAATTTCAGTGTTAACGAATTATTTCATGTAAGTGTGTCTTCATCTGGCTCTGAGTAGCCGCGTAATTAATTTTCGCAAAGCGTCGCTTTGGTGAAATTACAATTTTTTTTTTATGAGCGCGCGGAGAGACGAGAGCAGGCAGATGAGAGATTTCAGCACCGGCGCCGCGGACAGCTCCTCACATCTGCACAGATGCCTAAAGGCAACGGCTGTTACTGACACCGTCTGAATCCTAAACACAGACCTGAGCCCAAACCCAAGCCCAGTAAACCTCTCTGTGTGTCATAGCTGATGGGGGGGGGGGGTTAAAGGACGACACCAGACAACTGGGGACAGCATGAGAGGTGTGAAGGCCAGGCTGCATCATGCATATTAGTGATTTTTTTTGTCAGAGTCCCAAATGATTCTGGGTGGTTTGCCTCAGATGTGTCAGTGACAGGCCGTCTTCATCTAGCAAGATCTGAGGTGTCAAAATAGGAGCTCTGCCAGGATTTTCCCATTTACATACCCCCTCCTCCTCTGCAGGAGTCACAATCTACATACAGGCTACCACATGCACACACACACACACTCACACACACACACATACATGCCCGGACCAAATGGTGTGACACTGCACATACAATCTGTAGCCATGAGAGAAATTCAGTGCTAACAGGTGTTCAAACAGGCCGCTCGGTACATTCTTCCAATTATTACCATTAGATGCTGCCTGGTTACCACTCCATAATGTACAAATGCTGCTGTGGAGGAGAGTGTGTGTGCATGTGTGTGTGTGAAACAGTCAGAGAGAGAGAGAGAGGGGATGACACGGACAGACAGAAATAGAGGGAAAACAGCAGGAATGAGCATGAAAGAGGGAACGTATTTGATGTTGTGATTGTTGCTCTCTGTGGAGGATGGGAGAAGAGGCAAGCAGTCTGAATTATATACTATTTGGTGAATTCACTCTGCATGCATAACTAATCCCCTTTTGCCCCGAGTCATTATCAGCTTTAGCAGATTGTCTAGAAACTGGAGGCAATAGTGTTTGATTTGAATTAAATAAATAAAAAAAAATAGCAGGCTCCCTCGACACACTAGTGTGTTTTAGATTAAATGTAAGCTGTTAGTGGTAGTTTTGTTTTGCGTGTCTGTAGCTGCCACTATTATTGACTGGAAACAGGCTCAGGTACTAAAGAACAAATAAATGCACTTATCATTTTTCCTTCTTGCTGGTTTTGTTTGCCGGTTAGTGTTTGAGGTCTATAAATCAGCAAAACCTGCACATCGCAGTGTCCTGCAGCCTGAGGTGATGTCTTTAAACACTCTTAGACTCCCTAATTCTTGATTTAAACCACAGAAAAAGAAAAAGAAAAAATCTGCAAACCCAAAAAGCTCAAACTATCACTTGTTTGAGGGTTTTGCTTTAATAACGACTCCAGAATAATACTGATGTTGTGAATCTTTGCTGGATGAGAAAGAACCCATAGTCTTTGAATTCCCTTTAAAGTTGAGAGACAGTTCCCCAGATTACATATTTGAAGGTTAAATACAAGAATGACAAGAAGCACAGGTGTTTGATATGTGTTGTATTTCAACACGACCAACGAAGGAACATTTTGATTCGGCGAGTGATTGAGCTGTCAGGTTTTATAGCGAGCGGAGAACAGTCACAGCAACTGCAGCCTTATCGGGGCAAGAACAAGAAAGAAAGATAACAGGGTGCCATAAAGCAGAGCAACACGGGCGACACCGGAGTCTGTGTGCGCCCATAGGTGAGAGTGGATGTGTGTCGTACGAAGCAGGAGATGTTTGTGGCAGCTGTCGACCTTGTTTGAACTGCAATCACAATCAGTGGGAGCAGCAGCCAAGCGTGTGTTTGTGACAGCTCTGCTGTGGCTCTCCACCCTGCGACTACTCCTCCTCCTCTTCCTCCTGTTCCTCTCTTACCTGCTCGTCACCCTCCGCTCTCCTTCCTTTCCTATCCTCCCACCTGTTGCCTCCTGCCCTCCCCCCCCCTATCGCTTATCGTGACTGACGTGGTATTAGTTCCACTGCAGTTGAGGCCAGACCCGGATTGATCCTCCACTGTCTCTGACAAACTTATTACAGCTTCAGATCTCTTTCGCTCCAACTTCAAAAAGGTGCAGCCCGCGAAGGCAAAGTGTTCCTGTTCCCTGTTCACGTTTTGGGTGCAAAATGAAATGCTGAGTCGAATTGCAAAAAGAAAAATTTAATTACAAGGCACATTTATTTGTTACATTTATCATGTATTTCAGCCTGCGAGCTACGTTAAGTTCTTATGTATTTTCTTGCTCCTTTTCGAAGGCCAGTGAAAACAATTAATCAGTCACAGATGAAATACAATGAATGAGTTCTATCAATGACAAAAAATAGACGAGATGGGTATACTGATGAGTAAATGGAAAAATGTGTTTTTTGGAAATATGGGGCGTGCCTGCATAAATACAAACACTTAAAGGTAACTTAGAAAGAGGCTTTTATGTCTAATTTATACTTCTTCTACCATTTTATTCATCTTTCACCATTGGTTCCATTTCCCTCATCTACTTGGGGGAGCAGGCTAAGCCCATTGTTTGATGTGGCCTTTTCATTTGCTCTGGGGAAGCAGACAACAAGAGGAGAGAGGAGGAGGGTGGGCAGGGGTGGAGAAGTGAAGGAGGTGGAGGTGGAGGTGGTGCGGGGTCGGCTGAGGAAGGGAAAGAAAAAGAGAAAAACTAATAGGGTGAAAGGGAGAGGCGAGACTCCAGAAGCAACATGCTTGAGCAGATTTCTCAACAGGGTAAAAAAAACTAATTCTGAATTTGTTTTAACTGTCATATCTTTATTTCTGAGTCAAAACTGTGTCTTTTTATGTGTTTATTTATTTGCATCGAGGTTTCAGCACTACGCTGAAGGGGGTTTCGAGTTAGCTGAAATAAATGTTTAATTTTTCCAGATTTTATGTACATATATATCAAATCTGTCCAGTGTTGTCACAGACTTGCGTGTGCAACTCGGGGGCAGGAAGCAGAGCTCGCCCTGGTTTGTTTGTTTGGCAGAGCTGATCTCCTGAGTCGAGCTGATGAGACAGTTAACTGAACCAGCGGCCAAAGAAACAGATGGAAATCATTCACTCTTACAAGGAGACCACAGCCTTTTGTCAAGAGTAGAGGCAGCTTTTAGATTCAGACGAGTAAACGGGACGACTGGGTTCCCGCGAGTCCCAAAGGCAGAAAAGTCTGTTTATTTCCCATTTTTACCGTGTCTCATCACACGATGATATATCTCTCCTAAAACATGACCACATATATTGATCAATATTTATATGTGTGCATATTTTTCCTCTGACTCATGTCTAAGCATTCGTTGTCGTGAAGAGCGTTGGGATCCGGTTATTTATCTGCATAATCAATAACACATTTGTTGATATAACAAGTACCGAACCAGCTGCAGCAGGTGTAGTTTCTGTTCAACGTACCAGGTTGTGAAGTAGTCGTGTTGTGATCCTTTCTCCTCGCAGAGTCCAGCGAAACTGATGTTACTGCCAAGCTGATGATGTAAAGACCGTTAAAAAAAACAAACAAATAAAAAAAAAAACCAAGAAAAAAACAGGCGAGATCATTCTGAAATACTGACAGCTTACATTTACCTCAGGTCCAGACTAAAAAAAAAAAGAACTTTATTTGCTAATTATTTCATTACATTACATGAACAAAGAAAATGTAAGTTAATTATAAGAGTTTCCGACAGTGTTATGGCTGCCCTCGCGGCCCCACATCCACTAACGACTGCAAGGGAGTTTCTCGTAACTCTCAAAAATAACAGATAAATAGGTAGATTAGAAACAATAAAGCGGCAGTGACGAATTATCAAACACAGATAGCAGACACAGATGCACGTTAGCTTGATGGACGAGCGCTAAACTGGCACTGCGACCACCGGTTTGCAAGCTAGTGAGCTAGTAGCCGTTCAGTTCAAGATAAACAACTTTAATCGGTTTAAAAATGCCCCCGTGTATTTCACCTTGGTCCATACAGATGTTCGTGTGGTCCTTAACCGTCATTACCACTAACGAACTAACTAAAGACATGTCCGTTACCCGTTAGCCGCGGTGCTAGCTGCTCAGCTTTGTGCTTTCATTCAATTAAAAATATGGGCTGTAAATTTTAAAGCCATTTTTCAATAATTTTGACTTAAGAAAAAACAAGAATTTACTTCAACTTTACTTTTTTTTTGACGATAGCAGTTGTTGCTAAAGCCAGCGATGTAACTTTAATGACCATCTTAGAAATATTATTTACATCAACATAACGTTCCTCTGAAAGCTCTTTTAAGTCCAGATACAATGCCAGAGTTAGGAAACGCCTGCTCATTCAAAATTAATTTATAGGTTAAATTACTTTAATTGCTTCTGTAGCTATAATAGAAATTAAATATTTGCTAATCTTGCAAAAAAATAAACAGTTATGTAGGAGAAATATATGCAACAGCAAAGCATCTGAACGACACTGCCGACTGTAAAATACACCGTATTAGCAATATTTTGGTACTAAACCTTCATCTGGCATGAGAAGAAGAATTTTGTGAAAATCAAAACATACCTTAAATAAGAAGCGGCAATAAGTCTACAGCCAATCACATTTCACAAATGTACCAAAAAGACACGATTCCCATGTCTAATTTGAAATTTTACATTTTGATAGCTCATAAAATCAAACAATTTTCTACATTTTTAAATCTAAATGGGTGACAAGAGTTCCAATCAGCAAATGGAAAATTAAAATGATGAAACCCAACGATATAATTAGATTTTATATGATATGGAGATGAAATGATTATTATTTTAGAGAATAAATTAATTATGCACAAATACGTTGCTTCTCAAATTTATTTTTTGCATGAATGCCAATTCAAGTGAATTTTTATTCCCTGTTCACGTGATTTTCTTTCATTTTTCTTTTCTCGTCAAAAAAAAAAAAGTTGCCAAACTCAGCTGAAAGTGAGTAATTTAAACACATTTTTCTCCGACAGATGGCACACAAACTAATTGAGACTGAAACTATGCACGATGCAAAAATGAAACTGGAGGAATAAAACAGGCTAACGAGCAGCAGGCTGCGACACTGAAACGAGCTGAGCCTGAGCTGGGCTGATTTGATTCCTAAGACTGTTTAGATAATGCTGCTTCTTCTCAAACCTGCCACACTCAGCTGTGCTGACATTTGATCCTCAGCTGTAGCACCTTCGCTGCTCCGCTTCTTTTATTTCTGCTTTTTCATGAGCACTGTAGCTAACAGCCTGACTGGAGGACTTTTTTTTTTTTTTTCATTTCCTGTGCTTGAAAAATGTTAACACAAAATCACAAAATCCATGTTGTTTGAAAAGGAGAATAAAAACACTGCTGCTTAGCTCCTGATTACATGGTCCGCATGTCAGCATTGGCTTACGGAACAAAAGACATGGAGTCTTTTCTCAAAGTATAACATCTAAGACTTCGCTCCTCTGCACAATGACGAGAAAGAATTTATTTCAATGGCAATGACAAAGGACTGTCAGCATAAAGGAATACAACGACACTCAAAAAAATGGATCGTGCTTAACAGCCTGCAGGTTGGAGGGAAGATCTGCACCATATGTTCAACTACTGTATTTGTGAATTATCATGTGTGAACATCTGATGTTTATTCCCTAAAGGAACATGTCTAAAAACTGCATTTGTGTTATATGTGTTGAATTAAAGTTTATTTCCGATAGAATTCCAGTATTACATCTATGTGCTAATTAATAAGCAAGTACCACACAAATGCTTTACTGCAAGATGATCATCTGGGCTTCTTTGACACAAAGTTTGCGCAAAACAGCCCAAGTCATATGTGCAGAGCAGGCTGTACGCTGCGGCTCTGTCTGTGAAATGATCCAAATACAAACAACACAAATTGTTGCTTCATTTACATTTAAATACTTGAAGCCCTCACACTACATGTGAGGCACATATGCAGCACGACAAAGCAGAACAGCTCTTGCAATTTCAGATGTCTTAATTGGTAACCATTCACCCTGCTGTATCAGAGGAATTTGAAAGAGAAGGCTCACAGAGCTCCACACATTATTGTTCATGTTTGATTGCATTTAAATGCTCACATTTCTCTCTCCGCTTTTCACAGAAAATGTAAGGGCGCTTACAATTATGTATTTCTGTGTGCAGCCTGTTCATCTATTTCTGTATGAATGACTACTGCAGCTAACGATTCATATTTTTCACTCCAGGGTCGACACAGTCATTTCTTTTTTTTTTTTTTGGTGAGAGGCAAAGCGCTTCCTCGTCCACCTGCACACTGTGAGTAACTGTCAGCATGTCGGCCATCTGCCGCTTCGTTTTTCTCTACACTGTTGAGTGTTTTGGAGCCAGCCTACATTTATGTCGGTTTGTTTTTTTTTTTTCTGAATGTGAGACTTTCTTTTGCACGTTTTTTTTTTTTTTTTTTTTTTTTTCCACGGGTGAAGTCTAATACGTGTCTGCACGCAGGTGTGAAAGAAGACATGCCCTGACTGCTGGTTTGTGTGACTTTGGCGTGCTGCTCGTCCCCGTGCATGCGTGTTGTTGCTCATTGAGTGGGTGCAGCCTACTTCTTCAAGCATGATGTGTCTTGCTGAAGTTTGTGTGTTCGTCCGTATATGTGTGTTTATAATCCAAGGCCATTCAATAGCTCAACATGGATCCATCCCATATCCTGGTTGTCATGGTTACGGAGGCCACTTATCACAGAGGGTCCAGTCAGATCAAACAGGTGCGAATCCTGACTATTTCTCTCCCCAACAACTGTTGCTAGGAACCTTTGTTTTGTACAACGCACAGGTGCTCGTCGCCGCCGGTGTAAGACCAGCAGGAGTGCAAAAACATCGTCTTAATGGCCCAGTATGAACTGGTGCGTGTGTTTTTGTACTTGATGTCCTTCTGAGTCACAGTGTGAGCGTTGGTTCTTCTGAGAAGAGATGTTTTTTTCATGAAAAAGAGGTCATTTTTGGGGGGTCATCACTTGTGTGGCTTTGAAATATGGTCAAGCAGAAGCCTCAGACTCCCTGAAAAGGTATTTTCAAATCCTATTACAATTGGCTTTTTTGGTTTTTTTTTTTTTGTAAAGGCATATTGCAGCAAATCAATTTTTCTATCCGATAATCCTGATAAGATCCTGACTTTCATTAGCATGACTCAAACTGCTCTGAAGGCAGTTTGGTCGTATTCTGGTCGTATTTTCGGTCAAATAATCTGCAGACCTGATGATACATTTTAAACTTGAAACGGGTGTTTTTGCGTGACCTTACACGACTATGTACCATGGTACTAAAGACAATCAATCCTGGGGTGTAGAGTAATTTCATTTACCAATACAATACTTTCTCAAACTGTAAATTTCAGCAGAGCTGGAGCCAGATTTTGCGCGGCGCCTTCTCGAGCCAGTTGAAGGAAATAGTATTATGTTGGCTGGTTCGTCTGAACATGAACCTGCAGCTCCAGCTCTGGATTATCTGGATTCAATTTTACGAGTAAAGTCAACGTTAATAAATGTCAGGTGAGTGTAGGTTTGATTTAGCTGTGCTTGTTTGACTGGTAACCCGTAGAAGAAAACAGGAACGCAACACGTGCCGCTTTACTTTCAAAGTAAATACCGTATTTTCTGAACTATAAACCGCACCTGAATATAAGCCGCACCCATTAAAATATAAACGAAATATATATTTTGTCACATATAAGCTGCACTGGACTATAAGCTGCTGGTATCCAGGCTGAGAATTAAGATATTTACATCGAAAGATTTTGTACCATAAGTGTTTATTCACATACCTAAACAGAACCTGTAACACGGCAGTAAAAGTGCTGATCAAACAAAACAGAAAAGTCATTGATGGTTTTATTCATTTTCCTCCTGCACACTAAAACCAAGTTGCTTTATTTTTCCTCCTCCTGTGTACTGAGACCCCCCCACACAGCAAAGACATCCGTAACGGACCCGCAAAATGGACCCGTATCGGGGTCCACTTGCACTTAGTGCCTGATCCGCTTTGGAGCCGGATTGCGGACCTGCTGGCTCCACGGTGCGTCCGGTCCGCATCTGCGATTAAAACCTTACCTCTGCAGCGGGTCCACTCAGAACCCTGAAAATCCGCTGGGGAACCAACAAACTGACTAGACAAACTGATAAATCCAGGTGTGTCTGAGTAGCTACAATGGTCAGAGACACCTGGATTAATCAGTTTGTCCAATAATAACAGGTATTGAAAGCTTACAAAATGAATGTAGACAAACAGAATAACCTTTAACTTCTTGGTTTGTTTTTTGGTTTTTGAACTTCCTGCTAGAGCGCCCCCTCAGGGCTGAAAGAAAAATTCATAGAAAAGCCGCATCTCTGTAAAAGCCTCATGGTTTAAAGCGTAGGGACAAAAGTAGCGGCTTATAGTCCGTAAAAATACGGTAGTTTAATAGTTTAGCTTTGGCTTGGACGTCCTGCTGAGCGCACCACTCCTCCTGCCCACCCTCCGTTTGCTCACCTAGCCTTCCCCCCCCCCCCCCCCCCGGCAACTGTGTCGTCCCCGCTGCCACTCTCACCCTTTCACCTCACACCCCGCTGTTCTCCACAGCTCCTCGTCCCCCCCCCTCCAAACCTCCAAATGCAGCACCTGCTCTCCTATTTATCTTCGTTGCTCTCTCCATCCTCATCCTGCAGCGCTCACTTTAACCCTGCGTCCTTTTTGTCTGGCCCCAGAGTTCTGCCAAACCTGAAAAGGACAAACACAAGCCTTCCCAAAAGTACTTCTTAAACGTGTCCTCGGTCTGCCGTGAACATACATCTCATATAATACGGCTAAAGCTACGTCTGACATTAAAATGCATCTCCTTTCTATTTCGGTCTCCCCTGGTTTTTTGCTTCACACACGACTTCCTCTGATAATATTTACGAGATAATTCATATTGACAGGAGACACTTGGTCTTGCTCAGTCAGCTGTCGGCTCTACAAGTATCCTCATAAATCCATATTGACAAGTGGGTTTCTGTCTGAGCTGCCCTCCACCTGTTTGTGAGTTTATTTCTGTGTACACGATTACTACACGCTGACAGGATTTGAACTTGCCTCGGGCGCGTTTACACCTGCAGTTGATCTGATTTTCCTCAATCTAATTACGATATGACTTGGTTTGGTTTTGGTGTGAGATGCGTTAGGGAGTCTTACATGAAGTGAGGAGCGAAATGGATTTTTCTTTCCTTGAACAGCTTTCTTTCTATATGCTCTTCACCTTTCCCATATGTCGCTCATTTCAGCTTTAATACCAACATAACACCTTTCCCTTCTCTCGCTCTCGCTCCCCCATTTCTCTCCTCTCCCTTGCACCTCTCTTACACCACTTCCCTCACCTCTCCTCTCTCAACAACCCCTCCTCCACCCGCTCCTGCCCCCTCCTCCTCCTCCTACGTCTCCTCTGTTCTTTCCACTTGCGGTCCTTCTCCCTAACCCAATAACCTCGGCTCTTGGGAGCTCGCCTCACCTCTCCGCCTCACCCCACTGCTCTTCCTGCAACAGCCTACCCCCCCCCCCCCCCCCCCCCCCCCCCCCACCCCCTCATATCTGTCTGCTTCTGCCCCTGCGGCGAGCCCTCGGTTAAGGCCGCCATGTGCAGGATGCTCTCTCGGTGAGAGGTCAGTGGTCAGGCTGTTTTTCTCTATTCTCCCCCTCAGCGGTTTTCCAGCCATGACTGGAGATCATAGAGTCTTTCATTCACTCATGAATAGGCTGCCAAAGGGTTAAATGTGAACTCATACACCCAATATTCTATCCAGATACACGTTACCTTTTATTTCAGGCCGCCAGTGTTCAGCGGCGCTCTGTTTTATATTCCTTTGTACGTTTGATTACCTTAGAAATTGGGGAATTTGTAGCCTTCCTGACACGCATTTGTACCATTTATAAACATGAGTGCAAGCTTTTCAGATTAACTGTGAACCCTTACAATTACCAAAAAGCACATCTACATGTTGATGTCACCACAAGTGGCACTGCATTGTTACTCAAAAAAAAAAGACAACACTGACTGTGGCACTGCCACAAATTGGATGTTGTTGTTTTTTTCCCTCCATAAAATTAATGTCTCCGAATGGGAATAAACAAAGTGCAAGTGA
The DNA here is from genome assembly GCA_018398805.1 of Hirundichthys speculiger. Lineage (NCBI taxonomy): Eukaryota > Metazoa > Chordata > Actinopteri > Beloniformes > Exocoetidae > Hirundichthys > Hirundichthys speculiger. The sequence goes on from JAGFBZ010002518.1 coordinate 327,858, forward strand.
TTTTTGAACATTTTCTCGGCCGGACTAACTTACATCCCTGATTTAGGGTATTATAAAAAGAAACAGGGCTCAACCAGTAGCTCCGATGCGCCCACCAACAAAATACAAAAAAAAAAAAAAAAGAAAATTAAAAAAAAAGAACTGCACAAAATTTATGAGCTTGCCTCAGAAATCATAAAGTCAAACCGTTTCTTTTTAAACGACGCATAGACTCAGAGCGGTACCCAGTTCCTACCCTCATCAGAAATGCTGGATCGTAGTGTCACGCGTGGATCTGAGTGGTCACTGGGACCCGGTTAGATGGCTGCAAACGTATCAGCGCGAACGATGCCGACAGATTTATGCTAGCTCTCTAAAGCGTGATGCACAAGCACAGAACTTCATCCTCTTCTGGCATTTAAATTACAACGATTAAAAACAGGAGCCACAAACTCTAAACTGTGACGTAAAATTTACTCGCACAAACCGGATAAAAGGCCCAGAAATGTGACTAACGGTCAGTCTGGAGTCCTGAGAACGTTTTTGACAACTGAGCCATCAAACTTGCACAATAACGTCAAACTTATTCAACTCACTTACTCATTTACCACAATTGGTCATATTGACCCAAAGCTTTCTGCCAAATTTATGAGCAATTATTCATTTATTTTTTTTTTTTATTATTTGGTAGAAATCCTTTAAAATACAAGAAGAAGCCAGCTAGTTAGCTAGATAACCTTAGCTAAAGGACTTCTCTTTCTTCTGTTTCTTATTAGTCAGTTTTTATGCTTCAACACCTGACAGCTGTGTGAGATTAACCACCTAAATTAGGCAGAAATTAATTCTAATAGTTTAGAAAACAATACCATTTAAAGTAGCTTTGCGAGACTGAATAACCTAGCGTAGCGGCTAAGCTGTAGCGTCTCAGATTCTGACTACATTGTGATTTTTTTGTGTTTGTTTTTTCTTTTTGAATCACTTATTAAAATTTTTTTTTTCAAGTAAAATTTATTCATTTACAAAAAACAAAAAAAACAACAACAGGGTAAAACATATTTTGTGACACATTTCTGTTCGTTTATGTCCCCAAAAACTGATCTCTTTAGATCCTAGAATTAGCTTTTGTACAGTCTGAATGCTCTTATTTTATGTTCCCTTCTGTTATAGAAAGCTTACAGAAAAAAAAATGATTGTGACTTTAGGCCAGTGTTCATTAAATACCTCATAGAACTTCATCTTAAAACAAAATGTGTCCCACTCTGGTCCACAGCACTACAGTTTTAGTTCAAGGTTCATAAATGATACAAGATGTCTGTACGTCTGCTTGAGGTCTGTTGTCATGGATCCACGTGTTTGGTCAAAGATAAATAACTAAATAAATAATAACTAAACAGATAGAAAAATCATCAAAGTGCACAAGCGAAGGTACTATAACCAACACAGGACTTTTCCTTTTCTTTTTTTTTTTTTCTTGTTTTAGATTATTTGTAGACATCTTTTGATGTCACCTGAAATGTGGTAGAATACATACATATATATATATTTATATATATATATATATAAAGAATATAATAATGTTAATAATAATTTGTATATTAATGTTAATGTAAAATAATGATGTTCAAGCTGACATGATGATATGAAGTTTTAGTAAATTTTAAGAAAAAAAATGAAAGGGATTCTTATTAAGAATAATCATTGACTTTTTCCATGAACTCCTCTTTGTAGCAAAGAAACATGGCATAAATCAATCTATTTTCTTTTTGGTTTATTATATTGAGCTAATTAATTAAAAACCAATTAAAATTCAGTTTTCACTTGTAAGGAAATGAGAAAGACCTGCACTGACCTGTACCTGTACTAAAAAAAAAAAAAAAAAAAACACCCTGTGTAATTGCCAAACCTATTAATTTAGCATTAATTTACTAAAATCAAAATGCACGCTGGTGGCCAGAGGACAGAGAAATCTGTTCTGTTACCCGGCGAATAATGAAAATGTGTCAACTTGGACATGGACGGCAGACGCACGCCTCTCTTCAGAGAATTCCACTTTCTAATTCTTCGACAGACGCAGAGGGGGAGCTGAACACATGTACCTCCCCCTCACATACACCAATTACTGCAATGAGCAAATGAAAGGCTGTGTCCCATCAGGGCCGCCGTAGGGGGTAGAGGGAGAAGGGGGGGAGTTATACATAATTGCCCTCCCTCCCTCCTCCATGTACACACACACACACACACACACACACACACACACACATTATCCACAATCATCATCTGCTGTTTGCCTTGTTGATAATCCCACAGTTGTCTCTGCAGCAGATTGGCTCTTTCTGCTCACAGCCACTCGCTTTGTTTTTTTATGGACTTGTTTTTTATTTTTTCCTCCATCTCTTTTTCTTGTCAGCATTGCTCCATCATGTCATTTTGCCCACTCCACAGATTTTTTCCCTCTTCCACCCCCTCATCAACTGTCACCACGTTCAGTGACACTGTCCCCGTCTTGGTTTTTGCGATAATAGCAGTCAGATAACTGTTTGTAGAGACAGTCTGTTGGGTCAGGCCACTTGCAACTTGAAAACATCTAAATGAAAGTCAATAACAGACACGTTCAGTTTTTTTTTTTGTAGGGAGTCCGTGACCTTCTTATTGTAGCTGCTTGTTGAATGCACACATTTTGGATAGAAAAGACAGGCAGGTTTGAGGGAAGCGTTAAAGAAGCCATCTACGTCAGATTCCGCCTCTCAAACACCTACAATGCAGATTTGAATCTCCGACCCAGATGCACCTTGGTCCATGTGACCAAAACCAGGTGGTAGACTCCCAGTAGACGGAGGACTATTGACGACCCACGTAAGCGATGGGGGGGTCACTGATTTATGTATGATTTCAACATTTTACAAGCTGGAAACTCAGTCAGTTTGAATTGACAAAACCTTCTGGATGGAAGGTGAAACGTCCTCAAGAACAAAGAAACAAAGATTCAAACTTGTGGGTGTTATCATGACCTCGAGTCTATTCCAGGGTCCAACATATTTTTCTTCTCATTCTTATTCTTGGACAAAAGTGTCTTTTTTTTTTTTTTAGGTTACCATTTCCATATCAATTGCTATTATTGCCGAGGTTTCAAGAGGCGCACAGTTTTCTAGATCTGCCTACATGGAGATCCTTTGAACCAAGAGCAGCAAAAGTTCAATCTCAAATTCAAAAACCCTTTTCCTAATTTACCATCGCTCTGCATGTGTCAGTCAGATGAGATATTGTCCAACTGTAAACGTGAGAGATGTGAAGCCCACCTGGCTGCATGTCCACACCGCGCTCAGCTGCGGCGCGGCGTCTCTGCAGGCTAATTGAAGTCAACCGCCGGGCACGGCTAATGATCATCCCACTGTGACCCTCGATGGCCTGTCATCTCTCTGTCTGCAGCCCCGCGTGGTATTTAGAGACTACCTGAGGGTTGAGAGAAAATGAGAGAAAGGCAAAAAGCAGGGTAGATGAAAAATGAGAGAGCCAAAGTAGAGGTGTCAGTGGAGCGGACAAATGAAGCCGTGTGATGAAATGGCCACTGCGCTGCGCAGGAAGTAGCCATGTCCGGCTCTGCTCACTTCCGCTCAGTGGCCCATCATCTCTGGCCCTTCCCCCGCCGCTCAATAGCCCAGAATCGATACGAGCAGGAGGTTTGAGGGCAGGAACTGTGGATGAGGTGAGAGGAGAGAAAATATAGAGAGCAAAAGGAAACTAAATAAAAGGCAGAGGGGGAGAACAGGATAAAAAATGAATGTGACAGAAATCAAGAGAACGGACAGAGGATGAGATGAAAGGGAAAGGAAACTGAATCAAATTAAATAAAAAAAAGGAAAAGGAACAGGTGGGGAAGGGCAAAATCAGAGAAAGAAAAACTGGGAAAGAGAAAAATGAAAAATAAACACAGTGAAAGGAAATTAAAGAAAGGTGAGCACTGGATGTAGTAGACACCAGGAAAGAACAGAGGATGATGAATACCACGTAGTCACAGAATCTGCAAAACAAGAGGGAATATTTTAGATCACGAGAAACCAAAGGAAAGACGTGAAACCTGAAAAAAGCCTGAGTGGCGACAAATGCATTTAAGGAAGCTGTTTGTGTTTCATCCAGTGGCTCTGAGCCGTGTTATTTTACTGCTGCAGCTCAGCATTAAAGCCCCTCGTGTTCTCACCGCCGGTCATCTCAAGCTTATTTCTGCCACATCCGCCCTCGTGGCATTTGGGTTTATGAGTCCAACCTGACCATTTAGATATAATAAGGATCAAAGCCCTGCTACGCAGACAAAAAGGTCCTGCGTTAACACCCCGAGCCCTGCAACGGTAGAAATAATTAACCGAGGTTTTCTGTTGTTTTCAAGTCCACGCAGTGGATGCTGAATACAGAACAACATTTGTATTCTTTATGTGTACCGTTTTGTGTGCCTCGTGCATCAGTGGGAAAAATGAACAAAAACCCAGACTTGAGGAGCCAAATGAAAAATTGATGCTTCGGACAATTGAAATAGTATCCTTGAGGTCTGAGCGTGAATTTGAATCTAAATAAAAGAGGAGGAATGTGTGCTTGTTTGGGCAGCAGGCTGAACGGGGAGGTGATAAATCTGCCTTCTATGTGCTGCCTGGGATGCACGCGCAATAACAGCAACACCTGCGGAGCATGAAGTGATCTGGCAGAAGATCCCTGCAGAAGCTCTCACCTGAGTCTCCGCTCCACTCCGTGTGTTTGACAGTTTAATTTGGGGGTTTGTCGGCCGCACTCCTGCACGCCGCTTGACTTCGTTTAAAAAAACGCAACGCGGAGCCAGCACATGGTCGCCTTTCCCGCGGAAGTTGGTTGCACGAATTAGAATAAACTCATTGTCGCTGAAGGAACTGCATGTCATTAACATTAAATCTTAACCTATTTATATTCATCATCATGAGCAAATAGTTAATGATTAAATCAGCTTACATGTAAAGGGGAAATTATTCGTGTCAGATATGATGGAATATGTTAAAAATCTTCCTTCCCCCCTCCACTGTAAAATTAAATTTCACTATCAGGCCTTGACAACCTAATTGAACATTAGTCTAATATATAACATTACCAGAAGAGATGAAAGCCTGCTGTCCTTGAACACTCACTGCTTCATTGTGAATAGTACCGTCTTCTCCCAGTTATTTCTCTCTTTGGGTCTGAGTGAAAGGGCCTTCATCCCAAAGTGGAGAGCATAATTTCGCCTGCTTTAATGACATCGGACTATTCAGCAGGCTGCCCATAATTGTTGGACCAGAGCTGTGGAGAATAATAGTCCCAAACTCTCACCCTCCAAGCTTTTCTTCAGCACGAGCTTGAGTACATATGCAGGCGACCCAAGTCCTCCAGAAAGATGGAGATAACTAGACCCACTAAGTTATGTGAGCTACAGGGAGCCCATTATTTCTTAATATGCTTTTTAATGTGAAAATTAGAGGCAGGCTGGAAGAGGAGCTAATTCCTCATGTGTCATTCTGCATGTGCGTTTTCAGGAGTTGAAACCCACCAGTATGTCCCTGCAAGATGGTCTTTCGTGTTTCTGGGTTAGTACCTGTAACTCAGAGGCTCGCACTGGATGCTAATGAGTACTGAGGAGAGCAGGGAGAGAGAGAGAGAGGGAGCGAGAGGCGAAGCGGTGCTGGTTTAATGAACCCGTAGCTCGCTGTGCGCCGTCGCTCACGTGCTCAGCCCTGTGACCTGGACAATGCGGCCTCATTGTTGCCGCAGCATTGTGCGTGCCAGCCCAGGCAGCCAGCACCCCGTGGAGAATCAATGGCTCCTGTAACTTAAACTTGGCGGTGGTTTCGGGCCAGCACGGGGAGCTGTCACTCTGAGCATTGTTGGCTCTGACAGCAGCCGCTGATGAGGGCATTGTTAAAAGAGATGAGGGAGAAAACTAAGCATGATGTAGTGCAAATTGGTCGTGGTACGAGCTCAACACAAGATGATCGAGTACTCGTGTCTTAACCAGAGGAGCAGCTCGGGGAGCCGCTCAGTCCGGCAGTTTGGATTTCTGATTTACCTCCGTTAAGACGGTTAAACAGTGCTTCAGTTGACGGTCAGAGCGCCGAAAACACGATCTGCGCGCGGACAAATTCACCCTCTGAGGAGGGTTCAAAGCGTCGCACGTGAATACTGTTTGCATTATTTGGGATTTTGTCATGTTTCTACTGTTTCCAGTTTTACAACAGATGTGAGCTAATAATGCCGTTTTCTTTATTAAGGTGCATTATTTTTTTAGAGAGGTGGCGGTGGTTACAATGTTGGTCCGTTGTCATCCTTTAAAGTCTAATTTCACTAGAATACTGTGTCACACAAACCCTGTATTTTGCTTTCCTCCTCAACCAACCTGCTCTTCTTCCTGTTAAAGTATAAGCACATGTGTCAAACACAAGGGCCAAATGTGGCCCGCCACGTCATTTTATGTGGCCCTCGAGAGCTTGGGCATTATTGGCTTACATTTCAAATCAATATTTTAAGACTTAAAATAAGTTTACGCTGCTTTAAAGCGCATATTGACAATAATGCATTTCGTCGTTACCCACGACAATAACAGTATATCACTGAGAGCAAGACATCAAGATGATTTTCAGAACTAATGAACTTAAGAAAAACCTCTACAAACTAACCCCAACATGTCCAGGAAAAGAGAAAATTGATGCACAAGGAAGGCAGCTTTCATGGACGTCGGGAAAACGAATACGAGCTTATATCTCAAGGTGAAAAAACAGAATGTCTTTTGTGTTATGAGGCGGAGTCGGTAAAGAGTATAATCTACGTCGGCATTTTGACAGCAAACACGGAGCTAAATATGCTAAATTTACCCTACAAGAAAAACAAAGAAAAATCGCTTCCGCTTCTGAAACCAAGGTAAAGCATACTCTGAATGATGTTTACCGAGTCTGTTACCATGGCAACGGACTCTGTAAACATCACCTGTGCGAGAGCAGGTTGACAACCCCAAACCCTGAGTTTAATATAATAATGAGTAAATATTTGAAACTTGAATACATATTAGATACAGAAACCATTATTTAACAATATAATAAGTTGTAGTTCAATTTATTTTGAATTACATTGCATTTTGTTACATTCATGCTGCCAACGTGGCCCTTCAACGACAACCATGATGCTGATGTGGCCCTCAGTGAAAATGAGTCTGACACCACTGGTCTAAAGGAAGGGTCACAGCAAGGTCACAAACTTATTTTCTTGTTGGTCAGACTTAGGCACCAAAACTACTTGTTTAGATTTAACCCTGCATGCTAAAGAGTAACGGTAGAGGGTACGTGTCACCAGCCATATCGTCCGTATTATTCAGAAACCACGAGGTTTAGTTTCTCACTGTTTCCCTTTAAACCCACGTAAATACATCTCAGACTTTGTATGTACCATCTGATCACTGAGCAGCCAGGATGGATATTTGTTTATTCTCAGTTGGTGGAAAAAGTATGATTATCTTATATTATAATAAACACATCATGGATCCTTCTGAACTGTTAAATTAGTTAAATTCAGACATACTAATCAGAAAAAGTTGTGGACAGAAAGAAAAATGAAAAAAAAAAAACAAAACCCAAAAGACAAGTCCTCCGTCCTTCTGGAGGACTGTTGACAGGACCAACCCAAGATATTTCATGCTCTTCTTGCACTTCGTATTGTTGCCGTTCCTTCTCACAACCCTAAAGACTCCGTCAGGACTTTGTCCAGAACCTGCGCCCTCTTCTTCCTCAGCCATGTCTTTGCAATATGGGCAAAAAAAATACATCACATCCCTTGAAAGGATGTCATTTTGAAAGCAACTTTCCCGTACTTGGCGCGTCACAGCCAAGGCCATACAGCAGGTGCAGCGGTTCGATCTCATATCATCACGGTCCGGACGGCCCTGTCGTCTCTGCTGCAGAGCACACGGCGCCCATTTCCTCCGAAAACAATCAGGAGTGCTGCTTCGTCTGATGATCATCATCTGTCGCCTGGATTCATTCAGACGACAGATCCATGATGCAGTCCCATCTGAGGAGCTTAGTCCCTTTGCTCCCTTGATGTCTGGCGCAGTGAATTTCCTCCAGATTTCGTGAATTGCTCGATAATATGCATAAATACGCAAATCTCATCCAATCTTTCTATGAAGAACGTTGCTTTTCAACATTCTTAATAACGTCCTCGTGCATTTGTTGTGGAGATGCTCCACCTGTCTTATTTTCACCTGCTGACATCTTTTTTTTCTTTTTTCTTTTTCCGTCACTAAGAATTTTCGAAAAAATTTTTTGGAACGTTCTGACATGTAGAAAATTGATGTTAATAAATGAAGTGAAGTTGACGAGAAAAAAGAGGAAATATCTTGAGTTCGTACTGACTGAAAAGAAATGACTTAATGCCGCACCACCGATAAACCTACTGAGTTCACGATGAGATACCCAGATCCATCTGTTAAGTCGGCGCCGGATGTGATGTCACACCTTCGCTGGCCAGGTCCCAGTCTGTTCACCGACCACACCACCAGAACCTGATGAGAGTGCAGCTGAAGTTATTTGGAGTCTACTCGGTGTGTTGGTACGATGACAGCTGCCCTCGACTGTCAGTGTGGATGATTTTATGAGGCGTAACGTAGTCATGTGATCCCACCAACTTGATTTCGCTGCTCCTGTTCTTTTCTAATTTTGCACATATATATAACTTCCTCTCCTCCTGTCCTTTCCTTTCGCTGTTTTTGATTTTCTTAACCCGTATTGTATTTCTAGACCGCTGAGACGGGCTCCAGCCTCCATATGACCCTGAACGGAACGGATCGGGAACACAGTATGGATTCTCCCTGACTTTCTCTTTTCTTTTCCCTTATTTCACCATCATGTCTTTCATATATGGTGTCCATTTCACGTTCGTGCTTCCTGTCTTGCCGTCTTGTTTTTCTCTTTTGTCTCTTTTGAGTCAACAAATGGGTTTATTTGGGGGTTCTTTTCTTTTTACAGCTGTTTTTTTTTTTATTTTTTTATTTTAAAGACTCTACAGAGCCGGTACTCATGTCAGGCTCTGTGAGAGTTTCGGGGACCACAGTGGGGCTCGGTGGCCCAGTCGGACAGGACCCACGGGCTGTGTTTTTCTAGAACCTGTCGGCTGAACCTGTCGGCAGCAATCAGGAGGCTAAAAATCTATTACTCAAACATCTTCGGGATTTGCAACGTGAGAAAAAAAAACAAAACAAAAAAAAAAACCATTGCTGTTCTTGTGAAAGCTGTAATTTTTCAGTCTTCAGCAGCTTTTAAGCACATGAAGCGCATTTTTATCATGCAAACCGCAGAAATCCATTTATCCCGTTCTGTGATTTTAGACATCAATCATACATGCCAGGGGTAAAATAACATTTCTTTTTTTTTTTTTTTTTTTTTTTTAACTCACTTCCTCGAGAAAAAGGTGCTTGCATGAGATATGAAGTTTTCCCCCTGCTGCAGTAATACACCAATTTTAAATTATACATTCAAGCGCTCCGTGGCCCCAGGTCCCGCTCCTTAATGGGCTTTAGACCGAGGTTTGATTGGATCCCGTAGTGCCTCAACCCTGATGAGGACCTGAAAGGCTCCACGGAGCAGAGCACCCAGAGAGCGGGGACGTGAATAGAAAGGTATTGAAGCAAGTATTGAGGTCCCTTAAGAGCTGCGTTCGTGTGTGCGCGGTGTTTGCGCGCGGTGCGCTGTTCTTTTCAGGTCTTAAGAGCTCTTATCCCCGAGCAGTAAAACATGGAGCGCGGCTCTCCCTGACCGCGCCGGTCATTTCATCTACGCTGCTTCCAAATGTCACCGTGTCATAGACCTTTGTCGAGATGCGCCAGCAGGGCTACAGCGTCTGTGGGATGTTTGACCCAACCAGCGAAGGCGCGGTACAGATAGGAAAGAAGAAAAGAAAAAAAAAAACAGTAGAATATAATAAATGAATAGCCTCTCCTCTGCATTAAAACCATCAGCCTGTGCACGGTGGCCTTCATTAGACGTGAAGCCATCTTGACCCTGATGGCCCTAATCAGGGAGCAGAAATTGATGAGGCCTGAAAGAGCTCGGAGCAGGAAACACAAACGCTGCTGAAGCAGCTCAGACGTCCGTCCTGCCGAAGAGGAGCGAGTGAAGCCACCGTGTTGGTCGGCCGCCATTAAACTGGAGTAGGAACAGGAGAGGCCAGCGAGGCCGAGGCCGGCGGTATTAGCGGGAAATGGGATGAAGCAGCGAGCGCGCTCCGTCGCTAAAACGAGACGCTATCGTTCATTTACAGGAGATTTGTCATTTCCAACCCAACCTGCACGCGCTGGCCGCTGCCTCGAACCCGCCGCTGTAAACGGACCGTCTTCATTTACACTCCTCCTCTGTTTTGTCCTCTTCTCGCTGCTGTATCTTTGATTTGCTTTCGTCTCTTCTCTTTGGACTTGTTCTCTTTCCTGACTCTCTTTTTTTTTCATATATTCTTCCCTGATAGCTGGAACAGGATCCAAGATGAAGCAGGTATCAAAATGGATGAATGAATAGTTTCCTTCATCTAATCTTTCAGTTTTTTTTACTGTTCTCTATTTCCCGATTATTTCTTCCTATTTTCTGTCCATTTTCAGGTTCTCTTTTCTTCCTCCTCCTTTGCTGTTTTCCACCCTCTCTTCATTTCTTCCCACCTTTTCCCGTTCCCTTTAATCTTCGGTTTTTCCTTCTGTCCTTTCCTTTCCTTTCCATTCTTCTTCTCTCCCTCCCCTCTCCGTTTCCTATATTCAATTATCTTTCCTTTTCTTCAGCACATTTTCTTTCTTCTCTTCTCCTTCTTCTTCTGTAATCCTTTCCTTTTCTTCCCTTCAGTTTGTTTCCTTTTCTTTGCCGTCGTTGCCTTTCCTGTCTTTAACTTTCCTTCTCGTCGTTTCATTACATTTCTTCACTTTTCTTCTCTCTTTTCCTTGCCTTTATATCTTTTCTTTTCCCTCTTTTTTTTCCTTTCCTTAGAACTCACTCTTGTTTTTTCTTGTCTTTTTGACTTCTTTGTCCTTCATTTTCCTCACTCATTGCCCGTGTTTTTCTATGGCTAATTTAAGTTAACTCTCTCCCTTCTTTCCTCCCTCTCCTCTTTCCTTGACCTTACCATTCTTCCCTCCTCCTCCTCTCCGCTCCCTTCTTTCTTATCCTGCAGAGATCCAGCTTTATTGGCAGAGCTTTATGGAACCAATACCGGGAGATTAAACCGGTGTCCTTTTCCTCTTCTGTTATTAAAGCTGCCGCTCCGCCACATCTGTGTGTATTTGAATCCTCTGTCAACACTGCAGCTTATAGGAGAGCCGGCTCCACACTGGGTGGACCAGCGTTCATGTGTGCGACTGCATGTGCGCCGCGTTAATCGGTGTGTTATTATCTTAGCGGCTCACCGGCAGCGGTGGACGCTCTCCTAAATGAATTCATCAAGGTTGCTTCATCTCTCCCCCGGTACCGCGCGCAGGCCCCTCGCCGCGCCTGTTTGCATCAACACATGCAAATCCCAAGTGCCTTAATGTCCCTGGATGTTTACACCATGTGTGATGACTGAATAAAGAAACTGTGATTCATGTAATGAATGTGATAAAATAAAGTGCAAACAGATTCACGTCAGTCGTCGTACAGTGCCAAGTGTGTGGTTCGCCGCTACGTTTCTAATAACTTTCCCTCCTCAGTACATTTTAAATGGGATGTTACTGCACCTCGTATGTTTGCTGTTCACTACGGTGTGTCTTTCCCACAGACGGAAACCACACGACAGTGTGACACGTTCTGGAAGACTAGTGATTTTGTTGTTGTAAGTGTACGTTTTTGACAACAAGTCACAGTCTACCTCAGTGTTTCACACCTGCACGTCTGTCCTCGCACGTCGGCCTTTTCTGCCGAACAGCATCTATACTCTAGCTGTACAATTATCATCAGCCCCCTGGATTTTTACATCTACCTCGGCTGGCGCCGCTCCCGCATGGAACCTGTGTTTACTGGTAGCGATGCCGACTGCATCTTAACAATGATTTGTTTGATCAGTAGGGGTCTGAAAACAACTACCATCATCCCGCTCTGCAAGAACTACAGAGAAGACGATCACTCCACCTCCAGATCCACCGGTGACATTCCTCTAAAGCATAGGTCGGTTCTTCCACTGAAAGCTCAAATGACTGTATGGAGAGATCAGATGAAACGTATTAAACGACCACATCAGAACAAAAATGGTCTCCGAGGTGGTGACTTTGATTTCGGTCTGCGTTTACTTTCTCAGAAAACTGTTTTCCTGTCAGGTTCCAGCAGCATGACCAGCTGTAACAAAGAGCCCCTCGACCCTCACACTCCTGCAATCTAAGTTTAAATACAAGCTGGAAAAAACACTTTTTTAATCGTTTGATGGAATATGATTTAAAGTATTTGACCTCAAGTCCCCATTTGCCTTCTTCTGCAATGCAGCTGACAAGACTTGTCCGAAATGTTTCATGGTTTAAAACACATTTATACAATCACGTTGCAGCAACATGCTGCAGTTTACTCTCACAGTTGAACACGTTAGGTGAATTCATGGCTATAGTTTAACGCCAGCTGAAAGCTCTGGCGTTATTTGATAGTGTTGCACTTTCTCAGTGAGGGGGCCCCATATTCTGCCTTTCTTGACTTACAACGGTTCAATATGATGCGGCCATATACCCGGTTTTCAGGCTGTCGTTTTAAGAGGTGCACCATTGATGAAGCAATAAACACAAGTTTTGAAAGAGCAGTCATACTCAAAGCTTCTGCAACTTTAAAAAAATAAAATAAAATTTCTGTTTACACAAAAATTACACATATGGGAAGATCCTTTGGTCCTCTAACTCCAAGCACAGATCAGCTCAGCCCATCTATCATCTATCCCTCCCCCTGCCCCCACCAAAAAAAAAAAAAAAAAGACTTGGTTCAATTCAAAATGAAACAATCTCCAACTGTGTCGCTGGTTTAGGAAGGTAATCAATGACAGCAGAGTGAGCGGGGAGCAGTGGGAGGGGAGGTTACTGGAGCACATGGAAAACAGAGGAATAAGGCCAAACAGTCTAACAGATCCGCAGAGTTTTTCAGTCATAATCAAAGTAAAATGACTCTGTTGTGGAAAGTTTGATCAAGATGAACAGGGAATTGAATCATATAGGACCTTTAAATTACAAGGAAAGCCCAGTTTCACACGAAAACATGTAATAGAGACTTTATTCCAGCTGTCTAAAATGTCAAGTCTTTGGATTGTAGTATTTCTGTAGGTTTGATTTGTTTAAGACAGCCTCACTGTGAGATTATAGCGCACTGCCATGAATAGTAAGACGTCAGCACAAGCCACGACATTTTGTAACATCAAAACCTAGTCACGTATAGGCTATTAATTCTAACTCAATCTGCTCGTAAATGAGGCTGAATGAGAAAAGTGAGGGGGTTCTGAAAAACAGTGTTGAATGCGTGTTAGTCATGTGGTCTTTGGCACGGCAGTCGCCAGATTAACGCCACCCCCCCATCCCCCGACACGCTTACTCTGAAAAAAAAACAGTCAAATATAGTTTTACTAGTACATGTGATGGTACATGTGCATGCAGGAAGAGTATCAGCACACATATTCATCACGTAGCCACGTGGCGAGACGTCAGATAGACCTCTGTATCTGCAGAGAGAAATGTGTCAGGAAAACTACGAGTTTGCCCAAATGTAGTACACAGTACACAGTATACATACTGTATACTGTGTACTACATTTGTGCATCCTGAGTTTGCCCAAATGTAGTACACAGTATACAGTATATACAGTATGTGAAGTGTGAAAAACAAAACAAAAAAAAAACCACCGGGAGGGTGAAGAGTGTCTGCTTCTGTCTTCAGATTCAAATGTCTCATGGAATAAATATTAAATATTCTTACTGGTTTTTTTTTTTTTTAAAAGTGTCCAGAGAGCAGCGATCACCAACTTTTTAAAAAACAAACTTTTTTGAAAAGACAGAAAGGATTTAGGATGGAGGAAAACATGGCGGAGTTGGTTTACCTTTGCTTTCAGGTACTGACAGGTTGAATTTTGGCACCAAATAAACAACCCGTTTGACCAGCGCCATCGACAAAAGACACAACTCTGATGCAACGAGAAAGAAAGCTGTCGAAAATATGGCATGGTTGTAAAAAAAAAAAAAAAAAATACAATTATCATAAGACTTGGTGTGATGTGAATGAAGACACGTCCCTGCCTGTTATCTGCAGAGCCCCAGATTTGGCTGTTGTTGCTGTACAGTTGTGCAGCTGCTGACGGAATTACACGTATTTGTTCAAACAGAAATGTCAGAAAATAGCACCTTGCTTGAGGGTTTAATTAATGGTTCTGCAATACGCAGTGCTGCTGCTGTTATCTTCAAAACGTGTTTGCTGTTTCAATTTAGCTTTAATTTTCAATTTATAATATGCATAGTCTCCGTAGCAGCTTCGGTTGAATCTTTTGAAGGTAACTATCGTGAACATCTTCCTCCGTTTCTGTTTGTTTTGTTTTTTTTTCCTTCTTGGAGATTAAACTTTGGCCCGACAGCTCGTGAACGGGTTGCTGTGCACCTGTGGATACGACAGAACTGCACGGACATCGCTTAAATTGTTTCCTTGTTTGCTGCCGGTTGTTTATGACATGTATGTGTATATGTTTTCACCTGTACCTGAAATAAACGGAGAGTCTGCAGCCGGTTCGTGTGAGCTGATTAATGTGCATATTCCACCTCATTGTACATCTCAGCCCGACTCCAACTGTGGCAATCAATTCAATCAGCAGTGCTTATGAAGCCATTACATTCTAGCTGAGAGCAGGCGGGGGCTGCATCCTTCCACTGGCCTCGGAGTAATTACTGTTTAGTCGAAAGGGATGGAGGGATGGATGGATTGATAGATGGATGGGCAGACTAATATAACACATCCCTAATGACTTGCATGTGACTATGAATATGCATTACAGCATCTGGGCAATAAGAGTGGGCGTTGTGATGTTTACCACCCCATCCGCCCCCTCTGAGAACGCCGTAGCGGGTTGCCATGGTGACTGACGTGCGCCATAGCAACCCCCAATGCACGTTCCCCCCCAGTTCTTGAGACCAGAGGGGTCTGGCGGCGTTGAGAGGGCGTCTGCGGGCCTCAAGGGCGTGAGCGCCCCCCCTCCAGGATCATCGCAGGCTCTGCCGTCTCGCCGGACACGCAGCAGTGCTGGAAGGGGGGGCCGGTCGAGCGTTGACCTTTGACCTCGGGATGACCAGTATGTGCCGTCGTGCCACCGGACTGGGAGAGCATCACATGTAGGAGTGAGCTGATGAGGCGGCGGTTGTTTACTGCTGGTTTTTAACCCCACAGCGTCCTCGTCGGACCTCTCTGTCTGCGCTCAGGCAGCTTCAAGGCTGGAACAAAACAACCTTTTTTTTCAATACTGGTGATAACATTAAAAAATAGATGGATTTTTTTTTTCTTTTTCTTTTTTGAATATGTGAAGGCAACAAAAACAACAAGAAAATTATTTCTCAACCCTCAGCTCCTATTTTCTCTCCAGTTTCTTGTCTTTCCTCTCCCTCGTTACTTTCTTTTCTCTCCTTTGTTTTGTTTTTCTTTCCCTCACCTCTTTTTTCTCTCATCCTTTCCTTTCCCCTCCTTTTGCTTTCTTCTTGTTTTCCTTCTTTCTTCAGTAAGATTTTCCTGTTTCTGCTTCTCACCTCCTCTCGTTGTCCTTTCATCTTTCCTTGTCTCTCCCTCTCCTCCAGTCCTTTCCTTCACACATCTTCCTTCCCTTTCTTTCTTTCCTCTTGTCTTTTTTGTTTCCTTCATCACTCTCTTGACCTTTTTTTTTGGTTTTTCATGTCATTCTTTTCCCTCTTTCCTCGTCAAACATCATTCCTGTGGTTTATTTCCTTCATATTAGCCGCTGCAGTGAGGCGCGCCACAGGAAAATTCCCACTTGATAGCATATTTCTCGATATTCTGCCACAAAGACACAAATCATCAGACACTCCGTGGCCAACTTCGACCGAGCATTTATTAAGTGACTATTTCATCCGTCACTACTCCATAAAACAGCCGGTCTTGCAGAGAAACAGGCCTAATAGGTGCAGCTGCTGAATAAAAGCGTCCTTAAGGAGGGAACAAAGTTTGAAAATAGTGCAAACTGAAGCTGAGTTTGTTCAAAATGAAATGAAATAAAAATGTAAAATAGAATAAGGAAAAATGATCAGGTCCAGCGAGTTGTCGGGTTTTGTAGGACGTGGATTTAGCCAAACCAAGTCAAAACGACAAATCAAGGCTCTGGTTGGAAGAAACAATTGTCTTATTCGAAGTTATATTCGAACACAATATAGCTGCAATGCAGTGATTCCAGGTTGATCAAGTGTTAATCGCATGATGTCTGTTCCCTCAGTGAATGCTACATGCATAAATCATGTTTTTTAACTGTTGTGAATTTAAATGGTCACCAGGATGTTCTGCTGCTGTGTGTCTCATTTAAACGCTGTCTAACATGAACTCGGCGGCTGCGGCCGTGTGTGGATGAGCACGTCACGTGACCTCTCGCTGCTGGGGATGTTCACGCATCCTGCAGCCTCCTTCTGCCCTCTGCTGCCAGACGACTGTAAAACCAACCGGTTCAACACACAGTAGTTAACGTGGTCTCATCTTCACAGTGCAATCCAACCTGTGATCACTGCAAGGTTTTTTTTTTCTTTAGTCATCTGTAAAGGCAATCATCATCAACAATCAAGACAATCAATGCATAGAAATTCACACAAAAGTGACACCATAAAAGGTATCTGCATCTTCTGCTCCCTGACGTGGCTGAGCAGAGGCTGATGGGAAATACCCTGTAATATTTCATCAGTCCGTTTCACCTCCTCCCTTTGTTCTGTTTCTGGACACACACACCTCTGTCCTCCTGCCAGAGACACGATCTCGGCCAAACATGTTCACGGCAACCCAATTCCCAGGATTCCCTCTCAAGAGGAAGCTGCTGTGGTCTTTGAGGGTCATTGTGTTAAGGGGGCGCGTCACATTCATCCTCCGCTGTACATGAAGATGGATAGAAATGTCACGAATGCCCTTCATGCTCATGGACACAAGGGGAAAAAAGGACTGTGCAACAGTAACAATGTAGTCCTGTTTTTGTGTGTGATCCGTCTCGTTCTGGTTTGTGAATCTGATGCTTCGGATCTCTGCTCTTGTTTGATCCCATTTTTGCAAAATAAAACTCTGGACGTTATTCTTTTACACTGATCTGTGTATGATTTGTGTCTCTCGGCCTGACTCTGACACCTATAACGGTAAATAAAAAAGACGTTCAAAACTGATGAGAGGTCAGCCGAAAGCAGCATCTAGGTCCAGACCGTGAGTTTGAGGCTCCTGTAATCCTACGCAACTCTGTCTGCCCTGTCAGCGAAGCAGACTGGGTCCAGTTCTGTCTGTAATACACCTACACCCGCCCATTTGATCATCCTCTGAAAGGTTTTCATAAAAGCAGAAGTCAATTTCACAACCCTGCAAGGAAGGAACAAGACTGCAGACACAAGTAGTGTGTCTCTTTTGAGATCTGTCCTACAGCTTTGTGCTACCGACTTCCAGGGTACATCAAATACAGCATGATGTAAAGTTTGGTGGAGATGAAGACAGAGAGACTGGATAATTCTTCACTGATCTGGGCCTGTGATGTCACAATACCCCTCAACTCTGAGCTTCTTACTGTATAACATATTTTTGGATCCTGGCTACCCAAACAAAGGAACAGCGATGTGTCATATCTGAGTTTATTTTTTGATTTAATTTTTCTTAATTGAGTAGTCATTTCAGACACCATATTATATAGAGATTTTTTTTTCTTTATAAAATGTGACCTTTAAAGTTCATTTACTGATATTAAACGCTCTGAGGTGTTTTTAAGAGCAGAAGTGTATCTTATTGCTGCTTATTGGATGTCAGTCATTCCAGCTGCTGTGTTCCTCTTATGCTCCTGCAAACAAAACACAGTTTTCACTGATGGGTCCACAAAGATGCAACAAGCGACTGAATGCCATTGGATAAGGATGGAGGGGGGACACCCTACATATCATTCACCTATCTCACACTGACATTACATTTCTGCTCCTGCACAGATCTTTAAATAAACCCAGTTTTTATTGCTCACGCCGGGGTTTCTCACCGTACTGAAGAGTTTCAAAGGTACGAAGTTCAGAAAACTGGTTTTCTATTGCCCTTTGTGACAAATCACTGTTTTTATTTCTGTTCTTGGCCGGCATGGTTCTGCGTTTCTTCTGATGCTCTTTTCTTCTGTGTTTTGTCATTTTGCTCGAGGTCATTTTGGTGCACACTGGTAGGAGGTCTTGGTTTAAACCCAGACTGAGGTCTTTCTATGTGGTCGTTTGTGGTCCCTGTGCTTGTGGTTTACCCACAGTCCAAAAACATGCACGTCAGGTTAACTGGTGAATCATAACTGACCGTAAGATTACTTTCAAGTGTGCATGGCTGCTTGTCTCTGTGTGAACCTGTGATTGGAGGGTTAGGGGTGGGCCATAGACGGGCTATTTAGGAATAATTGGCAGGTGCAACCCCAGGCAGCTCTGTATTATTAAACGTGCCACTGAGTCTTGGGTCTCACTTTCCAGCAGACCCCAGTGTGTTTCCTGCAACTGGGAAAAAGAAAGTTCCAACTCATTGGCCACGGTTACATGTTTTTTCATTCTGAATTAATTATTCCGAATTAAATAATTCCGAATTAAACTATTTTCATTCGAGTTTACATAGAAATAGTAATTCCAAATTGAGGTTTACATGGAAAACACATTTGATCGGCTTTATCTAATTCCGCTTAAGGTCTGGGGGTTGGGAAGGGTTCTGATTGGATAGGGGGGCGGACGTCTTTACGTATTTACATCTACCGGAAGAAAACAAACTTACTCGATTAGCAACAACATGGAGGACTACATTATTAGCATCCTTTTTGGATTTGTTTTGATTTTATTTTTGAAGCAGCAGCACGACAACATCATGTCGATGATTTTCTTTCGAAAACAAGCCCAGCGTGGAATATAAGCATCATCGCGACAGACGGGCAAGGGAACGAGCATGCGCAGAAAGACCCGGAATTAATTTAAAGCGGAATGAGTGTATACATGACCGCGGAATTATTCTATTCGGATTTAAAATCAGAATAAACCAGCCACTTACATCGGAATTAAGTTTAATTCGGAATGGACATTTTCATTCAGAATTAGGTGTTTACATGGTAATTTTTAATCATTTTAAATCGGATTTAATTTTAATTCTGAATTAAAGAGGGATACAGCTTCCCATGTAAACGCACTAATTGACCACAATTTTAAACCTAAAACTCTTATCTGTAAAAGCACAATACATCTAATTTGTGAGATGGGAAAGTAAATCAGATTGGTGACCTATGGGGGGTGTTCGGCACCTCTCACCCAGTGTCAGCTGACATCGGCTCCAGCCCCCCCACGACCCTGAGAACAATCAAACCAGTAACAGACAGAAGACCGAACACTTCTCAAAACCACATCCTGTTCTTTTACTTCAATCTAGCATGCACTATCCAGACAGCTGCTCCATCTGCAGCATGAGGGGAAAGTACCTGGATGACGTGTCACTGACTGGCTACTGCTTCTGCTGTAACATAACTGGCCTCCCGTTGGTATACGACAGACCAAAGACATCCAGCAGTACCAGGATGCGGTGCATACACGCTGCTTTGTAAGAACAGTAGACTGTTTCTGAAGCAGTGTCTGATTTGACCATCTCTCCCTGCCTGACTTCACCCCCCCCCCCCCCCCCCCCCGCGTTATACTGAGTCAGTTTTTTTTCTTGTATTTGCTGGTTATTTGCTGTCGCCATCAGGTCGCAGAGATGCGCTGCCAAGATGCAGGACAGATTTAAAAACTCTTCTACCTGTCACCTCTGGACGGCTGAACAGCATTATGTGACATGTAACTGTTTGATTGACTGATTTTTCATGTGTATGAGCTTCTAACAGGAACACCGTGGGCTATATAACAAATAGCTCCCTGGGGTCAATGAAGTTACCAATACCAGTAAGTTTCTCTTTGCTTTTCCTGCTGTAGGAGTGTTTTTGAATTTTGCTAAATAAAGGATATTTTTCACAACTCCTGGCTCCTGGTCTCAGGTCCTCCTACACAGCATCCTTGACATCTGTTTTCAAGCATCATTGTCTCTTTATTGCTGGGCTCTAAAATTGTGTTCTCTGTTTTCTTGGGCTTTTAAATACATTTTGTCAAATGTCATATTTTGTGTGTTTTGTCAAAGCTTGTTTTTTTTTTTTTTTATTTTCCTTTTTGTTTGTGATGTGTTCCACAAAAAAAAAAAAAAAAAACACAAACAAGAAATAATTCAAATACTTATGGATGTATTTTAATAAAAATAATTCTGTCAAAATTAAACAGAATACAATATTTCTTTTAAACATGTTTCCAGTACATTTTTTTTCAATTATTTTTCTTTTTTTTTAATCATTTTAAAGGTTTTAAAAGTCATGCTAAGTAGAAGGTAACTCATTTCACAATTTTTTTCCTTTTTTTTTTAAACATTTTTTTTTCCTTTTTTTTATATTTTGCTAAAACTCAAAAGTCAAAATATGAAGTTAAAATCATGATAGAAGTCATTTGTGCACAGCTGCAGCCTCTCTGAATGCAACCCGTGCGGCCTCGGAGGCCTCGGACTCATTTCAGGACCCCCACCCCCCCCAACCCTCCTGTCCTCCAAACGGTTGCTGACCGCGGCGGCGGCGGCCACGTCTGTGCGGGGGTGAGAGGAGAGGGGCGAGGTAACGGCGGCTCACGCTCAAACACTGGGGACAGCTGGGAGACTCGTTCCCTA
The DNA here is from genome assembly GCA_018398805.1 of Hirundichthys speculiger. Lineage (NCBI taxonomy): Eukaryota > Metazoa > Chordata > Actinopteri > Beloniformes > Exocoetidae > Hirundichthys > Hirundichthys speculiger. The sequence goes on from JAGFBZ010002518.1 coordinate 348,739, forward strand.
CGGGTGCGTGGCAGGTTGCTCTTTCAGGAGCGTGTAACAGAAGTCCTGTACAGCTGTGGATGCAGATGTTGTGAACTCGGTGTGTATTAGAAGAGTTCCTACTAAAGCAGAAAAGGGTTGGGGGGGGGGAAGTCTGACCACGTCTCTTGCAGGAAGTTCCTCGCTGCAAACAAACATCTGAAGTTGTATCATGAGTCCACAGATTGAAAAATCCCTTGTCAACAGAAATGCACACTTCAGGGTGGATACACGTTTTCTAGACAGAGCGACGGCTTGTCGTGTCGCACAACATCCAGCTTTGGCAGAAAAGAACAACAACATCTTCCATGTCGACAGAGCGAAACGGCTCATCATCAAAGTCCAATCAATGACACACAAAGGAAAACGGGAGCAGTGGAGTCAGAGCTGCAGTTGGAGCTTCGCTGAGGTGTTCAGGTACAGAAAGGTTTGACGGCCTGCTTCATCACAGCGATGAAGAAGAGCTCAAAAACATTAAACTAAAAAAGACCGAAACAGATTAGAGTCTCCAAAAAAAAAAAAAACAGAGGAGTCAGCAAGTCTTAAATAAATAAATACAAGATGACACGTGAACAGAGTGAAAGTAGACCGCAGTCAGAACCCCTTGTGTAACAGCAAACATCAGTGTATGAGGAGGCTGAGGGTGGGCTGGACCCTCAAAAAATGCAAGTTTGAGAGCACTTTGGGAGATATCTTCTACCACTTCCTTTCTTCCATCACCTCACTGCTTATTTTTCAGTTTCACTTGCTATTTGTTCAGTTTAGGACCAAAAACGAACCCGTTTCAGGAGCCGATCGTGTTTGGATTTATCACACGATGCTTTGTGACGTCAGGCCACGGGACTGGATGAAAAATGCTGCGTACAGATGCATTGAAGCAGCACGAAGGACTTTTTTCATATTAAAATTAGGGCTGGGCAACGATTAAAATCTTTAATCGTGATTAATCGCATGATTTCCACGATTAATCACGATTAATCGCATTGTATACGGAAAAATCAAATAACGAATTCAAAAGTAGTGTAAAGGTCACTTTTATTTAAATGTTCTGCTGCCATATGAACTAAAGTGCCATAACATTTGTTGTTCAAACACTTTTAAAATCAGCACTTGCCAGTAACACATACTTTGTGTAAATCTCATCTTAAAAAATGTAAAATAAAATAAAGCTTATTACCACTGCCAGGGCATTTTTTTTTTAAATGAAAAATAAAAAAAAAGTCTACCAACAAAATCCTAACAATCTGGAGACCACAATCATAACATTAAAACAGGAAATTTCTGAGGTAACAGCAGAAACTTTTAATGAGGAGTTCAACTCCTCAGTTGTTACAAATAACCTTGTTTCTGTTGAATCCTCCGTCTGGGAGAACTTTAAAATAAAAATGTTCACGAAAAAGTTCTGTAATCAATCCGTAATTATCTGTGCATCATCTGTTTTTTTTTTCCATTTTCGATTGTCAATCAAAAATTTAAAAAATTAAAAAGTGACTTTTTTCCATTTTTTAATCTAACACAAACCCCCCCCCCCCCCCCCCCCCCCCCAAAAAAAAAGCCTGCTTTTTTATATTTCAATTTTAGCAAACAGGCCGTGGCGATGAATTTGTTTTTAATATTTTATTGTCTGGTTTACGTGACCCAGAAATGGCTTTGTTTTATAATGAAGGAACAGACTTTCTGTTGTCATTACACATCTCTGCCACTAGATGGAGCCACACTGAAGTAACCAGCTAGAGAACAGCAGGACAGTGAACACATGGAGCAGATCTGATGGAACATGGAGGAATGAAGCTATCGTCTTGAACAAAGGGGTTTGAAAGTTAATAGTTGTTAATAATTGTTAATATTGCTACCTGAGTTGCTACCCCAACTGTAAAGTACACTGATTTTTACCGTTCTCCATGTCCGTTTTAGTTTTGCCTGCCAATTATTTTCCGGTTCCGCAGCAGCCAGTAACAGACTTTTCAAAACAAAAGCACGTGAGTAACATGCGTTAACGAGCAATAAAATAAATGTCGGCGTTAATAAATTAATGCGTTAATGCATTAACACGATAACGCGTCAACTTGCCCAGCCCTAATTAAGATATAAGTTTCAATTTAATTTCATTTGAAGAAATATTTGCTTACTTGAAGAAAAGAAAAAGCCCTGTAGCCCTCACACTTTCCAATCCCCTGCTGTCAACTAAAAAAGCAGCTAAAATAACTTTAGTCGCCTGTCTCAACTGAATCTTGCAACAATTCTGTCTCACTTTACGTTTCTGTCACACTTCAACAGTGATGAAACCATCTCAGAACCTCAGTGGTTCTGAGATGCAGAGGTTCCTTTGTGCTGCTTCAAAGCTGAAGCCAAGAGGACCTTCCAAGTTGCCCTGCGACAGTTTTAATATAGTAGTAGTTGTTTAGTTGTTTTCACTGCTTCATTCAGTCACCTACTGAATGTTTTTGTCACGATGCTATTATGTGAGCAGGTTCAGCGAAGTCCTGGTTCTCAGTCGGATCTATACTCATCACTTCTGCTACAAAACTGTCCTCCATATACAGTTTATGTCATATTCAGCATCTCTTTTACCCATATGGCTCTCAACAACGTAATAATGAGGGATATGTATGTATATATATCTCAACATTACACACAAAGGAAAAGGTTTTGAGGAATTAAAATTGTTCTCTTAGATCTGAAGGACTTCGTAGAATGACCATGAACCTGGATGGCCAAACCTACGCTCACGAAGAGACAAACTGTAAATGACGAAAAATCTGGCTGCTTTTATTTCCTGCGGTTATCTCTTTGTTCTTTCTCTCGACAACATTTACCAGGTATCAACACACCTGAGGAACTTCCACACGGACCTAAAAATCAGCTCTCTGAAAACTGCAACAAGTCAATAAAGTTAGCTTCGGTGAAGATGTTCTGAACAAACCAACAAGTGAAACTGAATTATTTCACTGCTCAGGTGCACATTTACGCTAATCTGTTCATTTATTCAATGTGGAGCACAACGAGAAGTGATTCATGGTATTTGGGAGGTTTTGTGTCCTTGGATGAGACTCCAAATCAGCAGGAAATGAACAAAAGTCATTTGTTAACTTGTATGTGAAGGTCATGGTGACCAGCAGCAAATCAGGACCCAAAAAAAAAAAAAATTATTGCAAAAACTGCTCAGGACTCGGGAACTGAAAGTATTACAAACCAACCCCTAAGTCTGGTATGAAATCTAAAAAGGTAGAAAATAAATAAAAAGGAGACACCCCCCCTAAACTGCAAACCTCCCTGTTCCTCAGGTGATTTCTTCTCTTTATTTGAAATTGCAGTTGGACACAGAAACTGCACTCGGACACAGCAGGTTGGGCTGTGGGGGGGGGGGCTGCAGTAATGAAATTCCCAGAGGGGACTGGACCTTTAGTCGTGCACACGCCGTGCTTGTTAGTCTGCCTTTGATACTGATTTTCCGTATGCTGGCATCAAGAGAACAGTGTCAGACTGGACCCTGAAGGCGGCGGTCGGAGGTGCAGCCGGGAGCCACCTGCAGCCATATCGCTGATTGGTTGACGCAGCGGTTGTTAACGGCAAAATTAAGGCTCCAGCACCTCTCTCGGTTGGCATTTGCCACCACAGAGGACCTTCAATTATAGTTTTTTTTTCCTTTCTCTATACTGGAATAAACCTTTTTTCAGGACGTATCTTGTTCTTTGGCAACTACCCTGTTCAATCAAGCCATTATATCGCTGAAAGTTGGGGGGAAAAAAAACATTACTAAGAAACAAAAGAAGAAAAGGGGGCATAAAATGTTTCAATCCAACTTCCTGGAACAATCTGACTCGTGCAGTGAGCTCAGACCAGAGTTAATGAGCTGCTCCACATAATGGGAGGCATTTTTCACGCTGAGCTCAACAGCTCCTGCACTTCACAACCTGAAAGCACTTCCGAGTGCATATTCCACGTCCTCTGTCTTATTAAAAATAATGTAATTCCACTCAGGCTTTCTTGAGATGGGCTACAGGTGAGAGGATTACCATGGAAACCAGCTTATGGGTATTGTGTTGTATGATATGGCGAACAAGAACAACAACGAGGGGAAAATACTGATTGTAGGGAAAGTCCACCCGTTAAAATCAAAGAAACAATAAAAGGGGATTTCAGAGGTGTTTTGTCCGGGATGAGCACAACAAACTGACAAAATAAAGATTTATAAAAAAAAAAAAAAGCTATAAAAACAGAAAAATAATAATTAATTATCTTTAAATAGTGTCACACATTTCTTTATTTGATAACACCAAATTAAAAAGGAAGCCTCCCTCCCTCTTGCTTCTCTTCTCTGCTCCTCCGTCTGTGCCACCAGCCAAACGCACCAATCGCACGTACGCTCGCTCCTCCATCGCCATGACAACTACCAGCTGGACATGCCTTCTCTCAGTGCTACTTAACATTAACCTGTGGAGAGATGGGTAATAAGTCAGGTTAATGAAATGGAGAAGAACGGGCAAAACTGATCTGCGTGTGAGGCGACTGGATGCTTCCATGTCATGTTTGCATGCGCTGCTCGTCACAAGCAGGAACTGGTGATGGTGACAGACGGAGTCTTCAAGAGCATGAATGTGATCACCTGAGCCTGGGCTAGTGCAAAAAGTTGTCTATTCTGGCGAAGGAGCAGGAACCAGACTGGACCCGAGCCATGAGCTGGATGCACTCCGTGGCCTGGCCGAGGGCCAGCATCAGCGGAGGCTGTTTAGGCAGATTTTGAGACTCTGGAAAAAGCACAAAACAGCAGCGGGAAGACAGCGGTGAGCTCAGGAGCACTTCAAGGGACCCGTTTTTACCAGAGCCCTCAACTCTCTTTGCTTTGTTAAAAGAAGAACAAAAGTGTTTGAGTGATCACGGCTGGTCCTGGAATCCGTGTGATTTAAAGATGCGAGCTCAAACTTCTTTTATTCTTCAATAAATAACATGAAGCAGTCGGATCTCATTTTTAAAGTTCAATGTGTTATTGTATGTGTTGTCCCATTACAAGTTCACATAAAAAACAACTCAACCTTGTGATCATCTACAGCGTAACGACACATTTTTACAAACAAGACCTTTCACAACTTTTAACAAAATGAACAGCGGGGTACCACAGCTAATTTTGTATGTTACTGTAATAAAATAACTTTTCTTTTTTTCTTTTTCTTCTTTTTTCTTTAAAAATTATCAAATAAATCCTGTATTCAGTCAGAAATAAGGCTGCATGGACACAAGCCCAAATGCTCCCGATAACATCCAAGAGCATGCTGCCCCCTAGAGGAAGAGCGCTGCATCCGCCATCTTTGCTCAGACTGCTCCAACGTTTCTGTGCACGTGCTCCGAGCACCTCCAGTAGAAGAAGTGACAGCGGTGTCATCAATGCTGCTTCTTTCAGGTAACCAACCATATGGGTAATTACTGCCACGACAATGGAAAAAAAAAATTTAAAAAAAGAGGATGAAATAAAGAAATGTGTAGGAGTAGGTTGGCTGGAGATAATATTAAGAATGAGATGTTGATAAACTTGAAACATTTGGAAAAGAAAAAAGGCCCACATTCTGTCCCGGAGGGGAGAACACAATCCTACTGTGAGACTAATCGTTTCTCTCAGTCCTGTTGAAAATTCTCGCTTATTTAGCCAAAAATGGCTCAGGAACTGGATTCCTCCGAATCGTAGCTGTTCACTAATAGCTGCTTGGCGGCTGTCATGTTGAGTTGTGTATCCTGTAAGTGTTTTGGTGATATTTGGCTTCGAATAGCAACGGAGATGACATCGTCCAGAAATTCCTTACCCTGCCTTTAAGGGCTAGAAAAGTGCATTTCCAGGTTTTTCCTGACTATTCTGTCACATCTATGCCTTGAGCAGTCAACTACCTCACAGATAATATTATATCTTATTGTATATTTAAAAAGTGCAAAGTTCAGTGTCAGCAAAATATTTTCAAATTTGTAGTCAAAGATAGAAGAAAGAAGTCAGACTACATATTTTCTAGTTTTAAGTGTTGCCTTTTCCTTTTTCAGTTGAACTGAGTGCAAACAGATATGAAGTTATGTAGATTTTTTTAAATCTGTTAATTGCATGTGTCTTTCTGACTATGTAAGGTGTTGATAATGATAAATAACGGCAGTAACTGTGGCTCTGTGTACTGCAGTTAATTCAAATATAATAAAATGAACTAAATTTTAGCTGCAATGAGAAACAGTAAAATGGAAAGCAACATGGAAGAGAAAATTATTTTCTCAGCGCACTGAATACCTATAGATATAATTTATTGCGTCTTCCATAAATAAAATTTGGAAAGACAATTTCCGTTTGACAGTAGCCGTGCAGCTTGTTCACTGGTGTCCATGGTAACAACCAGATGCAATAGGTTTCCTGTCTGCTGAAAACACACATGAAGACAACCTTTCTAATAACTATATCAATGCATAGTGTATAAATATTGACACGAGCTCAATATTGGATGTTTTATGTATGCTTCCTGTATTTTCTCTCAGTCTTGCATGGCTGCAGATTTGGTGCAGCTACTGTGTGAGCCACTTGGGCCAAGCTGATTTGCAGGATGTGATGTTCAATGCTTCGAAAATATCTTCCATTCCCTTTTTTTTTTTTTTTTGAAACCCCTGAAACCAGCACTGCAGGTCCAGACCAACACATATTGGGGTGTGTGTTTGTGCACGGTATTGCTGTTTACCCAGTATGGCGCTGTTGAGTGCAGAGCAGAGGGACTCTCTCTGTGTCGGGTCTAACTGCTGGCCCACTGGGCAGTTCCACGGATCTGAGTACGCCAACAGGCTGAATGCATCCTACACACACAAACACACAGAGGGCTTAGTGAGTACATCATGGCTGAACCACGGTGCTGAAGTATGTTCTCAGAGCTTTTCTGAGTTGATATTTCCTTTATTTGTGAAAGCCAGCCAGGCAAGCTTCTGTATCTCATCCTCATGAAGTGTTCACACTCGCCTTCTGAGTGATGACACAGCTTGCTAGGCACAGGAACACAAAACATCTGAGAGGAAACATTGTTATGTGCTTCCTGAATGTGTCGGCTCTGTTTGCACCCCCCCCCGTAATCCCTCTTTCTCAGTTGTTGTGGACTGATTGTTGGCTGCTGGTAAACCTGCCGCCAATCAGTCCACTAATTCATAGTCCTTATAATCCGCCAAATTATATGAGCATTCATCAGATCAAATTGTTTTAAAACCTCATTAAAGTCAGGCAGGCTAACTATAAATCACTTTTATTCCGAGCTGAGAATGAACTAAAGACTTGAACAGAAGTTATAGCCTCTTTCTGCTGGACCTGAGAAGTGAACCTGTTCAAGGATACAAAGGCTTCTGCAGGCCTTTTCCTCTCTCTTCGTTCATCAAGATGGATTCCACAACTTCTCAGTTTGTTTTACAAGAATTTCCACATACATTCACAACTATACACTGGTGTAGCTACACTAATTATATTTTTATATATCCCCATCTCAGCGTGGTTTCTTTTACAGATGTTAAATAACAGCAGTTGAGCATTTGAATGTATCCCTTTTTGGTCTCTCCTCTCTTTTTGCTAAGCTTAAAAAATAAAAAAGGAGGAAAAGTCTTGGCCCTGCGACACCTTATTCAGGATGTGCCTCTGCCCCCTGGTGGTCAAAAAATGTAAAGAAAGTGGAGCAAATCATTTCTCTCACACTATTAACATGGACATTGACCAGAGGTTTGTTAGAAAGAATCTCTGCTGCATAAATATTCACACAGCAGTTCCCACACTGACGTCTGGCCCCGACACTTGATGTGCTTAAAGGAAAGTCATTACTTTACAGTAAAGCAGTTTTTTTGATTGTTGTTCTATGGTTACTAATAATTTGAATGAATTCCAGTGAAATTTTTGACAGTTTTTTTCCAGTTTACTTTAATTATGTTGACCTATTTCATAATTGTTCAGGATCTCTTTTTATTATTATTAATTTTATTCATCTTTTTTGCATTTTCACTTCTCACGTAACATTTCTCATACATCTCCTGTAACCCGCGCGTTCACTTTCGCTTCACCTGCATAGTGCTTCCTCCAAAGAGCAGGAGGACTGTTTATGATTGAACGTGCATGCATTGAAATCATCTGAACCCTAAATCAGACGTCGCTGTTATTCCTGCAGAGTCGACGGGAAATCATGACCCGGATTCTAACTGATGCCCCTCCCAGCCCCACGCTGACATCTCGTGTGTCGCAGAACATCCATCTGTCGAGCTCAAGCTTTGAGCGTGGCTTTATACCTGTAACATCTTCTTGTGCGTGGCATTCTTGCCATACTCTCGGCACAACTGCTCATTGAGCGCCTGCAGTTCCCGTCCGAACTGGATCATCCTCTCAGTAGCTGCCTGGTTCCCACCACAAAGCTGTCTGCTGTTACTGCAGCCCTCATCTGCAGACAGGCACCACGTGAACACACACAGTATATGAATTACAGACATGGCCTACTGTAGAAACACACAGAGGGGACAAACTGGAGCACAACGTAATGATATGTCCACTGCATGAGTGTGTGCGTTGCCATGTGCACCTGTGATCCCATTGCCGATGCTGTTTTCATCTGGCTGAAGGATCTCTTCATGTTTGTATGTGCCGTTCATGATCCGCGCCGAGGAGCCTTCAACGACGCCGTTGGTGTAGTGCTCTGATTCAATCTCCATCTCACTGTCACTGTGGGGAAAAACGAAAATGAAACGGAGACAAAGCGAGCAGAAGCACTGTGAAAATCAAACATAAAAGCATGATACTCTGTTTGGGTGGAATTACAGCTCTAGACTGTATGATGTTCAACACCGTGGAAAAGACACAGCTTTTACTGTTAAAGTGATTGACGGACTAGAACTGCACATGCCTATTTTTTCCAATTTTCTTTGTCACTAAAAGTTCTTAAAGGGGGAGCACAACAGTGCTCTGATCGTAGTTGGGATCGGCTTCACCCACTGTGGAGGTTTAACATGTTAAATCACATGACTATGATTTTATTGAAGATCTGCATTCTAATTATAGGCCCAAATAAAATATCATACAGTTATCATTCATATAACTGCAGTCTTTAACAATGTTTGACAAACCAATGATCAATCATCAATGCAGTTTTCATCGGATGAATCGATCTTTGGTGCGAGTTCCATTCATCTCGCAGCACATGTTGTCACAATTTGATGAAGACGTTCTCTTAATATGCAGTGCACTGATTTTATTTGTGTGAGCCACCACACAAATCCTTGTGCATGTGTGCTTCTACTGCAGCATCACGACAAATATTCTGTGATCACTGTTCATCAATAAGCAGTAGATTCACTTGTTTACAAAGACAAGTCTGTCATTTTAGAAAATTAGAACAGAGATGTGCTTTAACAAGATACAACTAAACCACCTGGAGCAGATCCCTCATCCAGTTGGGCCTGGATGTGTATTTTTAATGAGCTATCGTGTGGGATGGCGTGTGGATCATTGCTGGCTTCAGTGCTGGACATGATGCACCATGTGATCTGGGAGCTGACAGCCCATATCAGATCCACAAGCTGGAGGCCTTGGAGCACGTCCATGACAGCTAACAGACACTAAGAGGGTGCAGTGGAGCCCTCAGTGTAGAGGGAGTACATCCTCAAGGATTTCCTCCCACTGAAATAAGTGGTTGGTAAAATTTATCAAAATAGAGATTTAAATGAATTTACGAACTCCTGATCACTTCCTAGAGAGAAATATCCACCAGCTTTAAAAGTCTGGCTGAAGTGGAATTGACATCCTGAGCTGAGCAGATGTTAAGGGTTCTGAACATAACTGAAACAGTCACGAGAAGTCACCTGGTGGAGTTAAAAATGCAAAACTGAACGACAGTCATCTTTGCAGCAGTTTCACTTGATACGTCCGATTACACACAAGGTTTCACTCATTTTACGTCCATGTGGACCAGAGGGAAGGTTTCAGATAAGGCTACAGCACGTAAGCTCAGCTTGTTTCAGTTTATTTCCTGCAGATGGTTTGTTCAGGTTTCAGCAGTAATTGTGCTCTTCTGTTAGACTGCACTGCTTACATTTGCCTGTTTAGGTGAACTACCTATTTCTCATGGTTCTTCCATAAAAAGCAAGAGCACAGTCAGAATCTAATGTTCTCATCTTCTTTTATGAGCTTAGAAATATGAGTAACACAGAAAAACAAAATTACTAATGTTTTGCTGGACCACTTTTAGTTTTTTATTAAGGGACACCAAGATCTTGTATTGATCTGCAAGGGCCAATCCATGATGTGAAGACTAGAGATGCGCGGATGACGTATATTTTAACCCGCAACCGCTTCTTAAAATCTCTATCCGCCCGCTATCCATTTGCAGGAAAGTTTTTTCACCAATTTTCAAAACCGAACCGACCCGCCATCCTTTTTAATAATATGTAAAATATTTTTTCTTATTATTATTATTTGAGTGCTTCAACCGCAACCCGCCCGAATTTAATTAAAGTATTATTTTTTGACGAGTCATCCGCCCGATATGCGGATTATCCGCTCCGCCCGCGGGTGCGCGGTTCAACCACGCATCTCTAGTGAAGACTATGTCTCGTGCACCTCGAAAGCACTATTTCACGATTTTAAACTTGGCACAGACATCTTGGAATATGTCCACTGCATCAGAGCGGGAAAAAGTGTTAGTGGGACACAGAGCATTGTTGAATGCAGACCTGACCAGACCTGATCCTAATACTGGAGGCCAGATGTGTGCATCGGCTCGTCCAGCGCTCTTCTTAACCTGATGCTTCCACCGCTCTGGAACAGGGTAAATCTGATCACACGACCTTTTTTTCATTGCTCTAGAGTCCAATCTTGATACTTCATAGAAAATCGAAATCGTGAAGACTTTTTTTCCCACTCAATTTATTGATAAGTGGTGTCCTGTACAGCTTGAGTTTTCCTCCGCGTGTGAGGAAATGTTGCTTTCAGAAATAAATAGCACCACAAGTTCAACTCTTAATTTTCTTTCGTTAGACTTCGTTAGACAGTCGAGTGATCTCTGTGCGCATAAATGTGCTGTCACTTTTGTGGTGAAGGAACTGCTTCTGAAAATTACATTTTTTTTTTTAGACAAGCCATTAGAGCTGAGCGTTTTTATCGATTCTGCGATATATATCAATATTTTATTTCCCCAGAGAGTAATGATTTTTCAGCCGCGGGTATCGATATTCTAAGCTTCTTTCAAAACCCCCGTGTCCCACCTTTAAAAGCTAGCAAGCAACAATTTGCACTGTTTAAATAAATGAAACTATTTTTCTCAACAAATCTTTTAATCATTTTGTCCAGCATTTGCAAGCTGCCTGTCAGCCATATAATGTGTAATTGATGCTTTCAGTTCAATTAATTCAAAGTCATTGGAACACTCTCAAGATGTCACCAAAATCACTTTGTTCCTTTAAAATCTTTCGGAAAATGATGTAAATGTATTGTAAGATGAATATTGATATATATCGTATCGTGAGCTGAATATCGTGTATCGTAAGATTAGTGTATAGCTACAGCCCTACAAGCCATGTACCGATAGATCAGAAATTGGAAATTAAAAATTAGGGGTGATAATACGTTCCACCTGAACATTCACAACCCTGTTGGATCAGGACAAAGTTCTGGGTAACCTCCGTTTGTATGTTGGAAGGTCACACCACAGCAACCATGGGACCCATGAAGGTTTAGGTCATCAGCTGTGACCTACACTGATTCCTACCTTGTTTGGTTTTTGTTACCTAGTTTCCTGGGTGCTGTTGTTGCTGTGAGGCTGGCTCTTGGTGGAGTCAGAGGAGTTGGACTCGGAGTAGTTGATGGAGGAAGGGGAGGAAGAGGTGGAGGAGGAGGCGGAGGAGGATGCGCTGGGGTATTTGACACTGCCGCTGATGCTCTTTGACTTGTTGGAGGGGGTCACGCCGTTACTGCAGGTGGGGCTGTCTGCTCCTGGCGGAGACAAAAAGGTACATCTCATTTCATTTCACAGTCTCTGGTCTCCTGCTTGTCGGTGCGGTTGTGTGCGTGCACCGTGTACCTCCGCTGTGCACGTGTGCGTTGCTGGCTGCGTGGCGGGGGCTGAGGCTGGGTGAGCCGGGGTAACTGTCCTGGGACTTTGGGGAGCGGACGGTCAAGCAGCGAACCTCACTGTCTGTACCATTCACCATCTCCACAAACTGACGACACCTGGAGGCGAGCGCGCACCGCTGTCACTCAGCTGCACTGGAAAATTATCGCCTCAAGCAAGTAATATCAACTGTCACAGGCAATTCAAAAGCATTGACTCACTTCAACATGAATAGTAGGTTTGGATTGCGTTCTAACAGGCCGGGATAAACTTGCTGAGTGGTCTCTATGGCTTCGCCCACCCGTCCTGCCAGCACCAGCTTCTGTATTCCTATAAGACAAAAACACTCACGGAATACTGACGGAGAAGCTAAGCTACAACGTGCAGTTTCAAGGGACAAAAATACGACCGCATTCACGAATGCCTCTGCTTTGTTTTCTCACTTTGCCTGTTCTTTATAGACATCTGGTCCTCTTGTATCATGGTCTCTGTGGCTCTGGCAAAAGCTGTTGCAGTGGCACAGTACCCGTGGTGCACCAAGTAGCTGGACACCATACTAGATAAAACAGAAAGAAAAAAAAAATGTTTGCCGCTTTCCACATGTTCCCTTTGGTTTTATGAAGCACGGGAATTTAAAACGAGTGAAACTGTGCACTTGAGATGACAGTCGATGTCCTGGAGAGCCCACAGTATTTCACCCGTCATCAATCTTTATTAAGAGGAGTTAAACCTCCTCAGGCATGCCAAAACTGAAACAGTCACTTAGAAGTTGTTTAAGGCACTTTTACAGCTGAGATATGCTATAAAAATACCAGTACTGGAAGTGTTACATCTCTATTTGCCTGGTGAAAATGTGAGAATGGAGATGTGCGTTAAAAGTGAATCCTTACTTCTGCAGGACGGCCTGCCACTCCCCCAGCCGCTCGCCAATGGGGTAGCGTGCAATCATTCCGTGGATCTTGGCCCGCCACTCGCTCATGTAGTCCTCGATGTCAAAGACGAATGGCTGCTGGCCAAAGTTGGCGTCTACGATCTCACCAGGTGTCTGGAGCCCCACGGTGGGGTACAGATTGGGCTGGCAGATTTTTAGAATATAAGAAATGAAACGATATCCAGGTCAGCAGGGTTGATCCTGCGGTTCTAAAACAGCATTCACATTCCTTTACTAATGTTAGGAGACCAAGTCTGACTTTCATTTTTGGATGTGGTTGTTTTCTACCTCCAGCTTACCGATCTGGCACACCAGAAAGAGGAAAGTGAGCATTTTTGCAACTTATAAGATGCATTCTCGTTTTTGAAGTAGAGTGGAAAAGCACATTTCCTGTAATAGCAGAGTTTGACACACCAAACTGATGGTGAAAGCCTCCTGCTGTGTCTTTTTCACCCACATATCGGCAAAAACACACTGCAGAGGTGACGTCCACATGCCAATTACAATGTTAACAAGGCTTCTTCAGGAGGGCATCCCATCAACAGCAGAGACAAAAAGGTGAAGCCAAACTAAAATTATAAACAAAGCAGAGTTTTCTTTTTCAACTGGCTCGTCTCTCATGAATCACATTCATCTTAGTTCCATTCACTGGATATGGCCAGCTGTGAAAAGGGTTCCTTGTTTTGGAGAGAAGAAAATGACAAATGAGGGAGCCTGTGTGAGCTATCTCGACAATGTTTCATTTCTGTTGTGACTACCGCCTCCCGTCTCACGGCTCCACTTGCTCTGCTGACGTGCGATCTCACCGGCAGACCTGACGCCGATGCCGACCAGGAACAGCAAACCCCAGTTGGAAATGGTTTGAAATGGTGCGCAGGTAGACCAGATATCATTCTGCATGTGCCATTTGTATCAACAACAGAAAACATATTTGCGAGACCTTATCGAGAAGAGATTTTAGTTCAGCTTCTGTGAAATTAGCCTTCAGAGTTTTCACTTTTCTTTGACATTGCAGGCAAGTACATTTGCGACCACGTTTAGCCATTAGCTGAGACATTTTTAAATACAGCCCGGTTACAGGATTATTCTCTCTAATTTGCTTCAATTGTATCAGAATCAGAATCAGAATCAACTTTATTGCCAGGTACGATTTTACACATACGAGGAATTTGTTGTGGCAATGATGGTGCATGCAATTAAGGGAAAAATATAACAAACAATGTAAACTAAAAATATTGCAATATAAATATATATACACAAGCTATTTTTTGCATTAAGGGCAGAGCGACCAAGGGTGATGTGACATGAAAATGTGCAAATGAACAGGTAGTCCAGACTGAGCGTTAATGTAACGCATAGTATCTGTTGACTTGTGACTGTTGTCTCTTTTCCTCCACTGTTGATTTTTAGTTGCTGCTATAATGCTGCTCAGCACATTCAAATATGTTTAAAACCACATGAATTCTGATATGTTTGCTCTCACTCATGTCCCATGGCTAAGTACTGGTTATATATCCAATTTATGAGACGCAAATATGATCTGAGGAATGGATTTTCGTCCACACAGCCCAGAAAATAGCAGCGACGAGTCACATCAGCTGAAAAAAGTCAGATAGAGCGTGGCCAACTTCAGACAGGTAGTGTGGAAATAGTCTAAAATACTATTATGAATATTTAAGAAAGATTCCTTTATAATGTTAATATTTGGACGGACCACCCATGTAACTTTTTTTCCTTTTTTTTTTTTTCCCCCAGACCAGTTCAGCAGCTCTTATAGTCTTGGTGCATTGCCACAATGATCATATTATGGACATATTTTACATTTAGCAGCTAATTTGATGGAGTAATTAGAAAAATACCCATTAATTGAATGTGATTGGAAGCAGGTACTGTGAATTACCCAAATAAGACAACTGGGAACAGATTACAGTATTACAGTTTGTAATGGGAGAAATCCCGAGGGCCACAAAAACGTTATCCACTGGGTGGCAGCACTGGTTGAAACTGGTCGTTACCGCTGCATTTGAGGCTTTTGCATGACCCGTAAACTTCCAGTTTTGAAGCAACTATGCGAACTGCACTGATTTGGAAGGCACCAATTCGGCACGAGGGTAAGGATAAGACGGGGAAGAAAATCGACAAGCTGAGCTTCACAAGAAAAGCCAGGTTATGTTGCCATCAATACAGATCAACACTGACTGCTAGATGGGTGGTGATCCTGTCTACTTGGCCTGGATTAACTTTAGGAAGCCATAGCAGAGGAACATGGGTGTCTGCACCTCGCATTATATTCCAAGGTAAGGGGTTGCTTCTATTGTGAATGAGCCAATCTGTCTATATGACAGCGTCTATCTGTTGTTTGTTGACGTTCACCAAAACCTGCAATAGACTACAAAATTAAAACTGAACCCACTGGAGTTCAGGTCACACAGTCATCCAACAGCTAGATTTGGAGATCTGGAGTTTGTTTGGCTGCAAAAAATTGTCTTTTTTTCTGGAAAATGTTCCAGTTACTGCTGCCACTGAAAAAAAGGATTTATTAAAAAAAAAAGAAAAAAGATTTTCAACCCAGCTGCTGACACAAACTGCAATTGCATGGGTAGCCGCATGGTACTCCATGGCTTTGTGCAACATCATGTAGGTTTCTTATTCTCTTAGCTTAGAAAAGCGTCTTACATTTACTGAGGAAAATACAGTTATTCAGTTAATGGAAACGTGTGCCTGCCAAGTTGCAACTTAAAATGAGAACAGATAAAGGTAATTGAATGTGAATGTCTCATGAATACTTACAGGGAGGTCTGTGAAGGCAACACCTAAAGAGATAAAGGACATTTGAAATCAAAGTTAAAGCTGACCACAAAAATAAACGATTCGATGCAACACATTTTAAAACACAATTAACTCAATACAACTATCTCAACATGATGACAGACCTAAACTGATGCCATTTTTGGTATAAAAGCAAGTGTTGTTGATGAGGTTGACACAGCAACCAATCACATCTCCTGTGGTGAATGTCGGCCCGTATGGTTGGCCCGTCCCAGAGGAGCAGAAGGAGTGGCCGTCGTCTCCATGGTAGCCGTATGAATGTTTGTCCCATCCTGAAACAGGATGAAAATCAGTATTTGTAGTAGTTTTTTTTTTTTTTTTTTTTTTTTTTAGGAAACCAAGAGAAAAAAAAGGTGTTGATCAAATCTCACTGACAAAGGCAGGTGTGGCTCAGTGTGAGAATTATACAAGGTTTGAAGTGGTTTGAAGTCACGGCTGACAGAGAGGAGGTTATGACTGACTTCCGCCACTCAGATGTTCCCATCTGACTGCCGCTACCTTCAGGGTGACTCATGAAAATTCACACGCACACAAGCACACTTTTCTTTTTCTGTCTCTAGAGTGTGGTGCAGTGTCCCGGACGGCCAGCAGGAGGACTTTGTCTATGTAAAGAAACTGGTGAGTCACCGCCAACAGGAACACCAGTCTAGGAGCTCAGGAGGCAGAAACAGGGGAGAAAAGATCACCAGGCGGAAACAATAGGGTGTCATGATGAGATTATTGCGTTTACTCATTCCTCTCATTGCTGCTGGTGATGTACATGAGTACAACTTTGAGTAATTTGTGCAGTAACACTGTTAGTTCCTAACAGTAAACAGGAAAAACTGTTTTATTGAAGGTACAGAATAATGTACAGCTGCGAAAAAATAATGTTCACCCTCTTTCAGTGTTTAATTTTTTTAAATCAGAGAGATATGCTAGGAAATGATATGATGGAGATGCAGCCAAGAAAACACACACCAGATATGCCCTGTCTACATGTCTGCAGCAAAAGCTATGGATACGATCAGTCTGAAAAGTGAGGAGGCAAAAATGTGGAATTGTGCTCAGTTCCTCCCTCTGCATTTTTTTTTTTAAACGGGTGTATGAATAATGTTTGAAACATACACAACCGTCAGGCCTAATAAAACACTGTATGAGCAACACACACCAGTCACTTTCTACCTGCCAGCCCTAACCTAACCCCCCTGTACAACAGCATGTTCCCTGCAGGGAGTGCTGTTGTACACCAGCAGCGCCCACCCGCCCCCTCCCCCTCCCCCACCCGGACAGCAGGACATGCTCGCCCGGCCCTCTACACTCCCGAGATCCAAATACGATGGGATCTAATGCCATCTACGGGAAGTACGCCCAATCCACAGACGCCGCACCCGACAGCCTACTAGGACCAAAGAATCCACTCCTAACATCCTGGTACCAAGCACTGCGGGGCACCCCCAGATCTTATGTGCTCATGCTCTGACCTGTCAGAGCTTTTTTTGGCAGCATAAGGGTCACCTACGCAGGTATTAGGCAGGTTGATCAGTGCATACGAATGTTTTAGTTCCTATATTAGGCAAGAGGAAAAGGTGCTGCTAACTGAAGATGATCATGCAGCCAGCATACGGCGCAGTCTGACCTAAAATAACCTGCATATATTTATATACCGCTCTTAACGAGGTTGTAATTCAATCCCTACAGTATTCCGCCTGTCCAAGACAAACACACTGGTACCAGTATTGAGCCGATGCAGATTCCTGTATCCTCCCACAGATAAAACAACTCCTCAGTTTTTCTGTATGAGACAACGAAACAGATTTCACTTTAATCCAAACCAATCAATGTGAAGTGAAACATGAGAACAATCAGAAACCAGGGTGATTTCAAAACAACACACCGGGACACGAGGAAAAACCTTTAAATGTGCCAAGTTTTAAGTCGTTTGGACGAGTCTGGAGGTTCTGCATTGGTCAAGTTTTACAGGAATCCCTGATCCTTAACAGTCAATAGTTGGAGGGGACCTGAAGCCGGCAGCGTTCAGCATCAGCCTCACTATGACGGCGCTCCTCCTTAGTTTCGGCATGCATGTCATTGCCAAAAACCAAAGCGGGCTTGGGAAAGTAGGTCGTGGGACTGCAGAGATATTAGATGTGCACTCGTATATGTGCATATGTGTATCTGTGAGCATGTAATAAAGTATTAACCTAAGCTGAAAGCATGTGCTTGCGCCCTTTTATATCAATGGTGTACTTCTTTCAACTTGAGCACATATTGTCCTCCATGTCCATGTGTTCCTCTGTGCGTATGTATGTAAACCTATGTATATATATATCTATATATATAGATATATATATATATATATATATATATATATATATATATATATATGTATATATATAGATATATATATATATATATATGGGTATATATTATATATATATATATATTATAGAGAGATCTATATAGATATATATATAGATATATCTATTATATATCATATATATATACATACATATATATATATATATATATATATATAATATCTCTCTATCTATATCTATATATCTATCTATATAATAATGTGTGTGTGTATGTGTGTGTGTGTATGTGTGGTGAGGTATTAGATTAATCTGCTGACAGGGATATTGCCTCTAAAGCCAGGCTCACTGCTCCAACATGCTAATGAAATGGGCAAGTCTCCACAGCAGGATCAGACACAGAGGTCAGCGGTGGAAAACGCTGTACAGGACACACGTACACAAAAACCGTACCCTGCTACAAGCTTCACACGCTTTAATTCACTAATTCCAACCTTTTACTTAATGTTCACACTTCTTATTTATTCCTGAAAATTTACATGAAATTTTAAAACACAACATACTGGAGAAATTGAAATTGCAGTATTTTTGGGTACTGAGCCCAACCCAGAAGAAGTTAAAACTTAAAGATGGACACAATATAGATGTTTATGAATCTATCAAAGATGCTTTCACCTGTTAGGTTTTTGCATTACTGCAATAAACTGTCTACAATCTAAGAACGCTTAGAATATCAATACTCGTGGCTGAAAAAAAATCGATATATATCGCAGAATCGATAAAATCGCTCAGCTCTAATTATGATGGTGTAAAAAGGCAAAACCACTGCCCAAATAGTTCTGAACCTAGCTGTATGACAAACATTTTGGCCACTCAATGCTAATCTTGGGCACTGCTTCTGCATTTTTCCTTCTACTGGATAAATACTGCAGAGACAGATGCAAAATCATTAAAAGCAACAAATGTAATGATAAGCAGCCGAGGTCTGCGATGTCTGGACTCACTGACGGGGGTGTTTTCAGACACAGTCCACATCCTGGCAACTCGCCTCTTTCTGAAAAGGATTTCATGGGTTAAATGTTCCACGCTTAAATGTATTTAATTTCTAAAGGGAATTTTACCTCTTTACTATTCATGTGTCAGCTGAGTTAATGGAAGTTAAACACTGGAACTTTTAATTGTGACAGAGTATCTTTGAAGTTATCTTGTCTGCGATTACCAGCAGCAGCTTAAAATGAGTCACATAAACACAACAGTCCTGCCTTAAATAATCAATAAAAATAACCAAATCATCAATTTTTACTGAACTGTTCCAGAGAAGTGTTGTTTCAAGTGAAAGGATTATATTTCAGGCTCAGCGTTTGTGCAGCTGCTTAACTGTACTGCATTACGGTCAGTTTCTGTTACTGCGCCCATCTCTGTATAGCGCACCATAAACTGCTCTTTCTAAAATGCCTATAAAACTAAGAGTGAAAGAAGACACAGAACATCATAACCATCACTAGCACGTGCACTGACATGCTCACCCTGCAGTCAAAGTGCACTCAAACAGACGCAGGCGTACAGATGAGTCGGGGTGGATACGCAGTCAGAAATGCAATCAGTCAACCCAGGACACACACGCATAAATCCGCCGAGTTTGGGACAAACACACACTGGCACACAAACACACAGTTAGTCAGAGTTGAGGCAATCAACAGTAATCCGTCTACCAGGGCCACGGACCATCTGTGGTGGAATCTTACCGGCTGAAAATATTTTCATAACTAATGGTTGAGAAAAGCATCAGTCCACGCAACACTGTTACACCCTTTGTGTGACGTTAGATGAATGTGGGTCAAGAAGGGAGAACAAATGATCTTTGTATATGTGCAGAAGGAGACTGGTGAACTGGTTGTCGCGAGTGTTGACGTCATTTCACAAACTGCTGCCACTGGGCAGATTTTGACCAGTCGGCATAAAGGTCAAACGGCTCCTCGCAGACCCAACTGGTTAAACCAGAGGTGTGGTCTGATCGGCTGGAGGGGTAAGGGAGCTTCATCCAAGCTCCCAGCTGCTAACTGGCCTCTACCCTTCCACCAGCGCCATCACGGATCACCGAACCAGTCACACACTAGGTGTGATTGTCAACCGGTAGAAAAGGGAAGAGTGAGTGCGAAGAAAAATTAAACCTAAAAATAAACTCGGAATGAAAGAGAAGAAATCGTGGAATAAAACTTTCAGAAACAAAAAGAACAGCTGTGGAACAAATTAGTGGAAAAATGTCACAAGCTACAATTAATGTTTGTGTGTTTCTTGACAATGACGGGTTCTCTTGCTAAGTCTTTATAACAGCACTATTATTCTCTGAATCACGTTACTGTAAAAAGACAGAATAGTTAAACATGTGGGGAGCAGTTTTCAACAACCACAGCAATATGCAGATAATACACAATAAATTCTTCCAACAGTCATGTAACTAGATAATGGATGGGCTATAAAGTAATAAGTATTTTAAATACAAACTAGGCAATCCAGCTATGTTTTTCTTAAATCAGACTAGTAGGAGGTCCCAAGTCCTCGTCATCTGTTACTGATCCATATAGGACATGTCCCAACATGTTCTTTCTGCTGAGGTCACACTGTTGAATCCAGAAAAGTCACTTTTTTTTTCTCCTCCCAGTTTCATCCCAAATCTCAAATGTTGGCACATTTCCGGGTAGCGTGATTAATCCACAAAATCAGCTTTCTCTTCATTTTCTTTATCTACCTTTATAAAGTATTTTGGCTCCTCAGTGTCTCCTCCTCCACCGCAGCTCTAAAAATATCTACACTCTGTATGAAAACAATGACTAAGAGCTAATAATCTACCCTTTTGTGCTGTTTGCAGGGTTGATGAGAAATCTCGCTATTCTGTGAAGTAAACGTACAAAAAGAAACCTCAGCACTGTCGGTGCCTGATTGTTATCTAAGCTGATGAAGTCACAGACTTGAATCATTGGCCAATAAGTAATTAGAAGACTTCAGGGACAAGGTTCCTGACAGCCCCTCAACAGTTGCTTAATTGTACTCTACAGACCATCCTGCGTGCAACCAAAATGGAACAAAAGGAGAGAACGGCGCAGGACGTTTTTCTTGCCAGCCCGTCAAAGCACCAGTCTGACCCAAAGGCTAAGTGGCTGAAATTTTGGCCCCAGCCGAGCAGTCTAATGTTATTGTTAGATGTTGCCACAGGGAAATAGTGGCCATACACTTTGCTCATGTTTGGTGGCCTCAGTAATCCGATTTCATCCCATTTTGTAGATTGCTCCAAACACAGGCTTCGTCTATCACCCTGGCGTCAACACATTCCTCCAACCACCAACGCTAACAAGGATCTTTGTACATCTTCCTACTGGTTATATTACAGCAGTCCTTCTCAGATAGTGGGGCGCGACCCCCAGGGTGGGCACGGTGCAATGCCGGGGGGTGACCCTGGGGAACATATTTTACTTTTTCTTTTCTTTTCTTTTTTTTTTTTTTTGCCGTACAGTAATAAAGTGTAATTGCACATATACCACAGTAGGCGGCAGTGGCATCTCATTGTCACAGTGTGCGCAGGGACTCTTAGCTATATCGTGTAGTGTTGTTCCGATTCTGATACCAGTATGGAAATTGCTCCATACTGCCAAAAATGCCAGTTTCGGTATCGGTGAGTACGGGAGTCCAGGCACCAACCGATACCAAGTAATTTATATTTAATTATTTATTTACTGGTTACAGTGATCCCTTATTTTTCGGGGTTAATGGGGACCGGCGCCCCCCGCAAAAATCAAAATCCGCGAACGGGAGCCGGGGCCCCACCGAGCCTCAATAATGTGTTTAAAATATGTTTAAAAACTGCAAAAAAGTAGCGAGGCACTGCAGCGAAACAAGACAAAGGCTCAACTGTGGCCTTTCTGTTACCTTCACAGCCTCTGGTCTCTGAACCGTAGTAAAGAAACCGCTGGTATTGTGTTACTCTTGGCTCGTAATTAGCGGCTAACACGTTAACAACAACAAAAGAAACAGTCCGATTTTCTCTGCATGGAACGAGCACTTTATTCTGGCACTGCAGGAACTTGTAACATCACACAGGTTGTATTGTTGGGCTCCTGTCGGTTAACAGAGAATGTAAATCTATACACGCTGGGCTGCTGTTGATGCTCACTCCACTTTTCATCTAACCCCGTTTTCTTCTGCCATCCCACGACACATACACTTCATTACCCATAAGGCCACACCATTACCCATAAGGCTACCTTCTTAAAGGGGCCAGGCTGGCTCACAACGTTTCTTCGCTGTGAGAGAACGCTGTGAGAGAACGCGCACAACATCCTGTGATGTTTCCGTGATTTTTTCTTGATTATTTTTACTATATTATATATTTCTGAAAAATACGCAAATAACTAAAACAGCGGAACTTAAAGCACGAATTAGCAAGGGATCACTGTACTTCTATTACACTACCAGCAAAAAGAAATACTTCTTAATTTTGCAATACTGTTTTATACTGTTCTATTTGGAAATAAATATAGACATTAATGGCCTAGATTTTTTTTGTATTTAATTATGTTTTACAACAATGATAATGATCATAATACAGTCAGGCAATATTTATAGTATCATACTCGTATCGGTATTTGATACCGAGAAAAAATGGTTTCTGAACAGTTCTAATATTGTGTCAGGTTTGTTTCCACGGACATGCGCACACACAGTAGATGTGAAGTGAACAAACATTGTATTAAAGGGACATTAGTCACATGTTACTTACCAGGCAGTCTGTTCATGTTGACTCCCTGGGCAGACAGGCCAATGCCCATGTACCTGGAAACAGCAAGAGAAGAATATTGCTCATCTCAGCTGGTTTAAGACATCATTGCACAGTAACACACACCATACTGAGACATTCAGATCAGCTTCACCCGACTGTTTGTCAAAAAATGTTCATATGAAGGTTGACGGACGTCACGCAGAGGTTGTGAACAGAATGTCTTTCATATGACAAACTCTCATACAACACGAGTTGTCACTGCTGAGTGAAGGAAGATTCAAAACGTCCAAAACGTCCAAAGAGGCAGGATGGAGGACCAGAGGTGACATACTAATCTCGTCATATAAGGAGAAACCTTCGGCACTCTTAGCCAAAAAACACCATAAAAACCCTTTTTCTCAGTTGAACAAGTAATGAATATTGTCAGCTGAGTGCATTTGGAACATGCTGAGGTCATCACTAAAAATCCAACAATGCATTTCTGCTTTGAGTTGCATGACTGGGCTTTTTCACAAGTGTCTTGCATTTTACTCAATGAATCTGTAGAGTAAGAGGAGGAAAAGAAAAAGACCGTCATAATGGTTGAAGCTGAGGATTGGAAGATGGTTTAAGGATGTTGTCAAATAACTTATGACAAGGGAAATGATGTGGATAGGCATAATTTCTGTGGCAATTTCATTATTCAATCTGCCACTGTGGAAGAAGACAAGCGTCTATAGACAGCTTAGCAGGTTTATGATGCCTTACTTTGGCACAGCAGTGCTTTAATCACAACATTATGAGCAGAAAAGTTAAATGCAGACCAGATGCTGGCAGGCAGAGATACCACTGCACATCCTGAGGCACACATGAATGTCTGCATCAGTTTCACTTCAATCCATACCACAGCTGTTGAAATTGATAACAAAAAATGTATTGTGATGATGATGATGATGATGCAATAAAGTCAAATCTTAAAAGAAATCAAATCAGTGGGTTTGAACCTTGAGAAAACATTAATCTCCATAGAAATATTTCAGTTTGGATGCAAGTCTGGCCAGTTTGCTTTCAGGGTGAATAACATTTTTTTGAGTGATGCTGAAGTTGTACTGTAAATGTTTTTGGTTTGATTTCACTTTAACCCCTAGTTAAAGCATTTTAAATTCACTGTAAATGCAGCAGACACAGAGTAAAGGCTGTTATAGAAGAATTTCATGGCACAACTCATGCAGCACTTCCTGACATATGGCTTCTGTCTGCCAAGCAAGAAAACAAAAAGGAATAGGGCAACTTAAGTACTGCGAAAAAAAGAAAAGAACATAGAAGAAAAATACATTGAGGTTGAGAGGAAAACCTTACAAATAAAATAAATGTATGAATTCAAAAAGTTTTGTTCTTTCTGTTTTTTCTTGCTAAAACAAAGATTTTGTGTTCAAATTTCATTTATTAATTAGAACATACTGTTTGCAAATCCAAGAGATTTGGGTGCTGCTGCATGAAAAATGTAAGACATATCTGTATAAGCTCATCCTGACTGAAGCAACAACTTGGCAACATCCACTTTCACAGTATTTAAATGGAGATCAGGACTGAAAGGGGAGAGAAAAAGTGGAGACAACAGAGAGCAAATACAGCATCACGGATGTTGGACTCTTTTGAGCTGTCGCTTCCATAGGGACGCCCCGTAGGAAACATGCCTTACATCTTCCAGCTTCGATCCCACTCAAGGAACAGAGCCCCAATAACTCGCGCATCTTTTGGACCTCACGTTGAAATGCATCCTTGGGAATGTGATTACAAGTTACCGATGCCAACTCATAGAGTTGAACACGTTCCAAGACAGATTCAGATCCAGTCAGTCAGGACACATTTGAAGGTGGTTCGGGACGCTTGTGTCTAGGCTTGGGCGGTATTACGGTAATACCGTATACTTCCGGTATTTAAAAATAGCAGCGGTATCAGTTTCAATACCGTCATAAAAAAAATGCAATGAATGATTTCTGTGGTTTAAAGTTTAGTTTCTCTCCTGTATTGCTGTGTGTACTGTGTGTTCTGCTTTATTTTACCGTTTATTCATGTTTGCTTGTAGCTGATCTCGGTTTGACTCGTCCTGTTAAGGTACTGACGATGAAAACAACACTTCCTGAGTTTGCTGCTTCATAATAAAAGCTTTTAATTAAATAATAATATTGGACTTTTATGTTGAAGAATTTATAGGAAGTGAAATGTCCAGCATCAGACACTTTACTATAAAGTGCGTTTCAGCAAACACACACCTCGGCTGTGTTGCAGGCAGAGAGAGGAGCTGGAGCAGAGAAGGAACAGTTAAAACTACAGTGAAAAGCAAGAAATAGGGAAGTTTGACGGTATCAAAATTTGGATACCGCCCAAGCCTACTTGTGTCCTCATTCAGTCTGCAGTCTGAGCACAAAAGTGTCCTGAAATGTTTTCAGAGGCCGCTTAAAAAACTATCATCACCAGCTCAGGTGAGGACTTCTCTGTTTTTTCCTCTCTAAATCTAAAACACAACTAGAAAAGCACTCGGAGAGCGCAACAATTATCGAAAATTTGAAAGTGATCCAGGATTTCTTCTGGATCACACCCAAAATTAAATCAGTTCTTCCTTTTCACATTTCCAACAACTCCTGAAAATTTCATCAAAATCCATCCATAACTTTATGAGTTATCTTGTACACAGACAAACAGACAGATAAACGCTGGCAAAAACATAACCTCCTTGGCGGAGGTAATAAAGTAAAAGTGTGACAGCAGCATTAAGACACACAACCACATGCAAAAACCACACTCTGGACATATCACAAAGCCAGTGCAGAGGAAGAAGATCGTACTAGTACTGGATTGGCCTGCCACCAGTCCTCATCAGCCTTTTGAAGTAATAAAATAAAAAAATAAAAAATGTGACAACATACACAAGGTGTGCATGTAGCTGAACACCTTAAGATGTGTTTGCAGGAAGAATGGGATGCTTATTCAGCATTGGAATGATTTTAAGTTAAGTGAAAAGGAATGAAAATTTTAATTCCCCAACTTTTATTTTTTTTGTGGGGAGAATTTGTTGCAAGCCCGGGGGGGGGGGGGGGGGGGGTATATTGACAAATTAAATTTAGAAAAAAAGTTGGATTCATACCATCTGCATCTACTAAGAAATAAAAGTCAAATGTCAGAATCATTACCCCCTCCAAAAAAAATCGATAAAATAAAATTTACGATGCCAGCTACTCTGACTGCCGTCTTGAAACAGCAGCTGATTAGTGCTGAGTGTTTATCAATCCTTCCAGTCCATTTGAGAACATGTCCAAAAGATCTAAAGATATGAAACAACCTGACTATCTGCAGCAGTCCCTTCAAACTTCAGCATTGTATTCATATAAAAAAAAAAAAAAAAAAAAAAAGAAAGAAAAAAACATTTTAACTTTGGTAGTTAACTTTGGTAGTCCAAAAACACAACAACATTTAGGAAGTATATTACACTCAGCTATGGTGTCCCAAAGAGCTCTGATGAAAAGCCAGTTGAACCTTTTCCCATCTCTGCAAACAACTGGGTCAAATGTTGCATGAAAATAATTCTGGGGCAACTAAAGAGGAAGCTTTTGATTTAAGCGACATGGAGCCTCAGCTGTGAGATTTTGCCCTTTAGATTTAATCATAAAGGAATTATTGCTAAAGCTGACATTTCTGGGATGTAAGATTATGACTTTCACTGACACAGCAGATGAAGTAAAGTTTAAATATCTACCGGGACCAACGAAGCCTTTTCTAATGAAACGCTGGAATGATGAACTGGACTGAGTGGCTTAAAGACTGCTGTTTTTACGCTGACTCACAGTGGGGAGGAATATTGTTCAAATATGCTATCAAATCCTTAAATCATCACAGTTGTCCTGGATGCAAAAACAGCAGCATGGATAGAAAAAGAGCATCACACCAACTGTTGTTAGAAGGGGGATATATTAAAAACCTGACAAGAACTTTATTGTTAGTTCTAAGACAATATTTATCAGAAGACACCCAAGGCAGTGCAGTCAACAAATGGAGATGAGAAGAGGATGAAAGCAGGACTTCACAGGACAAGAGCAACAGTAAGTGAGTTGGTCAAGAAAGCCACATCCAAATCTTTAGGTTCTTTTTTTAATCTAAAAACATGGAGCACTTGTTAAAGCTACGCTACTACCTACTAGCTATTACCCCAGTCAATTCAACTTTCAGAAAAAAAAACAAAACAGATTTGATCTGCTGCAGACCCCAGTTCAGTTTGGAAACGTAACGGGTGCAGTCCAGTGTGGATGAACGAGGGCCAAAAGCATCTGGGAACAACGACACAGCTGTCCCCATTCACCTCTGGGTCACCACATATACTCCCCTGTTTTCTCAAGCTACATGACCGTCACCAGAAAATTACACACGTAAACGCCTTAATGGTGGTGTAAACACCCACACCGAAACTTTGTTCTCTTTATTGTCAGCTACGCAGCCAAAGTATGGATTTAACAATACTGCAAGTGCCAATATGAGCAGGAGAAAAAGCACAATAAGAGGAACCTGCAATAAAGATTATTTCCAGTGGAGTTTTCATCCTGTGCCTGTGTCCATGCCCAGCAAGCATGGAGCCCATGTGATCTGAATTTAATATGGTGTAATATGGATTGAGATCTTTTCCAAGGAGTTAAAACACTACTGATGTGGATGGGGATCAGCTTCGTTTAAAGACAGGGTAAGCGATTTCTGGGTGATGTCATTCTGTTCATATTTAAAACAAAACATCAGTACAACACAGCTAGGTCCTCCCTCCCCACCCGCCCCTCCAGGACTTCCACAGAAGGCATGGGTTATCATGACCTCTCCCCAGCCTCTTCCTCACTTTATGTGTGAGAACCCTCCCTCTGTTGGTGACTGGCTGGATCAATGTTTGATATAATTTGGGGGGTAGGCCACCCCTACTGTGTTTGTTTCAAGTTCGTAGAGCCAGAGCCAAGTATGAAAAACTTTTTGGTGCTTTTTTGGGCCTGTCTTGTTGAATGTACTCTCAGCGACATGGAGTCTACTCAACAAGATAGGCAGCTCGTGGATGGTGAAGGGATCTTCACTGAATGTGACTGAAAGCGTTCTGTATTAGAAATGTGTAAAATCACCTGCCCCACCTATAAAAGGAGTTTTCAAATTAAAATGGACCCATGTGGTCATACCCCAGACTGAGGGTGGAACAAATGTTAAACATTTGTTCCCACTCCAACTTGTATCACACTTTGAAACTTCAGTCCCATAGTTCTTTCATGCTGTTCCATGTGATTCAGTCAATATAGTTTTCTAACTGTAGCTTCATTGTATCTCGGGTCACTTTAATAACCCTTAATATTTCCAAATGTAAAATTACAAATAATTTGTGGAATTCATCATGGATGATACATAACATCATTAAAAGATTTCAAATAATAATAAAAAAAAAAAAGGTGAAAATGCATTCAAAACAGACATGACTTTGCTCAGAAACACTTACAAAAATCACTGTCAGCACAGCTGATCATCTGTGGATGCATCTATAGACAAAAGTTAAAGTTCTATCGGTTCGATCTAACAAAAACATATATAAACAGGGTCCTGAAATGTAGCCACTTTCTCTGGGCATGACCTCATTTAAGCTCTGACGCCAAGTGAAAAACTGTCCCATCATTCGACTGAAATGAAATGGAATTTAAGGACCATGGGCATTATGTCTTCTGGGATAAAGATAAGAAGGGCCATCCACTTTTCCATCAACACCCAGCTCAAAAGACAACAGCAGTGGCACGGGGATGCAGAGGTGCATAGGAAATTGTTAACTTGCATCTCTGAAGGCAACAACAACCCTTGCTGGCGTTCCACAACTTTTTCAAGTAAAGCCTTGCTTATTTCGACACTAATCACATTCTGTACACCAGACAGCAGCAAGGATCTGTCAGGAAAGGGTCTCGGTGCTTAAGTGGTCGGCCTGTCAGCAACTAAAAAAAAAAAAACTTTTGTCGCAAGATGAAATGAGAAACAGAAGACTGAGAAAAAGGGGAAAAGATTTCACAGTTCATGACTAAAGGGCTTGACTTCCGTACTTCTCAAATGGTTTCAGAGTATTGTTCAGAAGAAACTAATGCAAATCAGTGATAAGTAAGTCTCTATCTTGATGTGTTTTGCAAATTCAAAACGAGTACATATTTTTCCAAAAAAAGGAACATTTTTCATTATAAGCATTTGATAAGGTGACTTTGCACTTTCAATTGACCTTTCGGTAATTGACCTTCCTAGTAACTGTTACTAGGTCGGACAAACTTTCTGCTTCTGCGTTAAGGACTATGTTAATTCGTCATTTTTCCGATGTGTATCATCAGTGTTAATATTATACTATAATAATGGTGAAATATTGCTGCTGGGGACCTGCAACAGAGACTCGAGGTGTCCAGAACATTTGGAGGGACATTTTTATTCTCTTTTCCAAGCCAAAACAAACGCTGAAAAAATGCAGTCTGTAGGTTCAGTTGTGTCCGTCCACAGAAGCAACTGAACGTGGGGAAAGTTACAAAACACACCTACATTTACTCCAAGGTAAGTTTACTTAGATGATTGATTTTACCACCGTTTAGTAAAAGTAATAATATGCAGCAGGGAGGATAATGAGTTCTCTGTTAGCATTAGCTCTGGTCCATAGTGTCGATGACTTCTCCACTATGTACCAGAGCTCGCTAGCCAGCTATAAGCCTGCCTCATTCTCTACAGATATATATGGCCCTGGATATTAATTTTATTAGGTATAAGGTGAGGCTAGTGATGTTAACGTCACTTTATTAATTATATTAATACAATGCTGCAACTGTCTTATGTTAACATAGCTCTGGTGTGGGATAGACCTATGGGCCAGAGCTAATGCTAACAGAGAACTCATCACCCTCCCTGCTGCTAAATCATATAATTACTTTTACTAAAAGGTGGTTAAATCAATCATCTAATTAACAAAGTAAACTTACCTTGGAGTTTTGTAACTTTCCCCACGTTCAGTTGCTTCTGTGGACGGACACAACTGAACCTACAGACTGCATTTTTCCAGCACTTGTTTTGGTTTGGGAAAGAGAATAAAAATGTCCCCTCCAAACATTCTGGACACCTCGAGTCACTGTTGCAGGTCCCCAGCAGCAATATTTCACCATGGCGTTATTATAGTATAATATTAACACTGATGATACACATCAGAAATGTAGCGAATTAACACAGTGCTTAATGCAGGAGCAGCAAGTTTGTCCGACCTAGCAACAGTAACTAGGATGGGGGCGGTGCTTACTGAAAGGTCAATTAAGCATAGTGTTTACCAGTTGCAAATAATTGCACACAGCTGTTCTTTACATTTCACAGTGTCCTGACTTTTTGTAAAAAAAGTGGGTTTTAAAAAGGTTTCCATCCAAGAATCACTAACCCCTAACTGTAGACTGGACGATACAGGAAGTCTGCCATATTTCTGTCCTGTGAGAATCATGCGGTGAATTGAGTGAATTCGCCCTGTATCGTGGACTCTCTTAATCAAGTCCAACAAGAGTTCTTCCATTTAACAGAATATCTGTCTGGTTACAGCTGTCACCGGCGTGGGAGCAAGAAACGTTGATTATGGAACATGTTTCCAAGGGTAAAAAAAAAAAAACAAGCAATCATGGTAATCTGCTTACCCGTCTCGACCTTTACTGACAATCTTGACTTCAAAGTAGTAGATCCCACAGGCAGCAGGGATTGGGTGTGTGGCCCGCACTGATGCTGCGTCTTTATGGTTCTTTCCATGGCCTGCAAAAAAAGAAATGCATACGTGATCATGAGACTAGTCTGAGCATAAAGTTATTCTTATTTCTGATTTACTTCCAAAGAAAGTTGTTTGACAGATGTTCAACAGATATTGTTAATGCCACCAACTCTGTGTTAAACATTTTCAACATCTGAGCTTGGGGAAAGCATGATCTACATAAAACTGACGAGTCACATGAAAAAATATTTACGTCGCTTCATTTATCATGTGTCCAAGTCTGCAAAATTAGAAGCAAACGCTCCAGATTAGGCTCCAGTGATTTGATTAGAAGTTAACTTATGAGCAACATCTAGAGTCTGCTGTTCTTTTTCCACTGTCTTTGAGCCAAAATCATTAAACTTAACCTTAAGGGGACGGTCAGAACAAAACTTACAAGGAACATTGATTTCATACTACTAATTTATCCAGAATTGACTCATATCAATTCAATCCACGAGCAGAGTTACTGATGACAAAAAAAAAAAATCAACAAGGTTTCCATCCACAACCAAAATGATATTTGACAAATATTACGTCCACAGTTGGGCATGTCAGCAGCAAATTCTGAAATCAATCAATCAGTGCTTGACGATAACGGGACAACAATGTACTGTTTAAAGGGTTAGGGTTAGGGTTAGCAAAACAATCAAGTGGCATCATTACTGCATATAGTAACGTTGCAATCAACTCCACTAAAGAGAACATTATGCCTCTGTTTGAGATCAGCAGAAGTTATAAAAACTGCTACACTGTTTCACAGTACTTTGATGGTGCAACACATTAAAATGTACAGATATGCATCTTATGATGCGCTGAACTGTCAACAGGTGAACCTTAACTGAACCTTGATGGCAGCAAAGATTCATACGTCCAGGAAACACAAGCTTGTGAAGTCAGGAACTGTTTTATTTGTTCAACACAATGTTACAACTTATATTTTTGTTTGACTGAAAAACACAATCATCCTTGCGGTATTGTCCAAGTATATTTCTTTCATTTATGAATGCTATCTTAAAGACGGTACTTGCTAGCCTCTCTAGCCATTTTCACTTTGAGCAAATTCTCTCCCATGAAACGGGTCTGGTACCTCTCCCATTCACAGCCATTTCCACCGGTACTGAACCAATCACACTGAGCATAACACCTAAGAAAAGTAATTCACTGCATGCGATTCTGGGTGTCTGTTGTTGATTCTGCCTACGTCATATGCTTTGTTTCTCTGACTGGTTGCATGCCTGCCCAATGGCATCCGGTGGCAGTTTCTCCTGTATCCACTGGCACCGTCTCCTGGAGATCAAAACACAATCTAAAGCAGGGATGGGCAATTCCAGTCCTCGAGGGCCGCTGTCCTGCATGTCTTCGATGTTTTCCTGCCACAACACACCTGATTCAAATGAATGGATCACCATCAGCTTGTCATCAAGGTCTGCACAGGTCTGTTAACGACCCATTCATTTGAATCCAAGATTTACAGGACACCGGGACTTACGGGACCCTCGAGGACTGGATTTGCCCACCCCTGATCTAGAGGAACCAGACCAATTATTTTTATTTAAAAGTAAAAAAATTACAATGGTTGGTCGGGCTAGATATTTGCTTTTTCACATGTTAAAAATGCCATATTTTCTATGAGGTATGATTTTATTTTATTTAATTTTTTTTGAAGTAGCTGTAAATATGGTGTCAATTTTTCCATGGATTCTCTCATCCAAATGCAAGACAACATAGCTGTTACTTGTTTGAGCCAAAGGACAGTGGCGGTGCTCACCTGCCAGTCATTTGACAATGTTATTCAAAATACTTTGAAATGTCAATGTCATGTCATTGCCCTGTAGTGCCTTCATGTTTTTTTAGCCCTCAATACCCCAAGGCTGTGTTCCCCTGACAGGTTACACTCAATTTTCATGGATGCTTTATCAAATCCACATATCATTTATATCTCACTCAGACTTGATGTACTGAGTCCTGCAGCACAGTGAAATCAGTGATCAATAATGTACAGATTACACTCATAAAAGGAACTGATTTTACGTTGATCATTCACACTTTAGAAAAGTGGCATTTCTGCAATGAGATTATGAATGTAAAGGTAACAGACTGTACATACACATCGTAGTAAACAACAGGGTCACCGGGGTCACGTGTTGCCTGAACCAATTAGACTAAAGGACAACAGTCATTATTGTGTGTCACTCTATATTCAGATGGCTGCTTACGCAATCCCTCAGGTTATGAGAGAGATTTCAGTGTTCAGCAGAGTGTTGTATAACTCTAGCCTCCACAGGAAGCATGTGCATCTCTGTCTGTTACATGACATCACTCCACTGACCAAGATCACCTGTCAGGATGCTTAACGAGTCACTGTAAGCTGTGTGCATGTATGAAATGCAGATGGGCTGCAACCTTAAACGAAGCAGCTGGCTGTCAGGAGGCACCTTGAGCCAACTGTTTTCTGTGTGTCTAAGTCACATGAGCACAGTGGCCTAAATCTTCAACATTCTGGACGTACAGCAGCCGAACTATCAAATGTGATATTGACTGAGCTCAGGATTCTGCACTATAATTCACTATGACATGCTGCAATTTAAAAAAAATAAAAGTAACATTTATGCCAGCAGTAATTTTTTTTTTTCTCTCTTTCCTCTCTAATACAGACTAGGGATGTAACGATATGGAAAATTTGATTTCTCGATTATAGTGACCAAATTATCACGGTTTATGTTATTATCGCAGCATTCTTAATTGGTGTACAAATTCTTAGACCAGTGGTTCTCAAACTTTAAATACTGCATACCACCTGAGAAACTGTTCAGCTCTCTCAGTACCACCATGATGACCAATTTTAAAATATAACCATTTATGCCTTCTCAACTAGCTTTAAACACACAGGAGGAGTGGTTATTTATTGTTACCTGAATGTTACTTTAGTGAATCGGACATTTACAGAACTGTTGCACTGCAACTGAGTATGCAACAAATATTTGTTTTAAAGACACAATTTTAATTATCTCAAGTTACACATTCGTTTGAAATGTATTTATAATGCATTGTATGTTTCTGAAGTACCACTGGTGGTACACGTACCACAGTGTCTTAGACAAATTTGGTTTGTTCTTCATATTGTCTACAAATGTTGTATTCATGATTGTTATCTTGTAGGATTATTTTTATTCAGCTACCGTTGTTTTTTTACTGCCACTGTCGAAATTCTCACTAACAGAAATGTGCGCGGGCCTAATGCTACCATACTTAATCATTAACAGCACTGTTTGTAGTCCAAGTTTGGTTCTGTATAGATGCCTGGAGGCCAAATTATTTGAGTCAAGTGAGATTATCTGAGTTAGGTTAGAACCTGACTCAGGTCAGAAACTGAGTTAAGTGAGATTATTTGAGTCGGGAGAGAAAGTGAGTTGGGTCAGAAAATCTCAGTCGTGTCTGACTCAGTTGCTGACCTCAGTCACGACAGGTGAGACACTCAGTCTGACCTGAGTCAAGACCTCTGCATTTTGGCCTAATCTTTGTAAAATAAAAAAAAAATAAAAAAGAGACAGTGTAATATGTCTGGTTTTATCATCATCATCATCATCATCATCATCATCATCATCATGGAGGGTGTCCCAGTGCTTAACTGGTCTTGACACTCTAACAGCAGCATGCTCCCTACTCCTTGGATCAACATCTGCCCTACATCTGGAGTATCCACCTGACTCTCAGACATTTGAGGTCTTCCAAAGATTTTTTGTTGGACTTGTCTCGCTGCGCACCAAAACCAACGCCCAAATTCATGACACTCAAAAACCAGCTTCTCTCCTAAACTGGTCCACCTGTGCACAGTTTCAGCTCCTGTTGGATTTCCAGACTTTGATGTGTCAAAGAGCTGTGGAGCTCAATGGACAGCACCTACTATTGTTTTTTTTACCGTCTTTTTAGGCAGTTTTGACTGGAGTTTCTGATAAATGTTTTCACTGTGAAGGTTTTATCAGCTGCAGGTCAGAATTTGTGTTCTGTAAATTGTTGAATTATGAGATCTAATATGAATCTTTAAATCAAAATGTTGTTTTTGTCATGAGGGTGGGGGTGTGTGGAAGGAGGACCCAAGTTGCAGGAGGTTCAAAAACAAAAAGGTCTTTATTAAACGAAAATCCAAAAATTCAAAAACTCCAAAAATCCAACAAACCAAAATGCAAAACTACAAAAATACAAACTTAACTTCCAAAGGCAGGTTGAAGGACAGGATGACTCGCAGACCGACATGCAGGAGGTAAGGACGACAATGGACAGCAAACAGAAAGGGGGTGACAGGACTTATAAACACACAGGAACAAACAAGAGGCAGGTATGACAAACAATCAGGCTTGACAAGGGGGAGGAATAAAAGCTCAACACCACAAAGACAAGACAGACCTTCAAAGTAAAACAGCAAGCACTACAGACATGGAGAAACGCCAACTTGACAAAACAGACAGAAAATACAAATTCTCAGTCATGGCTGACCCAGGCCATGACAGTTTTGTTATCGTACCCTTGGGTATATTTGCACATGCTAAAAACAAGTTCGTTTTTTTGTGTTATGTTCAGCACTAAGATCAGGTCACAGATAACTTGGATGTATTTTGGTTTTAAAAACACAATTGTATTTAAACAGTTTAGAGCTGTAAAGTTGCAGAAAATACTTTTGATAAATAAAAATGTTGGACACAAATACCTATTTTTTTTTTTTAAAATGTTGAAGAGTTTATTATTTATTTCTTACTATTGTTAGAAAGTAGTTTAAACTTTTAAAACATCCAAAAGATTTTTTAATTTAAAATCAATGAACTGAATTTGTCCACTTGAATTTCATATATGTAAATTTTACTCTATTTAATTAAGTATAATATAGTTAACAACTGATTGTTTTTTAAGTCAGTTAAACTTAATTTTTTGACTTTTTCTTTAAGGCGGTGCTAAGAATTTTAATTCAGTAAATTATACACTTTTGAGTTTTCCAAAATCCAAAAAACAAGAAGTTCACTAAACTACTAAAAAGTGGTTGGAAAATGTTGCCTCAGTTTTTTTTTTTTTTTTAAGTTGGATCTAAGCAACAGTTTTTACTAGGGATGCACCGAAAATTCGGCCACCGAAAATTTTCGGCCGAAAATGGCCCAAAAGTGCATTTTCGGTTTTCGGCCGAAAAGACTTTTATCACCGAAACAACACGGCCGAAACAGGATGTTGTGATGACAACAAAAACCGTGGCCAGCACGCGCTTGTCTGGGCCAACATGTCTGTGGTGTGGACGTATTTCAATATATTGAGAAAGACCCACGGATAGCGATTTGTAAAACATGTAACGCTGAAATTTCAAGAGGGGGTGAATCTGCAACGAGTTTCTCCACGTCGGTTTGATTTATCACCTGAAATCCAACATCCCCATCGCCATTTGAATATGAGAAGGCGGCGGCACAGAAAAGGAAAATCCCTCCGAGCGCACCCACTCCGTCTGTGGCGGACGTATTTGAAAAGGCAAGAAAGTTTTCCAGTGATGGTGCCAAGGCAAAGGGCATTACACCAAAAAATATGGAATTCATTGCCTTAGATGATCAGCCGTTCTCTGTTGTAGAGGATGTGGGTTTCGTAGGCTGATCGAGCACATTGAGCCCCGTTAATTCCATACCGAGCAGGCGTGTGTTTACCTGAGCCATAGTCGGAAATCCCGGGGGGACAAGGGGACGTGTCCCCCCCTTCCACAAAGTTGTCCCCCCCAAAAAAATCGTTGTAAGCACACAAAAACAATTGAATAATAATATAGTCATGTTCAATAAAAGTACACACAAGCGCTGCAAATTATAAACGTAAAAACTTTTTTTTAAAAATTGTTGAAACATTGCGACCCCCTAATCTCAAGTGGTTTAGTCCAATGCTGTTTCTAACGGGCGGGGCTACCTGCAGCTCCGTGTGTCACGAGTGTGTCATTTAAACGTGGAAGGGATTTTTAATTGTATTTTATTTTTGCATTTTTAAGTTGCCATATTTAATGGCGTAGTTGTAATATGTTGTTGTTGATTTTTCAGTTTGAACATTGAAAAACCTGTATACGGGTAGAATATGCACTGATACACAACAATGCTACAACTACTATTATTACTTTTTCTAACATTCAACAGGCTGTGGGCTCATGCCAACCCTGCAAGGCAAGTTCCAAAGGAGCAGAGAGAGAGAGGAGAAAGAGTTTTTTTTTTCATGTCCCCCCAGGAATTACTCTCTGAAATTTTACTGTTTATTGTCCCCCCCCAAATGAAATGGGATTTTCGCCCCTGACCTGAGCTGTTTAATGTTGTTGCAGCTCACGTCCATGAGCTTATAGCTGCAGATATTTTTGTTGTAGTCCTACAGAGAATTTTTTTTAAATGCACTTGACTTAAATGCACTGTATTTTTATGAGAGAACATTTTTACAATCTTTCAGCAGGCCAGTCAGCCTGTATTATTATTTAATGTACACCTGAGTGGGGTCAAGTTAAACATTTTATTTTGAATTTTGTTTTATATTGTGCATTGTTTGTAATGTCAGTGCTAATAAATATTTCATAATTTTGCAATTAATTTATTCTTTGTAGCATCAATATTAATTTATGCAATGGTAATGCCTTGATTTTAGTGAGGTTAGTACACAGTCATAGCCATGAATGCAATGGTACTAATAATTGGCATAATAATTTATTTCGGCGTTTCGGTTTTCGGCCTTGGTTTCTTCATTTTCGGTTTTCGGTTTCGGCCAAGAATTTTCATTTCGGTGCATCCCTAGTTTTTACAGTGCATAGTAGGTCAAAATATGCATTTGAACTATTGCTGCCTTTTTCAGCAACTTTTTTCTTGAAAGCTCTGCAGACCACTCATCCCTCTGCATTCTTAAAAAAAACTAAATATGCCCAGACCTCGGATTTCGTCCTTTTAGAGGGTTGGTAAATGTCCTGCGTGCTATCACCACTTTCCACCATGCTTGCTTTACGATGCCGATGTTACAAGCTACATATTCACACAAGACACAGTCGCGAGTTGCTCATGAGACTTGAATGAGGCTGATATTACGTGTTGCAGTAATCGACCGCGATAATGAGATTAAGTCACACATAAACAGTAATCGTTATCACATAAAATTTCACCGCACTTTACCGTATTACCGGTAACCATTCGATCGCTAAAGCAGACCCTCCTGTTGAAAAATGCTGACTGGACACAGATTGGGATTTGAATTATACCACGTTTACATGAGATACACACAATGCTAGGTCATATACACACACGCACACACGTACAGTGCTGTGAAAAATGATTTGCCCCCTTACTGACTTCTATGTCACACTTAAATGTTCCAGATCATCAGATTTAAATATTAGACAAAGACCCTAACCCTAACCCTGTTTACTAAGGGGGAAAAAAACTATCCAAGCCTATGTGGCCCTATGTGAAAAAGTAATTGTGCCCCTTGTTAAATCATGAGGTAACTGTGGTAAATCACATTTTTTGGAAAGCCCAGGCTCAATTACTGACAGACCTGTCAAATCAAGAGATCACTGAAATAGAACCTGACAAAGGCCAGAAGATCCAGAAAAGCAAGACATCATCCAAAGAAATTCAGGAACAATGAGAAACAAAAGTAATTGACATCTATCAGTCTGGAAAAGGTCACAAAGCCATTTCTAAAGCTTTGGGACTCCAGCGAACCACAATTAGAGCCGTTATCCACAAATGGAGAAAACATGGAAGAGTGGTGAACGTTCCCAGGTTTTGATGAAACAAAAGTGGAACTTTTTGAAAGCTGCCTGTCCCATTTTATCTAGAAGAAAAGTAATGCAAAAGTAATGCATTTCAGAAAAAGAACTTCATACCAGCAGTCAAATACGGTGGCGGTAGTGTGATGGTCTGGGGCTGCTTGGCTGCTTCAGGACCTGGATGACTGATGGAACCATGAATTCTGCTCTCTACCAAAGAAATCCTAAAGGAGAATGTCTGGCCATTAAAGAAAAAAAAATGAAGGTTTTGGATCGGCCTAGTCAAAGTCCAGACTTGAATCCAATCGAGATGCTGTGGCATGACCTTAAAAAGACGGTTTGTCCTCAGAAACCCTCCGAATGTGGCTGAATTGAAACAATTCTGCGAAGAAGAGTGGACCAAAATTCCTCCACAGCGATGTGAAAGACTCGTTTTGCCAGTTATCTCATTTGCTTGACTGCAGTTGTTGCTGCTCAGGGAGGCACAACCAGCTATTATGTTGAGAGGGCAGTCACTTTTTCACATAAGGCCAGGTAAGTTTGGTTTTTTTTTTTTTTCCCTGAATAAATAAAATAACAACTTAAAAACTGCAGTTTGTGTTTACTTGGTTGGTTTGATGATCTGAAACATTTAAGTGTGACAATCATGCAAAAAAATAAGAAATTAAGAAGGGGGCAAATACTTTTTCAGAGCACCGTATACATACACACACATACAAAGCATGTGGGAAAATTTTGATTAAAGCCCCTTAACAAACCAGACAACCAAACATCATCTATTTATTTGTACTCTGTTATTACTTTGCATTAATTGCACTAAAACAACAACAACAACAACAACCCCCAATTCTGCCCTTTCTATGAGCTCATAAGGGAACCATGGTATAGAGCTGTACATGTCTGTGCATGTGACCAGCATGCCTGGGCCTGTGCACGTTGTGTGCTTGCTTGTGATTGTCTGATCCGATACTTGCAGCAATACTCATGCTGTTTATTTTTAGCCTTAGAAAGTTACCGTATCAATTTACGACAGCAAAGATAAAATATAACTATGCATTCAGAATCTGTGTAAAAGGCCATTAAGCATCTTTTTGTTACTGTCAGATGAGAAAACGCAGGTAGAATGAAGTCACAGAGGCATTAAGCCCCCATTAACTCATAAATTAAATAAAAGTCCAACACAGTATATCATGTTTGTAAATTAATTAAAACACAAGGAAATAGCATATTGAGAAACAGCACTGGAAGCGTCTCAAATTTCCATGTGACATCCTGCCAGAGGCCAAGGATCAGGAGGTTAAACTTTTGCTCTTGTAAACCCCCATCAATGCGAGACCTTTAGTGCTTACAAGGAGTGATCCCACCCACTCTTTGACCGCTACAAGGGTTAAAGTGCAAAATCTATCTGTGAAATTACAGAATGAAGAGCAAGGCTCACTGTGGAGCCTAAGCCCATCAACAGCCTCGGCAGCAGAGTAAGGAATAATACTATATCACTGCCATCATGAGGGAATTAAGAGATAAATTACTCAAATGAGACAGTACAAAACTCTGATAAGGGCTTCTTGCTTTCTTTCTTTTCTCAAAAGCACTGGCACTGTTCACTGAAAGATGATGGCTCTGGAAGCCATTTGTTTTTAACATTTCTTCACCTCACAAACAATTCATATCTAAAAATCAAACATAGCAAGATTCGGAGCATCTGACCATGCAGT
This sequence comes from Hirundichthys speculiger, assembly GCA_018398805.1. Classification (NCBI taxonomy): domain Eukaryota; kingdom Metazoa; phylum Chordata; class Actinopteri; order Beloniformes; family Exocoetidae; genus Hirundichthys; species Hirundichthys speculiger. The sequence goes on from JAGFBZ010002518.1 coordinate 388,922, forward strand.
GCAAGCCTGAATGCAGCCAATTTGTGTACGGAGACACACATTCCACGAGTAGTCCACACTTTGTAGCTTCTTGTTTGTCCTCCTTGAGGCAGGTAGATGACGCTGCACAGCACTTCAGTCCCTGATAAATATGATGGCCTAGTTTGATGGAGGTTAATGGCGCATGCAAGTCACAACTTTACGCCCATTATTACATAGCTGGAAAATATGTGATGGCTGTTACATCTCACATTTGGTGAGGTGTAACAAAACATTCATCAAGAACATGAATGCCATGGCAACACTGGGCTTTCGATTATTTGAAATGTTCAACATACATCAGTGACAATCTGTAACAGACGCACTGAGAAATGATGCTACAGCACACCCATTCAGATAATTAATTCAGTGTCGCTCAGAGTTCCTAATTCAAAAGACGAGACTTCTCATCCTCCTGTTTGTGATCTTGACTGACTAAAGCTGGTGGTCAACGTAACATGATACAACGCATGCAGTTCTTGGGAAGATCTGAGGGGTTCAGAGCTGTTCTGAGAAAGCATAATGATAGAGCTACATACTGCCAGTCAGGAAAATCTCGTAAAGTTATTTTTTAATAACTAAAGGATTTAAGATTTCCAGTTCCAAAAGATGTGTGTAAACACAATATGGTTTGGATGCATGGCAGGAGAAAAGGGGGAAGGCCAAAGAGGAGCTTTCTGGATGTGGTGAAAAAGGATACGCTGATGGTTGGTCAGGAATGACCCAACAACCAATAAGTTACAGGTCTGCCGTGAACTGGAGGCTAATGGGACACCAGCATCAAACTCAAGCTAATTTTGCATTATCCTGGACAAACGAAGGGGCTGCCATCCAAACCATAAACCTCTGCTCCAAAATCAACACCATTTGTGGTCTGCACCTAAACGTGCAATCCATGACAGGAAACCAACAAATTCTACCAGTTCTGCTCAAATGAATTGTCAAGTACTCAACCAGATTTCTGCCAGGAAGCCGTTGATGGCTATAAAAAGAATCTGGTCAGAGCTCAACTGGAAATGCTAATTATTTATAACCTTTTTTCTGTACTTCAGCTGTATTTTGGTGTTTTGTATTGCGCTGCTGAAACATAATATTACAAACAAGCAAGTGAAGTCACTATATTGCTTTGCCATTCACAGCAAGAGTATGTAATCTCCTACCCAGAACTGCAGACTGCAAAGGTTCTACCACTTTGCCTTTGTAGTGAAAAACTACGGCATATTATTGTCAGATAGGGATATGACCAAAATAATGCCTACATTTTAAATGTAGAGTATTTTCATGTACATGTCGTTGAGCTCTTCTCACCGACTGCGTCATCATCAATTAAGGCGGTGCTAAGAATTTTTTTTTCCATTTTGGCGTCCTTTACCATCACTCTGAACACAAGGTTCTCCTGACCTTGTGACTGGGAGCAGTTAGAGGTTTTGCTGAGACACACTGCATCAAGTAAACAAGTAAAGCCCAGGATCAAACCACCAATTATACAACACTACAACCGGCTCAACCTCCAAAACCACAGCTGCCCCCGGTTATCCTAAAAGGCGTTGTGATGGCTCAAGGTAATCCTGCATTCATTTGCCCAATTTCAACCTCATGCTGCTGTCGGAAACATACAAAAAATTATGAAGGAACTCAGGCACCCGGGTCATACGAACCAACTTCAGAAAAAAAATCAGAAATGTGCTACACAAGTTTTCAGATTTCCATACACTGCTGTGTAAGACTGGGTCATTTATTGTTAACATTTGGCAGTTAAAAGCATCCAACTTTTGAAATCCTTTCTGATTTCAGAGTGCACGCGGGTCTAACTTCAGAGGTAAATATCTTGCTCTTGGGTTGTCAGGTCTGCCCTTTGGTGCTTGGCACAAAGAGCACACTAAGTTTGTTAGAGCTCTGACAGTTAAGTAGACTGCAGAGTCTACAGAGTCAGGCTGCATCCAAAGACTGATGAGGCCAAAGGATGCCCCATCAGCAGTGTTGTACCTGAACGCGTTCACTGAACGAAAGTTCAAGAACTAGTTTGTATTTTGTGTGAAACGTGAACTGAACGTGCTCTCTTTCCCCTTGACGAGCGTCGGGTGTGAACGAGTTAATTTGGGCAATTGTGAACAATGCTCTTTCAAAGTTCACGCACAGTCAAAACCATGCCAGGTTGAAATATTGAAATGAGGGGAAAAAACATTTGCACCTTAAGGACCTGTTTTTGTCGTATAATAAAGACCATCTGTCAGCATGTTTTTCCTCATATTTTTAATATACTGTAGAGAGAAGCTGAAAGGGAAATTGCAGTTTTACATGGACTGTCCCTTCAATGCTAATGTGAACCCTGGTTGGTTAAGGATTCTGAATTGGACACATAGTTTTCGACAGATAAAATGGATAAAATATTTGCTGTTTGTGGTAGTGTAGTATATGGGCAGTGGCAATAATTTTGACAAATAATTCCTCGCAGCAACATTAAAAAGTAATTTAAAAAAAAGAACTAAAAATAAACTATAGAGTTAATTTTTTGAAATGGTGAACTGAACTATTTCATTTTTAATGTCTGTGAACTACGAACTGAACTAGTTCGTGTAGAAAGTGAACTTGTCCAACACTGTCCATCAGTCACAGTCAAGTCAGAGTAAAACGAGATTTACATGGAAGCATGTGCTATGTGTAAATTCTGAAATCAGAGGCTCTGTGATGCAATGAGTGTGTTCTGAATGAGAGCAGATAACTGTCCCTGAAACATTTAGGCTATAAACAGGTCTACTACAATGCATCTGCTTCAGACAAGTCAACTAAACCAGTTAGCTGTGTTTCTGTTATTTGCTACTGTTCTGCCTTTATTATGAAAATGCATCTTATCCCGGATACACAATTTGGACTGACTATTTAAACAACTGAAGGATACCGGTAATAAAATAGAAAAAAGAAAAAAAAACATTTAAATTTTATTAAGACCAAAACTGAAATGCTGCAGCAAAAATATTGTAGTTCTACACGCGTTATCATTACTGTAAGGCTGTTGTTATGGGACTTCCCTGTGTGTTGCAGTGAAAAGGATACAGATAGACCTTTCTGCAGATTTGCAACCATTACAGCCACTAACATTCTCCAATCCCTCCTGTATTAACATTGCCAGCACTTGTTTCACTTCATGTCAGTGTGAGAGTCCACTGTTGGAGACATTTTCCTGCTCTCTGTCTGGACAAAGGCAAAGGTTACTGGAGCTCAGTAGTTAACAATTCTCACATTATTATGTATGACAGCTGAGCAAAATGTGATTGCTTCTCAACCACAGTGCACGTAAAATAAGGATCAATCTTTGTGATCTACAAACTGAGAACTGTGTTTTCTTGTCCTGCTGAACTGACCAGTATTACGTTTGTCTGTTTGGAACAACTGACAAACATTGTCAAAGCTGCAGCTACGGAGCTGCAACACTATATAAAAGAAAATTCCCAAACACTTGACTGAGTAACAAAAGTATGGTTTCATCAAAGTTACTCTATGGCATCAAGGAATTTATATATACACACATACATACATATACAGTTACACACACACACACACACATACATACATACATACATACATACATACATACATACATACATATACATACATAGATATATATATATATATACATATATATATACACATACATATAGATATACATAGATATATATATACATATATAGACACACATATATATATATATATATACATATATATACACATATATATATATATATACATATATATATATATATATATATATATATATATATATATATATATATATATATATATATATATATTATAGCTGGGCAACGATAAAAATTTTTTAACATCAGCACTTGTCAGTAAGACATATTTAGTGTAAACCTCATCTTTAAAAATATAAAATAAAGCTTTTTGCCACTGCCAGGGCATTAATGTTATTCTGTTTTTTTTTATGAAAAATAAAAAAAAGTCTACCAACAAAATCCTGAGCCAAGATCATAACATTAAAACTGTCAATTTCTGAGATAACAGCAGAAACTTCTAACCGGGAGTTCAACTTGTCAGTTGTTACAAATAACCTTGTTTCTGTCGAATCCTCGGTCTGGGAGAACTTTAAAATGAAAATGTCCAATCTGTGTATGATTTGTTCTTTCCATTTTGAATTGTCAATCAAAAAAATTAAAAAGTGACATTTTATTTTGTTTTTCATTTTTTTTTTTAATCTAACACAAAAAAACAAAAAAAATGCTTGTTTTTTTTATATTTCAATTTTTGACTTGAATCAAAAAAAACAAAATGAAAAATCAGGCCACGGGACTGAATTTGTTTTTAATATTTAATTGTCCGGTTTACGTGAACCCTGAAATGGCTTTGTGCACAGCAGTCAGGTAGCATGGTGGCACTGGAATCACATAATATTTGCAATATTGTGAAAATCTGAATAAAAGCTCATAAATAGAGAGAACCAAAGCGCTCTTCACCTCTGCATCTGACATAAGTCTTTTTCTCCTCAGATCATGACGAGCACAGAATCTTCTGATGCTCATTTCCAGCATTGCAGGACACCCACGGATGATATTTTAATCTAGAAGTAATATTTTTTTTAAATGGGGGTCGTTTTATAATCGAGGACTAGACTTTCTGTTGTCGTTACACATCTGTGCCGCTAGATGGAGCCGCACTGAAGTAACCAGTAAGTGTAACAGCACAACAGTGAACACATGGAGCAGATCTGACGTAAAATGGAGGAATGACGCGATCGTCTTGAACAAAGGGATTTAAAAGTTTTGTTGATGTCCAGAATTTTTTTTCAGACAGAATTGTTAATATTAATACCCAAACTGTAAAGTACACGGATTTTTACCACTTTCTATGTCCGTGTTAGCTTTTCTGCATGTTTTTCCGTCAATTCTCTTCCGGTTCCGCAGCAACCAGTAACAGACTTTTCTAAACAAAAGCACATGAGCAACACGCATTAACGCGCGATAAAATAAATGTCAGCATTAATAAATTAATGCGTTAACGTGATCATAACGCGTTAACTTGCTCAGCACATATATACATACATGTATATATGAATGTGTTGGGGGGTTAAGTTCCAACTCTATTGCATGTTTAAATTTTTAACTATCAAACATAGTAAGGACTTTGAAAAAATTACTTTGTAGCACTTAACATTCATGGGGCAAAGTATGGGCGTGTTGGAAAAAGAGGCAGAACAAATTTTTAAAAAAAAGTAGAGAAAAGAAAGACAAGAGTTCGCAATAGTATCAAATCACAATTCTTAAAGAATTGCCATCCCTTAAGTACAGCAATACAAATTGAAGCAGCACTTAAGTATTGTCATGGCATTGATAGTGTTGTTTATTGCTCCAGCCCTAACATTTATAGTGTTTTTATTTTAAAAAATATCAATCCACAAACAATCTAATGCTATGACATGTTTTATGAATTAAATCAATAAACAGGTTGTTTGCTCTTGAGTGTGAATATATATTAATCATATTAAAATTAAACTAATGCTGTAAAAGAGCCCAACCTATGCTGCAGAGTGTGTGACAGAACACTGGAGATGTACACCTTAAAATGTTTAATATGTCACTGATTAATGTAAGAGTTTTGAAATCATCTTTGTATTCAGAATATAACATTCTTCATGGATCATATAGTTGTAATTGCTGTAAAAAAAATATATCATCAACCATTTGTAGTAAAGTTACATTTGTTTAAATGTGTTGCAGTGTTTTTACATGCATCTATGTTGCTGCTGTGACAGGCCAGATAAATCCATGTCTGCTGGTGCACATTCAGTCTAGGTAGAGACTGTGTGGCCTTGAACAGAGAAAAAAAATTGGCACACTGGCCAAAATAGCATCCAAACCACAAGGGTGAGGTAACAGAGCAGGAGCTGGAACAACCAGGAGAAAAAAAAAATAGCCTGCACACTCCAGAATAGACCTATTTATGTGTCATCCCTTAACAATTGTGCAGTGTCACTTAATCTCTGTACTCTTTCAGACATAAAGACTCAATGTCCTACATAACCTCAACATGAAATGGCACGATTTATCTTTAGCTACATATTCCTTTGTGTTAATACCACAGCTGTGACATGTGCATAGATAATTCTGGACAGACCTCACTGAAAAGAAAAACAATTATTACAATCAAAAGTAGATCCAACAACCTTTGCTCTAACTGACTTAGCATAAACAGATGTCCATGTTCAAAAACAATATTCTCCATGTGAGCTGACACTAAAAAAATAATTAAATGTGAGTTCATACTTAATCCATCAGCATTGAGGCGATCAATTATTCATGAAATGATCAGGTCTATCTGGCAATCTGCCTGATAGAATCTTGATTTAAACAAACACTTGGCCTAGCTGATTACAACTGAGCAGATATTTGCCAGACAAGCTTATCAAAATGGGCTACAGAGCCTGACTGTATCCTCAAACCCCCTGCACTGATGCAGGCAGCCAGAAGGCCTCAAGTGGCCTTCATTTTGATTACTCAGTTCGAGACTCGGGACAGGCTTTCACCTTGTTTTGATTTAACTGGTGGATATACCTGGATGTCTACACACCAGATTCATTACAAGATCGGCACTTTTGTCCCAGTATTGTAATGCGCAGAGGCCTCCTCTGTCACAGCTGGAGACTGGACCTGAGGCTGCTGTTGTGCACACTCAGATCCGCACGCAGTTGGACCGGTTGGTTCTAGGCTGGGGGAAAAAAAGACAACATATCTGTATAATTCTGGAAAAATACTTATAGAAAACTGTTCTTGAAACCACGCGAGAAAGAACACAACAATGCCATTTTTTATTCCATTTTGCCGCTTGTTGTCAAAAGCTAAGGCTTTTTCACTCGGGCCAGCATTGTGAAAGGTTAATAAGTTTGGCTCGTGTCCATCGTGTCGCCCACTGCTTAAAGTGCTATTTGATTAAAACAAATCAAAACAAAACAAAAACAACAAACGGACCAAAAAAAAAAACAAAACAAAACAAAAAAAAACAGCTAGGTTATCTGCGTTAGCTCGTTAGCCACAATGCTAGTAAACTCCTGCTATCTGCTCCAGAGGCAACACCGTGTTAGCAGGCGTCTGTTTGTTAAATATTGGCATACGCCTGAAGTGCCCTTTCCACTACCAACTATGGAGAACGCCAATTGCAAAGTCAGTTTACTACAAACTAATGACCATACCAACGGCAATTTTTAAAAAAACACAAGAAAGAAAGAAAAGAGTGTCACGTAAATAAGACCAACTGTCAGGGTTAGCGAGTTCACTGTCACCCATTTGGGCATTCCTCTGCTCATTTGTGAAACAAAGCAAGGACAGGAGAGGCAGCTCAGACTAGATTTACCAGGACGGAACACACAGTCAACATAATCGCATACTGTGTGTGTGTGTATGTGTGTATCAGTGTGAGACAGATCCCCCCCCCCCCCCCTCCACACAACACAATGACAGATTGAGCTGAAACCGCTCTGGTATTCTGACTATATATCAGACCCATCAGGGATGAAGCACTTCTCTAACCTTTGTAATGGACTCGCAGGTTGTTCTGTGACAGGCCAATGTAGCTGTATTTATCCTTGGGGCTCCACGATCGGGGCAAAGGGGTCTCTTCCTCGTTAACAGCCGGGTAGAGCCGTTTCAACCTCTCGTTCAGTTCGTGCTCCTGGTAATTAAACGCAGGGTCCCCTAACGGCAGGCTTCCAGTGCCGAGCTCTGCCATTTTCGCTGTCCGTTTTGTGTCTTATTGTTGGTTTTCTTTCTATGCAAACCCCGTGTCAGTCGGCCGGAGCTGTAGGCTGAGAGTGAGAGGGACAGAGGGGAGAAAATAGCAGCGGTGTGACATCCCCGGATAAGCAACAGAATGTACTGTAGGCTGGAACAGTGCCGTGTGGGTACTGTAGTTCAGCCGCGTGATCGTTTTAATGCCAAGATATCGAGAAATGACTACAAAGCTCCATTGCCGTCCTGCTGTCACTGTATTTCAGGGATATATATATATATATATATATATATAGATATATATATATATATATATATATATATATATATATATATATATATATATATATATATATATATATATATATATATATCTATATATATATTATATATTTCTTCATATTTACTTTATATTATTACTTTATTTGTTTTTTTTTATTCTATTTTATTTTCTATTCTATTCAATTTTATGTTGCAAACTAGTTAGGCGCGCCGTGGACTACTATGAAGGGTCTTCTTGCGTAGTCCCTGTAGTGCTCGTCACCATGGAAACCTTGTTATGACGGTGTGCTCCGTGGTCTGATCGAGCCGAGTAGAGCCAGAAGCAGCGATATAAAAACTTAATTGTGTTATTAATCTTTTTTTTAATAGACTCTAAAGCGATGTGTCCACACAGAGAGTTAAAATTTCCACCTTTAAGTCAACCACAAAAACAAAGGCGAGTAATAAAAACAAAATTCATTATCATTATTGTTAAAACAATTTTGTCATCTTTGACTTTTTGTTTTAGACCCACACATGGCCATAGTCCGCAAAGTTACTCTGTCCAGACCTCCAAGGTAATGCATGAACGTTCTGCTGCTTCTGTCCAAACCTGTTCAACAAAGAAGGTAAAGAAAATAGGTGAAGAATTAAATCAGTAAGAACTGGATATTACATTTCGTATAATTGAGAAAAAAATCATTAAGATCATATTTGTGTTGTTTAAATGTTTTCCACACAAGAACATGCCACCTCTCAGGTAAATGTAAGAATCATTTTTTTTGGTTCTGTTTTTGTTGTTGTGGTTTTAAATCCAGCTTTTACTTCACATTTTAATCAATTATGTTTATCTAAGAGAAATTTTTCAAAAGAGATTGTAAAAACAGATTATTTTTACAATGCACCATTGATCATTTTAATGTTACTGATCTAAAGGCTTTCTCTGCCACTGCAAACAAACAAACAAATAAATAAACAGCCATATCTCCTCTCCTCTGCAGTCAGCTGGGTCCATATTACAGTATTCTGTGGGCGTGTGTATGTGTTTGTCTGATAAACTTGCAGTCGTGCTGGACTGGAAGCAGTGATATGTACGCAGGCCCAGAAAAAAAGCCACAGCTCCTGGTGCAGCTGGAGGGCTACGTGAACAAGGAGCTGCAAGCCATTAGCCCACGTGATCCAAAGTTTCAGGAGCTGAAGCTACAGGTGCTATGTATCTGTTTGTGATCAGACCAGAGAAAATCCCTTGCTACCCACTGTCTTGTCAAAGTTTAAATACTAAGGTGTCTTACTCTGCTTTGGATCCAGGCCTACCGCAATGTTTTTAGCTGTTTCATCAGTGCATTCTGGACCTACCAACCTCTTCTTTCTGCCATCAAAAAGGAATATGAAAACACCTTAGGTCTGTAAGCTGTCTTGATTGTGTTCATTCTTTAAGAATTATACTACTACAGCAGTGTTATGAAATACAGTGAACAGTATTTTTTAAAGTCTTTGAAGCAGGTCAGATTGAGCATGCCACCATGTTTTGGAGAATTCGAATTGTATTTATACAAGCAAAGAGCACATTTCTATAAATGTAGCTTTGCATGAAACCTCTGAACAGCCTCAGTCTGTCAGACTGGCTGTGTTTGAAGTGAGAACAAATAATCAAATTCTGTTTTGTTTATACAATAAAGATGAACAATCAAAAGTGGTCACAATAAAGAGAAACCCTGGCTTTTCCCCGTGCAGTAGAACTTTGCAGTAGAAACAAAGTCAGGGATAACAGCCATATGCCTCAACTGGTCGGAATGAGATCACAGCAAGACGGCGACAGAAAAAAGCAGACAAACACTTGACAGTCCCATCGGGTCATAACAAATCAGAAGTAAAAGTAGCTTTGAAGTTAGAGATATGTGCAGAAACAGGGCGAGAAAACTTCAAATGAAGAAAACAACATCAGAGGTCACCAGCAAGCCAAAACAGGAAGCCAGCCAGAACTATAGGGACTAACTATAAAGCTGATCAAAAATTAAGCCAGCAGTCTAAGAAAAAAATGTGCTCCACTTAGATAATATGGAACTGCAAAGTCATTAAACTATGAGTTTGCTTGGCCCTTAAAAACCTTGCAATGGAGGAGAGAAATTTTAAACCCAATTCTGGATTTTACAGGGAGCAAAGCAGAGAAGATTAGAATTAGAGAATATGATCTTTCTCCACTAATCATCATGAGAATTCTGGCTGGAGGATTTCAGAGAAATTTGGACATCCTGGTAACAAGGAATTACAATAGTCTACCCTGGAATTTGCTAAATGTTTATATTAATTCAATTCAATTCAACTTTATTTGTATAGCATCTATTACAGTACAAATTGCCTCTAAGTGCTTTTCAGAGACCCAGATGACCCCCTGAGCAAATATTAATAACTTTAAGTAATAGTATCAAGTAATAGTAGATATTAATATTAGTATTAGTAGATATTAAGTAGATATTAGATATTAATTAAACATTAACATTAATATGAATGAAAACAGCTCATTTATTCCTACAAGTAAATGATATTTTTTTCTAATGTTGTGTATTCACTAAGAAGGTTGGTCCAGCGATTGATCTGCAAACAGGTTTTGCATTTCCAGGTGAGAAGAACTGTTTTTTTTTTTTGGCGATAGTTAGAGATATAAGGACTGGGTTTCTGTATTCAATTGGAAGATTGTCATTATAATAACAAGACACACTCACACACACACACACACACTTACACCAAGTAATTTATTTATTTATTTGTTAATTATTGAAACCTGTGGTTTTAGGACACATCCTGTAGTTTCATGACAGACTGTATTGTTCAACTGTTCAGCTCTTCAGCAGGAACATATCCGGAAACTGGAGCCACTGCAATCCCATGTGAGGTTGATGACAGAGGAATGTGACAGGAAGATTAAAGCACTATGTGGACAGGAGCAGGCTGAGATTGAGGCCTTGAAAAGAGAAAAGCAACAGCTTCAGAAGGACATTGAGGCCATGAAGGAGAGGGAGAAGACCATCCAGACGGTGGTACTTGACATACTTTCAACCATGGTGCTCCACCCACAGTTTCTTTATTATTCTGATTGTGTACGGATGCATGAAAAAGTTATGTGGTTCATCGAAACCCTGCATTGCTTGGGCTTCAGTTCAGATAAGAAGTTTAGTGGTGGAGTATTGTTATCTTGTATCACTCCATTATTTGTTATTCCTCGCAAAGGTGGACCATTTGCAGTCAGAACTGTCCAACCAGTACCTGCAGTACCGGGAGGAGCGTGATGCCCGGAAGCTGCTGATTCAGCAGCTCAGTGACATGGCGAGAAGTTATGCAACGATAGAGCGCCCCGTAGATGAAAATGCGGGTACGGCTGCCATTGTGAAGCAATTATACAACCGGTTGACTTAGTTTCAGATGGGAATATTATTGATTTCATTACTTATGTCCTTTGTAAAGTAAATTCTGGCTGGATTTAAGGCAGTTGGCACAACTCAAGTCACCTAAAGGTGTCATCCTGCACTTTAGGATGGAATCTAACATTTAATCTGACATTTTACAAACAAAATCAAGAATTGAACAGAGAATAGGCATAAATATAAGTAATCTTTCATTACTGCACGAATATATAATGCCTGCTGAGCTCCTGACCTATAATGTTATAGTTGTCAATAGCCTGCCAAAGGAAGTCACAATGGTCTTTAAAAAGATATTTTACAATTTAAGGAATTATGTTTGACTAATAATAACAATAAGATTTATATGACTCACATACTTGGAAAAGCTGCAGCCTCAGCACAAAACCAAAGTCCTAAAATATTAACAGTCATATGGGCCCACATGGTCACTGGGTTTGGCAGGCAGATGATACAGTAAAGGACAACACATGTATTATCTAAAAGACCAAGACAGCGGCGCTGCAGGGCAGAGGATCCACAACAGGCTCAGACAGACGAACAAAAACTCCAAATGAAGAGCAGTCAAGGACCTGGTGTGAATCAAGAACTTGATGCAAAACTAGACTAAATGGAGATTTTTCTTAAAAAAAAAAAAAAAATTTAAAAAGCGCAGAAGAAAAAGCGACTGCAAAATAAAACATAAATGAAGCAAACTAGAATACAGAATGAGAAACAAATTCCAGTACTGAGTAAACACAGACCTGGAGCTGTACAAAGGCAATGTACATCAGAAAACCAAGACTAAACCAGCAAAAGCAGAGGATCTCTGCAAAACATAACACCAGATCCAATAAATGACAGCAGAAATATTTATACAGTGATTAATTTAGTTTTCAAGCTTGATGTTTGGCTGAAGTCTTTCTGAACGTTTTCACCAGATAAGGTAGGAAGCGTGATTCAACACTGACTGTTGTTTGACCTGGAATGGACTGGCAACATGTTCACAGCGAACCCCTGCTCGCACCCAGCATCAGCTGGAAAGGCTTCCCGCCCCGGAACAGACAGGATCACAGTCGTGTAATTTATGGATTCATAATGGGTCAGAAATCAGTGACTTCTGCTCCTGCGTTTGTCTTACAGAAGAGTCCAAGGACGCTGTAGAACTGCAGTTGGCTCTCAAGATGTGTCGGAAAGACTTGCGAAAAACCCAGGAGGAGCTCACTGGGATGAAAGCAGAGTACTGGGATGTTGTTCCACGCCGCAACTGGGAAACCCTGGAACAAAACCACGAACAGACTCTGCTGCAGGTGCCTCATACCGACGCATACTGTGCAGAAATAACTGAAAATCCTCACAGTCTTCACAGTGATCCTGATTCTGTCCTCTTTTATCCAGCTGAAGACACTGCAGGGCAACTTTAACCAGCTCAAGAGTGAATATAACACCCTGCTGGAGTCCCACAGAAGAAGCAGTCGGGGGACCAAGACACATGTCTCAACTGCTGTGCAGGTACTTCATATATTTAGTTTCACTTCAGGGATCAATAAAGTATGTTTGAACTGCATTTGAATTAAATGTGCACTATCATGTCTGGATGAATTTTAGTAATTCTAGTGACACTGGTTGTTTCTAAATTAATTGTTGATGATAATAAGAGCAAAATCTTAACATCTTGGTGAATATGCTTATTTGCAAAGGGTTAGATAAGAAGACTGGACGTTTTGGTTTAATAAAAGCATGGTTGACTGTACAAAATCGTTTAAACCCAGAGCCTGGTTCAGCTGAAAGCAAAATACGTTCTGAAACCTCCTGCTGACATGGAAGGGGAAAGGTGGATTAAAGCTTCTTTCAGACTTTTGGCACCCCCCCAAAAAAAGTGAAATAAAGTTTTTTTTCCTCCAAAACATTTATCTAGTTCATTACCTAGCTGTTTTTTTTTTTCAGACAGAGGAGAGTGTCTCTCAAGAGCAAAGCCAGATCCAGCCTGAAAAACTAGAAGATCTGGACAAATCTGGCGATCCTGAAAGCAGCGGGCTCACTGTTGAGGAACTCAGGTGCCACAAGTGCACACAGAGACACTCATACACGCTTTAAAATTCATCTGCCAGTTTAAATTTCTGTGTCATCTGTCATGTTTGTGCACACATGCATACAGGGAGGCTCTGAGCACGGCAACGATGGAAGAAGGAGCAGAAGAATGTGTGGCGGAGACTGGAAACTGAGGGAGGGGACAGCAGAGACAGCATCCTCTCTGACACCCCGTTCATATATCTGCAACTGAAACGTCTCAGTGGCAGAGAAACTTAAAGTCTTGCCAAATAAGTCTAAACCGTTTTCGTATGTTGATGCCATCTGGAAATGCCACGGGGAAGGCTGGTAATTGGGTTAAAGCTGCCATGCCAACTGCATTTTCCTTTGCTGTAACACATCTTTTCTTTGGTGTTAATCTTGTCATTTGGAATCCCTTGTTCTGTATTTTAGTTTCTCTTTTCTGTTTCATTTTGAGATTTGTTAACTTTCAGCACCTTAGATTGGCTAATTTTTTATTTCATAGAGCCGGTCTGCATTCTGTTCTTGTGTGACACAAAACAAATAAACAATATTATGAAAACAACAGATGATTTAAATATTTTACTTGGTTTTGCGTATCATTTGTCTATTATAACAGTCAAAACAGCTGAAAAAAACTTAAAGGCAAGTGTAGCCCATTTTTCTTTTGCCTTTAAAGAGCAACTCTCCTGGATACTGATTATGCTGAGTTGTAGGCAACTCCACATTTATACAACAAATACCAAGAAAATCTATGTTAAATACTAAATATAGTTGCTGTAATTGGAAATTGAAGGAAATTCAACGGTATGCTTGTGTATGATGGAAGTACATAATCTGTATGCAACTCAGAATTGCACACATTTAGGAAAAAAAGGGCCATCTTACATTTGTCAAATGTACCTGAAAGAAAACTGCATTATTCTTCAGTCCTCTGTAATTTAATGTAACTACATTGGGTAATAGCAAGGATGTACTAACAGAACATTCAGAAAATAACAGATGCTGAAACAGACATTTTACCACTGCGTTGGAAAATACAGTAATAGCTCATTTTGAGTTTGATGCCTCAACATGTCTAAAACAAAAGAAATAGAACCTGGTGACAAAAATTCTCAGTTTCAGCATTTGATATGTTCTATTGAGATTTTTTTTTTTTTTTTTAGATTTGCGAATCATAGCATTTATTTCTATTTTGTTTCTGTGTTTGAGTAAAACTAACATTTTTTTGTTCTATCCCATAAACTACTGACATTATTTCTCCCAAATTTTCCAAAATAAATTATTGTCATTTAGAGAACTGTCAAAATTACAAAAAGATGCAGTGTTTTCAGACCTCAAATAATGCAAAGAAACTAAGTTCGTAATTTTTCAATAACACAATACTGATGTTTCAATTTAGAAAGAGTTCAGAAATCAATATTTAGGTCGGAATAACTGATTTTCCATCACAGCTTTCATGTAGCATGCTCTCTACTAGTCTTTCACAATACTGGGTCACTTTATACCACCTAATCAGTACCTCATTAATTGGAGAGAGATGTGCATGTGCTGGAATTCAACATAAACTGGAATAGAATGGCTACGATACATATAGAGAATCCGATTTCGGATAAATTAACAGCGGTCTCCTGTTTTTTTTTTTAAAGAACTGTGTTAATAGAAACTCCAATCCCCATAATCCACTGGGCCAGTTACGTCTTTCGGTGCGTGCCTTCGTAGAGGGGAGACATTGCACTGTGCCATCGTGTAGCCGCCTTGGCGTTAGTGAGAGGTAAGTTTGCAGGACTTACGCGCGAAATAGTGAATAGAAACTTGTGCGAAAACAAAACTATTGGTTTAGTTTGATATCTGGACAACCACAAAGCAGTGTAAGTAGTGAGGCCGGCTGCTCCTCCCTGGTCTGGGCTCATGTCGGGCACGCCTATGTGGGGTCGCTGCTCCGGAGTTCCAGAGCTGTGCGCGCGGGCCCACAGGAGGCATCTGCACACTGAGGAGCTGAGGTATTTTTAGCAACCGAGGACAGGGCCATCGCCGGCGTGCTGGGTAGCCACCGCCTGGGAAAACTATGTCTCATACATTCAACATTGGCTGACATGTAGGCATGATAAGTCGGGTGAACGTCAGCAAACAAGTCCATTCATAAGCTAGCAGCGGCTACTTGGCTAACGTCAACTAGCTAAACAAGATGAGTTTTCCCATTCCCTTTCCGATTCTACTGTATTTTACCCTCTATATCCCACTCTTTATTTATTTATTTTTTCTCTCCGTTGTAAAGTACTAATGTTACGTCAGTAATCATGTGTGTGCCGTCCCGCGGACGCCGCTGGCGTTTAACCGGCTCAGATTGTTCCAGCAACAGCCGCGTTTCTATGAAGGAGCACGTGACCTGTGCTGTCAGTCCAGCTCCAGCTACATGTTCAGCAAAACAGACACAGGCCATGAAAGTTGGACCAACTCCGATGCCGCGCTCAGCCCCACCCCAGTAAGACAGTATTTGGAGACTGGATTCTGTTTCATTTCACTCAAGTCACCGTTAATTCTGGGGAAATATTTTATATGAAGTAATCGCTGTGGAGAGTGTTCATGCTGATCTCTGGTACTAAACTGAGCATAGATGATACATGTTTGCCACTGCATGTGCACAGTGGGATGTTGTGTAGTGTTAAGATGCTGTGTTAGGGAATTGTTTAATCAAAATTAAGAATTCAGCTCAAAAATACTTTACTGAGTGGAAATCATTTGCTGCATTATCTCATTATTTCAGTCTCTTCAAAGAGTTATAGTGGATGGTTATAGATGTGGGCAGGAAGGATCTCTTGTTGCGGTCTGTGTTGCAGCAGATCTGAAGAAGCCTCTGATGGAAGACACTGTTGCTGGATTACTTTGTTGCGAAGCGGATGCTCAGGGTTGTCCGTGATGTTTTTCATTTTATGAAATATCATCCTTTGCGTGATGACGGTGTGAGCGTTCCAACATGTCCCTTTATTGGAAGTCATGGTGCAACAAGAAATTGGCTCACACTGTGAAATAAAGCATTTCATAAAAACAAAAAGAAAGTTAGTTCACAACCTACTATATTGGTTCCCAGCGAGAAATGGGTGCAGATCAGGTCTGAATGGGAACAAAGCCAGTGCTGCCAGCATGTCCGGGTGTACTTACCCTTTGAAAGCAGCTTATCTGATCAGAGAGTGGAACTCATCAACCAAAAAAAAAAAAAGTGTCAGTTCTTTTTAGCGGAAGATTAGTTTTGGTTTTAAAACCTGGAGTATATTGTATTGTATAATCTACCTAAAACAAAGAAAAATACATCAAATAAAGCATCAATAGATATGTAAACAGGAATGTTCCATCTAAATAGTGTTGTTTTTAGTGGGTTTTTTTTGTTCCCCTCCCATCTAGCTTTCGCTGCTGCTCTGTGCTTTAATGGGACTTGATAAATGTTCTGCTTTAAGCTTTTTTGAAAGATTAACTGTACACTGTATCTGGTGGCTGTTCTCTGCAGCTGCATTTATAAACTCTGATATTTTGATATCACAGCTGATATACATAAACTTGTTTGCATTGGATTTAAATGCTTCTCTACATTGCCAGTGGTTTATATCAAAAGACAGCTGTTCTTTTCAACAATGTTTATGGGGATATTCACACACTGAACAGCAGTCCTTGATGAAATAAACTGGAGTTACTTCAAACAATGTGGACACACAGTTGCAGATGATACTGTTGATCCTAACTGGAAATACTTGCACGGCTTGTATTGACTTTAGAGCAGCGCAGTCATTCATTTTCCCTCCTGACTACAGTGTTGAAAGAAATTTTTTAACAAGCGATTTCCAGAAATAAGCAGACTTGGGTTTTATTTTAAAAGTGACTCAAAGTGATATGTTGTTTGAAGAGGAATAAATATTAAACTTCAAAATCAATAAGCTCAGTAATATTATTCCTGTCCAAAATAAATCATTATTTTTCCCGTGAGTTTCAGTGTATTCCCATATGAGACGTGTTGAAGTTATGGGTTGAGTGACATGTGGATTTGAGTGGTTGAGACGTCTGGGTTATGTTCAGTAATCTGCACACTCAGTCCATGGCTGCTGACTCACATTCACTCATACTAGGGCTGAGTATCGGCAAGTACCACACAATACGATATGTATCATGATACTTGGGTCACAATATCACGATGTATTGCGATATTCTACCCAGTTAATATCAAAATTAAAAGTAGAGATGAAAAATCAAGTTGCTGTATATGTTCATCAGATGAGATTGATTTCAGGACAAACTGAGCCAAAACTATTTGCTTCAAAACAACCTATTTATTGTTTGTTATTAGTGTTTTTGCACATTTAATAAATAAATAAAATAAATAGAATCAAATTTTCCTAAAAAATTGATATTAGGAGCTGAAAAATCGAAATTTTTTTCACACCCCTAACTCATAGCCAGGTTTTTTTTTTTTTTTCACATGAATAAATGTGATCCATTTACGTACTGAATAGCAGCTCTTTACAAAATTGCTGAATGTACTAAATTTATTTTGTGTAAAGTTAGTGGTTCGGTGAACGTTTGCTAATGCAGCATGACGCTCAGAGAGCTATACTTGACACGATGTCGTTACTTTCTTTGCTTCTTTTGAACTGGCTATCAACTGCTTTTGTATTTGTTACCTGTAAAGTGTCTCCCGCACAGGTCAGCTCCTCTCTCTCTCTCACACAGACACAAACACAGATGCACACACAGTTACATCAGACCCTCCTCAAACTCCTAATTCAACATGCACACACCAAATCAATCCACAGTCATGCATGGGAAGAGCGCTCACTTGGTTACACTGTCGCCAACGAGGTTTTTGACAGAACATTTTGGCCATTTTTTCCTTTGAAAAAAGTGCATTGCAAGAACATTAAGCAGACCTTTTGAACAATTCTTAATTCCTGTCTTTGTGAAAGGTGGTCTGTCACACTTTTTGGCAACAGTGAATTTGACCAAGTTCATAATGTGGCTTACTATTAAACCAGTGTTCAATGAGTAAGCGAATGAAGGAAGAGCACCACAGCAGCTGACAGGGAACCGAATAAGGGAGAGAAAAATTAAGGCATGAGTGAACTTACAATATAATGTAAGTAACAGTAGCTTTAGTTATTAATATTAGCAACTGGTACGTGCACTCCTGAATGCTGTGTTATCTGACTGTGTGGGAAGCACTGCTGTGTACTGCTGTTCTCGTTCTCATTCAGTTTGACTGACCCACTCGCCTCCACCCTCTTAGTTTGTGTTGCAGGGTGATTCAGGATGGTGGACCAGCCTCTGTGGGAGCAGATAGGATCCAGCTTCGTGCGGCACTACTACCAGATGTTTGACTCTGACAGATCACAGCTCGGATCCATATATGTGGGTGTTGCTCAGCTTTTCTTCTTTCAACATTAGCATCTCACATGAGGCACACAAAGATGATTCAGATGTTAAGTTCCACTTTTCACATGATCTCAACTATTTTTTTTCTGGAAATGTAGTTCTTTTTTATTTGCTAACATCATATCTTTACATATAGATTAGTTGAACCTAGGCTTGCACAGTGCTGCCAAAGGCTTTCCGAGTGAAATGATTTCAGTTTTTCCGTCAGTAAGTCAAAGGAAGTGAGGTCACTTTTTGGTGCAGTTTCTCGTGCAAAAATACTAGATGGTGCTTAGGATTCAGTTTCTCATTTGTGTGTGTATTTCTGCTTTTGTTTCCTCGTGTGATGGGCCAGTTTGATGGTGGTGCAAAGATGAACTGATTTGGGATCCAGTTTTAAGGTTAAAGATTTAATTACACTTTAAAACTTCTCGATTGTGTGAACATCATGATGTGGTCGATAGTTTGACACACCAGCTGACAAAAGGTTTGCTGCAGATATTACTCCGAATTTAAGATTCTTGCATCAACACCAGAGCGATATAAGGTTGAGATCACATCATGCCCATGATGGCAGTGCATCTGATTAAGTGGAGGCTGCAGACCGTGCACACAAAGTATCAGCCAGCCCGCTGGTTGAACGCCCCGCTTGGAGCAGCATATACACCTACCATCATTGCTTTAGTAAAAATCTTCAGCAACCAATGCCAACATAGCTCACAATGCACCAAGTCATGCATGTGAAAATCACAGGGATTTTGTGTAAAGGAAGGAAAATTGGTTAGAAATCTGTACAGCAGTAAGCCAGAATGATGAGATGTCATGTACAATCCTGCGCTGCTATCACAGCTAGAACAAGCGAGAGCAACATCAGCTCAAAACATAGAGGAAGATATTGAAGGTTGTTTTTTTTCCCCCCTCTCAGCCTCAAGTCTGCAAGAGATCCCATCTTACAGTGTGGCTGAGAGCGACTGCTTTAGTGGCACGAAACATACATTAAAGCCACGTGCCAGAGTTGTACATCGAAGCAAGCGTTAAAAACTTCATCAGACTGCATCTAACCAACCAAATGATTCATTTAAAAATGAATCAGAACTCATCCCATGTACCTCAGGTTGGATGACATAATAGTACAAAGGGGGAGACGAGATCCCTACGATTAGGGTAGACTTCCACTTTGTGCTGTTGGACCGTTGCCTGGAAGAGCCATTGTTCTATGGGATATTGTAATGTTTCACCTTTTTAAAAGTTTAAAGGCAAAATTGTAATCAGAAAAATGGTTATTTCTACCCAAAAGTAAATTAATTCAGTGGATATAAAAACGAGTCTGTTTGTTGCTGTGTTAAGTTTTTTTTTTTATTGAAAGGTTCAGTTCTTGCATCCTCAGTTTCAGTCTTCGGTGTCTGAAGTATCTAATTGTTCTGTCTCAGATGTTGTGTTTTTGTTTGTACCGTTGCAACTCCCCAGTTGAACTTGCTTCAAGTGTGCCGTTTGTGTATTTGATTTCCACATCCGTCTCGAACTTGCTTTGCATGAGCTACAGTCGTTTAAGTTGTGTAACGTGTAGATGTAGATGTTTCTCTGCAGCTCAACCGTTACCTCTGTCGCTCCACACAGATCGATACATCATGCCTTACGTGGGAGGGACAGCCGTACCAAGGAAAACTGGCAATCGTCGAGAAACTCTCTGTAAGTTTTTATTTTATTTTATTTTTCCTGGTAACTTTTACAGCAGTGAGGTTGGATTAATGATGAAATGTTGTCGGTGTTTGTGTTTCTGCAGGCTGTTGTCAGTGCAGGAGTTACCAGCTGCTTTTATGGTGTCATTACTACTTTGGACACAATTGTACTAAATTCAGCAGTGCTTTTTTTTTTTCTTTTAAACCAACTTCTTGGACTTCTTCACAGATGCTGCTTTTTGATCATATCTATTTTTTTAATCATGTAAATGAGGCTTATATATCCATTTCTCAGATCTGAATGAGCAGAAAGATAATTTAGAAGAGTTTCAGGTGAACAGTGCATGTGATAAAGCCAAACTCATTTTTTCTCTTCGTATATCTTTCATCTTTTTCTCTGTGAGCCAGAGTCTCCCCTTCACAAAAATTGCGCATAGTATAACAGCGCAGGACCACCAGCCAACTCCAGACAACTGCATCTTGAGTATGGTTGTAGGACAACTTAAAGTAAGTACCCCTGTCATTCATGTAAAGAAAACGTCAGAGTCCTCACGCCACATTCCTCCCTCCAACATCACGATACTTCCTACTTTCATTAGTTTACACTGATTTCTTCCAACTGGCTGCCACTCTATCCTGGAGTGACACTATTTACATGATTTTCTCATCATGTGAGCTGAAATCCACAGAGCTCATAAGCTGCGAGTGAAAAGCGATGCACTGACCACCGCTGGTCCAGATACCACCAGATGGGCTCCAGCGCTTCAGTAGACGTTTGGGTGGGAGCAGACGGGTATCTGCCGTGCGCTCCCACCCACCAACCCAGGCACCTAGGAGAGGCATTTCTCTCATATTAATCTTGTGCAGCAAAAAGTCAAAGCAAACAGCGTAGAGTGCAATCCAATTCATTCCAGTTGTATTTCAGTTCAGTGTCATTCAGTTGTAATCCATTCATTCCAATAGAGTCTACATTGAAAATTCACATGCCAATTCACAAAAAACAGCCCAGGGAAGTGACACAACAGACTGTGTAGACTATTCAGTCTGATGCAGTCCAACACCCTGAGAAAGGATGAGGCAACAGTAGAGGTGGGGGGATGATTAACAACCTCCAGTATAACCAGACTCAGGAAAAGCGGCTGTCTGCCCGGAGCAGTGGAGGGTCTTCGATGATGGGAAAGAGAGAGCAGCAAACATGGAGAGATTAGTCCAAGGATGTCTATGTATAAGACACCAAAAAAGAACAACGTTAATGGCACTAATGATGACATATAGTGCATAGAAAAAGTTTATCCGCCCATTACAAAATATCAAGTCTTTGAACTGTAAAGGTAGAAATAAGATCACACCGGGGTGTGGAGGAATTTTTAACAGGTACTGGTCACCCCTGGCACGTGACTACCGACTCTTATATTCTGCAGAGGTCTGGGCTGTGGGGTAGGGTGGCAAGATGGAAGCAAGTTTCCTTACAACACAGGAAAAAAAAGAATGCAAGCCTTTATGAATTATGTCAGAAAATTCATTCAATCCCCCAAACATGAAGGGGAAAAATGTGTTATGGTCTGATGAGACACAGATTGAACTTTTTTGGCCTTCTAAAGGGTATGTTTGGTGCAAAGCTAATAGAGATAATCTAAGGACCACTGGAGTGAAGCATGGTGGAGGTAGTATTATGCTTTAGGGCTCCTTCCTTTTAGCTGGGCTGGGGACACTTGTCAAGATAGATGGGGAAATGAAAAGCTCCAAATACCGAGATACTTCAACTTGACTTCAAATAATCAACTTTATTTGTAGAGCACTTATCCTACAAGGACGTGCAACACAAAGTGCTTTACAGAATTAAAAACAATTACCACAATTAAAGAAAGAAAGAAAACAATTACAAAGAAAGCCCCACCCTCCGTACTAAACACCCACATACACAATTGCACGCAATAGGGAGACATGGCACGGCACTGAGGATCAAGGAAACACGGCCTTCGGCGTAAAATTAAGAAGAATTTTAAATTCCAACACAGGAATGACCTAAAGCACTCATCTAAAACAACAAAGACCTGGTTTCAGAAAAGGGAAAGTGGTCCAGTCAGAGCCCAGACTTCAGTCGCATCGAAAACCTTTAGAATCACCTAAAAAGATCCATTCATGAACAAACCGCCTCACAATTTGAGGGAACTTGGAACTTTTTTGTAAAGAAGAGTGGGATGAACTTCCAAAGTCTAGATATGTGAAGTTAATGAAGACTTTTTACAAAGACTTGACACTGTAATAAAGGCAAAAGGTGCTTCCACACAGTATAAGTTTGGAAGTGGTGTTTAGATATATGCAAATCAAACTAAAGTAGGTGTTTTTATTTGTCAAATATGCCCAATAAACAATTATTTTCTCTCTCTCTGGATTTCTGTTTGTTGAAATATTGCATTAAAGTTATAACAGTTCAGACATTTTTGTTATTATTTCTGATTTGAAACTTGTGATTTCATAAGAAGGTGTAGACTTTTATGTCTACTGCGTGTAGGTGAAGAGGAACGAGAACATGGCGAAGGAAGAGCTCAGTACGTCGTAGGAAAGCTCCAGCAGTCGAGGCTGATAGCAGCAGAGCTGAAGGAAAGATTCAGGCTTCTGAAAGCGGCTTTATCATGGTGTCAACTGCTGAAACATTAGCTAATTCATTTACAATCGCAGTTTTCATGTCTGTCGTTTAATCGTGGTATGACCAGATTGCAACCATATTATTGCCAGACTTTGTCTGGTTGTCGTTCAGTTTAAATTGTCGAACAGATGAGGTCTTTGGCGTGTTGTGTTCCTTTTAGCAGCCTTAAAAGCACCGTAGCGTTACTGCAGGTGGCATTCATGAGAAAAAAACTGCTGCATTTTGCAGTTGGCTTTATGAGCGGGAGAAAGGAAAAGATACCCAAGTTAAAAAAAAACAAAACAAAACAAAATAGATGTTCACCTAACGGATGGGAACATCAGCCCTAGTGATGACTTTCCCGTTTGTTTCTGTGTGTCTCTGCAGGCAGATGAAGACCCGATCATGGGGTTCCATCAGAGTTTCATCCTGAAAAACATTAACGATTCATGGGTGTGCACCAATGACATGTTCAGGCTGGCCATTCACAACTTTGGCTAAGCTGCCTCTTCACGCTGGCGGGCAGGGGCGGGCATCATGAAGGGCTCTGTGAGATGAAGTATGGAGGGAAGGGGAGGAGGAGTTGAAGACTGGGCGGAAGAGGGAGCACTGGTCCCGCCCTCCTGCTGTCTCATTTACGCCTGTTTGACAAACAAGCAAACACCGGATTGTAGATGTAAGTCACTGAACCTCGTCCAGGTGGGTTTTCCAGCCCGGCTAATAGAACTGCGACGTGTCTCTTTGCTGAGAGCTGGCTGACGAATCAGATGCCCCTGTCTGCCACTCCGCTGATCTGCATGATGCTGGGAGCCTCTCATTACAGTATCCACACTCAAGCCACCAGAAGGACAAACAGCTGATCAATGCCATTAACTCGTGCTCTGCTCTGCTCTCCACTCTTCCTTATCTTAACCCGTTGTGCTCTAATGTTGACTCCACTACTGTCAACTCAGTTCTGTTAGCACTGTCGTTGACTGGTTTGTAGGTCCATGTTCAAGTTCAGTCGGCTTCTTCAGTTCTGGCCTACTAAGTTGTCATTAGTTCTTTAGACGCCACTCTTGTGTTTACTTTAGCTTGCCTTAGTGTGTTGGATTGAGTTTTAGCTTCCTGTACACAACAGTTAACTTTGCATCGAATTCTTTCACGGCAGGTTTTGTTCTAACAAACAGCAGGATAATGAAGGACAAAGGTTGCTATGTTCATTTCCAGCATTTTCTTTTTCTCTCTCTTTCTCACACATTTCTGGCAGTTAACATGGACTACAGCCACGATACACAATAAAAACCTGGACTTTTTTCATAATGATGTGGTCTCTACAAATCATTTTCCGGCTAAATGCTTCCATGTTTTTCCGCTTAATTGATATATTGGCAAAACCCAATATAACCGTTGAACTAAAACACTAACTCAGAAAACAAAAAAAAAAAAACGTTGAGATGTGAGGGAGCTCAAAGAGAACAAACTACATTTACTTTGAATTTGAAATTGCAGACAGTATGAATCCAAGATGGTTTGTCCTGTCATTTATTTCTTAGGATTCTTTTTTTTTTTTTTTTTTTTTTTTTTTTTTGGCACATCAGGCCTGTTCCAAACACGTTCCAAAAGCTGTGAAACATTTCACATATTTTATGTTGTTTTTTAAATTTCTTTTGTCCCTGCAAAGACATCTTTAGATGTGCAGCTGTATGGGGTTTTCATTCTCATTTTTGTTTCAAAATTCTCCACAGTCTCTCGAGGGCAGGTTAGGACCGCAGACGGGCCGGACCAGAACCCATACACAGGCAGACTTATTTGTAATGTGTACAAAACATAGTTTACATTGTGTTATTAAGAAAAAAAAAATCATGGAACAGATGTGACCCTGAGAGCAGCTTATTTCCGTGGACACATTTGTTTGCCCCTCCGCTAACAAAAAAAAAAAAAAAAGAACCCATGACTCCCATGATTGGATTCCTGATCCAGGTCTTCTGGGGAGGGCTGGCCTTGGATGCTTTACGTATTTCTCTGCACCAGTACCTCTTGTTCAAATGAACGGTTCACCATCAGCTCGTCATCAAGGTCTACATAAGTCGGTTTATGACCCATTCATTTGAAACCAGGGCAACAGTTTAAATAAAGCAGGGAAGTGGCCGTCTGAAGACCTGAACTGCTCTAAGATAGGTAGAAACAGAGGTTAAAGGTATCCGTCAATATTTATTCAGTGTTAAACACATCAGTCTTTGGAATTGATTTTGGGTTTTACGCCTGCAGTCACAGAGAGCTGCAGATGAAGTCATGAAGCCCATCATGTCTGGTACCGACAGCAGCAGTCTGTGGGGGAAGTACTACGATTAAACTCATCCACCCAAAAAATTAAAAACCTAAATGTACAGAAGGAGCACGTGAATATGCTTGTGATACGAGTCAAGGTTAAACAACTCCTGTGAAACATTACAATGATTTACTGTATGATCACTTTCAGGGAAACGACCAGTTCTGGTATAAGTGGTGTTTGTGAGTTTATCTCCATATTCAAGTGCTTCAAAAAGGTTTCCTCCTCCAGGATCAGTTTAATAATCAGATGTCCTGGGTTGGAGGCCTTTAAATGGGAGAGTTTACCTCAAATCATTGCAAAGCTTGTCACCTAAAGCTCTGTGAATAATGTCAGCGATAACCAGTGTATCTGTCAGGAGGTGCCACCTAACAGTTTGTGATTTTCCTCCAGTAGGGGATGGTGTAAACAAGTCATAAATCATTACAATTCTACTGGTTTTACAACCAGTAGGACTCTTGTATTCACCAACACTGAAGCTTTCATCTCCTCTGAAGGTGCCGCTACTCTTTATTGGGTTTGTGGCTTTGGTTTAATTGCCTCAGATATCTTTGCCTGTACGGTTGCATAAATCTGCTCAGCGCACGACATCAGACTGGTGCAAATATGGAGGTCAGAGCCCAGCGCCTGACGTCCACAGGAGTCAGAACTCAGACACTGGCTGAACCTGATCAGCAGTGAGGCCTAAATGATCTGCAGACACCAGAGATCACATGCAGAGTTTTCTGCAGCATATCTGAATGAAATGAAAGCGACCATTGAACAATGCATTTGTTACGGTACATTTAATTATTTGATGTGCATAAACACATCTGAGAGATGTACAAGAGGGAGCGGTCCGAAGACAAACAGCTTAAATGTTAAGAACTAAAGTCTGAACTGAACGTCCTCAGTGGAAGCTTTTTTTTTGTGTCACAGTTAAAGAGTTAGTTTCTAAATGGACTTAATAATCAAATTTTACAACATGGTTTGGGCAAACTTATGAAGTCAGTGCTTTCCAGTTGTGAGACGAGTTTATTGGAGCTATTTATTTATTTTATTATTTATTGATGTGAGAGCCAGGTTCTACCAGATTACATTTAAGTGGATTTTCACAATGTTAAATTTAGAGTATCTTGACAGTACATTTTTTTAAAAATCAAAATAAGGTTAATCCTCAGGTTGTCCTTTGTCAAATCATTTTTTAACTTTGAAGTTGATTTTCAATATATTGACTTTAAAGGAGATATACTATACCCCCTTTAAAAACAAAAACAAAAAAAAATAATTTTTTAACCACAGTTTCTTCAGGATGTGATGAAGTGTCTGCAACATGTTTTGATCAACAATACTCCAGAGATACAGTACAATAGCTGTCTTTTTATCTGTGTCTTTACATCTCTGTTCATAGCAGCTGGATTTAAGGGGTGGAGTCACCCACCTAACTCTGCTCCACCCCCTTTTCCAAGGGGTGTGCCTTTTGTGAGATATGTGATATAGTTTTGTGCTACTCACTTGTTCTAAAGCAAGTTTGGCATAATGTTAAACAGAGTGAATATAAAGATGGGGAAACTGGATACTGTGATCTGGGTCTGGGTAACCCTGAACAGGTCACTGTGGCCTGTTTCCATTAGCAGTCTGGGGGTAAAACTCTTCCTCAGCCCAGTCCGGGAACCGGAGCCTGAGCCGGATGCGTGTATGTTACCATTCCAAACCAGCTGGTGGCGGTAGTGCGCACTTCTCGCTTCTTTATCAACCACCAATAGATGTAAGAAGACGGCAGCGAGACGAAGAAACAGAAGAAGAAAAACAATGTAAATTGATGAAATAAATATCGGAGAAGTTAAGATGGATTTCAATTTACTTTTTGTATAAAATAATGCTCTGGAGACACTGGTACAGTTGTCTTTTAAATTAATGTTGGTGTGTTTTTATGTTTTTGTGTGTGCTTTTTGGACCTTGAGTCTGTATTAAAGTTTATCCATATATCTATCATAATAGCAACGTTAAAAGACACGTTAGGTAGCTGACTGCTGGCATCTCCTGCCCACAGCATAACCAATTAACCCCCCCCCCCCCGCCATTTCTGACATTTTCCCGGCCGCTCTGAGCGCCTATTCTGCGACAGGTACATGATTTTATTTATTTTAATAATTATTGTTATTATTATTAATATTTTTATGGGGCGGGGGGTTGTTGTGGCAATGGAGTCGCGGTAAATTCCCCCGGAGCCTCGCTGGTGGAAACACCTGGTATGGCATCGTTTCGGACCCAGGTGGCCCCAAGAAAAGTTCAGCTCCATCTTTGTTCTTTAAATTTCGACTTTTTTCTCGTCGAGCTTACTTTATGTTCAAAATTTTGATTTCATTCTTGACAAGTCACTTTCATCGCTACTTGAAATTATCAACTTTATTCTTGACAGCTTTACTTTATTCGAATTTTGGAGGGAAAATTAGATAATTGAACCGCAATTGTTTTCACTTCTTGCGACTTAATACACCACACAAAGATGTTAATGATACGATCAAAGAGAAAACCTTAATACAAAAATAGTCTAAAATGGCAGAAACAAATTGTTCCACGGGCCGACAGATAAAACCATGAAGTTAAACTTTCACTGATTTTTAGGGGCAGGTGGTCAGATCAAGAGAAAAGGACACAATCCCTTACATGACACTTATAATATAAATGCGACTTTTTTAAACACAAAAAAGACCATAATTTTGCAATTTTCCAAGATTATGATAATTGTAAAACCGAGGTTTTTGTCGTGTAATTGCGACATTTATGATGTGAAAGAAATGTATTTCGTAAAATCGCAAACTTATTGCAACTTTTTGTAGTAAAAAAAAAAAAATCAAGTTTGGCAAAAATGGCACCTTTTTGACATAAAATTGTTTTATGTTGTAAAATTATGAATGTCACTAAAATTCTTCTCTGTCCTAAAATTGCGAATTTCGTAATTAAAAAGCATTTTTTTTTCCATCACGAAACTTACAAAATTGCGACTTTTTGACAAATTCATACCTGACCAAACATGTCATAAAATCGCCACTTTTTTGTATAAATTCTGATTTTTATTAATTTCTTTTGAAAATCACGATTAAAAACAGAAACTTTTTGATGAAAAAAAAAATGCTATTTTGATCATAAAATAATTGTTCTACAACAGTTGTTATGCAGAAAAGACACTCGAGGGCAAAGGGGCACGTGCTAGAGCACCACCTGGAGTCTACCTGTGCACGTGTCTGTCACTTGTGTACAGTTAAGATTTCGTTGCTCAGACTAGAGTGGTGGGGTGGGTAGGAACTAATGGCCTGAATCACTGAGAAGTCGGACCTGACGGCGCGGAGGAAGCGGAAGTTTAGACGGTTGCTCTGGGTGAAGAGTGACAGCATCGCAGCAAACAAAAAATATTTTTCTCTACCTAAATTAACCCAGCCTCCCCTTTCCCTCACCCATGGCGTCCAATGCAAATATAGACATCGAGGGTGCGACTCAGCACCTGCGGGACATCCTGAAGCTCGACCGTCCTGGAAACGGCGCCGGTAAGTTGAACCGGGAACGATTAGGCCGCGGAGGCTAGCGGGGTGCTAACTGACTACAGTAATTCTGACTGCTGCGGTGTTCAAACTGTACCTGAGCAAAAAAAAAAATAGTAGTAGCAGCTCATCCACATGCTCCTATGAGAGCTTTTCTTGAGAAGTATTTTAAATGCTACCAAACGTACGTCTGCAGAGGAAGGGCTTTTTTCTCAGCGCTGACTGCGTCGTCCTTAGTGTTAGCGAGGTTAGCTTTGTCTCAGACTACTTCTGGCTTCGACAAGCTGTCTCGTCTGCTGTGTTCTGGAAAAGCCGGATGTTATATTTTAAACAATCTCCAGACCACATGTGAAATAAGCTCTATAATAAATGCTTTGGTGTATCGTTATGCAGTGGTGAATGTTATCTTAGGATACGGCAATTAGTCCGCCCCCCAAAGCTGCGTAGATGATCTGTTTGACTGCCCAACTTTAAATAGACCATTTCACATCAGCGTGTGGCAGCTTTAACGCTCTAATACTTGGTCATAAACACAGTGTCAATGTGTGCGGTGTATGTCACACTTTAATAATAGCAAGCTGCTGAGGGAAATGTATCTTTGTTGAAGAAAACACTGGTCCCCTAACATGCAAACAAACGCCGTGGTTTTGTTTCAGCGTTAGGGCTCACTGTGATTTAATTCAGTTTCGTTTATTGCTATAACACCAATTCATCCCAGAAGTTATCTCGGAGAACTTTCAACTTTATTTGTAAACCAGCCAAATTTAGCTCTATGTGCTTTTTAGAGACCCACTGCATGCCCCCAAGAAACAAATAATTGGTAAGAAGCAGTGGCAAGGAAAAACTCTTTTAAAAGGGAAGAAACAACAGGCGGGACCTGGCTCATGAGAGGGGAACCCTCCTTTTCAAAGGCCAGCTGGATAAAAGAAGAAAAGAGGAGTGAGATAGGACAGAAAGGTTGAAGATGAGAGAGAAAAGAGAGATGCACAAATATACAACATACATTACAGAGGACAAAAGATGTTAGGAATATTTAGCTAGCTGGGTAATTATGACATATATGTACTTATGTGATGACTGATATATCATCAGTTAATGTAAACTACAGAGTCCACCACATAGACAGGTGTAGGCAGAAAGCACAGGGATGGTCAGAGGATCAGACTACAGGTCAGCAAGTAGCTCGGGAAATGGAAAGATCTGCAAAATATACGGGGGTAGAACAGTAGAAAATACTAATGAAAGGAGCACATATTTGGGGAGAGGAGACGAGGAAAGGATGGGAGAGAGGAGCAATGAGGGGCACTACTCAGTAGATTAAGTTGGTGTCACTACAGCAAAGGCCTATAGCAGCGTGAGCCTTATCTAGCTTTAGCTTTATCCATAACTGTAGCTATGACTGTTGGCCTTAATAGAGTATTGTTTAGGTTAACTATAAACTGCCCTAAACAGACAGGTTTTAAATTTGATTTTAAAGGTGGACGTGGAGTCTGCCTCCTTAACCTTAAACCAAACTGGTAGCTGGTGCCATAGTAAAGGTGCCTGATAGCAAAAGGCCCATCCTCCCATTCTACTGTTGGATATTCTAGGAACTGCAGGTAAACCTTGTGGTTCTGAGCACATACATGCACTCTGAGAGCAGAGAACTCTTTGGGAATATATGACAGGCTTTATATGTTATGAGGAGCTTAGCAGTTTTGGGCCTTGTATGCAAATAACAGAATTTTTCAAATCTATTTTAGATTTTACAGGGAACCGGTGAAGGGAATCTAACTTGACAGAATAAACAAGCTGACTACAAGTCCAGTTAAATACAGTCCAATTTATACTTCAATAAAATTAACTTTGTCATAAGTGGATTCAGTGCAGTTGATAATTATTTCATTTTTTAAACTTTATTCCTATTTATTAAGAACAGATTTACTTTGATTCAGTCCTTTATACTGAGCTTGCATGCACAGGGCAGCTGGTGAGAGTGGAGAGTAAAATAACCTTAAACAAGAGGATACCTCCAGTGAAACCAGGAGAGGCATCATTTCTAAATGTTAACACTAAATATCCTGTACTTTTATCATTTCATTATTTTCAATCACTTATGCTTTTTTTTTCACATCTGCTTATGACTGAGATAACCTTTATGCCCTTTTGTAGTTTCTTGAGGATTAATTTAAATATGTCAAACTTAAAACTTTGTCACCTCATAGTTCAAAACATGCCATTTAGTTTATTTTGTGTACAAATAATGTTTATTAAATTGTTATGTGTTATGATTCATGTTTAAACACTCATGAAATATGATTTAAATGGTATAAGGGAACAACAATGTAAAAAACCATACTTCCAAATGGAAATGTGAAAAATCAAAACCGGGGCCTTTTTCAGAAAGTGGATTTTGTGTAAATTCTTCTCATTTTGAACCTCAAATGAGAGAAACTCCATTCTCGATTCAGATAGCAAGATAACATAAATCCAGAGTTCCATAAACCCAGAGTTCATCTGTCTCCAACTCCTTCAAGAAGATGAAATGTGTTTTTATTTCATTCGGTCAGTCATGTTACCCACAATTTGAAGACGTACGTGAACGGTGGAAAGTTCTTTTATGGATGAAGAGCTTTTCTGGTTAAAATACCTCCCAAGGTGGAACGGAGGTACAATGAAACACCTTGACATTACACTTTGGGGTCGTTAACACACGAAAGAATGTGGAATTTTGATAATGAGTTAAATCATGGATGTTTTCGTCCTGCTTTGCATTTCAGGAACAACATGCTATCCATTCCCATTGTTATTTGGATGGCAAGATGGTGTGTATTCGCGTCATGTTGTTTGATTTTTACGATGTCTTTTCTTGGGAAGACATGAAGAACGGAAATGGAAAAGGACTCTAAATACCAGTGCCAAAGAGTGGTATTTTCAGACAAGACATGAGATCAACAATATGGATCTGCCAGCTGCAGAATGCAAGGGAAAGGCAGAGGCTGTATCACCTCACGCATAACTTGACATAGTGAATCGTCTGGTTTATGGTATCGGTGCTTACACAGTGCAGACGTTCAAGAGCTGAAGTCCAGTGGAAGCTCATGAGCAATTCTTCTGTTGCTGGGCGTGAGACTTACAAATTCATAAACCTGAAAACTGTGAGCTCTGTCACGCTTGCCAGATTTATTATTGCTTTTTTATTTGTTCTAATGCTTATTATTGTGAAAATGAAATACAGCGGGGAAAATAAGTATTGAACACGTCAACATTTCTCTCAAAAAACGTATTTCTAATCGAGCTATTGACATGAAATTTTCACCAGATGTCGGCATCAACCCAAGTAATGCACACATACAAAGAAATCCAAACATTTATGTCCATAAATTAAGTTATGTGTAATAAAGTGAAAGGGGAAGAACTCGCACTTATCCAGGGCTTTGCAGATGTGTTTTTCTTTCCTGTGGCTACCTTTGCTTATTCCAGTAGAAGTAGGCAGGATCACCACTCGTCTCGCTGTCAGTGTTGATCTGTTCATTGCCTAATTGATGGAGAGATGGCCTGAAATTTCATGAGAGATTCAGCGTATTGATATTCTTCCCCGCTTTGTCCTTACTCCAAATCAGCACCTTCCAAGTCAGTGGGCGTTCGCATAGTCGCTTCAAAACTGAAAGTTTACATGGCACACACAAGCGCCAAATGCAGCATGACAACAGGCTTCGGCCAGTGCTGCCACTCAGTGGATAACATTTTCGTGGTACTTGGTTTCCTATATTATGGTCTGGTTACTGTGTTGGGTGACGGGAGTGTCTCAATCAGGGGTTTCAAACTCTGGTCATCGAGGGCTGCTGTTCTGCATGTCTTAGATGTTTCCTTGCTTCAGCACACCTGATTCAAATGAATGGATCAACTTCAGCTTGTCATTGAGGTCCGTTAACGACCCCATCAACCGAATTTAACAATAAGCTCATAAACAATAGAGACAATGAATGCCTGGACCAAAGGGAACCTCCAAAGATGGTGGCAGTGGACACGTGACATCACCTTCTCATTCTGCAGCAGTCTGGTCTTGAAAGTGCTGTAAGGGACTTGAGAAATCATCTGAGGGAAATTACATAAAGAAAAGTCAAATACGAATAATCGCAGACTAATCTTGCAGTGTTTATATTCAAATCACAATGCATGTAAGAATATGTATGTAAGAAAACCATGACCTGAAATGTAATAGTTTTCACTCTTGCCTGTGGCGCCACTGAAATTACTGGGAAAGTGTTGAGGATTATAACATGAGCTTGTAGAAATAGTGACATCAATTTAGTTAACTTTGAAAGTGAGGATTCCACAATCACTTCATTGCCTTAATATTTTTTTCATAAATGTAGAGGAATCTATATGTAGAAAGATGTTAATAGTTTCCTTTTGATGTGAGTAAGGCTTTTAATCTGGAAACTGGTAAATAATTTGGCCTGTTTTTTTTAAAAAAATATCTATAAAATAAACCACATTATGACTTTTCCCTTATGAGACTGTTCTTTTAAACCCCTCGGAGTAGATTCATTTCCCAGTTGAGTACTAAATTATTTTTTCTGTATACACCATAATGGAATAATTTCTGCAATAGAAGACCCTCTTCGGTGGTGGCCTCAAAACATTTCATGTAACCTGATTATTAATGTAACTGTTTATTTAACTCTCATGAATGAGACTTGTTGCCTGTAGACCTGTTCCACAGGAGACATTCCTCCTCGTCTTTACAGATAACATTTTTTTTTTGTTAAAGTGGCTCACAAGTTAATGGGAATGAGACTGTATTCACAAAGTGGGGTTTTAGAATGGGTCAACACAAAATGAGTGGAGTATTTAGTAGAAATGTTGATGTGAAAACAGAAAGTTGCTCTTTTAGATTGAGCTTTATTGGTGTTTGAAAGACAATGTGTGATGAACACATTTTGAGATGTCTTTCTCTGACTAAAACATTTAAGCAGGTGTTAAAAAGGACAAATAACACAAATATGATTGTGATCTGGTTTTTCTAGTGGCTCCTCTCCACGTACTGCATAGGTATTTCTGGAATTTTTGTTGTCGTGTCCAGGGAATTTTAATTATTTATTTATTTTATTTTGGGGGGGGGGGGGGGTGACCTTACCTTTTTAATATTTTTTTGAATGAGTTTACAAGAGTTTTAAGTTCTTGTTTGCTTTGAGTAAAAATCCAGTTGGAATGAATGAAAGAAAATATATTTTGAGAGACAAAGTTTGTCTCACATAAATGGAATATGAAATAGACAAACCAAAACTATGGAGGAAACAAGTACTGGATTGATGAGTCACGAAAAATCCGGCTTGGTGGCAGTCGAACTGTCGACTATGACATTGCACAACTAAATTTCCTTTTAAGCTTCAATTCTTTTCTACACCGTTTATGATCAGATGTCATCTAGGAGCACCATAAGAAGAGATTACAAGAACCGTCCAGAACAAACGTACCTCTTTGTAGGCGATTCTTTGTGTCGCTCTCTTTCTTTCTTGAACTACTCGATTTAATAACTTTGCCTGTAACCCCTTTCACAGATGCACAGTCCAGTGACGGTCTGAGAAAGACATCTTTTAATGGAGAGCTAAATGGGTTACTAGGAGCAGGTCTGCTGGGCACTACCGACCGGTCAACCATGTCAGAATCCACCAGACCCATCTCCACAGACATTACCAGTGTTCAGGAGACTCAGACAATGTGAGTAGGTCCTTTGAGTCAGTCACTCAAGCCTCCTAGCAGAGTGTTTGTAAGGTCCCTGACATTTAAGAAACTAAATCAATGTTCTGCATTTTCAGATGCCTTTCTGGTGATGACGACTCCACCTGCAAGCCCATCACTTCGAACCTTGTGGAGATAGTAGCAAGTCAAGACTCAAGCATCAACAGCAAAGCACGGGGCAGCAACAAAGTAAGAAACACTAAAAAAGGGTACAAAGAACTGTCTGGAAAGTAGAAATCAGAAATTTGTGGACACTGACCCCATTCAAACAGTGCTTTAAAATATGTACCAGGAAATTCGATCACAAGTAGTCTGTTCTAATCCAATATCTGAACACATTCAAAGACAGATTCAGGTCTGATTACTGAGGACACTCGTCTGAACACAAAAACATCCAGGAAAGGATTCAGTCACTGCCTAATAGACTAACATCATCACCTTTGGCTGGAAGTCATTCAGTTTAATGCACAAATGACTCCCAAGATCCTCCTTGTATTTATATGTAGTTGTCTCGAGTTGTTGCCTTTGACAAATAATAACACATTTGGTGTTTGCAAGCAAAAATGACATGCGTGTTTATCTGCATGTAGCATGGCATGGTCACATCTGATCACTCCAGATGCATTTGGATACACAATTTAATGCTAGGTGTGAACACAGGTGCTGAGAGCTGGCCACTTGTGATTGGGTTGTCTTTGCAATGAATAGGGCTGCTATATATTTGAAAAGGATTATTGCTTTTATTTTTATAGGATCAAAAAACTTAATCTGGAAGTTAACATTTGCTTCAAAACTGGAAGTTTACAGCCCTGTAAAACCCTCAAATGTATCAGTAACTGTCGGTGCTGGCACCTAAATTATTTTAATGGTACTCCGGTTTCCCCTATTGTATCACACTTTTGCAAAAAGACCATAATATGCCTGTTTGGATGTTTTTTATTGTTTGTCTCAGACAGTGATGCAGCGAAAACAGATACAGTTTGAAAATTAACCAAAAAGAAAAAAATAAATGTTTGAGAGGGAGCAGAAAGAAGCCTGAGGCTTATTCTAGTCCTGCTCCTTTCTTTAACATTCTTAGAAATGTAACACAAAAAAACAACAACAGCAAACTAATTATTTAAACAAAACACATAATAAATTCATCTAATACCAATAAACAGATTTATGTAGTGCTTTATTTTTTTTTTTTAAATATTCGTCGGTTAATGAGTCGATTTTAAATAGAGCTGAGTGATTTTATCAATTCTGCGATATATCGATATTTTATCGAGTATCGATTTTTCGGCCGCAGGTATCGATATTCTAAGCTTCCAAACCCCCCGTGTCCCACCTTTAAAAGCTAGCAAGCAACAATTTGCACAGTTTAAATAAATGAAACTATTTTTCTCAACACATCTTTTATTCGTTTAGTCCAGCATTTGCAAGCTCCCTGTCAGCCATATAATGTGTAATTGATGCTTTCAGTTCAATAAATTCAAACAAAGTCATTGGAACACTCACAAGATGTCACCAAAATCACTTTGTCCCTTTAAAATCTTTTGGAAAATGATGTAAATGTATTGTAAGATGAATATCGATATATATCAAATCGTGAGCCGAGTATCGTGTATCGTATCGCGGGATTAGTGTATCACTACAGCCCTAATTTTAAACTGTTTACTGTGACTACAGTTTTCATTTCCTCACTCAAACCATCCCATAATATCACTCCACACACACAGACACACATCTCTTCAGTCTGTGAGCATGTGGCCTCCATAACAGAGCTTTACCTCTCAGGTTGTGACTACAGTCTGTCTTTGAAAATATTTTGTATATTATTTGGCGTTGATCTATTTTTCAACTTGTATATAAGTTGACCTATTCTAAATT
Source organism: Hirundichthys speculiger (assembly GCA_018398805.1). Lineage (NCBI taxonomy): Eukaryota > Metazoa > Chordata > Actinopteri > Beloniformes > Exocoetidae > Hirundichthys > Hirundichthys speculiger. Next base: position 425,526 of record JAGFBZ010002518.1, read on the forward strand.
GAACAATGTTCGCCATTTTTAGGATTTGTGATTTTTATGATTAACATCTGATTTATAATCATCATGGTTCTATCTTTGTAAAGCAGATCTTCTCTGTAGAGGGTTTATGAGTATTCTCCCAGACTTGAACACGGTAGTTCAGATATGAAAACAGGAAAAGTAAACACATTTCTTTTTTTTTTTGTCAAGATGGGGCGCTGAGTGTATATTAATGAGAAATAAAATGAACTTTTTTTGATTTTTAGCAAATGGCTGCAATGAAACAGAGTGAAAAATTTAAAGGATTCTGAATACTTTCCGTACCTGCTGCATGAAGCTTAATATGCATCTAAAAACAGATTGTGTGCTTTTGTGTCACGTTCTCTAATAACTGCTTTCTAATCAAAACTCATAAGTTAAGTCCTAAATGCAGATACAGACTCATCTGATCTTATTCTCAGGTTATTAATTGTTTTTTACTCCTTTGGCTACATTCAAGATTTACGAAAACCGGAAGATGGGCACTAATGTCATTTATTAATATTCCACTGTGTTATTTGTCATTATTTTTGTAAAAATCAATTCATGCTGCAGAGTAAAAGATGTGATTCTTGTTGGCTTTGATATTATTGGGAAAAGACCCAAAGTATGCATCACATCCAAGAACTCATTTGTCATTTTACGTGTTTTGATTCAACAAATCTATGTTAAAATCCCCACAGACACATTTAACTTTGTTTTTCTGCAGAAAACATTTTTTCCATGTTTTTCAGTAATTATTATGATGGATCCTGGTTTCCTGTAGACACAACTGAACATTTCATTCTCATTTTTTCCATAGTTATGTCAGTTGTCACAGTTTCCATTACGCCATCAATAATAATTGACATCCACCAGTTTATAAGATAGTTTTATCCACAAATAAAGCAACACCTCCTCCACACCTTCTTTCTCCATTTACACAGTGAAAGTTGTTTTCCAGTAACTCCAAATCTGTCCTTTTTTTGAATCCAGCCATGTTTCTGAAATAGCTTTAATGTTGGAGGGTGTTAAATGTTCTAAATATTCATTTATTGACTGACAGTGTGCACACGAATCTTCTGCTAGTGAAGTGAGTAATAGGTATCCCATACTCATACTGGATTTTACTGGTAAACATCTGTTCAGGGTCATAATTTTACACTGTCATGTAACATTTCAGTGTGATAAAGTGAAAGTGGATGTGTATATTTATAAAAAAAAAAAAAAAATTGTTTTTTTTTTTTTTTTTTTTTTATGTGCAGGTGAAGATTCAGCCTGTTGCAAAGTATGACTGGGAGCACAAGTATTATTACGGCAGACTAATAGCTGTGTCCAACTCCTTTCTGGCCTATGCCATCAGAGGTGAGTCAGGATGGGTGTCAGGAGCCGGTGCTAAACTGGTGCTGGTTCCACACTGGTTGGTACACATGGTTCTAAGCGTACTTCTGTTGGTATTTATGTTACACAGATTCATTGTAATGGTCTGCTAAAGGTGACAAAGCTGCCTCCATCAGTCAGTTATGTTTGATTTATGAGTGTGTTTACAGTCTTCAGTCATGGCCACCTCTCTGAAGTGTAGGCAGACTGCCGCCAAATGTAATCTAAATGCATTGATAGGAATAAAAGACTGTTACCTGTTGTAGACTAAGTTGACATAATGCTTCCAAATGCAACATAGACTATTTTAGCAAAGCAGCAACATCTGCAGTGCAGTCTTCTCCTGGCACTGGTTATTAATTGTTGTAAGCTAAATTGCTTGGCAGTGTTTGAACATAGTGAGACCATTTATGTAAGGGGTTGTTTTACAACCTTAATTCCAGAAAAGTTGGGAAGTGTTGTAAATTTGAATAAAATGAAAACCTAAAGACTTTTCAAATCACATGAGTCAATATTTATTCACAACAGAACATGAATAACAACAGATTTTTAAACTGGGACATTTTACACTTTTATCCACTAAATGAGCTAATTTCAAATTTAATTCCTGCTACAGGTCTCAAAAAATTGGCACGGGGGCAACAAATGACTAAAAAAGCAACAGTTTTTAAAAAGATTCAGCTGTTAGAAAACCTGTCAACTCAAAGTGAATTGACATCAGGTCTGTTACATGGATCAGCTGTAAAGGGATGTCTTAGAGAGGCAGAGTCTCTCTGAAGTAAAGATGAGCAGAGGCTCTGCAATCTGTGAAAGTGTGTAAATAGATTGTGGAATACTTTAAAACAATTTTCCCCAATATCAAATTGCAAAGAATTTACAAATCTCACCACCTCTAGTGCAGAACATCATCTAGAGATTGAGAGAAACTGCAGACATCTCTGTGCGTCAGGGACAGGCTGAAGACCTTTATTGGATGGTCGTGGTCTTCGGACCCTCAGATGACACTGCATCACTCATCAGCATGATTGTGTCAATGACATCACTAAACGAGGCCAGGAATTACTTTCCAGAAACCACTGCTGGTAAATACAATCCACCGTGTTATCTGCAGATGCCAACTAAAGCTCTATCATCAAAAAGGAAGCCATATTTAAATATGGTCCAGAAGAACCGTCGTGTCCTGTGGACCGGGACTCATTTAAAATGGACTGTTTCAAAGTGGGAAAGATTTTTATGGTCAGATGAGTCCAAATTTGATATTCTGGTTGGTAATCAGAAACGCTGTGTCCTCCAGGCTAAAGAGGAGGGAGACCTTCCAGCGTGTTATCAGCGTTCAGCTCTAAAGCATCTCTGATGGTATAGAGGTGCATAAGTACATACGGCAGCTGGCATGTTCTGGAAGGAACTCTCCAGCAGCTGGAAACCTATATCAGGAAACGATGGGACCAATTTCCAACACCAGAACTTCAGAAACTCATCCATGTCCAGATGTCTTCAAAAACTATTTTGAAAAGAAGAAGAGATGCTGCACTGTGGTGAACATGCCCCTGTCCAACTATTGAGAGACCTGCAGCAGGAATCATTTAAAATTAGCTCACAGAAAAACCTTCTTCAATTTAAACATTTGTTATCTGTGTTCTATTGTGGATAAAATATTGGCTCGTGTGATTTGAAAGTCTTTTAGTTTTCATTTTGTTCAAATTTGAAAAAAAGGCCCTTGTGTTTCTGGAATTTGAGTTGGACAATAATACATTTGTCAGCTGATCCCAGGTCTGTTTGATGCAGCCGATGAAAGAGAAGGAAAGGAGCACAGTCATTGAAATTAAATGACTGTGTGCATATATTAAATAATTCCCACAAATGTTGTTTTTGCTGCTTTTATTACATAATCAGTTGTGCTTTTGTCTGTCCCACTGTGTTGGGAAAATAATTAAAATACTTGATGTGTTCCATTTGCCCCAGAGGTTGCAACTGGTTATTGCAGCTCACTTGAGTTTTTTTTTTTTAAAATTTTTTTTAAGTCAGGTTGCTCATTCATCACGAAGCCTTTTCAAATGTTGGAATAGCCCTCACCACTGCTACCCAACGTTAGCAGTATTAATTTATAGCAGCACTTTCCTTTGAAATTACAGCATAGTTACAGGTCCACTGATTTTATAAAGTGAACAGTACTCTGTGTGTATTTTATGAGAGTGTTGGAGTTGTAATTTTGATCCCAGGAATGTGTTCCAGTTGAATCTTCCCACTAGGAATTTGGAAATCCAAACACACGAGGAGTGTACAATTAACCTCTTTATCTTTTTGGGTAGAAGTCCCTGTTGTTCTTGATAATTAACCTTTATAACTGCTGATTTTTCTTGTGGAAATTATTTTCAGCGAGAATAGTTTTGTTTTTGTTTTTTTTACCTTTTTTTCCCCCTCCCCTTGTTAAGCTACTATTTGGTATAACCTTCTAGTGATGCCATGTTTGCTGTTTAAGCTTGTCTTTAAAATGAACCTTTCTTCCCACACAGGAACCAACAATCATGCTATGATTCGGGTCCTGAGTTTGGAATTCAATGAGCGATCCCTGCTGAAGGGATTCACCGGGGCTGTCACAGATCTGGCGTTTGCTCACCTCGATTCGTCGCTGTTGGGTTGTGTTGATGAAGCAGGAAACCTGATGGTCTGGCAGCTCACCTACACTGGTGGAAAGATACTGTATCCTGACATGTGGGAGAAGCAGACGGGTGTGTGGGAGGATGTGGGGGATCTGTGGGGTGTGTGAGCAGAGAGTGGATGTAACAGCTTGTATCTGCTTAGTATATGTTATTATTTCTCTATACCTGTTAGTGAAGATAATCATTTAGTACAGGCCATACTGTATATTGTGCTACATGGAACCTGTGATCTTCTACTCCTGGTTTTGTGATGGGGGAATACAGAAGTGAGTCCTCTAGGAACTATGCATTTCTCGCATTGTCCTTAACCTGAGTTTGTTACAGAGATCAGATAGTGGTTCATATCCAACGGCCAGAAGATACTTCTCTCAACTCCCACCGCCGCCTCATCTGGTGCCCTTTTATCCTGGATGACAGTGAGGAAAACCAGGACGATATAAGCCAAACATTGGCCCTTCTACATGAAGACAGGGTATCATTCTCTTTACACAGAAGTCTTTGCCTCAGCAGAGAAGATGAATTTTTCTGAAAATTGCAAATATTAAAATTCATTTTTACAACACAAGGAAGGACAGCTTCCACATGTTTGTACTTAAATTCATGGATCGTAAAATTGCAGGTTTATGAATGATCTTAAACTAGTCAATAAAGTAAAAATGATTAAGCTTTCTGAGCAAGTGATATTAAGTTGCACTTAAGAATAAAGTCCCAGGATCGAAAAAAGATTGATTACTTCAGAGAAAGAAGAAAGACGGCAACGTTAGATTATCACATTCCGATATTTGGTTCAAATCCAGCAAGTTATAGATGAAAAATGAAAAAGATATACCTCTAATTCTGCCCTACCTCTCTTCTAGGCTGAAGTATGGGACCTTGAAGTCTTGAGGGCCAACAACAGCAGTTGGCCTGTTAACGCCACAGAACTCAAAGACGGCCTTATCACAGTAAAGGGTCATACCCAGGTAGGACTGGATTAAAGTCAGCATTTTATTTTTTTATTTTTCTTTCTTTTTTTTTTTTTTTTTACAGCCAATGGGTTGACTTGGATTAGTGCAGTTGTAATTCATATCAACATCAACATCTACATTTCTTTTAGGTGAGCTGTCAGAGATATTCTTGTTTTATTTCCTGTTCACCAAAAAGTAATGTTTTCTGCACAACTGAATAAAACACCAGGTCAGCTGGAGAGCGGCGCTACTGAAAATAGCAACACATCTTAGGTTTGCAAAGTTGCATCTGAGCAAACCACAGCACAATTTCCTTTAAACAGTCATTGCTAAAATAGAGCTGCTTGGTGTCATGTTTGCTGAAAACCAAGCATTACATTCACTAAAAGAAACACCTCATGCCAGCTGTTCAGTGCAGTGATGGAGGGATGGTAACTTGGGCTTGTTTTTCAGACACAGGAGCTGGTCATTGAGCTGAACGTAAACTCCTTTGTATACCAAGATGTTGAGGAGTCAGATGTGAGGCCATCTGTCCAATGGCTAAAGTTTGACTAAAACTGAGTCATGCAGTAGGATACTTCCAAACACAACAGCAAATCTAAGACCTAATGACTGAAAAAGAAGAGAATCAAGATGTTGCAGTGGTCTGTTTAAAGTGCAGACATCAGCCTGATTAAAATTAAGACTGGGTGATATGACCCCAAATCAGTAGCGCTGTTAATTGAAATGTTACCTTGACTATGATTAATAGCTGATTATTGTAGTATTATTGTATTTTAGACAAGATTTTTGATGAAAATATGCTCAGAGATTAAAACTGGGAATTTTTTTCCAATGAAAGAGTGAGTATCTTTGGACATGGGGAAGATTACATCAGTTTTGTATGAACTGAAGCAGTCTTGTTGAGTGCAGTGAACCAAAACTCCTCCACAGTAATAATGATGATGATACTGATAATGTGCTACAGAAACAAATTACTTTTACTTCTGCTGAAGGTGTTTCTATAAGCAAAGTTGATGTTGGGCCATTAATCTCGGCCAGTAAATCAGACCGATTATAATAGATATATATAATATGGTATGGCTTTGCAACTCTCCTATATTGTGTTGTGGTTGAATAACAAGTTTGTTTTTTTTTTATTGTTAAATTTCTACACCTATTGTCTGTTGGCACTTTGTCATGGAATTATCTATTTAACATACGAGAAAATATGGGGGAAAACCAACTGTTTTGAGTTGTAGAGAATCGCCACTTGTTTGGTTGCTTGTGTAGATTGCTCACATCGGTGACTGTCTTTGCTTTAACTCTGTTCCTCCAGCGAGTTAGTGAAGGTGCGCTGTCTCCTGATGGAACAGTGTTAGCCACGGCTAGCCATGACGGATACATCAAGTTCTGGCAGATATACATAGAAGGTGGACAGGACAAGCCCAGGTAAACAAGATCTTTACTAGTGTGTGTGTAATTTGTTTTTGTTTGTTTTTATCTGTTTACATTTTCCTTTCTTCACTTTTTATTTTTCTTTACACTGCTGTTCAGATGCCTTCATGAATTACGGCCCCATGGAGGACGTCCCCTCTCCTGCCTTCTTTTCTGTGACAACCACAAACGGCAGGACCCAGAGTCAGTATCAGTGTTTGCACGAGACTTTACACCAAAAACTGAAACATTCATATCCATCATGGATGGATGCATGTCTGGAACTTTCTCCTTATCTTCTTTATGACATCTGGTCCCTTTTGTTGTAGAGTTCCTTTCTGGCGGTTTCTGATCACAGGAGCAGACCAGAACCAAGAACTGAAGATGTGGTGCACTGTTTCCTGGACATGTTTACAGACCATCAGGTTATTTCTTCAGTATTTCATCTGAAATTTACATTATTCCCATTCCCTGTTACTGTTGTAGTACGGTATGGTCTGAGCAGAAGTTCTTCAGGTGTATCTGGTCAGCTTCTCTGGATTGTTGTGGATTTTGTAGTGAGGTGGATAGTGCGGTCCCATAATATAACAGCTGTTGAGCCACTTTGTTCCAATACATGTAAACGTGATCATATCATGGTATCATAAATCTCCAGTCTGCAAACAAGTAACTTCAAACCACAGAGGCTTTTTGGTAGAAGTCAGCTCAGCATTGAGACTTAGTGTCACCAGGAAAATCATTAGAAGGTGGACCTTGGTCGTATTTGTTTGGCTGACATACTCTAACATGGTCAAAATCTAAAAACCCATCAATGCATTACTTACCCAGAAAGCCCCTATTGAATAAGCATTTCTGATAACTTCCCAAGTTAAATATACCTTCCAAGTGAAGGCGCAGGGGGTTGTTTATTGTTTATTTCTGAAGGTTAACTTGCATTGTTCTTTAAGAACGCTGTTCAGAGATGCTAATTGTGAATTTTTGTCTTCATATAGATTCTGTCCAGATCCATTCAACTCATCGGTTCTGCCTAGTCTCAAGGCCAGCTTGGACCTCTCTGCTGAATATCTCATCCTCACTGATGTACAGAGAAAGGTTGGCACATTGTTCTTAGCTGTCTGGGTTAATCTTGTTAAGAATACCACTGCTGCTAGAACCTGGTCTGCGATTTTTATTTTATTTTTTTCTGGACCAATCTGTTTTCTTTGTCTCACACTTGACCACTTATCTCCACCTGACTTCATGCTTTGCTAATGGGGTCCCCTGCCAGGTTCTGTATGTGATGGAGCTGCGGCAGGACCTGGAAAACGGAAAGGCAAGTTTCACAGCCGTCTCAGAGTTCCTACTCACCCATCCTGTGCTCAGCTTCGGAGTCCGGGATGTTACCCACAGCCGACTGCGACACACTGAGGTCCTCCCTGCAGAGGAAGAGAGTGAGAGCCTGACAACAGGTGCTCATCTGCACATACGCACTTTCACTGGAGCACTTAAAAATATAGTGTGTTTTTTTTTTTCTTTCTAATTAAACATATTATCTTTGATGTCCTTGTCCTCCAGAAGGAACTCAAGGACCTACAGAGTCCAAGTCTGGGATCCAGATTAAACTCTACTGTGTTCACACTAAGTAAGTTTCCTCCCAAAGTTAATGTCACTTAACACAGTTCATGTTACTTCGAGTGGAACACTGTTAATCTTACATTTTCTAAAGGACAGTTTTTGGCAAAAAATAACATTTTGAGTAGGAAAATTTCGGCAGGTAAAGTGTATATTTCTTTTTGTTCTGAGTTTGGTTGTGAAGCACAATGCATTAAATGAAATATACTCTGTTTAAAAAGAAATATAGTTTATCACCAAGATTGATCTCTAACCTTTCTGCAATACAGCTGGTAGCTCGCTGCCAGTCCTGCTGTGTGGGGCCGACTCCCATGATTCACTCAAAATAAAAAACTAGTTCAGTTGTCTCCGAAATCCACTGAGAATCTCAACTCTGGATTCTAAATGTGTACAGCAACAGTGGAGAAACTGTATGCAGTTCTTCAGCGTTTGCTTGTTTAGCCCACAGTGAGATAAGAGGAATTGCTCCTTGTTTATGCTGATGTTCATGGCGCAGGCTGTGGTCGAGTAGTTGGCCACCGCATTTGTTTGTTTTATCTAAGCACTGCAAAGACCTCTGCAGTAGTAGATATTACTACACACCCTCTCTCACACACACACACACACGCATTCATGCATATTGGATCTGGAAGTCTCACAGGATCTTGAACTGCTAGTTCTCAATCACCTTTGAAGGTGTCTCCCATCTTGACCCTGGGACCTCCAGTCCAGACTCGGCACAGATGTTCCTGTGTATTATGCCAGCTACCTGGTTGTACCAATCAACAACCAGGTAGCTGGCATCCATATATATGTAATACATATGAATAAAAAATGTAAGCATATGAGGAAGATAAAATCCAAAATTATAATAATAGAAGTTTAATCAGTGTAGAACTGTTTTAGTGTAGAACACTTACTTTAAATGGTATTGCACGTGTGTTTTTAGGAGTTTGCAGGACGTCCAGATCTGGCTTCAGCCCAATGTGGGTGCCAACTTGGCAGGATTTCTCCCCCGTTCTGAATCTCAAGATGGCCTTGGTAAGTCAGCAGTAAAAGGTGAAAGATGTGAGAAGTCTGGCTTTTTTTCTGCTGTTTGTCTCTTCTCTCTCATCCTTTCCTTTGGTTGTGCTTTTTGTTTTTGGCTTATCTCTGGTGCTACATACATATACACTCACTGGCCACTTTATTAGGTCCACCTGTCCAACTGCTTGTTAATGCAAAATTCTAATCAGCCAATCACATGGCAGCAACTTAATGCATGTAGGCATGTAAACATGGTCAAGATGATCTGCTGCAGTTCAAACCAGCATCAGAACAATGAAGGAAGGTGATTTAAGTGACTTTGAACGTGTCATGGTTGTTGGTGCCAGACTGGCTGGTCTGAGTATTTCAGGAACTGCTGAACTTCTGGCATTTTCACCACAACCATCTCTAGGGTTTGCAGAGAATGGTCTGGAAAAGAGAAAATATCCAGTGACTGGCAGTTCTGTGGGAATAAATGCCTCGTTGATGCCAGAGGTCAGAGAAGAGTGGCCAGACTGGTTTGAGCCATCCTGCCTTGTATCAACGGTTCAGGATGCTGCTGGTGGTGGTGTAATAGTGTGGGGGATATTTCCTGGCACACTTTGGGCCCACTAGTAACAATTGAGCATCGTGTCAAGGCCACAGCCTACCTGAGTAAGTAAGTAAGTAAGTAAGTAAACTTTATTTATACAGCGCCCTTCACAGACCATGGTCACAGAGCGCTTCACAATTAATAAAAAATAAAAACACAGTTAAAAATAAGAACACAGTTAAAAATAAAATAAAACACAGTTAAAAAATAAGAACACAGTTAAAAAATAAAAACACAGTTAGAGATGCATACAAATTTAAGATTAAAAGGCCAAGACAACACATTTACAATCATACCAGCTCCAAGACAATTAGGCAAAAGCCTGCACAAATAAAAAGGTCTTTAATTGCCTTTTGAAGGAGTCAACAGACTCCGTGGAACGCAGAGAGAGCGGAAGATCGTTCCAAAGCCTGGGAGCAACGGCCTGGAAGGATCGGTCTCCTCTGGTCCGGAAGCGAGTACGGGGAACCATCAGCAGATTCTGATCCACAGACCTCAGAGCCCGAGCTGGGGTGTAGGGCTGGATCAGATCGCTGATGTAAGGTGGAGCCTGACCATGCAAAGCTCTGAAAGTTAAAACCAGAATTTTAAAATTGATCCTAAAGGAAACTGGCAGCCAATGAAGAGCTTTTAGAATAGGGGTTATGTGTGACCTCCTATTAGAGCGGGTCAGAATTCTTGCTGCAGAATTTTGCACTAGCTGCAGACGAGACAGCTCCTTCTTGTTTAGACAAGAGAACAAACTGTTACAGTAGTCCAAACGCGAGGACACAAATGCGTGAATGACCAGCTCCAAATCATTTTGCGACAGCATTTTCCTGAGCTTAGCAATATTCCTCAGATGAAAGAAGCAATTCCTTGTCAGCTGTTTGCAGTGTTGCACTAATGACATGTCTTTGTCAAACACAACACCCAGGTTTCTTAGGCTCGGTTTAACAGACCGGCCTAAGTCACCCAAATACTGGTTAATCCCAGGAATGGAGTCATCAGGGGCAATAACCAGGGTTTCAGTTTTATCCACGTTTAGCTGCAAGATGTTCACACTTAGCCATTGATTAATCTCCACCAAGCAATGAACTAAGGAATTTAGCCTGTGGAGCTCAGTCGGCTTAAAAGAGCAGTACAGCTGAATATCATCCGCAAATATGTGGTAGGAGACATCAGGAAATCTCTGGATGATTTTTCCCAAGGGGATCAAATACAACAAAAATAATAAAGGACCCAAAACAGAACCTTGGGGGACTCCACACAAAAGATCTGCTGACCCAGACCTTATTTGGTTAGCTGTGACACTAAAGCTACGCCCAGAGAGGTATGACGAGAACCAATGAAGAACTGAACCCGACAGACCTACTTCATCCCTCAGCCTTCTCACCAGGATTTGGTGGTCGACGGTGTCAAAGGCTGAGGACAGATCCAAGAGAACTAGAACAGTGCATTTTCCCGAATCAGCAGACATCATAATGTCACTGGACACTTTCAGCAAGGCTGTCTCCGTAGAGTGATGTTTGCGGAAACCAGACTGAAAAGTCTCATGGATGTTGTTTTGATCCAGGAATAATGACAGCTGCTCAGAGACCACCTTCTCTAGGATCTTGGACAAGATTGGGAGCTTAGAGATCGGCCTGAAATTACTGAGGACAGTCGGGTCTAAGCCTGTCTTTTTGAGTCAAGGCTCCACTATAGCATGCTTAAATGCATCGGGAAACACACCGGAAGACAGAGAGAGGTTAACCATTTTGGTAACCCAGGGGCCAATTACCTCAAACACTTTCACAAAAAGCCTACACGGAAGGACATCCGATGAGCAAGAGGAGAGTTTCATCTTGGTCACCAGTGCTGAGATATCAGCAAGAGTCACAGACCTAAATGAGGACCACAAGCTGGAGACAGGCTCAACGACAGCAGGGGTTCCACACAAAAGGGGAGGGATTTTCTCCTTGATCAACTTAATTTTCTCAGTAAAAAATCTCAATAATGCATTGCTGTCCACTTCACAAAAAACAGGAGTAACTGGCGCAGCAGGACATACAAGAGAATTGATTGTGTTGAACAGCACTTTGGGATTTTTCTTATTAGCTGTTACCAGTTGACGAATAAAGTCTGATCTGGCATTTTCCACCATCTCGTTGTATGAGGCCACAAGATCCCTGAGATGGAGTCTGTGCACCTCAAGTTTAGTGGATTTCCACAGACGTTCAGTCTTTCGACAAAGTCTCCTTAGACTCATGGTGTCTTCATTTATCCAAGGACACACTTTTTTCTGAACAGACCAGCTTGATTTAACAGGTGCCACCTGATCCAGAATTTTGACACAAGTATTGTATTTGAGTATTGTTGCTGACCATGTCCATCCCTTTATGACCACAGTGGACAATCTTCTGATGAATACTTCCAGCAGGATAATGCACCATGTCATAAACCACAAATCTTTTCAGACTGGTTTCTTGAACATGACAATGAGTTCATTGGACTCAAAGTACCTCCAGAGTCACCAGATCTCAGTCCAGTAGAGCATCTTGGGGATGTGGTGGAACGGGAGATTCTCATCATGGATGTGTAGCTGACAAATCTGCAGCAACTGGTGATGCTGTCATGTCAATATGGACCAAACTCTCTGAGGAATGTTTCCAGTACTTTGTTGAATCTATGCCATGAAGGATTAAGGCAGTTCTGAAGGCAAAAGGAGGTCCAACCCGGTACTAGTGAGGTGGACCTGATAAAGTGGCCGCTGAGTGTTCACATACAATATATCTATTCATAACTGAGTGGTCATGTAAAGTTCACACCAGTTCTCTCCCACAGTATTCACTTCTGTTCATTTTTGAACATGTGAGTCTGTAACCTGTTGTAGTGGGTCCCAAAAATAAAATTATATAACTGTTAATGAGCGTGGTTTGGGCTTTTTAGAATCATGTTGAAAATTCATCGGTGGGGAAGGACTTTAGATGTTCTGGACTGTGGAAACAGGATGTAAAACCATGCTTTAATGAGTTTTTATGTTTTGTGCAGCTTTTTGCTATTCTTTGTTAGCCAACTATAGATGTGCAGCTGAAGTACTCTTTCCTTTTTTCAGCAGGATTTTCAGACCATCTCACTGACCAGAGCTCTGACAAGGAATCTGGGAGTGGTTCGCAGACGGACCTGAGGAAGATCCCATCACTTCCTGCTCCTTCTGACTTCCTGTCAAACTCGGGCACCAGTAGTGGAGCGATGCCCAAGCTGATGACTCCTGATGCTTTCATGACTCCGAGCACTTCGGTGTGGACCTTTTTCTCCCCATTTAAAAAAAAAAAAAAAAAAAAAAAACGCCATATATATATCCAACATGTTTTTGTTTGCTGGATTGCAGCGTTGTGCCAGTGAATAACACTTTCTCCCACGTCATTGCTGAGTGCTGGTAGCAGCACATAAATAAACTCATAACACAGACATTGATGGCAGGAGATATTTTAAATCATTGTATAAAAGAATAAACTGGGTTTTTTTTTTCTTTTTTCTTTTTTGTTCATTGAGATGGCGGTATTTGGTTGGAAGAATGTGGCCCAATCCACTTAACTGTACTGAGATGTTCCTCAGTTTTTAATTACTACTTTTTTTTAAACTCTTAATTATAAATGTTCCCTGTTAGTAAGCTTCTTAATTTTATTTTATTTTTTGTCACTTTCTAGGTACCAGCGTCTCCTGGGAGCAGTGCCAGCAGCCTGACCATAGTGACAGCCATCAGCAGCAACTCTGACTCAACAAACAGGTGAGTTGTTTTCCTGCTTGTGTAGAAGGGATGAGATGGTCGTGACGATATGTGTACATACATTAATGCAGTCGGCTCATCCTGAAATGTGGAACCATATCATTATTAAATAGTCTTTGCAAAGAAAAAAATGTGCAGATGTAATTGATTATTATTATTTTTAATAAAGATATAATGAATGCAAACTTTATAATTTATTTTTGATTGGCTGTTGATTGGGTTCAGTTGATTAGGCTGTGAGCCATCAACCTTCCTTCAGCCAGTAAATGCACCGTCCATACAAAGAGCTTAGAGAAATCTTTCTTTTTCCTGGTCAATAAACGCATCATGATGCACTTCCCGGTAAGCGTGGCTAGGTGTTCACTGCAAGTACAGAATACAAAAGACAGCAATTGCTACAAGCTATAAGGTAAAAAAGAGTTTGGGAAAAGCACCAGCAGCTAAAACGTGTGGAACATCCAATCCAACATTTAAAACGGCACTACTGTCCTGATCTGCCCTTGTTACGAGGCTAAAAATAAATCCAGCAAAGCACGCAGCCAGCCGACTGTTAGACTTCAGTGGTATAAGTAGTAAAAAAAAAAAATTAAAAAAAAAAGGACAAGACAACCCTTTTAGATGAAAATTATTTCTGGTCATCCATTTACTGAAATTATGGAAAGAGGTTTCATAAATGAACAACACTGCTGAAGTGCAGAATACACAGAACTGAGCAGGAGATGCTTCTCTGATGTTCTGTTTCCAGAACAGCTTAGTCTCATTCAGCCAGCATGTCCTTCTGTTTACCCTTCATTACCTGGTAAACATGTTTTTATTTACTAAAGCACAAATGCGGCACTTAAGCACGAGTATTGTGTGAAAACATTTTTGACCTGTTCTTGAGAACACTTCTATGTTTTGAGATTTTTTAAAGAATGTTTGAAACCTGTAATTTGCTTCATAAAAGACAGATGCACTGTAATGACTCTTTAATTTTTTTTCCTGTGATTTCTGTGATTTAACTTTAATTCCTTTTTTTTTTTTAAATATAATTTTGAAATAACTCCAGGGAAACTGGAGCACTTTAGTTTTTGGATCTCCATTGACAGATATCAAAAATGCTCCAACCTGTTGCAGTTTTGCAGAAATTGTCAGTTATTATTGTCATTTCTTTTTATAGTTTATTATGGTTTTTACCAAGAAAATTGGAATAAGTAGGTTGAGACTTAAAAAAAATATAAAATCAAAAAGTAAGCACCCAGTAAAAGTTGCAATTGGTGCATATTTCATTTAAACTGTTATAGCTGTTTTTTCGGGGCCTTTCTGTGTGGAGTTTGCATGTTCTCCCCGTGCTTGCGTGGGTTTCCTCCGGGTACTCCGGCTTCCTCCCACAGTCCAAAGACATGCATGTTAGGTTAATTGATAATTCTAAATTGCCCGTAGGAGTGAATGTGAGTGTGAATGGTTGTTTGTCTGTATGTGTGGCCCTGCGATGGACTGGCGACCTGTCCAGGGTGTACCCCTGCCTTTCGCCCGTAGACGGCTGGGATAGGCTCCAGTAGATCCCCGTGACCCTTCAAGGATAAAACGGGTATAGAAAATGGATGGATGGATGGATAGCTGTTTTTTCTCCTCTGGTTTTGAACGTTAGTTACAGATCACACCTGTAGCATTTTTCACACATGGATATAAGTGTCTGTCTTTCTGTGTTCAGAGCTTTGGATGATGTCAGTCAAAGTCCCAGCAGAGCAGACAACAGCAGCAGTCTGGGGCTCTCGGCTTCCACCAGCAGTCCAAGAACTGCTTCTGCTGTGCTTCTGCCTGGACTAGAGAGTCTGCAGGTAAGTCCCAGTAGACACTCCAGCAGCCTTTTACCACTTCTTAGTCATGACTTCTTTCATTTCACTCTTTCTCTCCATCTCCAGTCTTTGACATCCCCTAGTGGTCCTCTGACTCTCGACAACTCTCAGATCCTGGATTCACCGCTGCTGCCACCTCTGGCCTCTCCGACCAGGGCCCGCTCCCCTGATGTCATCTCCTCAGCCTCCACAGCCATTTCTCAGGACATGCCAGAGATCGCTTCTCAGACCCTACAGCTTCAGCGTGGACTGGTTCCCAGTTTGGAGGCTTTACCTCTTTCTACACTCCAGACAGACAGCATGGCCTCTGCTGCCTCTGCTCTGCACCTGCTAACCTCACCACGCACAGTCAACAACAACAGGTACAAGCAAAGATAATGCAACTGAGGTCAAATCAAAGATGCAAGTCAAGTGATGTCGGCATCTATTTAATCAAATCTGAAGGCACTTGTGTGAAACTGTGGTGTACTGTCTTTTTTTTTCTTACTAATCTCGTTCTCAATTTTTTTTTATTTTACATCACAATCCTTGGCTTCCTTGTGCTTATTGTCCTGCTATTAAAATAAGATGACCAGACATTGTCTACAACTTGCTAAAACTCTCTACAGCCACTGAAATTGACGAGTAACCACCATTTTTTTTCCTCATAGCTTGTTGCCCCTTGAGCTTGGAGGTGCAGACGGGCCAGTGGGTGGGGCAGCAGAGTCCGAGCCCAGACTCAGCAGCACACCATCTCTTCTTGAGACTGCAATTTCACAGGAAAACTCTGCAGCGGCAGGCAGCTCCTCAGATGCCAACATTAGCCATACACCTTGGCCAGCTGCCCCAGACATCACCAGGGAAACGAGAAACAGTCTCAGGGACAATGGCCTGGCAGACTGGTTGGTAATCTGAAATACAGATGCATGAAATGCTCTATAACATTTGCTTTGATGTTTTGATTACACACGCTTTGGCATATGAATGTGTGTGTATGTTCCCATTTATATTACATCTAGAGCCTTTATCTTGATCACATTGTGTTATCAAACTGTTTATATGTCATGTCATATAAGATTCTTTTTTTCTTTTTAATGGGTGGTGGTGGTATCAGCAGTAAGAAAAAGGCATAAATGAAAACTGTTTTAAAGGCTCAACTCCTTTGGCTGTTTAATGTTGGTGTATGTGTTCTAGTTCAAGAGAGGAGACAAAGGACAGGCATTTGAGCTCACCTTATCATCGACGCTCCTATCATCTGGCACAGAACGACAGTCAGGATGCTGGCGCTGCTCAGAGGTAACACAAATGTTCCTCTTGACTGAATTTGTTGTCCCAAAGCAGTGCACAACAAGAGCTCAGTAATTTATTTAAGGCACAGCAACTCTGCTGGGACCACAGCAGCTGTCTAAGGTTTATGTCTCTGTGATTGACTCAGTGACCCTGATGATGAGGTGGCCAGTCTGGCGTCATCCTCTGGGAATTGTGACTCTCGCTCTTCTCACAGAATATCAGTTAATGACTGGAAGAACTCACCACGAAGCTCACCAAGACTAAAGCGGAAGATCAAGAAAGATGACGGGTATGTTTTTATTTGAACGTGGAATCTGTGTTGTTGAGGAAATGTCAGATAAAAGGACATGTCACGGATCATCTAAGATCTCGTGGATGAAACGGAGCTCGCAAGTGTCACGTTGCAACAAGATAGAAATATACCATCACAGCCTGTCTAATTACTTCAATAAAATTACTCTCTATCCTTTTCTCTGTTATTTGCAATAATGCATAGAATTTAAAATCCAGAATTTAAATATCTTGTCTTTTTTTTTTTTAAGAAAATAATGTGTTTTAGTCTATTTCTTATGCTGGAGTGACAGATGATACTGGCTTTTGACATTGGCAGATTTTTTATTTTTATTTTTTTTGCCATCCCAGTGCTTGAGTAGTTTAAGCACCTAAGAAGAAAGATTTTCACACATTGTATGGAAAAATCTGCCTTTTTATTCAGTTTAGTGTATTTCAGTTAAAGAATAGCCGTGAAGCCAAACATCAACTAATGTAGATTCTCAGGATTGATACAGGTTGGTGTGCGTGCGTCTGTGCATGCCAGTGGCTGCGCCAAACACGTAAGGGTTCCTGATATTAAAAAAAACAACAACAACCTGTAGGCATTCAACCCTTTTGTTGAAAAGGCATCTATTTGGTGTCTTTTTTTTATTAACTTTATGTGGCCTGACTTTATTAAACAGCCCGATTGATACTTCTATGTACCAACCACACACGTAACCTACATCGTTGTTGGTGTTGGTGCTTGTCCCTTGCTGTTTGTGTCACTCTGTAATTACACCACCAAACCCTAAGTTCTTTTCTTCAGTATCGTAGTTGCGATGCTGAGCTTCCCTTTGTTAAGTTCCTTTATTTAGCTCAGACATAGCAACAGAGCAAATAAAACATATGTTATTCAAGCTGGAGCTGACAAATGTCAAGCACCAGTAAGTTCTTCCTACAATTCAGAAATCTCTCTACCCAGTTTGAAAACGATGAAGCAGTTGTAGCGGGAAATACGAAGACATAGACAAACCATGCTACCAAGCAGACCAGTCACATTTGTAGCGGCCCGCATTGATGTAACACATAGTAATATTTGGAGAGAGGTGCACATCAGGGTACAGAGCGTAGTTCACAGCCGTCCCACCCACGGTGTAGATATGTCGGTTCAGCGCTGAAGCCTAAACAGTCCCAGATTGTGAATACTCCCGCTGTAAACAATATGGGTTAAGTGGTCCAAGTTGTTTACAACATTAAATACTGTTTCTTGTTTCTACAGAGAATCATCTCAGTCCAGACAAATGGATCCTGGTCAGGTAAGATATCTTTTTGTCGAAAGGTAAATGTTCACCACTTTTATGGCACTTTTTTGTAGGTTCAACAAAGAATTCTACGCAGTATGTTTCTCATTCACCCATCTATAAAAACACTTGTACAACAGATATACATACTCTAAATGTAATATTTATTTTGTGCTGCGTTTTAATAATTCTTAAGACCTGACAAGGACCTTGTGTGTGTAACCTATGGAAATCTTAAGGTGTTAAGGTGGGACTGCTTTCTTTTTTACATGACTGCTTACCGTGTTGATAGAAACAAAAGTATAATCATTTCCAGTATACGTCTTAATACGTCAGCAATGTTTGGTTTATATGCATATATTAAGTAGTCATTAATCCATCTTTTATCAAATCAGAAAACAAACCTGTAACTTATTTTAGCACTCACTTTTAATTGTTTCCACCTGTCTGACAAATGAGCAGGTTTAAAAAGTGTTGCTGATTGTCTCTTTGACTATTCTGTTAAATAAATTGGTTCCTGTCAGTGTTTTGGTCTAATGTGCTAACGTGAACCTCCAGCTACCTGTAATATGTCTTCAGCCACTCTTTATCTTATGTTTTTGTTAAACCATTTCTCTTCTTTTGCTTTGTAGTTTAATGCAGAAACACAGAACGAGCTGCTAATGCTGCTACGTACCCAGCAGAGGGAGTTATCTGAGATGTGGGGGCTGATCGAGACCATGCCAAGTGCTATTATATCTCAGGTGGAGCACGTCTTGATAAAACACCAGGAACAAGAGCGTATCCTTCACATATTTATTTGGTCAGTACATTGTTCACAATGCATTTCCTCCACACGTGAAAGCTTTAAGAATAATAAGCATCTTAAAATTAATTTATGAATAAACATAATTTTTTTTGCATTTCAAATGTATTTTGAAGTCAAGTTTTGTCCAGTGCTGTGATTTATGTAGCACACGTGTTGATGGTGGGCAGCGTCTGTCTCGTTCTCGTGAGCCTTGACTTTCATGGCCTCAGACCGGAGACTAGAAGGAGTCCTGGCAGAGAGTCAGAATCATCAGCAGCAGCTCCAGGAGCAACTCGGCCAGCAGCTCAGCCATGCCCTCGCCTCCACGCTTACCAACAGGATGGACAAAGTGCTACGAGAGGAGCTAAAGAAAACAGTCCCACAAAGTAAGCACATGCATACGCAGAGCTTATGACAGAAACAGCTTTTACAATTCAGGGTTCAGCAGTAATGTTGAATACATTTCAAAAGGTGCAGATAAAGGTAACAATAAAAATGTATAATGATGTGGATGGGGAAGTCTGTATCTATTTAGATATATCTGTAGTGGTGACCAAAAAGCAAATTAATGTGATTTATAAAATGTGATTTGATTGATTATCACTTTAAGGTTTTAAGGCCTGTTTCTTTCTCATCTCAAAGACTCCCCTTGAAGCACAAGATGTTTGATGTTTCTTGAATTTCCTTTGTTTCATTTCTTGATTTATTGGTTGTCCCAGTTTTATGTTTGTTAATGTATGTAATCACCAAATTGAGGACATTCCAGTCCAAACATAAACCTCTCCAAACATGTCAACCTCTCTTCTGACCAGAAGATGGTGGTAAATTATAATTACAAAGCTTGCCATCTAAAGAGCAGAAGCTGAAGCAGTGGTACTGGGCTGAATGTGTTGCGCACTGGTAACAGTGGCTGCTCTTCTGCATAACAGTTGTAGCTTGAAGAGAGCTAGATGTGACTGAGAGCTGGACTAACATATGCTGTTTGTATTCATTCCAATAAAAATTAGGAGTCAGTTAAAATGGTGAGGAGCAGTGTTGTTACAAACGTTGCTGTTAGTTTGTACCTGTCCAGATAATGTTGTGAAGCATCAAGGTAAGGCATTCCAGAAAATGTAATGAGAAAAATGAGAATTGGTGGGATGTCCTAAAAATAAAAGCCTAAGCAGTTGAAGTAAACAAAAGCTTTGGCTTTTGTGTGATGAAGTAATGTAAGATCCATTTAGAAGGTAGTGTATTATGCATGATAGTGTCTGAAAAGCACAGCCTCTCAACACTGTGAAATAACTGTCTTCTTCTTTTGCCATTGTTGGACACGATCCTTCCTATAACTTGCTGTTTTTATTTTATACAAGAAGAAAAGTTGATGTTTTTATGTTGCTAATTACATTTTTGATGTCCAACGAATTTTGAATGGTGTGTCGACATCTAAAATGCAGTACTTAATTTAATTTTAATGTGGTGATTTTTATTTTATGTTTGGGTTATAAAGAAAAGTTTCACTTTCTAAGCGGGGATCAGCCAGTGCACAGTTGGCGCATGCGTGATTCATTTCCAGTCTGCAGCATGCAGCTGTCTGACTGGTAGAGAGAGAGGAAGGATGTTGTTGAGAGTAAAAAGATCATTCAGATCCGACTCGCAAAAAGTCTGCCACTAGTCACTTTTTTGAAAAAATAAAATAAAATAAAAAGTTGCTCGTTGGGCGGCCACAGTGCATTATGGGTATACAAGCCGGAGATGCATTTTGTTATAAAATGCCAGTTATTTAATTTTTTAATGCTCTTGTTTTGTTTTCCTGACTTGAGTGTGTTTATTTCAATTGTTTGTTATGGGTGTGGGACTATTTTTGTGGTGGTTTGTGGATCATACTAGCTGAGGCACCCAGTTACAAACCACTGATCTAAATCAATGTAGTATACAACTGTTAAGAAGTTGCATCCTCAGTTTTTATGTCTCGCAACTTTGGAACAAATGTGCAGACTCAAACTGCACACCACACTGTACATCAATAAGTTATTATGTTATTTAATGCTTGACATCATCCTAGGCATAAGTAATATAAATATAGCAAAGGAGTAGAGGTGTGTTGGGCTGGTACACTGAAGTAAGCAGCCTCAGGAGAGATGGTTTCCTGCCTCTCCTCTCCTGCCCTCCAATTTGAGGATGTTTTTTTCTTTTTACACTCCAGCATCACTTGTCTAATTATAGAGGAGGTCTTGCTAATCTGTCTCGCTAATTCTGTTCCCATGGCAGCGATTTCTAAGAGTCTGGAGCCAATGACGGGTCAGCTGAACAACACGATCGCTGCTAAACTGGCCACTGTGGAGGTCAACCTGAAAGACAATGTCAGCAAGGTGGTCAAGTCTAAGGTTGGTGTTAGTGCCTTTTTTTTTTTTTTTTTTTCCATTTTGGAGGGATATGACCTCAAATCAACATCTCGATTAATTGAACATTTGTCCTCGATTAATGAGCAGTTTTTTTAATTTAAATTTTTTCTTTCACAGATCACTGATCACCTATTACAGATAGGATATTTCTCTAATGAAAGAGTAGATATTTTTGAGTTTTTTAAGACAAGGGAAAGACAGATGAACTTTTTATGGTCATTTATTGAATATTTAGAAAATTTGAAGTCATTGACATGGGCAAGATTATGTTGGTTACAGGCTCTGAATGTCAGCTTTGGTTAGTTTTCAGTTAACTGCCCAGCCGTTATCCTTTCCTCGACACATTTCACACTTTGCTTCTTGCTCCACAGAACACAACAGATGCAATCGGTCGCGCAGCAGCTGAAGCAATGCAGGGGCCCATTCAAGCAGCCTATAAAGACGCCTTCCAGAGTATCGTCCTGCCTGGTTTTGAAAGGAGCTGCCAGTCCATGTTTCAGCAAATCAACGACAGCTTCAAACAAGGCACACAAGAATGTAAGACAACCGAGTACATGCCGGGTGTAGTCCTCAAGTCAACTGCAGAGCAGGTCAGATCAGATCAGACGTTTTTACTCACATGCTGTGAAATCACACAGATGTAGTCATTAGAGGTGCAGATGGTTGGAAATCGTGGAACTATGTATTGAGTGTTCTGATGGCTCTGGTGTCCTTGTTGAAACACTTTGTTGTTTTTTATTTGTTGTACAAGCCAGAAAATCGCTCAAAGATAAGAATTTGTTTATGGAAATCTTCAGCTTCCCACATTAAGCACAAACATGCTGTCGGTCTACAGTAGATTGTTGAATGAAGGATAACAGTTATTCAGCAAAACTCTCCACTTGCTCCTTGTCTTTGTTTTCACCCATTTACTTCCCTAAATGGGAGATTAATCCTGACTTGGTTTGACTTCAGTCTAATGAAGTAACTGTCAGTAATCACAAGGAAACCTAACAGAATCCTCTTGTTGCTTCAGTAGTTTTCCCAGCATGCATCAACATAGCTGCCTGTATTTTGTTGTTGTTGTTGTTGGAAAGGATGTGTACGTTCAGCTTGTCTGAACATAGAAATCGGGCTCGTATGGTGGTTATACTGATAAGAGCCACGGGGAACCACTGAGTCTGTGTGTGCTGAGGAATCCTGGCAAAGTGTTCATCTGTCTGCAAAACAGATGGTGAGGGGGAAAACTTAGTGCGCACACACTGTAGTCCAGTGGTTCTAAATTATTTTCTGCTGCGCCCCCCCAGGAAGGAGAAAACATTTTGTGCCCCCCACCCACCCTCCAGCATGACTTAAATAGTATCTTTCATCTATAACAGCCATTCCTAAACTTCAGAATACCAAGGCCCAATTTGAAATATGAAAAATCTCCACGGCCCGCTGAAACCTTTAATCACAACTGTGACCAACATTCAGGACTAGAAGCTATGTTCTGACATTCACGTAAGGGGTCAACAAATAAGGTGACACGTATCATATTAAGTTAAGATGACAGCAGAATAACACTTAACTGGCTTGTTTTGTTACTTCTTAATGTTTTTAAATCATGTCATTAATATTTTAAAGAAATTAAAAACATATTTAAAAAAGATTGAGGATTTAAAACATATTTGTGTAATTTCAATGACCTCTCACGGCCCACCTGCAGTACCACGATGGCCCACCAGGGGGCCGCAGCACACACTTTGGGAATCACTGATCTATAAAATTGTTAGAAGTACACCTCTGTATAACACTGTATCCTTATTAACATTAAGGGAATCAAAAAAGAAAGAAGTATAGATCAATTTAGAACAAATAATACATTTTTTAAAATTGTTTTTAGTCTGTAAAGATTTAAAGTGCGTCAATCCCACCATAGTCACAGTGAAGCCAAATGCTACATCAGCATCGTCGTATTTCCTCGTCTTGACTTTCTGCTGACTTTCGTTTGTCTCATTATCTCCATCTCTCTCCTCCTTTCTTTTCATCCGTATTGAAATATTTTTCTTTGGTGTCTCTTGAGGGTTTGTTCACTTCATATCTCCTGCTCTGTGCTGTGTGCACGTATGTCCGTGCAAAAAAACTCAACACAATATAGCTAATACTCCCTGAACACACTGTGACAATGAGAGCGTCAATGCCTTCTACTGGAGTACATTTACAATTACACTTTATTCTAGTACATTAAAAAAAAGCATGTTCCCTGGGGTCACACGCCCCTCCTGGCATTGCACCGCGCCCCCACAGGGGTCACGCCCAACTACTTGAGAAGGACTGCTGTAGTCACACAGCCCTGAGACTTTTAAGGAGATGCAAAGAGTCTACAACAAATGAAGAGGCCTAAGTAGCTGTCTCACTAAATTAATCTACCATTATGTTCAGGGTTTAATGATTAAAGGCTGTCTGAAACTGCTGCTTTAGCTTCTGCACTGCCACATAACTACTAAGCCTGTCACAGACTATATTTGAGACTACTGTGATCATTTTGCATACTTGTAGAGTGTTGTCATTCACCTTTAAAGAAACAGCTTAGTGAAAAGAACAGAAATGACTCCTTTTATATCTGACTGGCTGCATTATTAAGCTTTGGCTAGCAGCTCCCTTTTGTTTTTAAGAATATACTCAGATGCCAATCCACAGCAACAAAGGTTCTTGAACAAAAACCTGTAAATTCTTTGCGTGTCTTCAGCTGAAAACGCATGAGAAACGGGCCCACAGGTGCATGAAGTGGCACCTCTAACAGCCACAGTAACTGTGAACCACACACAGATTGTGAGCTGTGGTGACTTCAACAAGTTTCCTGTCATAGTTGTTCGTTTTCAATTTACTTAATGTATATGCAGGATCAAAAAATCCGTTGGTAAGCCGTCGTATACCAGTTGTTTTCAGGCTATGTAGAGTATAAATGTGCTCTTTTAGCCATTTTATACCTAAATGTCATAGCAGAAAGACAGCAGAGGGACAAGTGTACATTCGCAGGTGCTGCAATTGCATCAGTCACAGATTTAACCTCCAGCTATGAAAACTAATTTAGGCATCTTTCAAACAGAGGCAATTCAAAGTGCTTTTCACAGGGAAGTGAATATTAGAAACGATAAATATTAAGAGCAGGAATAAAAACTGTTAAGAGTCCATTTCAGCTGTCATTGGGTGAGAGTTGGGGGTACACCCTGGAGAGGTCACCTGTCCATTGCAGTGCCATGCAGAGACATCAACGGTGTACGCTCACACTCCCTGGAACAGAAAATTAGGAAACACCAGTCCACCATGCAGCCAAGCTAAGGTGAAGAAATGCCTTTGGTAACAGGCATTAGTTTAAATTTCTACTTAATCTACTTAAACTTGATTTCTCACCTGAAGAACGAGCTGTACATTGCATCTCATTGATGAGACGGTGGCTAATATAACACCAGTTATTTCTCAACCTCACCACCTAATCTTTCCTTCATTTTACCCGTACCAGAGAGGACTCCTGATGCACTTAAAAATCTGAGCCACAACAGGAGGTTTTCTTTTTCTAACCTCTTATTTTAGGACGTTGTTAGCTGACAATTGAAACTGGGCAAAATATAACACAAGCAGGGCAGTGTCTGAGGTAGATGGAGGGAAAAAATAATAATGACAATAGAACTGCCTGTTTTAGATGTTTGCCATACACTGCAAGTGTGTTCTGGAGACTGCACTGGTCAGCACCTGGACTTGAAAGTTGTCTATCATCTTTCTGCTGTTGATGCTGGTGGATGATGGGAGCTTCTTTGGTAGATGATGGGAGCTCTGGTACTTGTGCTCATTAAATAAGTTGCCTCCTGCTCCTCCCACCGTGGAATAATGCCTGCCATCAAAAATACTGAATTCGTATTTCCTGCTGAATTTCATATTGCTCTGTATTAATTACCATATTTTCCGGAGTATAAGTCGCACCGCAGTATTAGTCAAATCTGTCAGAAAATACTCAGTGAAGAGGAAAAAAAATTATATGCAAGTTGCATCAGGCGATAAGAGCGGGTGATAATTGCTCTGTTGATAAACTTTCTGCTGCTCAGTTACTGTTTTCAGCTGCATGCTTTATAATCTTCAGTTTAATTTCTGCAGTATAGCTTTTTCTTTTTAGTGGGATATGTGTTTTCTCAGTCTTTATGGTTTACTCTTGTAATTTTTTCAGTATCAGTGTTCAGTTGTCGCGAGTGTAGATGATGCCCCGTCATGGATGACATGGCGAATATTTTTGATATAGAAGTTGCATCAAAATATAAGTTTCATGACCAGCCATACTTCTAAAAAAAAAAAAAAAAACGCGACATATAGCCCGGAAAATACTGTAAACAACCTACTTGGAAAATGGAAGATAACTTTTCATGCAACTAACTCACATCCTTATATGAAGCTCAGTGACAAAATACAATTAGCACAGAAGAGAGATGTGACCAATCAGCTTTGCCAAATGGGGAAAAAACTATTAAAGATATATATAATTATTATTATTTTTTTTTTCTATAGCTTGTGAATTGATTTGCAATAATTAGGGTATTTGTCATATTTAGAGCTAAATGTTAGCTGTTAAAGGAGCTACTAGCACTAGTTTTTCTGGATCTAAAGTATGTATGGATGTCGCTCCACACAACTGATCCGTGTTGGACTGAAAGCCACAGCTGCAGGACCATCCCAGCAGAATCAGATGGCAGGTTTTAACGGTGCAATGTGATATATAACCACATAATTCCTTTTTTTTTTTTTTTAATGCATGTACATCTGCATTGTAAAATTGTTTTTTTTCTTCAACAAATCCTTAAAGGCAAACCAAAACACAATTTTGAGTTTATGTGTCATTTATGTTGGGAAAACAGTTTATTCTTCATACTTAATTTGTGTATCACTAACTATTGTTGGGATTATACTATAATGGTCGAGTAAAGCCAAGAAATGCCAAGAAAAACATCATTAACCGAAGCCATTTATTTGAAAATTAATTTTCAACTGAAATTTCATAATCATGACTGGCTGAGTCGCTGCTGTTTTAAACTATCAGCGCAGTTACAAATGCTCTGATTTTACTGCCTTCTATATAATGTTTGATTCAACTGAAATATAAGAACCCATTAACATCATACATACACTATTAATTAATATAACAAATCTCCCCATGTTTTGTCATTTATGGTTATTGGGGGAGGGGAAGCTGTTTCTTGAAGAAAGCAATTTTCATACACTATGATGATTGTCTTTTCACTCATCCTGCTTATGGAAAAATGCTGCTCCAGTGGCGACTTTCTTTAATGTAAGAAGGGGCTGAGATTTTCCTTTCTCATCTCTGCAGACATCCAGCAACTGGAGACTCACATGAAGAACAGAAAGCAGAGAGAGCAGGAAGCGAGGGACCCGATGATTGGACAGCTTCAGCAGATGATCGACACTTTCCAAAGCTCCACCGATCAGCTGGCCAACAACATCACAGCAACCGTCCGGGCTGAGGTCCAGCACCAGATGCAGATGATGGTGGGAAAGTACGTATCCTAGCTGTCACTTATTGATCGTTCTGTTTGCCACATGTGAAAGGTACTTCTTAATATATTTGATACAAATGTAATTTATACTCGCGTAATGTTGGCACCATGCTTTGTCTTATCATAATGGCAGTCTTTAGAAATACTTTTCCTGCACACTTCAAACAGGGAGATGTTTTTAATGCACTCTTGTTCTTGGTTGTTACTCAAAGTGATGCATCTGATGGTATTGACAAGCACTTTTCATTCTTTTTTGGGCATTTTGAATATCAAGCAATGTCTTTGCAGCTGTACAGCCCTATTCACTACCGATTGAGCAGGTGCATAATGGATTTGAGAGTAAAAACAAAGATTAATCTTGAGGCTAATGTAAGAACATAAATTCAATCAAGTCTCTTGTTCCCTCTGCAATTAATTTCATGGCCTTGAGAGTTTATAGATTGTCAGGGGCGTAGCAGAGAGGACGTGTTTGGCCGAATATAACTTATAATATCCTTGAATAGGAAGTGACACCGTCGGTCTTTGCTGAGCTGCAGTGTTTTATTCTGAAATTTAAGGGAACGTACACCAAGTACTGCTTTGTCTCGGTGCAGATGAAATTAGTCGTGTGAACTGTCTGAGGAAATTCACCCTAATCCATGTGTGTTTTTTTTTTTTTTTTTTTTTTAACCGAAACATCATACTTACAGTTCTCCAAATGATTGTAATCTGAAGGAAAACTTTCTGTCCTCTCCCTCCACAGTCTGCAGGAGTCTATTCTTAGCCATGTGCAGCGGATTGTCAAAGGAGAGGTGAGCCTTGCGATGAAGGAGCAGCAGGCAGTGGTCACCTCCAGCATCATGCAGGCGATGAGGTCGGCAGCTGGAACACCTGTCCACACGGCACATCTGGACTACCAGGCGCAGCAGACTAACATCCTGCAGCTCCTCCAGCAGGGCCAGCTCAACCAGGCTTTCCAGCAGGTATAGCGCACATGTAACCAGCTGCGCACGGCTCACTGTGCTGTCCTCTGCACTTTCACACTGCTAATGAATCCAGGCCCCAACACACAACTCACTGCAGTCTAACTCTGATTCCTTTGTACAGTAGAGCTCCACCAGGATTAGTGTCTACACAGCTATTGCAATGTCAATGTTAGTCCCACCAGAGCATTAGTTGTGCAGCTGCGATTAATTACACTTTCTAGGGGTGTGAATCTTTTACTATCTCACAATTTAATTCGATTCAGATTTTTGGGTCCACGATTCGATTCAGAATCGATTTTCGATTCAAAACTGTTTTATTCATAATGATTTCTGATCTGATTTCTGATCATGATCTACTACCATCTGCTTTGCAAGACAGAATGACAAATGGAGACATTAAAGTGTCTTTTTCACATTTATTAAGTTTTAAACATTTATCCATACTTAGATGGAATTGTTGCAACTGTTACATAAAAGCAATATCACATACTGCTTCAGTAACAAAAATAAAAGTGCATCTTCATTGAAAAAATAGTGGTTAAACATGCTGCCTTTTAAATTCTGACGAAAGTGCATTAACCAAAAACAGTTTGTGGTCCTTAACTGCTACTCTTAAGTATCGCTCAATATTTATTTTCATTTTTTTTGCCCGCTCGGAGCTGGCAGAGCTTCGTGAAGCACTGCTGTGTGCGTTGGTCTACAGCTGGCAGCTGACTCTGCTCCGTGTCTTAGATCTCCGGGTGATTCCTCGTAATATGAGCAAGCGCATTTGTTGTGTTGCTGAAGTGCTTGATCTTATTTTTCAATGCTTGAACACTGTGTGCATCGTGTCCAGCTCGGTGTTTCCGGGCATTTGATAATCGAAATGACGCCAAATTTTAACTTTAAGCGAAGACGGGGCCGGTTGGATCTCCTTTTCTTCCATCTTTGTTTTGGTGCTTTCCACGCGTGCATGCGTTCCAAAGCCGGCTGCGTGGTAACATCAGGACGTCCCACGTAGTTACAAAATGGACGCAGAGAGCCAGCAGATTTTATTTTACTTTTATTATTTTTCAAAATCGATTTTGAGACATTTTATATTGATTCGGAATCATAGCGAATGAGAATCTCAATTTTTATGCGAATTGATTTTTTGGCACACCCCTAAATCTTTCCCCCATTTTCTTCAGTTTCTGAAATTGCATTAACTTGTACTCAAACGTATAAACTAGACACTAAAATTAAGGAAATCTGTGCAGATTACCTTTTTGTTGTAACAAAGCTACTTGACAATAGATCCTATGCCGTTAAATGGAGCCACATTTGTCAAGAACATGCATTTGTGGGATGAGCATGTGAGTTGCAGACTGCCAAATCTCTGCCAATGCCAAACAGCTTTTTTTTTATTTATTTTTTTTGCTGTTGACTCTTGTTTGCTGGATTGAGTGATTGAAGTCTGAAGAAACGAGACATATTGGCAGTTTAACAATTTCAATTAATTCATTTAACAAACAGCCAGAGCAGCCATGGCACCTTCTCCTCCTCATGTCGGTCACCATTCTGGTCACACACTGCTGTGGGATGTCATTCTTCAACCAGCCTTTCTTGCAAGTCGGCCAACATGGTTGTGTTGGTCACTCTGACATAAACGGCCCGCCTAAGCTGATCCCACAATTGTTCAGCTTGGTTGAGGTCAGAACTGATTATGAATAAATTATGGATGTGGTCTCTGATAAACCTCGCTCTGTGGGGGCGAGTGTAGTCATCTTGAAAGATAGTTTGGTCCCAGACTGTAGAGATGAGATTACCACTGGGTCAATATCTCCACACTTTGGCCCTCTGATCCAAATGCTGAAGGCAGAATCTCGACATGTCGCTCAACATTATGTTATTCCACATGTTCAGGTTCCAGCACATGTGTTGTGGAAACCAGCGCAAATGGGCCTGATGGTGAAGGGCCTCTGGACAACCGTGAGAGACTGGAGATTGGCAGCGTCCAACCTTTACCAGACTTTCTGAGCAGAGAGCAGTCAGACATATTGTCCTGCAGACCATGACTGCAAATCCATAGAAGACTGCCTGCAGTTCCTAAGTGCTGACAAGATGAGGACATGCTCTTCTTGGGTTCCCTGAGATGCCTACTGTCTTTGACTTCCCCCATTATGGCCTTCAGTTTGCAGATTGGTACCTGGATTCACTCCAAATAAGTTGGTTGCAAGTTGGTTTTGTGGAACACCAGCTTGAAGTTGCCCTGATGTGCACGTCCTATCCAGATGAGTCAAACACGGCACGTAGATTCTTGGAGCTGACACCAGCTGACCACTGTAGCAGGGCCCATGCTCACAGGCTCACCTTGGGGCTACCAGAAGCTCACAACAAGAGTCAATAGCAACAGCCAAAAAAAAAAACAAAACTGTTGAATATTTGGCAAACCTTTCATGGACACAGCCCACAGACTCAGCTCTGCTGCTCATCCGCTAATGCATGTTGCAATGCAAATGAAGGAGGCATTTACAATGGAAATAATCAGGCTTTTCAACAGTAAAAGATTTATTGTCGAGGTATTGTTACAAAGAAATAATCTACCAAACACACATTTCCTTAATTTTTGTGCTCAGGTTTTTTTTTCCATGTAAATTCAATCCTTGACTTTCTTCCATGTCTAATAACATTGCTGTGGCGTGAACACATTCTCTACTTTTTGTAGTCTCAGAAAATCTTTCATTCAAAACAAATTTAGTCTTTTCTCTGCTAATTAACGGGTAGTAAATTTGCAAACTCTTGCTTGTCCATATGGAGGATCTTTTTATTTTTACGCATTAAACTTCATCCTTCCCAGGTTTAATATCAGAAACTCTGTTTCTGCAGGCTCTGTCAGCAACAGATCTCAACTTGGTCTTGTATGTATGTGAGAGCATCGACTCCCAGCAGGTGTTTGGTCAGCACCCCTGCCCCCTCAGCCAGCCCGTGCTGCTGTCACTGATCCAGCAGCTTTCCTCCAACCTCACCACCCGCTCTGAACTCAAGATCAGGTGAGAACACCATTTTCTTTCTCATGTTAATGACTTAGAGATTAGGTCTGATTGATCAGAGAAAATATTTCCTTTGTTTCTTACATATTTTTTTAATGAACATACTGAATATCATTGTAGAACTTAATGGCCTGCACATGCCTGTATGTTAGTTTCTGTCAGTTATGAAACTCTCTCGTCCACCCCTGAAGCATTAAATTAAACCAAAAAAAATACAAGGAATGCTGGTAAAACACACCTTCTGTTTTTGATAAGTGATTGTGTGTGTGGCTTCAACATGCTTCGCAGGGGAAAAATTCAAACCCTGTTGCTTGTGCAGATATTTTTTCCCTGTTTAAAATGTCATGTTTATGTGTGTGTTAGGATTTTTACAATGATTTTCCTGCAGTAGGCTTTATTTCAGAGGAAGATTGATTGCCT
Organism: Hirundichthys speculiger; assembly: GCA_018398805.1. Lineage (NCBI taxonomy): Eukaryota > Metazoa > Chordata > Actinopteri > Beloniformes > Exocoetidae > Hirundichthys > Hirundichthys speculiger. The sequence continues at coordinate 456,637 of JAGFBZ010002518.1, forward strand.
CTTTCCTCTTCATCATCTACATGAACTACGATGGAATTTGCAGACTATTAAGGAAATAATTAGAAACTTTAAACGTAAAATGATAAAATATGACATTATAAAAAAGTTAAAGTCTCCACAATGCAAGGCCTTTATGGTGCAAACCAAGAAAGCCTTCTGCCATTTTGGCCGCCGTACAATTGAAGAACGTAGCTGTCCTGTCAGGTATCTCAGTTATAATGGAGGGACGATGAAGGAAAGCCAGACACATCACATTAAATGCACTCAGGTTGCCTCTCACACTCATTCATTGCTGTTGGTTCAAGTGTTTTTTTTATTGGCTGAATTCCTGGAGGCTTTCTGATGGGAACAACTAATGGATCATGAACACACACAAGACCTCCTGCTGCCATTCAGACACACTTTCAACACGTCATCAGCTCTGCTTTAAACACTTCCTGTAAATGACCTCAACACCTGAAATCCCTCCAGAACACCTTCAAGCCTTTATGGGACTTCTTAATATGAAAGTAGACAGTACAAGAAAATAACAAGAGTGATTACAGTTGAAAGTCTGTTGGGTAAATACTATTCTCATTACCTGTTATTGTGTAAAATTACAGGTTATGTCGTCTGTTTGGCAGCCACCATCTCCATTTGTTTTTCTGTTTATGCCCATGTTAATAGTTGTAGGCGGTGGAAGTAAGCTTCGGCTTTCAGCATTAGTCTCTACAAATCCAGCTGTGTTCTGGGCCTTGTTCATAAACTAGACTTGCTGTTTATGAAGTCATGGGGGGGAAAAGGAAAAAAAATAAATAAAGCATATTTGCTCTGTTGCTGGCCAAGAAAAACAAACTGCATCCACTGAGACTGCCAGCTTTCCTTCCCAACCAAAGAAACATATTTCATTAGAAACATCTTTGAAACAAAAGCAAACTGCTTCGTAAGACGTACGTTGTACAAATCAACCTGGATGGAAAGCAGCCTCGATCCGTGCTGCAGCGTTGTAAACATCTACTTTGAAAGTCACCGCTGAAACTCTTGCTCTTGTGGACGTGTACTCCTTGGAGAATATGACCACGCAAGGAAATTTAGCTCTCTGCGATGCCGTGTTGGATGTTAGGGCTGATGTTAGAAAACAGACTGCAGAAGGATGCTCTCTCAGCACCCTGGGAACTATTACTTTTTTTTTTTTTTTTAACCAGTTTCCATTAATGTCACCATTCATTGTAACACTAGATACGTCAAAAAGCACAGAAGAGCATAATATGTCCATAATATGTCCATGTTGTTTTCTACTTCTGCACAGCTCATACACATGAACCCCTTTGAGTCAGAGGTAAAAATCAGCCTCCAGCTTTGACCAGCTCAGATCAGCCTCAACTTGGATGGAGAAGAAGTGAATCTGTGACAACTCATAGTTTTGGAAAAGAGTATTAATTTAAATGAGAAACCTGTGAACCACACAGAAATGTTCAGTTATTAATTCTGAATTGCACCACAAGCCATCTTTCCACTCATACTCCTGTGCACTCCTTAATCAGTCATAAAGCTGGGCCTTGCCTAAATTTTTGCTCCTCATCTAATCTCCATTTTATGTCTATTATTCACCATCTCCTGAGGGCTAAATGGTGCTGAAGTGCTGACCCCATTACACAGCTCTGTCTGCTGCATGGCTGTCGGGGGAGCTTGGATGATCCCGTGAATAGAATCACTTTTTTTTTAGTTGCTCTCTGTAGTTTTGTTCCTCCCGTGTCCCTGTTCTCGTCTGATGTTTTGTTGTGAAGAAGTGCTGATGCATCCTGTCAGAGGGCCTCCTTTTTATGATACTGTGTTCTTTGAGATTCGTCTTCGTTCCTTCCCCCAGTAAACCTCTGATTCTCTCCGGAGTTTCTTCACGGCGTTGCCCCGCGTTCAGATAATCTGTCTGGTTCCGAGTGCACGATGCAGCTGCTAATACGGTGTTTTGGTGTTGCTTTATTTGTAGAAAGAGACGAGAGCAGTGCGGCGTGGTTCCACCTGATGCTTAAGACAGATGCAGTGATAGCTGGGTGGGCTGTCCTGTGAGAGTTTTTTCTTTTTTTAAAGATGAGACTAAATTACAAACATTTTTCAATGGCCAATTTAATATTTAATTAAGCAGGAAAACTAATTTTCCTCACAGATAGAGATCAGGCAGTAAGGTGCAGAGCATGCAGTAATGTCATAAAAACCTCAAACTGATAACACAAGATAAAGGAGCTTTTTTTATAGTTCTGATTGGAAGAATCCCATCAAAGCAGGGGTGTCAGACTCATTTTCACTGAGGGCCACATCAGCATCATGGTTGCCCTCGAAGGGCCAGATTGACAGCATGAATGTAACAACATGCAATGAAAATCAAAATAAATTAAACTACTCCTTATTATATTGTTAAACTAGAAAATTTCGGAGAAATTTTGAGGCGTGGCCCATTAAGCCGCCCGTCAGCGCGGTGACCAGAGTGGCCTGCAGAGTCCTGAGGAGTGGGTTTTGGGCCTTTTTTGGTGGAATTTTATGGAGCCCCATTTAGGTCATAATTCAATGAATAAATGAATCTATTATTATGAAATACAGGCGTTTATTATTATGAAATATTTCCCATTATTATGAAATGCATGTTTATTATTATTAAATATTTCCCATTATTATGATAATGGTTTCGTTTTTCATAAGAATGAGCTTTTACATAATAATGGCTTTGTTTTTCATAAGAATGATTTGTGTGTCAATCACAGCAGAGGGGGCGGAGCCATTTATGTGATTGGCTGCTAGGTCATAATTCTTTTTTTTCTTAATAATTTAATTTTTTCATTATAATGGTTTTTTATTCATGTTTCATAATAATAAACATGTATTTCATAATAATGGATACGTATTTCATAATAATAAACGCCTGTATTTCATAATAATGGACTCATTTATTCATTGAATTATGACACAAACGGGGCTCCATAGCCGCAAAGCCAAAGAAGCTCCGCTCCTGCAGCTTCGCTGTTCTCACTTTAAACGGACTTCCTGCACTGTGTGTTTATTTATTATTTCTTACTTATTTAAACTTAATAGTTGTTTTTTCCTGTTTCTTCTTAAAAAAAAGAAGAAAAAAAGAAAGCGTACAATGTATATTTGCGTACGTAACAAAGAAAGATCTTAAAATGTTGAAGAAAAAAAAAAAAAAAAAAAAAAATTCACGAGCCGGAGATTCGAACCCAGACTCCCCGCATGAGAGTCGGCGTCCTTAACCGTTACGCCAATGAACAGTACAGGAACTCACAGCTTCCAGCGCACTAACAGTCTGTCTATCTACCAGTGCTGAGCCAGCCACCGATCAAAGTCGGATTTTGTATGCCCCCGAACAAACTGCTCTAATTTAAAAACCAATTAAGTTTTTGAAAAAATTCTTGAACCGTGAGCAGCACAAGGCTTTCAGGATTCCAGTGATGTATTTTTTGTTTCTCAAAAGCGTACGGTTAAAAAATTACGGCAGTTTTAAAAATTAAACTTTTTACCTCTCAGACGAGACGATTCAGAAGACGCCCTATTAAATTACATAGGACCGGGGAAGGAGCACCTTGTCCTCTAGGTTGATTTGACGGAAAACTAAACACCACACAGACACAAAAGTTACATCATCGGAAAGAGGACAAAAATGCCTACGTTTTGATGTATAAATCATGTAGGTTGAGCAAAAGGAGTGGACGTGAAAGAGGAAAAGGCAGGTTTAAAAAGTCGGTTTCTTCTCCCCAGTAAGCTTCAGTGAGGGATGACGTCACTAGAGTGAGAGCAGAGTCTGAAGTAAACTGTAAAAATCATAAAACGTAAATCGCGATTTCTCAAAGACGGTAAATCACAACAATACACGGCTTCAGTATGTTATAGGTCAAAGTCTTGTGACCCATTTAAACTTCGAATGGTGTCTCTGTGATGAAATATGGCCGTGCTAGACAGGTCCAAAGAGGGGTGGGTTTTGACCTTATTTTTCAGGAATGCCATTCATTTTCTATGGGACCAAAATTGACAGTTTTTTGGGATTATCGTGAAAACCGTTTGATGGAATGCCACCAAAAGTCATAGCACACCGATCCCGATCGAGCCGGTCGTTTTGATGTATTTTTTATTGGGGTTTTCTCAAAACTGCGGGCCGTGAAAGCCGTCAAAATTCGGGCGGAAACAGAAGAAGTCGGATAGTAATAGTCGGGCTCCAATGCTTTGCATTGGGCCACGCCTAATAACGGTTTCTGTATTATTCAAGTTTCAAATATTTAAGTCATTATTATATTAAATTCAGGGTTTGTGGTAAACATCACTGAGAGTATCCATTAGCTTGGTTTCAGAAGTGGAAGCGGTTCTTTGTTTTTCTTGCAGGCTAAATTTAGCATACTTAGCTCCGTGTTTGCTGTCAAAATGCCTAAGTGGATTAAACTCTTTCACGACTGAAACCCCCCTCAAAACACAAAAGACACTTTTCCTGGACATGTTGGGGTTAGTTTGTGAAGGTTTTTCTTAAGTTCATCAGTTCTGAAAAATCGTCTTACTCATAGCAACCGTTATTGTTGTGGGTAACGATGAAATGCATGATGGGAGATGTAGTTTGTCAATATGCTCTTTAAAGCGGTATACGCTTATTTTAAGTCTTAAAATATTGGTTTAAAATTTAAGCCAATGTCCAAGCTCTCGAGGGCTACGTAAAATGACGTGACGGGCCACATTTGGCCCGCGGGCCTTGTGTTTGACACCTGTGTCATAAAGGCTTCCTAAAACAATGCCTTAGAAGGACCAGTGGCTGGTTGAGGACCACGCAATTGTAAAAATGGACACAGGAATACTGTAACAATGTGAAGCGAGGGATCAAGCGGGATTGTAAATACGTTTTGTATGCGTTTAGACACAATGCAGCTACAGATCATTTCCTGTGAGGTATTAACTTGCAGAAGGACATTCGGTGTCTGCAGCGTTATGTGCAGTGACATTAAAAGCCCCTTAAACGCACGCGTCGGCAGTGCTGCAGGGATTTAATAGACCCGTGATGTGTGCTGTGGTGACCTGGCAGGCAACCAGCAGGCAACATGGGAACAAGCTCTAATGTTAGATTTACAGCGTACTGTAGCGCAGGGCACTCTGACCACCAGATGTCTGACTGAAAGGATGAATCGAGGAGTTAAATGTAGAACAGCCCAAGTGAGAGGACAGAGCGCAGGTGAGAACAAGCAAAGCTCAGAATACAGTCTCCAGAGCTTTTTCTTTCTGATGTTTTTACATCAGAGTAGCGGCGTCTCCAGCCATCTGTCAGGCTAATCTGAATCACGCTTTAGTGTTCGAAATTTCGATGAAAATGCAGGCGTGTTTCCTTTACCTGGTGTGGAGGAAATGAGGCTGTGATACCTAGTAGAGAAAAATCGAAGAGAGGTCTACAAGAAGACTGTTGTGATTATTCCTTCATGTCTGAGAGTGTTAGCCATGTTTACTTTCTGGAGCAGAAACGGTCCGTGTGATCAGCTCAGGGAGTAACGTGTTTGCATCAGAACATCTTATTTGGATGAGCTGTTTCTGTTTTTATCTCACATCCACTCTTCAAAAAGGCTGATTGTTTATGAAAATGTGCACCTGGAGACACTTTGTGCAGTAAAAAATTGGAACAAAATAAATTTTTCTTTTTCTTTTTTTTTGGACTCATTCAGTTAAACTCAAAATAATCTGTCCGTGATTATCTGTCTGCCAAGCCAGATTTGTATTTATAGTGGGGTTTTTTTTTGTTTTGTTTTTTTTCTTCTTTAAAACTTTATTCCATCACCCTCTTGGAGACGCCCCGTGTGACTAAAAAACAATATATCTCCTGCAGCGCTGAGCCTCTGCTGGGTTTTACTGGTATAACAGTGGAAATAAGTAAAGCCAATACAAGAAAGATCACAGGAAAATAAAAATCTGAAATCATAGGATCTTCCTAGTCGAGATTAGAGATTTTATACATTTGATTCACTACTTGAGCTCAAAAACACCGAAGCAGGAGATGCTTCTCAGGCATGAAGTAATCAGTAATCTGAGATACCGTCATAGTTGGATATTATTTATACCAACAGCTCTTTCTGGAGCTTTTTTATTAATTAAATTTCCATTCAGAGATGGAGAACCTTGTGCAGTTTTAAATTTATTGTCAATAGTTTTTTGAGCAGCAAACAAGAAAACATCAGCACATCTCTTGTGGACATGAGAAAGGATGGGAGGACATCAGAGCAGTAGAGCTCTTATGTCTTCTAGCACAAGTGAAGATGAAAGACCTGCACTGGATGACATCATCTGAAACATGCAGCAGAAATAGTCGAGATATTGTTCACAGAAAGGAAAAATGTCATGGTTGCAAATGTACAAGTCGCTTCGGCCTTTTTCCGTTTCATTCTTACCTGACGTCTTTCTTTCCTTCCCTCCTCAGCTACCTGGAGGACGCCGTGATGAACCTGGACCACGGTAACCCCCTGACCAGAGACCACATGTCGTCCGTGTTGGCCCAGGTCAGACCGAAGGTGTTTGCTTTCCTGCAGCAGGATCCACACAGCCCGCTCAACAAGAGGGCGCGGCGCCTGGTCATGATGCTGCAGGGCCTCGTCAACCACTAGTCCTGGCGCCCGAGGGTCCATTTCCTCGTTGATACACTTCAAGCTTGTCCGCGAATGTTTTAGGAAGGAAGCATCAGGGACCGCTTCAACATGCTTCAACCACATTCTTGTAGTTGAGACAAATACTTCAACTCTTTTCACCTCTTTTTTTTATAATTTCCCCTCACCTTCACGCGTGCACCGCAGAAGTTTTTTCCCCCCCTGCTGCACAGTTGTCATTGTTCACTGTAGATATGTCCAGACTGACGTTACTGCAGCTGTTTCGTTCTAACAGATATTCTGGACACCCACTTGACAGAAAACCTTACAGTGCTTACATGTCATCTTCGTGCAAACGTGCATCAAAGTCGAATAGTGTTCATCCGATGGTTCTGTGAAAAATGCAGGAGGGGCGAAAATGCCGAGCAGCAGAGGAAACCTGAAGGAAACCTGGTCAGCCCGAAACACCGCCTTGTGTTTTGGCCTTAAAACAAACAGCAGACTTGGACTTTTGTTTAATTTTTCTTCAGCACAGACCAGCATCCTTTGCTCCGCTGGATTTTTGCAGGATTATGCTGCTCTAAGTTAAGTTTTTCTTTTTTGTTTTTAAACGCTAATCCTGGCCATACTCAAGAATTAAGCAACATCAGGTGCCATCATAAGTTGGCAGCATTTTTTTTTTCCTGTAATCTCTTAATAGGCAAGAGGTGGTGCGATCGTTCTGTAAATTCTACAAAGAGGATCAAAGATGACATCAGTTTCATTGTCAGGCCATGTTTTGAGAAGTGACTCAAGGTTCCAGGAGGATAATGTGTGGTTCAACGTGATGAGTAACTGAAGAAGAGCGTTCGTTAGTGACGAGCACGTGTGAAGCTGAAAGGAGTTCTCCCTTTAAAATCTGAAATGTTTGGAGGCCAGCGTTGCAGCCGGCTGCCGTCCACATGTACAGCTGTGACCTGTAATCAGACTTCTCCCCATGTTTTCTCCTTTACCCCCTTTTTATATTAGCATTACTATTTGTAAGCCATGAATACTTGCTTTAAGATTTGTTAAAATAGCTTCATTATAAAAAAAAAAAGACAAAAACAAAAACCCACCTCCTACACATGATTGTTACTGACATTATTTTACCAGGATTTTCCCAAAAGACGTTTGGACTTAACGTGCAGTTGCTTCTCTTAGACTCTAGGAGGCAGCACTTAGTTGGACTTTTAGATTTTAGATTCTAAAATCATTCCTGGTCTTTTCTGTGTATCTTTTTGATGAGAAGCCTGCGTCTAGGTCGTAAATGCACACTTTGTTTTGCCTTGAAAGTGTATGATAGTTCGTGTACAGCTCATTCACACATCATGGCCGCACTGTTTTGCTGATTGTACAATAAAAGTTCTGTTCGTTTGAGTTGTGTGTTTAGAATCTGTTGGATTTGTCTAGAAAGTGCCTTACTGTATTTTATCTGTTTTGGACAACTTGTAAGGTTCATGCGTGATGCCACTGAGGCCCCATATGACTTTTATGATGTTGAAATTGGTGGTAAGGCTCAAATGGAACAGCAGAGGAGAACTTGTGTTTTTATTAAACATTTGACTGGAGACGGGTGCAAAGACAGATGGAAAAATACTCAGTTCAGTATAAAAGAATAAGGTTATTTTGACTACTAGCAGTTCGACATCTCAGCTGCAGACTTGATTAAAGGTTCATGAGGCTTGTGTGGATGTTATTTTTCTCCATTGTGTTTGTTTCCCTCTGCTTGTTATGTTGTACCTCTTACAGTTTATTTTACCCTAAACATTTTTGGAATAAAAAAAGTTAAATTCATCACGCCTGTTTGTGTTGGTGTCTGTTGATGATTATCTCTATGTCCATTTCATTTTTTAAAAGCAGTTTTATATATATATATATATATATATATATATATATATATATATATTAAAAAACAAACTAGTTTTTTTTAAAAAAATCCACTTTCCCAGCCTTTTTTCCTTATGATCCTTAACTACAGTGTTGCGCAAACTAAGCGCTCTTTAGCGCCCTCTGGCGGGGAAACGTCATGATGTTCCACATTTTTTCCACATTTTCACTTACCGGTTTAAAAAAAAAAATCGGAAACATACAATGTATTTTAAATACGTTTCAAACAAAATGTGTAGCTTGAAATAATTAAAATTGCCCTATAAAAAAATATTTGTCACATATTCAGTTGCAGTACAGATGTAACAACTTTTGAGTGTTTATTTTTCTCTGTATGAGAGTATGAGTATGTGAGAATTGTTGGACTGAGTTGTAAATGTCTGATTCAGTAAAGTAACAATTCAGGCAACAATAAATAACCACAGTAAGGAATAAACATATCTCCTGTGTGTTTAAAGCTAATTGAGAAGGCATATATGGCTATATTTTAAAACTGGTCATCATGGTGGTATATGGTGGCTGAACAGTTTCTCAGGTGGTACGCAGCATTAAAAGTTTGAGAACCACTGATTTACTAAATACAATCTTTAAAAAGCCCTTTTTCCATTTATTAGTATCCAGAAAGACCCCCCCCCCCCCCCCCTCCTCTGTTCAGCCTCAGAAGTGATGCACATTCAGTTTGTTTCACACAGTGGCTCAACGCAGGGTTCACGGTCCTGCTGGGGATCGCACCAGCGATCATTGGACTGGAGGGGGCGCTGCTAGGGATTTTGGGCCCCATGAAAAGAATCTTTACCGGGCCCCCGAACACAGCGGCAAAATTTGTTGATGCTATTTTTGATCATTATTAGGGGCCTCTCTGGGCCCCCCTCAATCATGGGCCCCTATAATCCGTATCCTTTACCCCCCCTTTTCGGCGCCCCAGGACTGGAGGCTGCAGATCACGTTTAGATGTTGCCGCCCCTCTAACGCGGTGTGTTGCATGAACAACAATAAATGAATAACTGAAAACAAGACAGGTCAAATCTTGGCACTTTTCATTTTTGAGAAAGAAACAAGACCTTCCCTGAAAATTACACTTTGAATGCAGCCTTTGTTGCTCCAAAACCTGCATTAACAATGTGGTTCATTCCAACGTGATTTAGTTCACCCACCCCCCACCCCCAATTAAAAGAGAGGGAGAGAAAAACAAAAAAAAACGTCAGATTTAACATGTATGTTCTAAAATAGGTCTTGTAATGATTTTTTAAAGCTATTTTCTGTTATCTTAAAGCATTCCATCTTTTTTTTTTTTTTGAGTAAATGTGACAAAGGGAAAAAGACTTAAATACAAGGATTGCTGAGTCAGAAGTGGGTCCTGGATCAAGACTCCAGTCTGGATGAGCTGAGAGGGAGACACTGAGGATATGAGGCAGAACCAACACAGAGCAGGAGGAGGAAGTTTAATTATTTCTTCCCTCAGTGGGGAGTGTGAAGATCACTGACAAATAAGCTGACGAGCTTGGACTGTTGATGAGTGCACCCCGAGACATAGCTGCAGGAGCATATTCTGAACTCCAGCACCTCTCTGTGTGGACTTCAGACCAGACTGAGTCTGCTCACAGAGCTGTTGGGGTAAAGGAGGAGGGACTGCAGTGCTGAAAGAGTAACTGTGAAGGAACATCTCTGCACCCTGAAAAAACGAGCCGATAGCTGAGTTCACCCTGTTACCTGCAGATGTCCGTATGACATCATCAGCTCAGCTGTTGCCTATTAACCAGACGTTCATGGCGGTGTCAGCCACACCTCAATCTGATCCACTTCAAGCCTTCCAGCAGTTTGGGGATGTTTACTTTTCCACAGTAATTTTCCATTTTCGTTTGGGGATCATTAAAGTATTCTTTAATTTATGGTGGCCATGATGATCTGTGTTCACTGACGGTTGTTTTCAGGGTTGTTCCTGAGCGTGTGCAGTGATTTCTAAAGAATAGCATCTGTTTTTAAGTGCAGAGCTCTTTGAGGACCTGAAGGTCATGAACACTCGATGTTGGTATCCAGCCTCGAACTCCCAGCATGCAAAGGTTCATCTGATTCCAATGAAAACCTCTAAAAATATGATGAAATGTTCACGTTAATATCTTCAATTTGTTCTGATCTTGACATAGAAACATATATTTAGATCATTAAAGGTTTGTTTTTCTTGTTTTCACATACGTTAACAGAGTAATAAAGTCCTGACTTAATAAACAGAAACACTCAGCCTCTCATCTACGCTCGTTCTTGGCAATCTATCTGCCTTGTTTGTTTCTAATTAACCTCAGTAATTGTGTTTAATTCACCAGGTGAAGCGTTTATGTGTTTGCTACATCTTTCTAATTCTTAGCAACACATCAATAGTCTGTGTAATAACTTTCTCTCTGATCTAATGACATCTGTGTTGATATCATTTGTGCACTGTTACTTTTGGTCTGGAGCTCCTGTTCGAGATGTCGACTGTTCAGAAATTCTTCTGCTTTCCTGCGTCGGAAACCTTCTGGATTCAAACTTATAATCATTCACAGCCGTGTGCAAGCGATACCATACTCCCTTCTTTAATTCTGTTTTTTGTGTAAAACATCATTTTAAAAAAATCATCTGATTCTTGTGGGTCTTAGACAAACAAACAACAACATATAACTGTTTTTCACTGTTCATATTGAACAAAATGAGGTCAGAAAGAACAAAATAAAATCACTTGGGTGGTATTAAGTACCTCCTTGGTTCATTATTTTCAGTTTTTTGTTTTGGCAACTTTTCCAAACGAACCATACTTGTTCAATCTTTTTCTAACTGTGCTCTCATGAACTGTAACGTTTAACAACATGCTCAGACCTCATCGGGTCTGAAATGTTCTTCTTGAGCAGTGCATGGTCTGACTTGGTGCTGGGACGTCCACTCCCGAGAAGACTGGTAACTGTCTTGCATGCTTTCCACTTCTGAATAAACCTTCTCATTACGGAGCATAGTGAACTCCAGCTTGTTTGGAAATGGTTTTATGATGCTTTCTAGACTGTGTGCAGCAACAATTGAATCTCTAGGACCCCTGCTTATGCCTTTATCCTTTGGCATTATGTTTAGAAACACCTAATTGCTCCAGTCCAGAAAACTACCAGACTGTTGGCTTTTAAGGAAGTCTGCACCCCTGCAGATGATAAATGCAACATATCCTCTTAAATCCTATAGAAATCAATGGGGTTCTGAGTACAGTGATCCCTCGCCAATTCGCGGTTTAAGTTCCGCGGTTTTAGCTATTCGCTGATTTTTCAGAAATATATAATATAGTTTAAAAAAATGTAAAAAATCACGGAAACATCACAGGATCTTGTGCGCGTTCTCTCACAGTGAAGAAATGCTGTGAGCCAGCCTGGCCCCTTTAAGAAGTTGGCCTTATGGGTAATGATGTGGCCTTATGGGTAATGGAGTGTGTGTGTCGTGGGACGGCAGAAGAAAACGAGGTTAGATGAAAAGTGGAGTGAGCATCAACAGCAGCCCAGCGTGTATAGATTTACATTCTCTGTTAACCGACAGGAGCCCAACAATACAACCTGTGTGATGTTACAAGTTCCTGCAGTGCCAGAATAAAGTGCTCGTTCCATGCAGAGAAAATCTGACATTTTTTTTTTGTTGTTGTTAGCGTGTTACCCGCTAATTACGATCGCTGTATTCACCATATGTTTATTTTCTATTGGCTTTTCCTTAAAAAAAACAAACAAAAAAAGTTGTTTGTTTGGTTGTTTGCCTGAGGGCATATTTGCCGAAATGAAAGACATACAGTGATCCCTTATTTTTTACAGTTAATGGGGACCGGCGCCTCCCCGCGTAAATCAAAATCCATGAACTGGAGCCGGAGCCCCCCGAGCCTCAATAATCTGTTTAAAATATGTTTAAAAACCCCAAAAAAGTAGCGAGGCACTGCAGCGAAACAAGACAAAGGCTCGACTGTGGTCTTTCTGTTACCTTCACAGCCTCTGGTCTCTGAACTGTAGTAAAGAAACTGCTGGTATTGTGCTCTTTTTGGCTCGGAATTAGCGGCTAACATGCTAACAACAACAAAACAAACAGTCCGGTTTTCTCAGCATGGAACGAGCACTTTATTCTGGCACTGCAGGAACTTGTAACATCACACAGGTTGTATTGTTCGGCTCCTGTCGGTTAACAGAGAATGTAAATCTATACACGCTGGGCTGCTGTTGATGCTCACTCCACTTTTCATCTAACCCCGTTTTCTTCTGCCGTCCCACGAAACACACACTACATTACCCATAAGGCCACCTTCTTAAAGGGGCCAGGCTGGCTCACAATATTTCTTCACTGTGAGAGAACGGCACAACATCCTGTGATGTTTCCATGATTTTTACATTTTTAAAAAAAATGATATTATATATTTCTGATGAAAATCCGCAAATAACTAAAATCGCAGAACTTAAACCGTGAAGTGGCAAGGGATCACTGTACTGCAATCACATTGGTTTTTATTATGTTTAAAAAAGAAAAGAAAGATGGGGTACTAACTTTTGTATGTCTGCATATGTCTGATATAAAAGACAATAAGGTAAAAATGAACAAACACACCTGAATTTGTGCATCAGAACACTGTTTTCAACTTCCTCGTCGGACTTCTGCAGCGTCTCTCCGGGGGGAGGGGGGGGGGGGGGGGGACCGGCCCTCTTGCTGGAAACTGCTCCAGTCTATCAAGATGCAGCTCTAATCGATGCGGATCCTTCAGATTGCCGTCATAGAGCATCTCTTCATCCAGATCGGAGCAGCTCTCGTGCGCAGCTCGTCTGGGACTCTGCTGTAGCGCTCCCTCCTCCCCCCCCTCCTCCTCCTCCTCCTCCTCTGCACTGATGCGCCCTCCCCATCAGCTGGGCTGCTGTGCGCGTCCTGGATGCTTTCACAGTGGAGCGCTGCGCTGCAACAAGCTCGACAGAGACCCGACCGTCATCCGCAGGAGCGCTGCGTCGGCCCGCGTCTTTTCCTTCCTGCTCGGGAGACAAACTTTGGAGTTCGGATCAAGCTCGACACTTGTGACTCCCGAAGGACGAAAAGTCGGGTCAGCATGGCGTCCCTGGTGAACTCTGCGTGCCTCTTCTTCTTGCTTGTTGCTCTGCTTCTCAGTGAGTACCCCAAACTGATGTGATTCTGTCCAAACTTGTGCCTGTGCTGAGTGCGCGTCTTGGAGAGGGGTGGGATCCGGTCGGAGTTTAGCGCAGTTGGAGACGAGCGCAAGGCGCTACGAGTCCGATGAGGACCTGGACTCCTTGGTTCTTTAAGTCACTTATCTTTGCTGATGCGGTCCCGGCGTGACGGGTCGCTCAGTTCTGCGTCTCAGCGCGCAGGAAGCTCAGGAGTCCGGCAGCTCCACACATCTGTTTCCTCCTCATCCAGCGGTTGCTGGAAACGAAACGCCTTAAATTCAATTAAAAAAAACACTTTATTGATAGGAGAGGGGAAGTTATTTAAAAAAAAACAAACAAAAAAAAACAAAGGTCATGAGCGTTGCTTTGTGAGAGTTTGTTCCCAGAAGTGGATACAGGTTCATTACGCAGAGTGCTGCCTGCCCGAGTTCATTCATTTCCAGCTCCTCGCGCATTTACTCGCGCTGTTGCGTCAAAAGCTCTTCATCCCAGTGACGTGTTTAACTTTGGGTCAGATGGGGGCTCTCTTTGAGAGCTGCTCTACAGTTTATCCGCAGGATTTTTGGAGGGTGCCAGAGAGACCAAAACAATTTACAAATCCAAACGAGCATAAAGAAGCGCCAAATCCCACCTCGATAATGTAACTGAAATCCATCTTTATAGCTTTTCTTTAGTCGTGCACATGCAAACCTGCAGCAAACAGTTCCTAACACACACACGAGACGAAGAAATTGGCCTACTCATCAGCTTACAGGCTGCTTCTTACCACCAAAACTCTTTAAAAATAAAGAGAAGTTAAGCAACATTAGATCCAATGGAACCTTTGATAGTAGAGTCAGATAATCAATGAAGGAAATCAGTTTGCAGTTATTTTGATTTGTATCTTCCAGTGTTACAACACACATCCAGAATATATATATATAAAAACCCATAACAAAACATATCTGCCACCACTTTTAAAACACGAAACAGTCCTGTGAGTCTTGGAAGTCGCTGCAATCAATTCCCATTCAAAAAAAGCAGCATCACGTGACTCACTGACACATTACCTCATGTTTAGAAAGAACTTTGTTAAAAAAAAAATCTAAATTTCATTTGATCTCATCCAGAACACTTTGTGTCATGACTGTTAACAACTTGTCTTTAGTCTGTGAGATGTTGGTCAACTATAGAGGCTCACATCGCCCTCTTCTGGCCGCAATTAGTATTACATAAACAAATATAAACATAATTGTTTAACTTGAATTATTATTTTTCTTAAGTATATTGCAAGTACATTACATCTTTTTTTTTTTTTTTTCCTCCCACTTGTCTTCCGGGGCTTCCATAGAGTCCATTTTAATGAGCATGCAATAAAAAAAAAACATTTAAAGCAACACTGAATTACAGTTCAAAACTATTTTAATGGACTGAAAAGGAGCATTTAAATTTCTCCATGTCTTCTTGTATTGTTGTCTTTTTTTTCTTTAGTAGTTTTAGGAGGGAGAGACTCAGAGTAGAGCCACTGCTCCTTCACATCGAGAGGAGCCAGTTGAGGTGGTTCATTTGGTTAGGATGCCTCCTGGACGCCTCCCTGGAGAGGTGTTTCAGGCATGTCCAACTGGGAGGAGACCACGTGGCAGACCCAGGACACACTGGAGAGATTATGGGTGAATTCCAATTCCTCTCTTAACCCTCAATCTCAACCCTCGCCCTTAACCCTCAATTTTTGGCCCTCAATCTAAACCCTCAAAAGTAAGTGTGAGGACTATCTTGTGACTTAGAAATGGGACACCCCTCGAATGCAGTTACGTCTTCAGGCTGAAATGTATCAAAGCCCGTGTCGTCTCTGTATTCCCTGAAATGACTCAGGGATAACATTGAAAAGAGCGCTGTATATTCTCTAAATAATATTAGCAAATAACACAATAGAGGATACATTATTCAATCCTCCGTCGCTACACAACAAGGTATACAAGTAACGTGAAGCCAGCCGGGACCGCCGGCCGGGGAGCAAACATCGTAAAGTAAAAAAATAAATGGTACGCAACAACGATGTTAATCCATGAAAAAAGTCTCAAACAAAGACAATAAGATGGTTTCATAACATTTATATCTTTAAGAACTACCAAGATGCTTACATTTGTAGCTAGCTACCCAATGCCTTCTGGGTAGCCCTTACTTCCAAGGGTGGTGCCGGAGAATCTCAATTTTGAGGGCGATACAGCCCTTAAACTTGTCCCTCAATTTGATATCTTAGAATTGGGACAGCACTTGCACTTAGCGGGAGCATGCATTTTTGAGATTGAGGGTTAAGGGAGGAATTGGAATTCACCCTTTATCTCTCAGCTGGCCTGGGAACACCTCGGGGTTCTCCCAGAGGAGCTGGTGAAAGCGGCTGGGAGGAGGGAGGTCTGGGCCTCTCTGCTGAAGCTGCTGCCCCCCCCACCGATTATCTTCACCTCAGATAGCCCTGATATGTAAGTCATCCTTTTAGAAAAATGAAGGGAACACGGAATAATGCAGCGTCCATGAAGTTCAGAATTTACTTGAGCCGATGTCGACTGTTACGTCACTTCAGTGTTCCTACTTGCAGTACGAATGCAGACAGGAAAAGCTGCTGATGGTGTGACGTCCACAACCCTCAGAGAAACTTTAGAACCGTTTTCTCTGATTTCTCTGTTGGATCGCAAATGGAGTAATGTCTCGTACCACATTTCATCTCATTTCAGAATCTGTGCTGTACTGCAGCATTCGGTGGTTTTATTTCTAAATTCCTGGCGTCATCTCCATCTCCGCTCAACGTCACGCTCGCCTGCAGCTGGCGCCGAGGTGACGGCGGTCCCGCGGGAAAGTGACACGGTGGGATAAAAAGGAGGGAAAAATTTCCCGCCAATGGAGATAAATGATGAATGAAGCACATCTGTCCCCGTCCTCTTCTCAGTAGAGTCTCAGGAGACTCGTCTGTGCTCCACATCTGGATCTGACCAGGAAGCGCTCCTCTGCTGCTGCTCTCCGTCTGTCAGGCTCTCCACGACTCAACCGCAGGGTTAACCGCGCGCGTTAATGTGGCGTGAAACTTTCATGTGAGACATTTCCTTTGTTCCTGTCAAACCGAGTGAGTGTCAGTGAACTAATTATCTTGTTCATCAAACGTTTTGAAGTGTGAGTTGGAATCGGCCCTGCGTTTGCTGTTTGGAAGGCGGCTGCGCTCTGAGCAGATTTTAGCCAAACGGCGTCGGCCGTATCAGAGTTCAGGGAGTTCCTGTTGTATCGCCGCCACATCCTCATTTATATGCGCTTCTTTGCTCTGGTTTACACTTTCAAGCAGGTGAAAGTACAAATCGTTTTTTTCCCAGCATGTTTTAGATTTTACTCTGGCCTGCTGATGGACACAAAGACTCTTTGTATTTCAAGAGTCTCTCGCTCATAGAGCCCCAAGGTTGTTCTCTTAGTTTGGCTTTAAACTTGTGGAGATTTTTTTTTTTTTAATTACCTTTGGAAAAGATTTGAAACTACTGAATCACACAACCATTAAAGCTTAAACTGGATAAGATTAATAATCAAGATTAACAATCACCCCGCCTCTGCTTTTCTTTTTTTTTTTTTTTTTTTTTTAAACCTTTTCTAAGTGATGCGACTGAATTTGTTAACCTTCACAACACAACACTTTATTTTCCTGCGTGTCTGTGCTCAGCCCCTTTCAGGGAATTTTACAACATTTACTCTAACACATCCCACGAAGACTTAAAGAAAAGTGTGAAGAACAACTGCAGACCAATAAAAATACTGTAAATTAAAATAAAAGTCTCTGAATAGCAGCTTCTCTGCTTCGTAGTGTATTTCAAGCTCTGGAGCTCCTCTTTGGGCTCCAGGAGGTCCCATGTCTCTGGTCGGAGGGAGCCAGAAAGGGCTCATGTGACCAGAAGCTCATAAGCTTAGACTCTTTCTTTGCAATC
Source organism: Hirundichthys speculiger (assembly GCA_018398805.1). NCBI lineage: Eukaryota > Metazoa > Chordata > Actinopteri > Beloniformes > Exocoetidae > Hirundichthys > Hirundichthys speculiger. Next base: position 474,226 of record JAGFBZ010002518.1, read on the forward strand.
AGGAGTTTGGACGGCACAGATACAATCAATAACATTATAGCAGGACAAAAAAGCTTTTTCCTGTGACAATATCAGTTTCAGGTTCATGTGTTTGATTATTTTCAGCTCTCGTCTCGTCCCTGCCAATCATACCTAACCACCTAAAGTAACTCCAGACTCCTGTCCTGGTCGTCTCTCGCTACGGCTGCGTGTTTCTTTACAGCACTACGTCTCCCATCAGCCCAGTGAAACCAGCTCACTGAGCTGCAGTGGGACAGTGACGGAGGAAAAGATGAGAGAGTGACAGAGGAGGAGGCTGAACAAAACCAACCTGAGCTTGAACTGTACTGTTCTGAACTCTAAATGTTCCTTTGTGTCGCTTATAAAGACTCATTTGCCGTTCTTGTATTGCTGCACAACAACAGGACCCTGAACTTTACTTCAAATGTAGCTGTCATTGTTGGGTTAAATTACAGACAATAGTCCCCTGGCCGCCATGTTTTATGCTCCTGTTCCATATTATTTTTAGTCCCAGATCAATATATCCCTGTTTCACTCATGTTGTCCACTGTAAGACCTTGGGAGAAATGAAAGAGGTATACATTAAGTTAGAAAATACGTAGAAAAGTTCTTAGTTTTCACTGCTTTTTAAAATCTCAAATATCTGCATGTTCATTTTGAAAGCATTTGACTGGGTCTGTGCAGACCGTCCTCCATATGTGCAGTGGTGAGTAAAGGTTTGAGGTTTGTGCTTATGGATTATATTTGTGTAGATGAGATAGAGAAGCCACAGATATCAAAGATAGCAGAAAGTTTTGTTTTTATTTTAACCTCAAAGACAAGATTCGTCAGTAGGAGATGCAGTGAGAAAGCTGAGGAGTAATCTACTAAAAATTCAATATATTAACTGAAACAAATTCAGTTAAGATGGGAGAATAAAGCAGGATTACCCTCTCAGAGACCTATTAAGTTCTTGTAAATGGGTTTTGTAATTCCTCTGCACACAGCGGCCACAGCGCAGTATCTAAATCTGGACCAGGACGTTGTACATGCAGAGCAGTAAATCCCTGTATCATCAGCATAAAAGTGGCCACTTCTATTGGAGCAGTTTTATCTCCTCTCGGTCCGTTTGGATTGCACCCGTGTAGATGAGTTCTGGAAACTGGCGTAGTTTGGATGGACTGCAGTCTCTCTGCTGTACAGACTGCGTATAAAAGACGGATATACTGGAGTCATACGGTACTCGATGTGATCAATAAAATAATTATGGCGAGCTTTCCTATTTTGTCCAAATAAGGTCACTTCCCTCTTGAAAAAGCTCAACATACCAACAGCTGAATGCCAAGCTTGAAGCTTCAGAACGGCGGTTGGAGAACCAATGTGTGATACCACAGCAGGGCTCTCCACTTCTTATATACAGTACAGTGATCCCTCGCCAATTCGCGCTTTAAGTTCCGCGGTTTTAGTTATTCGCAAATTTTTTTCAGAAATATATAATATTTTTTTAAAAATCAAGAAAAAATTGCGGAAACATCACAGGATATTGTGCACGTTCTCTCGCAGCAAAGAAATGTTGTGAGCCAGCCTGGCCCCTTTAAGAAGGTGGCCTTATGGGTAACGTAGTGTGTGTGTGTAGTTGGACGGCAGAATGAAAAGGAGGTTAGATGGAAGAGCGGTTTCTTTACTACGGTTCAGAGACCAGAGGTGGTGAAGGTAACAGAAAGACCACAGTTGAGCCTTTGTCTTGTTCTGCTGCAGTGCCTCGCTGCTTTTTTTCCCACCAGATGTGAAAACAAAAAAAAAAAAAAAAAAAAAAAATTATAGATTAACTGCACTATTTCTCTCTACATTGCATATCTTTGTACTCTGATCCGCACTGTTTTGTACTTTGCACTCTTTTTTGCACTGTAACCGGAGATGCTGCTTTTAATCTCATTGTACCTATGTACAGTGAGAATAAAGGATTCTATTCTATTCTATTCTATTTTGTGGTTTTTAAACATATTTTAACACATCATTTAAGCTTGGGGGGGCTCCGGCTCCAGTTTGCGGATTTTGACTCGTGGGGGGGCCCCGTCCCCATTAACCACGAAAAATAAGGGATCACTGTACTGTCTGGAGTCTGCTGTCCACCCGGATCAAGATTATGCGCTGGAGCACACGGTTCCAGGAGGCTGGAACATACTGGAGTATGAACTGGCTGACTGGCCAGTAAACTCTCTGTACCTTCACTCTAATTGCAGAGCGCAGCACCTCAAACGTGCAGAGTTTGCATGTTGTCCCATGTAGTGGACGACTGTGTTTTCCAATCCTCATCCTGCCATGCCTGGTTTCAGCAGAGCGCGAGGAAAGGATTGAGTTCACCCATTTGTTTGAAACTGGTGCGTAAGAGCGGGAAAACACGCAGGACAATTAATGTGTTTACATGGGAAGTTTAATTCCTCTCTAATTCAGAATTAAAATTGAAATCCGATTTAACATGATTAAAAATTAACTATGTAAACACCTAATTCCGGATGAAATTTCCAAATTAAACTTAATTCCGAAGTAAGTGGCTGGTTTATTCTGATTTTAAATCAGAATAGAATAATTCTGCGGTCATTCCGCTTTAAATTAATTTCCGGTCTTTCTGCGCATGCTCGTTCCCTTGCCCTTGTCTGTTGCGATGACGCTTATATTCCACGCTGGGATTGTTTTAAAAAAAAAATCATTGACATGATGTTGTCGTGCTGCTGCTTCAAAAATAAAATCAAAACAAATCCAAAAAGGATGCTGATAATGTAGTCCTCCATGTTGTTGCTAATCCAGTAAATTTGTTTTCTTCCGGTAGACGTAAATAGTAAAGACGTCCGCCCCCCCCATCCAATCAGAACCCTTCCCAACCCCCAGACCTTAAGTGGAATTGGATAAAGCTGATCAAACGTGTTTTCCATGTAAACCTAAATTCGGAATTACTATTTCCATGTAAACTCGAAGGAAAATAGTTTTATTCTGAATTATTTAATTCTGAATAATTAATTCCGAATTAAAAAACATCATGTAACCGTGGCCAGTGTGGCTATAGGATTGGGAAAAGCTGGGATGAACTAAGAGAAAAAGCAGAAGAGCTAATGCAGCTCCATGCACAGATGTATAGTTAGAAGAACAGCTGACATCTTCTTGGGAATTAAAGTAGTTTACAACTAACGAATGGAAATCAGCAAAGAGATTCAACTGAATTTGTGTCAAATCTGATTGTTTCAGCCGAGACTGTGCTCAAAGACGTTCTTTCAATTACGTTTAAGTTCTTCGTTACAGACTAAACAGCAGTTTGGGAAATTTGGAAAGTGTATTCCCTTTCATTCTTTTTTTTTTTTTTTTTGCTCAAAAATGATTTTTTCACCAAAAACAATCTTCGAGCGTCCGGGCCGAGCAGAAGAGGAGACATCCGTCCCTGCAGGTCTCCTCTCCGCATCATCACCACCCCAACAATCATAGTAAAAGCGGTCCACGGGTGACGGGGAGATTATATTTAGCTTTTAAATGTTGTGCATAGCAACGCTTCAACGCTTCTCTTTAAGTTCCCTCTCAGTGATTTTGCACTTATTTATTTTATTTCACTGCAGCGTGTGAGGGAGCAAAACTTGTGAAGTGTAGGATTCCTCATTAAAACTTAAGTGTGAAGAACTGCCAGCCTCTTCCTCTTCATCCCTTCATTTCCTTTCTGGACTTGCAGTCGTTTTGGTCCCATAATTTAAAGCTGGCTCCTTCTCTCATCTTTGCCCTTCCCCCTCTTTCATCATCTCCTCTCTCTCCTCTTTGTCCTTCCTCCATCCTTCCTCATCAGGGGTTCACAAATATTGATGGAGCTGATAACGAGAGTCCTGTGTGGCACATTCAAATCAAAGACAAAACACTGAATATACGCATGTCTCCTTTGTTTCTGTTTGACTGACCTGATGTCACCAGATCAGAAGGAAAGAAATTTAAATAAAATGGTTGTTTTGCAACGAAGACGGAGAGCAGACTGCTGTAGAGTTTTAAATAAATGGAGATTCAGAATCAAATCATGTAATTCAGGTCTTAGGTTGAAAACCCAGATAGTCTTGTCTGGCGCTCCTCAGCCAAAGCATCTAACCCCCCCAACCCTCCCAGATGCCAAATAACCGACAAGAGGCCACGCACACACTTTAATTTCACATATGCAGACATCCCAAAAGCAAATAACTGTCCACAAACAAGAACAAAAACATTTGTATCCTCGTGCACCTTCTCTCTGATCTCCTCCAGGTGCATTTCAAGAGTTTGTGCGAGGCGTGTGAGTTCGCCCCGCAAGGATGGGTTTAAGACCATTTTAACAAGCTTTGTGTGAGTGTATTCTTCTAACAAATACCACGTAATGAAGTAGCAGTCAAGCATGACTCCCTCATCCTTTCCCCCAAACTAGCCGGGGCATGAATATTCATACCCACACACAAAAGAACAGTTTAAAAGCTTCGTCACGTTGTGCACACACACATATATCCACTGTATAAATGCGCAACTGTCCTCTATTGTAATCACTCTAATTGAATTCCTCTCCTGCTCTCCCTGTGTGGACATGTGTCGCTCCGAAAACAGACGTTTTAATCTGAGGGCACGAGGACAGCCAGGCACGTCCAACCCAGTAGCCACAGCTGGAAAAATTCTTTTAAAAGCCACACCACTGAGAGGCACAATGTGCTGGCTGGAAAACGTAAGGCCCCAGCGAAGGATCACCCAAAAAGCCTCTCTGAGAAGCTCATTTCAGCTGTGGATTTGGGTGTGAAACAGATGGCTGCAAAAATCTTTGCAATTGGATCCATGCTGAGAAAGAAAGCCATGACCAGCAGTCATTAAACAGCTACAATGTTGCAACTTGTGGAAATTTAAAGGGGCAGCTGAAGGTTCAAACTGCTACAAGTGCCTGAAGCGATTATGGAAAGTATCCTACAGACAGTTTTGTACCTGAACGCGTTCATTGAACGAAAGTTCACGAAACTAGTTCATATTTTGTGTGAACGTGAATTGAGCGTGTTCTCTTTCTCCTTGACGAGCGTCGGGTGTGGACGAGTTCATTTGGGCAACTGTGAACGACGCTCTTTCAAAGTTCACGCACGGTTAAAACCGTGCCAGGTTTCCAACAAACCCCATTTAAAATACACCACAAACGAGCCTGATGTGTATCTTCGGAAAGCAATCAAACATGGCAACACGGGCTGTCGCTTCTGTCACGCTAACAATTGCGTCATCAAATGTTTAAAACAAGCATGGAGGAAGATGAAAGCTGCAGTCGCCCAGAGCTGGAGGAGCGACCCGACTCCCGGGGGGATTGAAATATTGAAATGGGGGAAAAAACATTTCCACCTTACCTGTTTGTGTCTTATTAATAATAAAGACCATTTGGCATCAGTTTTTTTCTCATATTTTTAACATACTGTAGAGCAGTGATTCCCAAAGTGTGGGCCGCGGCCCCCTGCTGGGCCATCAAGGTACTACAGGTGGGCCGTGAGCGGTCATTAAAATTAAACAAAGATGTTTTAAATTCTTGATATTTTTTAAAATATGTTTTGAATTACTTTAAAATATTCATGAGATTATTTAAAAAAAACTTTAAAAAGTAATAAAACAAAGCAGTTAAATTATTCTACTGTCATTTTAACTTAATATGACATGTGTCACCTATTTGTTGACCCCTCACATTAATATCAGAACACAGCTTCTAGTCCTGTCTGGTGATCACAGTTGTGATGAAAGGTTTGGGTGGACCGCGTATATTTTTCACATTTCAAATTGGGCCTTGGTATTCTGAAGTTTGGGAATGGCTGCTGTAGAGAGAAGCTGAAACGGGAAATTACAGTTTTACATGGGCTGTCCCTTTAATGCTAATGTGAACCCTGATTGGATAAAGATTCAGAATTGGACCAATAGTTTTTGACAGATAAAATGGATAAAATAATTGCTGTTTGTGGTGGTGTAGTACGTATATGGGCAGTGGCAATCATTTTGACAAATATTTGCTCGCAGCAACATTAAAAAATAATTAAAAAAAGAACTAAAAATGAACTATTTAGTTCATTTTTAGAAATGGTGAACTGAACTAGTTCATTTTAATTTCTGTGAACTATGAACTGAACTAATTCGTGTAGAAAGTGAACTTGTCTCACTTCAATGGATAATATACATCAGTTTTTTTTTCATTGCAGGCCTGCAACACAAAAAAATAAGTTGGTAATTGGCAGTTAAGAATGTGAAAAAAGAAAATAATGTTATTTCAAACAGGTCAGGCCCAAAATGTGATGACGGAGATGATTCGGGACTATAGCAGCATGCATGAAAGGGTGAGTCTTTGAGGGGCAGACATCCACCTTGTCAACAAATGTTTAATAATGTGCCTCAAAGACTGGGAGGAATTAGCATATTTCTCCTTCACTGAACAACATCATTAAACAGCTGGTATCATTAAACAATTGGAGAAATGTTAGTGCATGAAAGCCAAGAGTTCAAGTCTAAACTGGACACCCGTGAACTCCAGTTCCTCAGATGTTAATCAATGACTGGTGCTCATCAATAGCTTACATAATCACATGGACAAGGGCTTACTTTGGAAAACCTTTGTCAAGCACTACAATATGAAGTCACATCCACAAACGCTTTCTAAAATGTTACAGTGCAAAACAGAAGCTTAATGGTAACTTTCTCCAAAGAGGGCAATAACATCTCTGGGCTAGGAGCTGTCTCAGACGGACCATCTTAATGGTGGATGAGTGGTCTGATTTTTTTTTTTTTTTTTTTGGGGGGGGGGTGTCGTCATCAGCAGTAAGTCCAAAGGTCCTACTCTGTAATGGTGTGACATTGTAACAGAGCTCTTGGCAAAGGTCATTTTCATTTCTATGATGGTAGCATCAATGCAGAAAAGTAAACTGCCATTTTAGAGCAACAGATTCTGTCTTCAAGACCGCATCTCTTTCAGGGACATCCTTCCAGTTTTCCATAAGTTAAGGGCTGTGTTCCAGATGGTCTTTTGAGTGCATACATGCATTCACATTGGCAAGGACGACTTCACCAACTTCACTGCAAGTACCTGGATGGTACATTAAAACAGCCAGATAATTGACACTTTGCACACTCAGTGGTTGCCATTGTGTTGACGTACCCTGAAGTGCTGAGACAGTCATGTGTGCAGTCTGTCTTCGCCAGTGATGGTACAGTTTAAACTCTCATAACAGAAAGGAGAAGTTACACATGCAACACTGAGAATTGATTTGATTTTGTCTTGAATTCACATTTGATGGAAGTCAAATCTTGGCAATATCATGGCGGTAACTTGGGTAAAGCAGCCAAAGAAGAATGTTGAGTATGTCACTTCCAGCATGATGGTACTTATACACTGGGACAGAACTCATCTGTGCACTGAGCACGTAACTACATGGTGTACTGGCGATGTGAACATAGTCATGTAAAACCATATTCTGTACAGATTTAAAAGGCATGGCTGAGGAAGAAGAGGCTATTGGTGCTGGACTCTCTCTCTGACCTGTCCCTAGCTTTAAATGTGTTGGGAATTTTGAAAGTAAAAGTTCAATTCAGTTTTATTTGTATAGCGTCTATTACAATGCAAATTGTCTCTAGGCACTTTACAGAGACCCAGAGCAAGAATCCCGAGCAAATATATTTAACTAAAATTATAATATTAAACCCTAATCAACAAAAATGGCAAGTAAAAAACTCTCATAGCGGGAGAAAAAAAAACCTTTAAGCCAAACAGTGGCAAGGAAAAATTCCACTTTAAGAGGAAGAAACCTTGAGGAAGACCTGGATCATAAGGGGAGGACCTTCCTGCCAAAGGCCAGCTGGGTAAAGAAAGAAAAGAGAGGGGAGGCAGAACAGAGAGAGGAGAGCGCAATACATCTTGGCAATACTATATATAAAGAAAATGTATAAATAATAATCATCCATTAACTGGAGAACTAAGCATTCCATGCACTTATATTCTGACTCATACACTGTTGGTACATGAACTACAGAGATGACTACATAAACAGATGTAGGCAACAACACTGAGGTGGTCAGAGGGTCAGACTGCTGGTCAGCATGTTAGTTGGTATCCCAGAGACATCTATATGGACAGGTGGAGGTAAACGCTGGGATGGTCAGAGGATGGAACTGCAGGTTAGTATGCAACTCTGGAAACTCTGACCTGCAAACATATACAGAAAAAAAAAAAACAGGGGCAGAACTGCACAAAAAACTACAGGAACAACGGAGCAAAGTTACACTCATGAGATGTTCCTCGTCAACTTTGGATTAAGCTGAAGGAGGAAGAGGAAAGGAGGTGAGAGAAGAGAGGTGCAGACACCGCTCAGCAGATCATGTTGGTGTCCCCCTGCAGCCTAGACCTAAAGCAGCATAGCTATGATGACGCTGTGTTTAAGACGAGCCTACTCTAGTCTTGGCTCCTATAACTGTAGCTATGACTACTGGCCTTAACACACTATTGTTTAGACTCACTGTAGGCTTTACTAAACAGAAATGTTTTCAATTTAGTTTTAAAGATGGGAGAAGTGTAATGACAACAACCCCGCCATTGCACACCTTAAGATGTGTTTGCATAGGGAATGGGACAAAATAGCAATCGAAATGCTTCATCTCTTGGTATCCTACATGAAAGAAGCTCTTTTAAATGTGAGAAGCAACAGCAAAATTGGAAACTGGGAAAAGCTTTACTATCACAACTTTTGAAGGCAATATGTTGCAGGTCCTGAAATGTGAAATTTATGAAAAAAACAAACAAAAAAAGATTAAATATCTTGGGTTTATATTATCTGCAAAAAAATAAAAGTCAAAGTAAATGCGATAACCACCAAAGTTATGTATATACAAGTATATGTGTGTGCATTTTTGACTTTTTCCAAATCATCACAGCTTTTTCTGATTTGGTGTTGTATTTCTAAGTCTGCTATGTTGCTACACTAGTTGCTAATGGTTACGTTTCCAATTTCACACTTGTGCCCTTAAACTTTCTGAGGGCACAAGTGTGTGTGTGGAATGCTGAGCTCTTCACACCATTGATGGCTGCCATCGTCTCGACGCATGGAGTGAAAAAAGAAGCCATATGTTTATCTTGTCCAGACACAGACGTGACGTCTCTGGGCTCGGAGGCATCTAGGACTGACCATTAAACAGTAGAAATGGTGGAACACATCCACCATGTCAAATATTTCTTAGGAAAAATGTTCTGTCAAATGATTTCAGTCAAAAAAGAGAGTAGGAGTCTGACTTCAGTGATGAAAATGGCACTTTAATCTCCCTTAAAAGAAGGGAGTCATTAGACATATGAGGAGGAAAATTGGGTTCATTGGCTTCAAGCAGCTGAAGAAAGTTGTTACTGTTCTTTCCAGTAAGAGGACGACTGTTTTAAATTTGGGCAGCGCTCATTTGCACACTATGCACGTAAGAACACTGTGCATGCGGTGCACCGTGTTAGAGTGAACTCACAAAGGAACTCTATTTGGAATGTAGCTTCTGTTTTCATATATGTGCTGACTTTTGAGTCCCTGAAACAACTCATCTCCCAGAAGATTTCAAAGCAAGATTTTTCCTGCAACAAGACTTTTGTGAGGATTATTTCCACGATCCTGTCAGACATAAGTAGAGCTTGTCAGGCGCAAATGTTCACATTCACTCTGTTGTTAGATTGCTGGTGTTTATCTGGTTCATGTCACGGGATTCTTGTTCAACATGAAGTCCACAGATTTTTGTGTCAGTATGTAACAAAAAAAAAAAGCTTCTAAAGCATTAATTTTCCTATGAAGTCCCATTCTTTCCTGAAACAAGTTACCAGCTGCTGAACAATTTGTGATCATTTTTGACATATTTTTTGACGTATTTTTTTCATTAAATGATGTTCTCTATAGGTGAAGGATCTGGACTGCAGGCGGGTCAGTTCAGCACTTGGACTCTTCTCTGATGAAGCCGTGCTGTTATAACAGCTGCAGGATGTGGTTCAGCATCGTCCTGCTGAAATACACAAGACCCTCCCTGAAATAGATGTCGTCTGGAGGGAGATGCTGCTCTAAAACCTTTATAAGCCTTTCAGCATTCATGGGTCCTTCCAGAACATGTCCACACCGTGTGTACTTATGCACCTCCATACCATCAGAGATGCTTTAGAGCTGAATGCTAACATGCTGGAAGGTCTCCCTCCTGTTTAGCCTGGAGAACATGACGTTCCTGATTATCAACCAGAATATCAAATTTAGACTCATCTGACCATAAAAATCTTTCCCACTTTGAAACAGTCCATTTTAAATGAGTCCCGGTCCACAGGACATGACGGTTCTTCTGGACCATGTTTAAATATGGCTTCCTTTTTGATGATAGAGCTTTAGTTGGCATCTGCAGATAACACGGTGTATTGTATTTACCAGCAGTGGTTTCTGGAAGTATTCCTGGCCTCATTTAGTGATGTCTTTGACACAATCATGCTGATGAGTGATGCAGTGTCATCTGAGGGTCTGAAGACCACGACCATCCAATAAAGGTCTTCAGCCTGTCCCTGACGCACAGAGATGTCTGCAGTTACTCTGGATCTCTAGATGATGTTCTCCACTGTAGGTGGTGAGATTTGTAAAGTTTTTGCAATTTGATGTTGGGAAACATTGTTTTTAAGTTTTCCACAATCACACTGATTTACTGGACATATGAACATGCTTCCAGAATAAATCAGGTCTTGACTTCTAAATGCTGATGCCCATTTCTTCAAGGAAATGAGATTGTTGGACCCCTATATTTCCATTTGTTAATGGGAAATCCCTAAGGTGCGATGTTGACTGTGTCCTTTTCAGATGATTCAATGTCAAAGAAATTTCCAGGAGAAGGAACAGAAAAAGTTATGGATTGTCAAAGGACGTGCTCTTACACACAGACTGATCAAAAGTTATGTGTCGGAGACTTCAGTGTACTTGAAAGAATTAAAAACAAACCTTTGTAACATGCTGTCACAATTATCACACCTGACCTCTAATCCCCAGATAGATGTTTTAAAGGGTTAGGGTTAGGATTAGGGTTAGCTCAGGCCAGCAATTAGTCACAGTTTTCCGTTCATGGAAAGAGAAAAAGAGTCATCTTTCATGAGTGGTGACAAATCTTTGGTGTCTTTGAGTGGGCTTGGCTTTAGCTGATAGAAATAGCAGGTTGGAGGCTTCAAGGAAGCAAAGTTGGGACGTTGCTACAAATGGATTAAACCCTTTTGTGTGTAATGGATTAAATCCTCTTGTGTGTATGCTGTGCTTGCAGCTGCTTCACATTTACACTTGAGTGCTTTGACTGGAATGGTTAGTGCCAGTCAAACAGGAGAAGAAACCCAAGCACCAAAGTATCTGTCAAAGTGCTATTTCAAGAGCTGCGAAACAGAATCGGAGTAAAAATGTGTAACTAATAATAGTTTCTCTTGTTGATATAGCATCAGTACAAATAAAAGCTGGGAAGGGTAGTGAGCTTTCACTTAAACACACAGATCCACCACTTGTATAATGCTGTGTCTAGATTCTAAAATACAAGAAGCAGCACACCCTAAATTTTTTTAAATTCCTAGTTTCAAAATTCTAACCTATCATTGACGTGAAAAGTGGAAGCCTTCCCACTGACACAATATTCCCAGTTGGCCTGGACCTCTGGTGAGAAAACAACACACACCAGCTCTGTTAGCCAGCAGCTATCTGGCTCAGGTCAGGCCAGCTGATACTCCTGCCGGATCATCTTACCGGGCCCCTCCAACCTGCGGCATTCTGACACTAGTAGGAAATAAATCAATATTTGTGCATTTATTATATGCTCGTTTCGGAAATCTCTCTTTAAAGCTTTCTGTTATTTTATATCTGAAATTTTCCTCCCATCTGTGAGATTGAGTGCACTGGTTGACTTATTCTCTTCTTCTTTGGGGAGCAGCAAGCATGGTGAGAAAAATGAGGCCTTTTTGAGCTGCTGTACATTCAGTCCCTATTAATTTTTTTTTCCTGTCCATTGCGGGACGTGGAGGAGGTTTACGGATCAAAACGTTTTGGGATTTCCCTGCTCTCTGCATCTGCTGACAATTCCTTTACCCTCTCTGAAAAGAGTTTTTTTTTTGCCATCACACTTAGGAGGTTCACGTCAGTTATTTTAGTTGGCCATGATGCAGGATTGCTGAAATTAAGTGTCTGATCAGTGTCTGGTCCATCCTGGTCTGATGGGGCAGCGAGCATCTCCAACATCAGTGTCATCTGAAGAGTCAGAAAATCCCTCGAGCCTCTGCTTTTTTTCTTCCTTTTCTTTTCTGTGCATTGGACTAATGCTGACCGGACATTCAGGCGTTTTTTTCGAGCCGCCTGAAAGGACCAAACAAAAGTCAAGCGTCAGTGGTCAAACCACTTATTTGTTGGGGATGGGGGTGTTCTTCATCACTATTTCAAGGACAATTAGGAAGAAAGAAAAATACAAATTTATATTATATTATATTATATATTATCATATAACTAAAATATTACCTATTTTGTTTCCACAAAAAGGCCTATTTTGAAACATTATTCCTGCCAATATTATTATTATTATTATAATTAATGGATGGAGAGCCCAGTTCTGGGTCCCCCCTCTACCATGCCGACTGGCCTGGCAGAGGTCACCAAAGAAACCAAAGAGGAAGCAAAGGATGAAAAAATCTTTAGGTGAGAAGTCCCAAAACAACAACAATAACAAAATAATAAATCATGACGCAAGACTACTGGTTTAGTTAGTAACGTGTTCATACTGATAGTTGCATTGTTGTGTGCGGTGTCACTGTGCTTTCTTGTTTTGATGTGGTCCAAATGCAGTGTGTTCTTTTCATACTAGTGTTTTCTCCGCTGGTTCCTGGGAAGCTGTGAAGGTTGTATAATCCAGAGCAACTGTCACTTCGTGTTGGGTGGCTCTAAGTTTTGTAAACTAAATTATAGCTGACTAGATGTTCATTGTCCATTAACATCACGGCTGTGAAGTTGTTTGGTACTTTTAATTTACTTTTAATCATGTCTTTTCTTGTTTTCTATCCAGCTTTTGTTGTTTTATGATGCAGTTATGAGTTGTGTGCTGTGCATTTGCGCCTTTTGACCACAAAACATTTTCAGAAGATGCATGTTTATTTGAAAAGATACACTAGGATACGTATGCTACATTGTGGCTAACTATGTTGCTGTGTTGAAAGCCGGGATTTCACCACCTGTTGCTTCTTCACTGGTCTTTTTGAAGGCTTTGCTTCCTTTTCTGGTTAAACTGGACTTCAGCTGGTGAAAAAAAAATCCACATATCTGTGTATCAATTTGTCACTTGTGTTTTTGGTAGTGGTGAACAACTCTCAAACTTGTAGGGGGCCCACAAGAGCAAAAAAGAAAAAAAAAAAATTTCTCCCACCATATTGTTTTGGCCCAAACCCAAACACCAACCCTTTATCAGTTTATGCTTAAGCTTAACTCTACTTTTCCTCATGAGTAGTCCAGAAGTTACATTCTGCCTCTGCAGAACCAGACTTGTGGTCCCCACAAGGATATCTGGTCCCCCAAAAAACACAGCGATGATACCGTTAAAGATCCCCTTGACATCACAGAAACAAGAACATGCACGCACACACACACACGCACACACACACACACACACAGAGAAATGTTATAACAGCAAGACGAACATTACATCAGTAATGCTCCTTTTTTTCTTTACCTAATGCACTTCCACCCACACACATGAGTGTTTCTATCCCTGCAGATGATGTTACACTGGCTTAAATCACTTAGTGGATGCCACCATATCCGTAATCACACTATATGACCCTAACTTTCAACCGAGTCTTTGCTCTGATTTCAAGTTTAGGGACTTAAAGTTTAGGGAGAAAAGACCTGACATCAGTGTCCCCACTCTCACCCTAATTCCACCATTAACCCTCAAAATCTAATTTTAACTCTCAAGCAGCCCTTTTGACTGAGTTTCAGGAAGTTGGTCTTGACCAGAATGCCGTTGCTTTCCCAAAAGGAGTCCTTACAAAGATAAACCCATAGAAATGCATAAACTCAAAAATGCAGGCTTGCAGGGGTGGTGTGCAGATACAGTTGGCTTTCAGTTTAAAAAAAGGCACAAGAGGAAAAAAAAATTGAAATTCAGTTTTCAGGAACACAACACAAGAAAGAAATGAGAGAAGTGGTGAGGAGGTGACTGGCAGGCAGAGGGGAAGGAGGAGGGGGCAGAGAGAGATCAGGACCTGTATTTATCAAGGCTGCTGGAGAAAGATGGACCAGCATGGATCACTGACCGCAACCTCCAGGCAATTCTATTAAGTATAATCAGAAGCCAACAAAAGAGGTCCTGCAAAAGCTCTCCAACCCTGGAAAGTTTGACTAAAAGCTACTGTACAGACAGGAATGGAAGAAGGAGACAGAGTTAATGCAGCAAACCTGCAGTTGTGTGAATAACAAATAGCTATTTTCCACTCAAGTTCAAAGGAAGACTTTGATATGAGAACATTAGCAGCGTAAACAGAGACAAGGAGGCATGTTGCAGCTCCTGATGCTGTCATCAATCAAAATGTAATCAGGCAACCCTTTAAATGGGCTGAAAATGTGATAAAGCCTGTTAGTGAAATAAATGGCCAGATTATGTCGTACCTTTAGATTGAAAATGTTCTCATCTGATCCTCAGCGGGCAGAGTGTTACACAGCAATCCTGCAGAGGAAACTAAAAGCTCCTCCTTTATGGCTGAGACTGCAACGTGTGCTCACCATTTCCTAATCTGGGACTCATTCATGAAACGTGAGCAGAACAAATCTGCGGGTAAACTCTTAGCAGAGCGAATTTCAGATGTTGAAACGTGTACTTCCGAACTTTTCGCAAGTACGAACAAAATCTCCCCCTGCCTCTGCCCACGTGTACCTCTTGTGTGGCTGAGGGGCGCACATGATTATTGCTAGTTGTTCTCAGACTTTACAATTCTAATGTCTTATGCGGACTGTTTTTTTCGTAATATACCTTGACCTTCATAGGGTGCTTTAAAAATAAAAGAGATATTTTGCATATTTAAGCTTCACATTGTGCTTTTTATAATGTCAGTGGGTTGATTAGATCAGTGTGATGTTGGCAGACACCTACACAGCCTATCAGCATATTAAGTGCATCAATGGTGCACCAGCGGTGTCATGAAGGTGAGGTGGTCGCGCTCGGATGCAAGCGGCAGCCCTCTGCTCTGAGAGGCTGATTCGGCCAGTGCCGGTAGGAAAACTAAACATTTTTAGCTTATTTGTAAAAGGTAAAACATGTGCTAAATAATAGGAATAACTAATGATAATAATATCACAAGTCTCAGCTTACTTTTGGAGGGATTATTTCTATTCCATCACTTCTTGCTCCTGATACAGAAGCATCTCCAATTATAGAGGAAACACAGAGAGTTTTGCTGAGAAGAGATATATTTCTTTTTGCTTACTCTGAGTTTACTTACCCAGGTAAGTGATGGCACCTGCCTTCTGGCATACCAGACCCCCTGATCTCGTCAAGCTTTTTAAAGAGCAGCAAGATACAATATAGTAGTTTTTACTGCACCTCTGCTATAAAAAAAAAAGATTAATTTAATCACATTGCATTGAGCATTTTTTTTTAAGATTTTTTTTTTTTTGTCTCCATGCTGCTACAGATGAGAGGAGAGGTGGTCTGAGTAAACATACACAAGCCGGGTATCTGAAGTGACTTAAGCATTAATAAAAGATGCGCATGCCTCAGCGGATGAACACACATGAAGGTTTGCATCATCCCACACATACCTGAATGTGTGTGTGTGTGTGTGTGATTGTATGCATGAATGCCTGTGTATCTGTGGGTTGGAGAGGAGGTTGAAGTGGACAGAGGTATGTGCGCAGGGCCAAGGCCTTTGAGGCTTTGAGATGGAAAGAAAAGAATCGACTGCAGACTCCTTCAGAAACCATACTTTCTAGATGAACTCAACATATATGAATAAGAAGCGAATAGAAAGCCAGAGAGAAAATCCACCCAGAGGATGGATGTTGAGGAAGACGTAACTGTGCTCAAGTTATCCACAACTGAATCAACCCATGTAGACATTTGGAAACAAAGTGCTCTATTTTTTTGTGAGGATAGGGACGGACTGGGAGTAAAAAAAACAGCCCTGGACACCCCCCCCCCCCCCCCCCCCTCCAAGTAGGCCCACCAATAACGGGGGGGATGGTGCTATAGTGACATATTGTCATAACAACACCCACACTAGAACTCAAGAAGACTAATATTAAAGAGCGACTAAAACATCACTGCATTTCCAAAACAAAAATGAACATAAACATTGTCTTTTATACTGCTGTTTTAAAGGTACTTATATGCTTGCATTTTAAACAGAAAAAAATTATCTATATCTATATCACATATACTTGATTAACATTTGTTTTGTTTATCAGCATTACTTGGAGTGACAGCCATTAAACCTGTACTTATACCTCCAAAATTCTAACGCTTTAGATAAAAATATAATTTGATGCCAAGGCTACAGACAAAAAGAATAAAACAGATTTGGTTTTCCTAAATCTCATTACATTTTTAGCCTTTTAGGTCTGATCTGTGTCAGAATTTAGCCTGCTTGACACATTTTATAGTTTTAATATTATGCTAGGGTGACCCAAAAACCCAAAAAGAGGACACCCTACCGGCCTCTTGTTGATACTGCAAAAATACTCAAAGATAGTCAGAGATGACAAAGTAGCTTTATAAAACATACATTTATTTAAAACATCCCTTTTCTGTTTGAAATGAAAATTTTCTGATATAAAAACATAAATAATGCCTCCTAACCAGTGACATGTGGTGAGATTCATGGCCTGGTGAGGCACTGACTCCATCAGAATCAGAGTTACACATTTATGAACCCAACAGAGTTTATTATTCACCATCTGGTCAGCAGTAGTTAGCAAGTTATGTTTTATATGTCATATCAATTCAAAAGATTTCTAGTGGCCTTTATTGGATCGAGAGAAAGCAATGGCAAAAAAGGGACAAAACAACATATTACAACACTGGAAATTGGGGGACGAGAGTCCACCCACTTAACCACTAGACCAGGGGTCGGTAACCTTTACTATCAAAAGAGCCATTTTTTTGTCCTTCTTCCCTTAATAAGATTCATCAACCCACTTTAAAACAAATAAAACGTATGGCTGCAGCTTAATAACTTAAACAATTATAAATATAAGGGGTAGCACAGTGGCTTAGTGGTTAGCACTGTTGCCTCACAGCTAGAAGGTTCCTGGTTCGAACCTCGGGGGGGGTCCTGGATTAAACCTCGGGGCCTTTCTGTGTGGAGTTTGCATGTTGTCCCCGTGCTAACCAAGTTAGGTTAATTGATAATTCTAAATTGCCCTTAGGAGTGAATGAGAGTGTGAAGTTGTGTGTCTGTATGTGTGGTCCATCGCAGGGCCACACATACAGACACACAACCACTGGCGACCTGTCCAGGGTGGACCCCTGCCTTTCGCCCGTAGACAGCTGGGATAGGCTCCAGCAGATCCCTGTGACCCTCAAGGATGAAATGGGTATAGAAAATGGATGGGTGGAATTATAAATATAAAAAAAGGCCAGTTTGTATTTAATTATGACTTAAGTCCATTTCAGTCTGTTGTCATCCTCTTGTTTTCTCCTCAGCCAGATACAACAATCAGCCATCGAGCCTGATCATAAAACATTTGTTGTAGTTCATGCTGGAGAAAACCTGCTCACATCAGTATGTGGATTCAAAGATTGACAGGACTCCAAATGCAAACGTCTTCATGTTCATATCAGTGTCGCGAATGACATTCATGTTTCAAAGACAAATTTGACGGGTTTTGGAAGGTTTCCAATATCACTCCTTTTGTGTGTTACACCACGACAGCACACCGATGTGGTGCGGGAAATGTTTCTTTTATTTTTTACGGTGGCACATGAGGAACATGTAAAGATGTCCATCGCTAGTCACAGAGCTCGCGCGCACGTTTATTTTCTTTCCCAGGATGCAACACATAGATACGACTTCCTCATTGCAGTAACCTGGCTGTATTTTGTGCTGAACATACTCATTCTGCCCCCTGCTGGCGAGCAACCTACAGGGCACTACATGTGCTCCAGAGCGAGAATTGCCTTCTGACAACTTTTTCCCAAAAGCGACAGGGAGCCACTGCAGAGAGGCTAAAGAGCCGCATGCTGCTCCAGAAATGCAGGTTGTCGACCCCTGATTCTAGACTATCAAGCAAATATTATAGTAGGGCCCTATAGAATCCGGAATCGCGAAATTGGAGATTAAAAACGGAATTCAATTCAAACGTGCAATATAACAGAACTGAACGGCAATTTGCGTAAAAGTTTTTTTTTTTTTTTCTCCCGGACTAAGAGGAACTTTTCTTTTGAGAAAATGTTCCAAGAGGGGTCACTAAAAGGTGGGGGCACTCTAGCTTCTCTGTGCCCTCCTGCCTCCGCTTTCCTCATGAGCATAAAAACAAAAAACAAAAAAAAAAAAAATAGTCGAAAGCGGCCACCTGAGAAACCAGTGAAGAAGCGAAGGAACTAGTGTCTTACTCCCAGGTACTTCAATGTTCTGCAAGTTTAGCCAGCACACAGTTGAATGGGCACGCAAAGATACGTGCAAGGATCACTTCCATCTATCCATTAGCTCCCGCTTGGTCCAGAGTCAGGTTGCGGGGGCATCAGCTTCAGCAGAGAGGCCCAGACCTCCCACCCCCCAGCTGCTTTCACCAGGCCAGCGAAAGAGATATAATCTCTCTAGCGTGTCCTGGTCTGCCCCGTGGTCATCCAACAAGGATCATTTAATGAGTGAAAAGCACAATTTCATAGTATCTACATCAGCTATAGTAAATATAGTTTTTTCTGTTCAGACACACAGTTTGTCATGACATACCTGAAAAATATCAGGTACGTTATGACAAACTGTCTGATAACAGAAAAAATTTAACAAACTAAAATGATTAGTTTACTGCTGTTGCGATTTCTTTCTTTTTTGCACTTTAAATTACTTAACTAACTTTTTTGCATTCAGAATTCAGCATTATTGCAATGAAAAAAAAAATTTTTTTTTGTTTGTAAAAAAAAATCCAATATTTTGATGGACACTGTATAAAAACATTAAAGTTTACAGTTATAATTGCATAAATTGTCTATATTTCATTACTTTATATACTGTCTTGGGGTTATATATGCATAAAATGCTTAAAACGGAATTCTCAAAAATTAAAAACCGAACACAGAAAATGAAAAAAATTAAAACGGAATTTGAGAAAAAATAAATCGGATTTCATAGGGCGTTACTATTGTAAGGCCCTGACATTATACTGATTTTTAAAATTAAATTGCCCCATGCAGTACTGCTGTGATTAGTTAGGGTACCATTCAACCAAACATCCTTCAAACAACATTTTTAGCCTATTTCACAGACATTACTCAACCACGCACCACAAAAGAGAAGACAAAGCTAAATAGTGACTAAATGGGGAAAACTTCTCCCCCTCAAACTTACTTGGCTTTCTTTAGTTTTAATTTTTCCCATCCACCTTTCTCCTTGCATTTTCTACTTGCCATCTTTCTGTTGACAGACACTAAAGTTAGTCTGCTTTGTTGGTTTTTAGGCCTATATCTGATAAATGATCGTCTTAGCGCCCCCTGCTGTTAGTTGATAGACTGAAAATTTTGGTTATTGAACAGGGCAGACTGCTGTAGACCAGACAGCCGTTCTGGACTTTTCCAGAATCCACAGATTACCAGTCCGCCCCTGTGTGAGGAGATAAAAAAGTTGAACTCCTCAGATCTCTGAAGCAGCAAAGTGTGTTCTTCCTGAATGACTGTCAGATCTTGGACAATATGATTTAGTCAAGACAGCTGATGGTTGTCAGTGCTGAGAGGCTGAAGGAGCAACAGGAACGGGGGCAACCCGACTACTGGGCGTAAAGCAGAACTCCCACTCATCCGGGGCTTTGCAGACACTCGTCTTTCTCTCCTATGGTTCCCTCCAGTTTGTCCAAACAAATCAAATCACAATTTGTCTTGCAGTCCATCTGATTTTGACCGAATTGACCGGAACACAGCCTGGACTTTCACGTGATTTTTTCCCCGTTTTGTCCTTACCCTCACGCTAAATCGGCAACTTTTGAGTCAGTGCGAAGTTCGCATAGTCGCTTCAAAACGGGAAGTTCACAAGACAGGCAAAAGTCCCAAAAGCAGCGGTAAAGACTGGTATCGACCGGTGCTGCCACCCAGTGGACACCATTATTGGCGGGACTCGGGTTTCCCCTACTGAACAGCAAACACTGCAATCACATGTTTTAGCTACTGGTGCAACTTTGGTGCAAAGCAGGAGCGTAAAAAGTGTAGCACAGTCTCACTCTGACTTTATTGTTTACTTTTTTGTGCACGTGGACATGGAAATAACTATCTACAGGAATAAATTGCCATTGCATTTCATAAAACTTCCATAATCAGTTATAAAAAAAGGTAGAAAAAGTCCTACATCAAGAAGCATGGGGGCGTTAGCTGTTGTAGACCACTAAACACAGATACCAGAGTTCATCATTGCTTTTTTTAACCTTTTTTTTTTCATCTTAAATTGTAATTTTTATCTTCTGTCACAACTTATTGTTGTTTTTACTTGCTGTTTGATAGGAAGCAGCTCATGTCTTGCTTTTCGCTCCTGACGATTTACACGTTTCCTGTCAAACCAGAGATGAAGGCGGAAAAGTCGGCGCGCTTTGGTTGGTTTGTTGGTGCACTGCCCACAATTCCACATCAGGTCTGCAGGATTTTAAATTTCAAGGAAACATTTTCATTGGACACCAAGTTTGCCTGCAGGATGAGTCATCAGCAATTTGAAATTCATCTTCATGAATAAATAATATATCAAATTTCAGATTTTTATTGTGGCAGATACTTTGTTGAGGTGTAGTATGAGAGAGGCCTCTTAAGACTCTCAACCATTAAGGCTGATTGCATGAGGAGCTCAAAGTGCGTCATTGAGGTTGTAACCCTTGAAACTGCGTGGTCAGGTTTGAGGAATACATCGTGGTTTTAGCCTATCCAGACTTCACAAAAGGATTACAGGCAGTAAAATACGTAGCAGTTTGATTTCGTTGACACAAATGTAATCTGTTTCATTGCTTTTGTATATTTTATGAGCAGGACTCCAGTTCCACACAGATGCACCAGATTCTGTTGCAATGTTACACTAGATATCAGTAAAACTATATAAAGTACTGTGTGACAGTCTTTTGTGTCTATATCAGGGGTGTCCAGCTCCCGTCCTCGAGGGCTGATGTCCTTCAAGTCTTAGATATTGTTAACAGACTTGTGCAGACCTGGATGAGCAGCTGATGGTGATCCATTCGTTAGAATCAGGTGTGTTGTGTCAGGGGAACATCTCAGTCATACAGGACAGCGGCCCTCCAGGACCGAGAATGGAGACCCCTGGTCTAAATGATAAGTTACTGGTGGGGTAAGCGGGTTCATTTTCTGGTCAGGAAAATGTTTTTCAAAAATGTGCGGCTTGTATCACATAGGTCCGGTAATTCATTAGGCAAGTACAAGGAGAATTTTCACCTTTTCCGTTTGAGTGACTATACTCAGGATCCGTGGCTGGTGCTCAGAGGGTAACGTCAGTGTCGGAGACCTCGTGACTGATGAGTGGATTGTCTCATTATTCTACAGTCTCTGAAGTAAGCACCTCTGCTCGCTGAATAATTTCCTCTTATCTTGATGAACATTTCTATGTATATTATTCTTGTGATTGTACAGGTGAGAGGTGAAAACAGACAAAATCCCCATTTGGAGGTTGGAGGGATGGAAGGAATAAAACATTTGACTTCCAACACCTACAAAAAACTGTCATGTCTACCTTTGGTGGTTTCTACTTAAATTTTGCTTTGCATTCTTTTCACATTTTTGTTTTCAGTCAATGTTTAGTTACAGTAGCTTTAAGGAAAAAAAAAACCCCACATGGTTAGGTTCAAATTCGCCATTTCATTACATGTTATTTTTGTAAGTGGACTCGTTAATTTTCCTGATACTTAAGACTGCAGACAACCAGTGTCAGATAAAATATGCCTGTTTACTGAGAAAGTTCAGTGGGAGTAAAGGTGCTATGTAATTTTAGTAGGGCTGGGCAAGTTAACGCTTTATTATCGTGTTAACGCATTCATTTATTAACGCCGACATTTATTTTATCGCACGTTAACGCATGTTGCTCACATGCTTTTGTTTTGAAAAGTCTGTTACTGGCTGCTACGGAACCGGAAAGCAATTGCCAGGTAAACATAAAGAAAAGCTCAAACAGACATGGAGAACGGTAAAAATCCTAAAAATCCATGTATCTTACAGTTCGGGTAGCAACTCAGGTAGCAATATAAACAATTCTGTCTAAAAAAAAAATTCTGGACTGCAACAAAACTTTTGCGTCATTCCTCCATGTTACATCAGATCTGCTCCATGTGTTCACTGTCCTGCTGTTCTCTTACTGGTTACTTCAGTGCGGCTCCATCTAGTGGCACAGATGTGTAATGACAACAGAAAGTCCAGTCCTCGATTATAAAATAAGTTCAGTTCTGTGGCCTGTTTTTCTATTTCGTATTTTTGATCCAAGTCTAAAATTGAAATATAAAAAAAAAACAAGGATTTTTTTTCGTTTTTTTTGTGTTAGATTAAAAAATGAAAACCATTATAAAATGTCACTTTTTAATTTTTTTTTTTGATTGACAATTGAAAATGGAAAGAATGAATGATACATGGATTGGTAAAGTTACTGAACTTTAACATGGACTTTTTCATTTTAAAGTTCTCCCAGACGGAGGATTCAACAGAAACAAGGTTATTTGTAACAACTGCCAAGTTTCTGCTGTTACCTCAGAAATTACCTGTTTTAATGTTCTGATTGTGCTGAGCCACAATCATTTTGTTGGATTTTGTTTGTAGATCTTTTTTTTTTTTTTTTTTTTTTTTTATAAAAACAGGATGATATTAATGCCCTGGCAGTGGCAATAAGCTTTATTTTATTTTACATTTTTAAGATGAGATTTACACTAAATATGTGTTACTGACAAGTGCTGATGTTAAAAGTGTTTGAACAACAAATGTTATGACACTTTAGTTCATATGGCAGCAGAACATTTCAATAAAAGTGAATTTTACACTACTTTTGAATTCATTATTTGATTTAATAATGAATTGGAAATAATGCGATTAATCACGATTAAAAATTTTAATCATTGCCCAGCCCTAAATTTTAGCTCAAAAGCAGCTTTAGATGGAAGAAGTCTTCTTTCACTTTTCCTCCACCTCCTTCATTACCATGGTGACAAATCGTGTGGCAGTGATGTCACCAACAGAGACGATGTAGCAGCAGAATCAAGACTCTTGTTGGCCCGTGTCTATGGGATCACCCTTAAAACGGCCTAAAGAAGTGTCCAGTGAATTTCGATATTGCATATAAGAATCCTTCTCTGGTGTACTGTACATATGTAGTGATTCTTCTTCCCTGCCTTTCAGCTGTTTCCTTCAAGGGTCTCCACAGCAAGTCATCCATGTTCTCAAAACATCTTGTTGTTAAAAATCAGCACCAGCACCAGTGAGATCCTCTCACTCTCTAAGATCGTGTTTAATGTCCTGGTCTAAAACTCTACTGCCACCTCTCTAGACACTTCCATACCTCCACAGGTATATCATCAGGACCAACTGTCTTTCCACTCTTCATCCTCTTCAATGTCCTCCTTACTTCAGCTTTACTGTCCTTTGCCACCTCCTGGTCCACAACAGTCACCTCTTCTACTCTTCGTTCTCTTTCATTTTCCTCATTCAACAACTCTTTCCATCTTCTTGTCACTTTTCTAACATCTGTTATGACATTTCCATCTCCATCCTTCATCACCCTGGTCTGTTGCGCATCCTTCCATCTCTCTCTCTCTGCCTCACCAACCTGTATCAGTCTGGTCTCTCCCTCCTTGCTGTCCAACCAACATACAAACCATCATATGCTCTTTGTTTGTCCTTCTCCACCTCTACCTTCACCTTACCTGTCTATTCTCTTCAGACCTCTCAGTGTCCCACTTCTTCTTAGCTAACCTCTTTCTCTGTACATACTCCTGCACGTCCTCCTTCCACCACCAAGTCTCTCTGTCTTGCTTTCTGACTAGATGACACGCCAAGTACCCTCTTTTCACTTGTAGAAATTGAGCTACCAAAAAGCCACTTAGATGGTACCCACAGTTTTTATATTCATATGTAGAGCAGGTAATCACCCACGGGTTTTCTCCTAATTACTGAGTTCTCCGACAGGTAATTCATGGAAATTAACACATTTATCAACACATCCTCAGGTTATCACAACAGCATGTGACACCTTTATAAACAGAGCAAGTTAAATAATGTAATACGAAAGGATCTATTTAGATTTGTGTGCTGTAATTTACGTGCAGGCATACTGTAGACTATGTTCTCCATAAACACATAAACGCAGCCTCTGGGAAAGAAAGTGCAAGATTGAATTTCTAGCTGTGCACGCTAAAGGTGTTTTTGTTGTTGTTGTTGTTTTTTCCCCTAGACTTAAGTCTATTCCTGTCTGTGTTCATAATTAGAGGTTTATGTGCTCTAAGAGGAATAGCTGTGGCAGATCTGGCTGCAGGTTTCATCTGTGACAGGAAAGTCAACTGTTCACGATTAATTAATAATGTCAGGAGTTGGTGTCAACATTTCAGCACGTTGCCTATTTTCCTGCTTTTAGATAGCAATCACAGCAGGGAGTGTTATGGAGCACTGCAATTATAACACATGGAGAAAAAAAAGACGATAAAAGTAAATCGGTTCAATTCAAAAATAACTTATTATCGCTGAAGGGAAATTAAATAAATAATAACAATGAAATCATAAAAACATAGTAATTTTTTATTTTTGTTTAAAGTGTTTTAGTCATCATACGTGCCTCATATCAGCATGTTCAACCAGGGTTTCAGTGTGAAGGCACTGCTCCAAAGACATCAAAATATACGATCACCTGCAACGAAAGAGGTTTTTCTTTAATATCCAGATCTGTCACTGCTTCTGTGCATCTGCATGTGCAGGCTCTGCAGCAGCGGAGGAACAGAAAGGTCAGGCGTGTGAATACACACTTGGCAGCCATGATGCAGCAGTTCAGCAACGCACCTGCCACACTGCGGATGTGAAGTCGACCTGCCTCTGAGCTGTTCCTTTAGCTATTAATGATATTCTGCAGGATTGTGGGTTATTGACGATGTGAAGGGTCATTTGCATCATTTTCATCGCTTACCCCCCCATTACCAAATTAAAACTGATGCACGGGACAAAAACTATGACAAACTGTAATGAGATTTTTGTCGAATAGTACAAATGAGACAAAAATACACACATCAGAGAAACTCTTGGGAAGGAAGGAACAGCTAGCTCCCATACGCTGGTGTCAATCAAGGCAGCTGGACTTTTTTGTTCGTGAAGACATTTCACCTTCCGTTCAATCAGTTCAAACTGACTGGTGGGGAGTTTTGAGCTCATATGCTGTTGAAGTCATGTGTGAATGGCTGACCCTCCCCTCACTCCTGTGGGTCGTTAGAGACGACATTTACATCTACATATCAGATACATCTGAGCCAGTGGAAACGACTGGAGCAAGGTGGAACTTTAAAAGACGGGACCAGCTCTGTACCCAAACCAGACCTTTGCCTCTCCAGCACCGACTTCAAGTATAAAGACAGGTTTTCTCCTATAGACACATCGGATGTGCAGTGGGTTCTCCAGTGTCCGCATTCTTGCCATCTACATGGAGGAAGTGGAAAACAGAGCCCTGAACTAGAGGTCTTCGGAACAACCCGAAAACCCGAAAACTAGGGGTTCCGACCCGACCCGAATCAGGATCTCGGGTCCATTCACAAGACGTGATTCCGGGGTTCGGGTCGGAATCGGTACAGTTAGTCTCAGGTCCGGTTGGTGCTCTCTGACAGGCTGGGTCCATGTTTACCAGAGAGAGGTAAAGATATTGGCGGTGGCAGCTGTCACTCAGCCCCGCCCCCTTCCATCCAATAGGCTGTGAAATGTCAGGTGACAGGTCAAGCAAAAGTAAACAAACAGTAGTTTGGTTTAGTCTATGTCAGGACTCGGGGCAGTTAGTTATTCATTAACATGGCGTGTTTGTCATAAAACAATGGTGTTGCCGTAGTGTGTTATAAAGCACAACGGATCACCAACATGACAACGTTGGGTGAGAGAATATGTTCACGACACGTCCTGACCGGTGTAGGCTATTACGTTAGCAGTTGCTTACCAATAGCATCTGTATCCACAAAGAAAACAACGACGTGGATTTATTTGTTGTTTACATCATGTAGCCTATGTAGCAACTGAACCAAGGTAGAAGAAGACAATGTTTAGGTAAGAAAATCAAGTTTTATTCAACGCTAGACAACTTTTAACATAAGCAACTATGGGCTGTATTGTCTCGGTTCTATTCAGGATATCTCGGTTCGGTTTGTGGCTTGGAAACTAAAGACTCGGGTCAGGTCGGTTTCGGGTCGAAATTTCACGGGTCCATTCGCGTTCAGGTCCATTAAAAGTGGACGGGTTAAGACCTCTACCCTGAACTGCTACAAAGGATCAACACCAAGGCTCTGGTTCAGATATGTGGACTTCACTTGTGTCAAAATCCGGACCAGAGAAGCTGAGGCCTTCACTGAACACGTCGACTCGGTGGATAGCAACGTCAAGTTCACCAGAAAAGATGTAATACACAACCAGCTGGCAATTTTGGGCATTGCTGTGGATATCAAGGAGGATGGAAGTCTGAACATGATGTCTACATTTAGATTCACGCCACCCTCTGGAACACAGACCGTCTGTCATCAGAACTTGACATGAATGCGTCTGCAGGGCCACATAGCTGAGCTCTGTCCTCTTACATCCTGCTGAGAAGATTCCTACAAGGACAGACGGAAAAGAAAAGGAACATGAGGATGTAAAGACAGCACTTAAAACCTACGCATATCCAGACTGGGCCTTTGTCATGTCAGCTCAGAGATCTGGGAAAAACATTACAGCAGCCCACGGTCCGGTCCAGAGCAGTGAGGAGAGCACGGGCCTTTACAGTGGAGAAACTGAACGACAGCTCCACAAATGCAGGGCACAACACAATAGAGCCAGCTCATCAGGCCAAGACTCAGCGGTCCACCTGCATCTCAAGGACAAGAGGCACTCTGTTGAGGACAAATTGTCCGCGTTTTGAACAGAGAGGACAGATAGTTTGAAAGAGGAGCGCAGCACAAAGCTTCAGCAGAGCAGCATGAAGGCAGCAACTCAGGAAGTCCAATCGGACTTATATTTGTATTGTTTCTCTTCTCTGCTCGCCTATAAAAGCATCTGTGTTAGTTACGTTCAGGGACAAGATCCTACGCTGGAACCTGAGCGATAAAAAAAAATACAGACATCATATTGGATCAAGTCGTCCGTTTAAAGGACAAACTGAAATTTGTGAGTGTGTGTCTCGACATCCCAGGAGTCTTTGTAGCTTTACACACTGCTGGCGGAAGCTGTGTGTGTTTGTGTGGTCATACATCCCTTTGGATCTTTGTACAGACAGACATATCGTAAGCGTGTTGTTTGTGTGTTTGTGCCCCCCCCCCCCGTGTGCTTGTGCGTCTGGGGAATGAGGCGCTAACAGTGATAAGTTGCAGCAGCGGCTTCAGGTGCTACAGTCAATAAAAGCTCATTAACTCAACAAGAGGGTCAGTGGTTCCGTCCACCACAATATATCTTCCACTTTGTCTTCCTCACAGGGCGGAGGCGCGTGTGTGTGTGTGTGTGTTTGTTTGTGCCGGAGAAGGTGGCTGCGTTTTCCTGCTGCACATGCGAGCTGCTGGACCAGTGAGACTGCATGATTCACTCCCTCAAACTTTACAAACACAAAAAGCTAATTCACAGAAACGTAGAACTGACGTGCCCGTTTCACAGCGCACGTTCTGTCTGATCCTTGTAGAAAAAAGCGCCGGTGTAAATGATGTTGTCATGTGTTGAGGCGTGGACCCAAATTCAGGGATTTCCAACAAAAGTCCTTCATTAGTGGGAGGTTAAGCAGAGTCTTCCAACACAGTGTTGATGCGAAATGCATCCTGGGATACTTGATCGTCTCAGGTCTACACAAGTCTACACCAGATGCGTCCTTGATAAAATGAGCAGCACAAAAGCACATCTAGGGATTTCTCCTGTGCTTGTCTGGATGCGGTCCGGTTCTCAATAGTGAGCCAACTCGGACCTTAAGCCGTTTTCACACACGCATTTGTGAAATGAGTAAATGAGGTGGTTCGGGCCTCTGGTGAGGATCCCCCCCGGACTCCTCCCTCCCTTAAGGACATGTCCAACCGGGAGGAGGCGCCGGGCAGACCCAGGACAAAGCTGCTATTAAGGGATAGCAGTTAGCAGGAGGGGCGTTCCCCCACAAAGAACCATCCCACGAGAACATAAATAGGTATCAAGCAAAAGATTTACTGACGGGCACAATCTGAATTTGTTTTCCATTATGAAATTCAGTGCAGCCTTCGAAGTAATGTCCTTCTTCAGAAGGTTTCCTTTCATGTCTGCAGTACATGTGCACTCTTTGCAGACGGGACGAGATTTTCTCATCCAGCAGAAGAGATTTTTGGATGAAAAACAGTTTTATATTTTTAAGGCAGGCCATGAGGTTTCATGGACCTGAATAGTTTTTAATACACAAATCGCACCTTGAACCAATGACTAAACTTAACCAGGTGGTTTAGATGCTTTAACATAACAAGCAAATGAGAGAAGAGGAAAAACAAACTAAGTTTACGAGTACTTTGTTGGATGGGAGACAAACTCAGGTTTCTTTCTTCTTCTTCTTCTTCTTCACTACGTCACCCACAAGCTTTTAAATGTCAGAAGTGAAACACTCCTTTTATGGTGAACTCCCTAAGTGCTGCGGGGCCTAACTCCACTATGTAATCATTTTTCCATTCATCCATCCATTATCTATACCAGCTTCATCTTTCCCAGGGACACAGACGTCTGCTGAAGTCCATCCTAGCTATCTTCGGCTGAAAGGCGGGGGGTAATTAGTTTTACGTCCCGTAAAATACAAGTAGTTACATGTTGCAGTACAGTCTCACATGTACCGCTGCTTGGAAAAAGTCAAGTCCAAAAACAACGACTGATAAATTATTTTCCTTGACTTTTCACAAGCTGCACTGATTCTGTGCCTCATGTCTTCCAGGAAACCTTCTGAGGTTCCTGTAAAGCAGTGGTGCGCAAACTGTGGTACGTGTACCACTGGTGGTACCGAGCGCTCTCTGGTGGTACGTGGGGGAATGTCAGGACTTTCCTCATTTTCCCTTTTTTTTGGACATACAATGCATTATAAATATGTTTCAAATGAAATTCAGGTAACAATAAATAACTACAATAAGGAATAAACATCTCTCCTGTGAATTTAAAGCTAATTGAGAAGGCATATATGGCTATATTTTAAAATTGGTCATCATGGGGGTACTCAGAGAGCTGAACACTTTCTCAGGTGGTACGCAGTATTAAAAGTTTGAGAACGACTGCTGTAAAGAGTTTTTAATGGAGTCTCCAGTATTTTCCAGCTTATGTCAGTTTGAGAAGAATCTCAAGTGCTGTGGGACAAACCCGAGGAGCAACAGGTGTCCAGGTTTTACATATTAGGACATAATTTAAAAGATAAAAAAACATCTTACCGGGTCTTCAAATTAGATAAATAATACCTGAGATGGTCCACGGCCAGACTGAGGACTAAAAAAAAGACAGAATGCAGAAACAGTGAGGAGAAACTAAATCTAGGCTTCCAACTCCCATCAAATAAACTTGATTAATGGACCACTACAGACCAGTTTTCTGGTCCATAACGTTACAAAATAGTGAAGATGCAGCAACGCGCCAGCAGGTTTCAATTCACATGCCTTCATTTTCTGGAATAACAGACTGAACAGGTGAACAGGTGATCAGGTTCATGCTTACATGTCCTCACAAGTGTAACGAGAAAAACAAACTTTGCCTCTGCTCCTTTTGAATCTGTGGCTTTCCATAGTTTTATGTCTTCTAGTTGTCACTCTTTCCCTCAGCTCACGCTCTTCTAGCATGTTCACCTTTGCTTTAGGTGTCTGCTCTATAATTCCCCCTGAACTGACCTGTATCGTTCCTCCTTCTCCTTTACATGTTGTCTTCCCACCACTGCTTTATTACCTTACATAACTCAGGCTAACTAAACTGTTTTTCAGTCATCAATCTTTCATGCAACTGCGTTGTGAACTCTTTCTTAACAAGCTTTTAGACTGAATAATGCACCAAGCGGTGCTGAACGGCCCATCTTCCAGTACTGGGGACCAGTAGTGTGTGCATGGATATTATCACATTCACGTAGCTCAGTTCACTTCTGCAGTGAAGTGAGTCGGTGTTCTTTTGGTCCAGCAGCTGCAGGCAAGGCAGCAGACGGCTCCGCTCTCCTGGAGGGAGGTGGAAAGGTCCCCTTGTTCAAGGGCAAATGGTATGTGGATAACTTCATGTGTGGATAGGTAAATGACTGTTTCTCTGTGGTGCGATCCATATTGTGTTTAATTAGAAGCAGGGTTGGTCAAACATGTGAACTCAGTGTAAATCGATACACTGCGCCTACAGCAAACACATTAGAAAACATACAGAGCAGCTGTAATGACTCCAGGGTTCCAATAAGAGAAGCTCGGAGTGTAATCTTTTTAGTAAACGCATACATAAGTACTACTGCTCAATTCAGTTCAATAATACTTTATTTATCCAGAAGGGAAATTATGTGTTGCAGTACCTTTTATTATTTAGGTTTCTTCAAAGAGTCATTCAAAATGGGTCTAGTTGTGTTCAGGATGGACCTCCTGTCGCGTCTGTGTTGGAGCAGATCTGACTGGTGACACTTGCTGAATCACTGTGTTGTGTGGAGGATGTTCAGGGTTGTCCATGATATTCTTCGTTTTATGATGTATCCTCCTTTGCTCCATCAGCTCCAGAACAAAACCAGCCTTCTTTATCGGTTTGTTTAATTTCTTTGAGTCTTTGGCTCTAATGCTGGTCCCCCAACAGATGACTGCAGATTGGATTAAACTCTCCATAACTGACTGATAGAAGAAATGTAAAATCCTGCTGCAAACACTGAAGGACCTAGATTCCTCCAGAAGTAAAATCGGCTCTGTCCCTTATTAACAGCATCAGTGTTGCATCTCCAGTCCAGCCTGTTGTCCAGGTGAACACTGAGGTATTTATACTCCTCCACCACCCCCACTTCTTCCATGATGGAAATTCAATTCAACTCAAGTCAAGTACACATGTGTCCGTCTAAAACATCATGGAGGACACAGTAGACACTGATACCAACAATAATGTTTTAGTCTCCTGCTTTCTGTGTCATTTTCATAAATAGAATAAAGGTTTCGCTAATCAAATACTGTATTTGATGTTATCTAAAAGATTATTTAATCTTGGTTTGAGTAGTAACTGGTCTAACGTGGTGTCAGTGCTCTGAGAAGCAGTGGATTAGCCCTTTGTCTTCTGCCAAATCAGATGCTGATTTTATCATCTAGAAGGACCTCTCACATGATGCTGAAAACTCACCAAACAAACAGTACAACCTGCGACATGTCAAACTGTAATGAAAGCAAAAGTAATATCCAGCCTTTGTTGTCTGCTGCACAGCAATCACCAACGATGACTGGCTCTTTCTACAGAGAAGCCTGCTGAGCTTAAACTAATGTGTCTCCTGCATGACTGCTGTCCAGCAACTGCTGTACCAATGTTTGTTGTGCACTAGAAAATGCTTATTATTTTTTTTAATCAAATTTTATTCCTGTATTATTATGCTTCACCCTTTTTAAATTTCTGAAGCCTGCTGATTTTTTCAGGGGTGACCTGACCTCCCATTAAATTGACCTGACCTCCCGTTAAATTGTTATTTTGCTATTTACGTCTGAGAAAAAACAGCCCCATTTAATGTCTCGCTCTGCTGACTTCAACTCTTAAAAGTCTCTTTCTCTTCTCTCTCAGTTATCATTCCTACAGATTGGTTGGAGGAGATAAGGATGACTTTCAGCCAGAAGGCTTGAGTTTGCCTTCTCTCTGATCTAGCTCTTTTTGCCTTTTAAACTTGCTTTTACTCATAGTTTGGTCATGCAGAGACTGATTGGCTAGTGATCAATACCGGGGGATCTTCTGACTGGTGATCGTCCAACTTTGACACTGGCGTTTAAAAGTTCGAAAATCAGCATCGAGTACTAAGAGAACCAGATCTTCTCTGGTCAGTTGGTGCATCTTTTAATGATGTCATCAGGAAGCATGTCTTTCCTGTGGAAGTTTTTCAATGTGAATACAGAATACACAGATAATAAAAGCTTGTAAAGTAGAAGAAAAATGGAGGAACAGCAACCCAAATGTTTGGGAAAGCAAACTCCAACACCAGCTTCACCCTGCTGACCATCACAACGCTCAGCATTGCATCGTGATGCTAGTGATGCTCAGAGCTATAAAGCTAAATGGGCCTTTGTTAGCTTCATAATGAAACCAGCAGACCACACAGGTCCGCAGTGTCTTATCTTTGACTGCTGTCTTATGTTACTGTATGCAGATGATTATGGTTCTTAGAAAGAAAATCAGATTAAGCAGGTTGGACTATGAAAGTCAAAATCAGCCAAGAAAACTGCAAATGGTGCATCTCTGTTGTTTTGTTTCAGCATGAAAATATCATTGGTTAGCTTTTAAAAACGAATCAGTTAAAGAAAGACCTGACTGTTTTCTCTTAAACAAACAGACTCATAATGTTTGCTGCATGTTTTTAATTTGTTTTCCTGGCTTGCCAGGTTACTGCCCCAGTCCCAACACAAAAGATGGTGCAGGCACAAAGACCAAAGGCTCTCCCTGAATCATATTACTGAGTGAACAATTGATCTCACAAATCTCGCGCGTCAACATTAATGCAATGATTTCCATTGCATTAGTAATGCTATAAAGGCCGAACGTATCTTCTTTCAGCTTTTCCTTTTAGGGGTCACCAAAGAAGATCAGAATTGGCCTTGGTTTTATGTGGTATCCCCTTCCTGATACAACCCGACCGTTTATTCAGGCTTGAGACCAGCACCAGGAGAACAGTGGTTTGTGATCTCTTTATTGGATGGGTTGGGCAATGTAGGGAATATCAGCTGTGCTACATTAACCTGGTAAAATGAACAGATTAACACCCTGAGTGGACAGTTTGTATCTATCACAGGAACGGGGTTCTCCTCTTGTGTCAATAAACCTGACATGAATGGTGGAAGATTGACGACTAAATGGACACTATTTGGTTGATTTCATAAAGACATCAGCGTGAAAGAATTGAACAGGATCTTGGAAAACTGGATGCGCTCTTATATGCAGTTAAAAGATTACAATAGGTACCGATTTGTGGCTCAATATTTGTTACGATTCTGCAGGAGTGAGCATCATCATGTTGTCTTTTGGTGTGAAAAGCCAGTTTGCATAACTCTAGAATGACATCTGTTCTCTGTGGTGTCAGATGAGGCTCCCCCTCTCTGCAGTGCATTCTGGACCATTACTTGTGCCGTTCCAGTGCTTCCTGATATGCTGTTATATAATGTGTATTCCTGTGTACAAAACTCCAATAAAGCAGTGTGAGCACTTGTTAACAAAGTACGCATTGTATATGCATAATTTTGTCAGAATCCGTGATAATTCTTTTTACACGAAGGCTGAATTTGCATAAGCTTTGAGAAGAATCAGAAATGGCCTTAAACAGTAAATTATAAACAAGGTAATTATCTCAGTGAATCTCAGCATGAAGGGATAAAACGAGCACCGATTCTGCAGAGGCCCTAAATCTGTGTGAGGGATTTGGCAAATTGACGTTCTAGAGATGGTCACAACATGACCAGTAATTTTAATTCTGTGTTTCAACAATAAACAAAAAGCTTTAAAAGTGCTTGAAGATGAAAGCAGAAACAAATATGCTGGTGTTTGTCACATTGCGGTTCATTTACAACCACTCAGCCTGACATGAGTGATTAAAAGAATCAAAGGAAGCAAGTCAAATTAAGTTTGAAAATCATGAGAAAACAAATAAGGTTTTGTGTGCTGAGACTCTGAAGAGGCGCGTTCACTGAGGATTTGCTTTAAGAGGACAAATAGAGAGATTTTGTTTTAACTGCTTAGGTGATATATCACAAAAGTGCACAGAAGATATTCATATTAGCTACCCTCCAGCTGGGCCTGAAGTTATCAACATTGTTAAATTTTGCAAATTACACTTTCATGATGTGGGCATTTCCTGCCAAACCGAGCAGCTGAGCTGTCAATAAAGTTATGACATGAGCAAGAGAAGGAGTAAGTCAGCCTGGCTTTGATAAACTGTGACAACGGTGTCAGTTTTAGCCATCCCTAGTGAACATTTATAAAATTCTACAACTGTAGTTTTGCACAATAACAATTTGCCAAGGAGCCACTCACTCCTTAAACTTTGGTTCTCTCTGCAGGTGCGCAGCCCTCTAACCCACTGACTCCTCACAAAATCCAAGGTGCATTTTGTTTCACAAAATGAATCCACAATTGATGGTGCTCCGGTACCCACATACACATGGAGCCCAGCAACAAGATCATTAATTTAGCCCTTCGATCAACCTAACGTAAATATGACTTTCTGAGTTTGTGTGCAGGCTTCAAACTTCAATGGTGCTGCATGCCAACTTTGTTCTCTACAAATTCAATCCACTTCTTCATCTTCTCATTATTCTTATTCATTACATTTCTTTTTTTTTTTTTTTATTTTAGAAAATTCTGACATGCAGGGTAGATGAAGTCCTGGTACAAAGAAGCAGATAAGTTAACACTTACCTAGCTAGCTACCAGAAACACAGCTACGTAGTATGGTTTGGGGCAGGACTTGCTTTTATTGACCTACTGCGCTGCGTCAGGGAGCCGTACGTTCGCACGTATGCAAACATTGTCAGCGTTGGTCTCATCAGACTTTGAATGGGGTGATGTCAAGCATTGCTGAACTGAATTGTGGTTCTGAGTCGCGTCCATAGCGTAGGGTTGCCACCCGTCCCGTAAAATACGGAATTGTCCTTTATTTGAGAAAAAAATGTTGCGTCCCGTATTGAATTAATACGGGACACGATTTGTCCCGTATTTTCATTAACGCCCCATACACACGTCTGTCACACACACATCAACACTAAATTTAACAATAATGAACAAAATAAAACACAGGAAACATTAAGGCCAGCAAAATCTTTGTGGCGGGACAACAGGACCTGCTGCGCTCTGTGCCCATATCTTTATATGTGTGTGCCAATCATCTTGTCACTCTCAGTGCCTGCCCCCTCCCCACGCTGTCACGGTTGCCTAGTTACCACAGACGCTGGTGTTGCGCTGCTACCCGCGCATTTTCAAAATGTCTAGCCCAGATAGGGTTGCCACCCATCCCGTAAAATACGGAATTGTCCTTTATTTTCATGTCAGGAAGGTGGCAACCCTACCATAGCGTTGCCTTCACAAAGGCTGTGGAATTTTAACTTTCCCTCTTCAACGCTTCAACCAGTCGACTTGTGGCTACACAGCTAATAAAATCGTTCACAGGGGCGGGGCTAATTCACGACTTATTTATGTAGTGAGCAGGAAGACATTTCATTGATTGTTTTTGGTATGATGAAGGTACGTCAGAAACACCCCCTGAATCCAGTGATAGTGGAAGGTCGTGGAAAAGTCAAGAAAAATGACCCAGCACAAACACACCTTAAAAATGGCTAGTTAAAACAAACAAACAAACAAAAAAACAAAAAACAAAAGACTTTTCTTCAGTGGTCCTCGGTGAGCATTGATCTTTCAAGACACCTTTCATATCCGAGAAAGCTGTCAGTGTCTTAAATCAGTAGTCAAGGCTTTGGCAGGCTGAAGTAATGACTGATGCTACACCGGGGAGGTGCGCTGTTCTGACTCACATACCTTTTTAAGCTGTGCCTGAGTGAAGAGAGCCTGCATTACTGGAAAGAGCAATTGTAGCCACGTGGGAGACAGGCACAAACGACAGTGCATGAATGGAGTTAAGAGTGTTTGATGCATGCCAATGCACACCGTGCACAATTTGTACACATGCATTTCCACATCTCTCTGATTTCGCTGCTCCAAATGAGCTGGTCCCTCAAGAAGAAGGAGGTGAGTCAACTTTACGTGCCCCCCCCAACAGATGGTTAAGTAGTCCACAGACCCAGGTAAGAGTATGAAATGCTAACGCTACATTTAAGCTGTAGGGAGATGCACCATGTTAAGTACATGCCCTTGGACCCGAATGTCCGCAATGTAACGAAGCTAGAAAGAGATCACTTGTTGGCGGTGGTTGCAACTAACGGTTTTGCAACAAAATAATAAGTTAAAGGTCCCGATTTATTTGTCCATACTGTCATCATTTACATTATTATCCAAAATCAATCAGCACTACCCGACTACTGTGGAACATGACGTATAAGGGGGCAGAACTCACATTCTTCTGGGAGTTTGCAGACATGTGCCTTTCTCCGCTAGTGGCTTCCTACAGTTATTCCAGGCAAAGTAGACATGATCACCACCCATGTAGCCGTCAGTGATGGTCTTTTCTTGCTCAGGTGACGGGAATATGCCGTGGAATTTCTTGCGAGGTTCAGCATTTCGACATTCTTCTCCATGTGCTCCCCCTGCTGGACTCGCACAGGTGTTGTTGTTGCCGTTTTCTTCCTGCATGCTACACAAATAACCTGCGTGCTTTGAATTAGTCCCGCCTCTGTGTACGATTTCATTGGCTAGCTCTAGCATAGTTTTTTTTTTTTTTTTTAATTTTTCAAAAACTGGAAGTTTTTTCGTATCTTTCTAAAGCCCCAAATGCAGCAGTAACGACTGTCGTGACGCAGGTTAGTTTTGCCCTACTGATGATGTTGCAACCTCGACCGGTTTCGACTGACGCTGCCACCTAGAGGAAACCATTTTCGCAGTTCTCCGCTAGCTCCTTTTAAATTAAAGTTATAAAGAAAAGTCTGGTGCTGTTAAACCCTGAAAAAGATGGCATCACCCTCTATCAGTTACAAGTTATTTCAGAGAGAGTTGTGTGCCGTTTTTTTTTTTGTGGAAGGGACATTTGTTCATTTTTCTATGCTGTCAAGTGAACTTTTCTCTCCATATTCTGTTTCATTTGTTTGTATTATCCATAATCAAAAAGTTTATTTTTGTTTAATGCTCATACCAATAATATGAGACATCGTAAAATGGTTGGAATAAATTACAGACATAATTAACATGAAATGGCTTTATTTGTCTAGCTGGCTGGTTTGAAACTGAGGCCAAAATGTTTTTGCCCATAAGCCTCAGACACATTCCTTTATTCCATGATGAGATGCACTTGTTCCAAGACAAAACTAATGCTTTTATGTGATTTCTGAAGAAAACTTCTTCATATGGCTCCCCTCTTGTGGCTGGAACATTTGTTTTATTGTCAGGCTGTGTCCTGGCATACACAAGGGCTGATGGGAGAGGGCCTGCTGAATAAAACACTGGCATAAAAGTAAAAAGCTTTCTGCTAAAAATGATTAGATCTTTCACCTCCTGAGGTGCAGCAGTCACTGAGGTGTGCATGTGTGTGTTTCTGTGGAGAGAAGCACATTCAGCTTTCTAACGCCTGGGGGATCCCCAGCACTTTTCACACAAAGATATTGCTCAATGAATGGAATCTGATCTGAGGTCTTTTTAATCACCCGAGTGTGAGGCAGAGGTGGTGTGTGTGTGTGTGTGTGCTGTCAACACTTACTGTAAAGTGGTTTGTGAAACCATTAGGGAAATCACCAAGAACAATCACGGCCACACATGGCTGCCTTCTTTGTTTCATTGGCCAGACTGACAGATATTTATCACGGCAGAACATCTTTGCCTGTCGAAATTTCTGTGGGCTGTTGTCCATCTCTTTTTCATCTTTATCTTCTCACTGTGTTACTGTCCACAAATTTCCCCCTCACCACTGCCACTACACTACATTTCACCGACTTCATGCAGAAAAAAAGGCATCTGATTTGTGTGGCTGCATTTTCCCAGCTGCTGTTATCATTAATTCACCATCTTTATCTTCCTCACCTCAACTCTTCTGCCTTACCACCTCTACAAACCTCCCGTCTCACTCTATATCGTTCCTTTTCCCCGACTTTCCCAAGAGCCTCCTTTAACTTGCATCCCATTTTTTCCTGCCCTCTCTCAGAATTCATTTCTGCCTCCTCCTTAGCACAAGACCATTAGATGGTCTTGTGCTAAAGCAAGGTTGTACCCTTCAGAGTCGTTCTCTGGAGAGCTTTACTTTTCCACGAGTGCTGTCGAACGTTCAGACCGAGCCTTAAACATATTCACTGCTGTTACTCTGCCTTTCCAAAAGAGCCCATTGTGTCCTGTACAACCTTGCCTGCGTTACAAGCAGCTCAGCGTGCTGAGATGTTATGGAGGAGGACTGGGGGAACCCAGCTGGCCATACATTTTTAACCCAGGTTTTATTTGTTGTGACGTAAAGAGGTTTGTGGCTTGACAGTGTGGGAAAAGCATTAGCATTTGTCTAATTTTGTTTTTGTGCTACGAGTATGAGCCAGACAAGGAGCGATTTTTTTCCTAAAATGTTAGGAAGATACATTACCGAGAACACAAAATGATCTTAATTTATTTTGACTGAAACCTAAAATGATATTGTAGTTAATTAACCTCGTATTATAGTTAGCAGTAACGTCATAACATTTTTAAGACTCACTGACAATCTTTTTAGAATTTAATTTTTCTGCCATGATCCGACTGTCAGAATATCATTCCCTTTCCTGCGATCGGCTGTGACCTTATGGATGTGTGCGCCTGAAGCACAGAGGACAATAACAACAATGTGTAAAGTGTCTCTCCAGCAACTACAGACACAAGACTAAAAAACAGCTGCCAACTGAAACATCTGTGGCTCAAGAATCAAAGATGCAGCATCAACTAAACCTACGTTTATCCTCAACCTCAAAACCTGTCCAGACAGTTTAATCACCTCATAGTTCGAAAGGTTAATGTGAGCACAATGTACTGTTAGGAAACTTTAAAATGATAGCAACCTTTGAAGCAAAGTCAGGCTAATTTGTGTAGACAGACATTTCCGTTTCTTTTTTTTTTCTTTTTAAGAAAACACTCGGCACCATTCATATAGTATCTTGTCTGTAGCTCAGTCCCTATCCTGCTGCAGCCGTCTAAAAACACCAGATGTCATTAACTCCGGCTCCACGCAGGTTACTGATTTAGGCCCCGATCGTACACTTCCCACTACCCCTACCCACTAGCTGCTACCCGCAAATTGCGGGTATAAGAACCTCCGCTAACCGCTAATGCAATCTTCTGCTTGCTAAAGCCGCTACCCATTATGCCGACTCCCTTACTCACTTTGCAGGTGTGGCAATGGGTGTGTCTTTTGCCCTTTCCGCAAACTTGGTATCTTGCAATTGCGGGTTTAGGGTAGCGGGTAGCGAGTAGTGGGTGGTCTGACCACCTGCTACCTGCTACCCGCATGTTGGGGTGTACAAGAGCATGTAAGAGCCAAATGGCATCAATGTGCATCCACCTGGTCACATGTGGACGTGCACAAACGGCTTCACCTCTAGAATTAACTCTTGTATAAAAAGTGTGATTTGGCCTCAGTGTAATCCCTGAGAAAATGGTAGAGATTGTCTCAAACGGCTTGCTCGCCAGTTAAACCAGAGACGATCAGAGCGTGTTTACTGGGAGCGCACCGACTATCTGGGACTTTCATGTAGCTGATAGGAATCGTCAGTGTAAAAATATTTTTATGTATATATCAGTGCAGAGGAGGAGGAGGAAGGAAGAGGAGGAAGCTCTACAGCAGAGTCCCAGACGAGCTGCACACGAGAGCTGCTCTGATCTATAGTCGCTGGAGTCGCCGAAGACGCACCATAGTAGTTTGCGGGTAACGGTTTTCGGGGGAAGATTGCATTCTTTGCGGGGGAACGCTCCTCCCGCTACCCGCTATCCCTTAATAGCAGCTTTAGGAGATCTGGCGGAAGATCGGGCCCTTATTGTCTAGCTGTCGCGTTCCTCGGTCCATGCTCATTGAAGAATGCTCTTCAAGGTAAGATAAGCTAAATACCTGGTGGACTTGACACTGTGTGTTTTGATAGCAGTGAAAGCAAAGGCAGACGATATTGTAAAATGGTGTGCTGGGACACTGGCTCAATGACAATAAAGTCATCTATCTATCTCCTGAAGGGGCGCATTTAAAGACCTCCTGTGGCATCATGTGGTTGTCCTGTAGTCTCAGTGAAAGTGAGGCACAATGTTCATGGTACTGAGAGTTTCCTCAGCATTCTCTTCTCAGCAAAGATTCTGGCTTCAGTCCCGGACCAGAGCCAGCCCTTCGGAGAAGCTTGTTAAGGTCTGTCGGTGTCGGTCGTCTTGACCCTGCTGTCCTACCGCACCTACAGCGTAGAAGGTGATGCCACCTTCCGCGGAGAGATAAAGCATCTGCAGCATGGTTCAGCAGACATCGAAACACCTGGGTCTCCTGAGAAAATACTCCTGGGGAAGGGGGGGAGGGGGTGGGGGTGCTCTGCCAGCGACTGGCAGAGATGATTCCCCCAAATTTCAGGGGGATATCACTGCTCGATATCTGTCGCAGCCTGTCTTTGGTCGCAAGACGGTTTTATGTTGAATCTTTGTTCCTGTCTGACTGTGAGATGTACAACCACCATTTCTGAGCTACGATGGCCAATTTTTCCCACGATTGCACATCTTTTATGTGAGACGGATGAAGTTGGAAAAACTGACATCTAGTTTTTAAGGGTGTATACAGCTGTGCAGATCCACCACCCAAATGTAGGTTTTATTTTCATCAGATGTGATGCAACAGTCCTTTAGTGAATATTTGATGGAGTTCAAGGACAGTTTGCTCCTCTGAGTAGCTTTTATATATCCAGAAGCACAAAGCAAAACAGAAATAAACCATTTTTTGTAGACATGTATG
Organism: Hirundichthys speculiger; assembly: GCA_018398805.1. NCBI lineage: Eukaryota > Metazoa > Chordata > Actinopteri > Beloniformes > Exocoetidae > Hirundichthys > Hirundichthys speculiger. The sequence goes on from JAGFBZ010002518.1 coordinate 515,327, forward strand.
AATAGATCAATGTTCTTGGTTATTTCACATTTTGCCCTTGAGACTGGGCTGGCCCTTTAGTTGGCTATGTTTGAGAAGCTGATTGACACCTAAATGGTGGTTGCTGGTCCATCTGGGCTCGAACCAACACTTAATCACATTCTAGATGTTTGTTTGTCAGTGGGCAATATAGGTTTGGCAGTCAGTCAGTGTAATTGGATATGCACCAGCAACTTAAAGCCAAGCCAGAGCCTTATTACACCGCTACTCCCCAGTAAATCCATCACCAAACTGGGGTTTCATCTGGTGAGAGTTAGTGCAGGATGAATATTTAGAATAACACATGAATTAAAGAACAGATAAAAGAATGAACAAATGCATCAATTAGTAAAGATATAACTGAGTTGAAGAACTTTCTGACTGCACCAAAGGTAAAAGAAACATGGGGGAGTGCTACTGTAACAAAAAAGAAAAAAAGAAAAAGAGAGAGGCTTTTAATGTTGTCTCTTGCTCCAACAATTTGCACTCACTTATTGATCTGAAGGCCACAGACAGATACTGTATCACCTGGTGGAGACAGAGTAACCCAACGCTACAGCACCACACTGCAGTCATTTCACATCAGTGGCCTCTCGGCGGCCTCTTGTTCTTTTGAAACGCAGAGGACGGACACAACTTCAGTGCGGCAGATTTGCCTCGTGATCTGAGAGAGGCTCTGAGTAAAAGCAAAGAGTTTTGGCAGATGTTGCAGCACTAATGCAGCACAGTGCCGTGTTAATGGCTCAGAGAGCAGGAGATCTGCATTTGTAAATACAGCAATTTCAACTGCTCTGTGTGAAGGGGACCAGAAACCCCTGTCTGTGATGTCATCAAGAGACACTTTCCGAAGCTGCTGCATTTAAAATTAATGTCTGCGGAGGAGGGATCTTTATGGACATCTTGATGAATAGATCATCTTTTTTCATATGTAGCACTTTTCTCAATAGGGCTCCAAAAGAAGAAAGAATAAATAACAAATAGCTTAATAAAATCCAATAAAATCGCGCATATTACCAGACGTAGGAGAGTGAAACTCTCTGAGCGCATTTAAAGCGCAAAAATAAGTACTGCACGCTCTGTACCCTGGTAACAGTTTGGGACAGTCACATTAATATTTTCCTGTCTCTGCAATACTGGCTTCCCTGTATGTTCACGGTCGAGCGTTGCTGGACAATTAAAGTAAGAATTTTATACTATTAGTTCCATAGAAGACATACTGTATCTACAATAAGCTTGGGCTCGACTCAGATGCCAGTTTCTGAATTTACAGTTCTGTATGTACCTTTAAAGGTATGCCAATGCTTCTTCAGGTGCTCAGAGGCATAATAATACCTGTTTGCGTTTATTTCCGAGAACTCGTGAAGCGGAAGAGTTTGATTTCAGGTTGATCTCGGTGAGAACAAAGTTAGTTGGAGGCAGATAGAGATGCGGAGAGACGAGCATGTTGAGTCACCGCACTCTGAATGGTGTGTTCGGTTTTACAAACCTCATTCTCAGAGACTTGGGATGAGTCCCAGAATAAACAAATAAAAGCATCACTTGTTCAAATTATAGACGAGTACAGAGGGAAAAAAAAATCCTCTCGTCAGTAAGGTCTCTGTCTCCACCGACTAACTTCAGGAAACATGAACAGATCCAGGAGCAGATGAATAAAACTATATTTCCAAGTACAAAACTTAAAATTGCTTCATTTGTGCCTTTAAAAGGTAAATAACGAACATGCACCAAAATTCTCTTTTCTAAATCTTAATTATTGTGAACAACTTGTGCGTGAACTCTCCCTCTCAATCAATACAGAGACGTTGGTGACTTCGCACCAAAATAAACTTGACAATGAGCAATAACAAGCAAAACTTTTTTCTTTTTTTTTTTTTTAAATAAAAAGTGAAACTGAAACAATCATTACCGAAGTAATTTGATGTGTCAGTTTTTGGAATCACAAACAGAAAATAAACTGTTGGGTCAAAAAAAAAAAAAAGGATCATCTCTGCACACAGCAAAGACTAATAAACGGTTTGATCGCACACGAGGCACCAAGAAGCCCTTCAGAGCGTCAGGGGGGAGGAGCTTCATCTGTGGCTGATTTGGATCGTAGAGAGAGAGAAACTGGTGTAGAGGATGTAACCCAATTTACTATTTTGACCTTGAAAGTCTAGTTGTGGCTCTCAGAACCACACTGCTACCAGAAAATCAAACGATCTCCAGACTTTTACTGTTTTCTCATAATTGCATGAGCAAGGTTTTCCATCACCAGCATCAGACCAATTATTTATGGCCCCCCACAATTATTGATTGATTCATTCATTTTTCTTTAACGATTGTCTTGTTTAGGGTTGCAGAGGTCCCAGCTGTTATTAGGTGAGAGGCGGGGTGCGCGCTGGACAGACTCACTCCTGTGGACAATTTAAATTGAGTAACCAACCTTTGAAGTGCAGGAGGAAGCTGGAGTTCCCAAAGAAAAAAAATGAACGAATACATACTCTGGATAACGGTTGATTTTGTTTTGTTAAGCTCTGATGCATGTCTGGTTCCCACTATACGCCTTGAAATTCTAGAAATGTGTGTAGGATGAATGTGTGTGTTTTTGTGTAGGAAGACCTTCCAGATGGGCAGAATGAACAGGGGTGGAAGGTGGCTGAAACTGTCCAAAGATCCTCATTTCAGATGACGCCACCGAAATTACATCCAAAACGACTGCTGCCAGCTGTCACTCGGCCCGCTGCCCGTTGGGGCTAGGCTACAGAAGCCTGACAATCGTTTGCCCTCACTCGGCCTACAAGTCACGAGCCGAGTGGAAGCGAGTCCCAGGAAAATTTAACATCGGGGGTTAGCCAGCCGTCGGTGATCAGTCTGGGAAAGAAAGAAGAGTTTGTAGATCATACAAGCTCCACCATCCTGGAAGATTTGGCGAACGGTGTCAGTGGTGACAGGTGAGATAGCCAGCAGTGGGTATAAAACAGCCATCCAGGCTTGGTCTTTCCCAAGTAAGGACAGGCTGCTTGGAGAGAAGAACAGATTTATATGTCAGATCACTGAAGAGACACTGAGCTGTGATAGAAAAGGAGTCAAAGGCAGAGTGAAGGTCTTCTCAACATCAGCCCTGACAGCAGACAGCTAGATAACTGGATTTGAGTTAGAACACCGTTTCCACCAAAAAATCTGAAGATGGCAACAGTTCACTATATTATATACAATTAAAGATTATAGAAATGCTAACATCTGCTGGAAGAATGAGCCCAGCTAATGCTCTCCTTGAAGTGACCCATCCACACCTGGACAACTCGCTCTCCCATCTTCCTCCATTACAAGAGCAATCAATCAAAGTACAGTGGTACCTCTACTTACGAAATTAATAGGTTCTGGAAGTAGTTTCGTAACATGAAAATTCTGTAAGTAGACACAGGTTTTCCATGTAAATGCTCTAATCCGTTCCAAGCCCCCCAAAATTCAGACATACATTTTTTATAAATCATAAAAATGCATCAAAACATGAAACATATACATGTTACAATTAGATTACTGCACAATAAACATAAAATGAGAGTTGTACATAATGAAAAAAACAAAGAATAAAGTAAATAATAAAAATTATGATCATTTACCTTTTAACTGCTATCGTCGTCACCTTTTGCCTTCTTTAGTTCTTGTTCTCTCTCAGTGGTTTTTGCCTGACGTTTGTAAAGAACTGATCCAAGTGATGTATGCTTTTGTCGGCTTTTAACAATCCTTCGAAAATGTGCAAGGCAAACATCATCATAGTGAGCGATAGCCTGACTGGAGAACACTTTTTCTTGGTGATTCTTTTCAACAAATTCCGAGATTCAGAGAATTCAGAGAGAGATGCCAGGAAGATGCTAGGAGATAGCCAGTGGCAGAGCAGCTACAAGTATGTTTACATTCTGTAAACTCTGGGAGCTGCGAGTAGCAGCGCGTACTGTATTTTTGCTTTTCGTATCCTGAAATTTCTTTTGTAACAAGAAGCAATATTTTCCCAATGAGATGAGTCGTAACCTGAAAATTCCATATGTGGAGATGTTCGTAAGTAGAGGTACCACTGTACATTAAGGTCTCTAAGAAGATGAGAATGAGCATAGATGCTCAGTAGATACAGAGATGCTGTAAATTCTCCAGCGTAACTCCATGTCCTAGTCTCTGATGTCTATACACATGGAATTTATGCATATCTTGCACAGGTGGCAGATTCAACAACACAAACCAAACATAAGAACATTTTAAAGCAAATCCATCCATCCATCCATCCATCATCTATGCCTGCCTAATCCTACGCAGGGTGACAGGGATCTGCTGGAGCCTATCCCAGCTCTCCCATATCAAGTAAGCGATGATACAAAATTGATAGCAATGACCCAGCAATAGAAGATTAGACAGATGCAGTCAAGTTGCAAACTCTGTCTTTTAATTAAAAAAATAAATTTAACCAATTGACTGGATATGACAAGAGAGTAGATAACAAAGTAGGCTTTAAATAGTATGGCGGGTCAGGAAGGGGATTTGCTGTTTAACAGGTAGACGGTTCCTTTTCACAGACTCCTGTGATGGTTGTGAATAACACCTACTTCACACGCAGCCTCCAAAAAAAGAAAAAAAAAAGACCTTAGAAAATCAGTTCACAGTGAGTGGAGGAACAACAGAGGGGATGGAGACAAACCACAGCGATGAAGGCGCCAGCTCTCTGTTCTGGAAAACACTGACTGGCAGCAGCAGCCAGTTAATGAAGTTGGCTGAACCTGTCAGCCGCGGCCTCATTACCTCCACCCCGAGGACAGCATTGATCACCTTCCCCATGTTTGGATACGGTTAGAGATGCACGAAAGGTGATGACGGCGGTGGGTCTGATCTGCCTTTTAACTAACTGTTGAAAGCGTAACAAGGCTTTGGACGGATTTTTGAAGAGTCGATTCAGAGGGCAAGCTTTCAAAAACACAAACTTAACGACCCGTGAGGGCTTCGGCAGAAACTGTAACGTGCCGACGTGCCGATGTTAGTTTAACAAGGAGGGTCAGTCCACGAGAAGGTAAACTGTTGAACTGTAGCAGAAATGATTTTCAGAGGAAATGCTGCTGTGGAATAAAAAGGAAAACAATTAGAACTGCATACCATAACCCTAACCCTAACCCTAAAGTGGGAGCGGATGCACTGCTGACATGGCGTATGAGTGTAACCACAGCAACATCTATTACTGACCAAAGACCAACGTTTTCAATGATTTATTTGTTTGTTTATTTAGCTTTAGTCTGCCTCCTTGGTCAATTCATTAGCATTTTGTGGGAAAATGAAAGGCATATTAGTGCTAACTTTAATCACTGTAGTGTCCTGTGGACATGATCTGAATCAGCAGTTCACGTTTGCCCTCATAGAATAACAGGCCGTGGCTCATTATCAAGCGTAACAATCCCACAAGGAGGATGATGAGAAACACACTGTTGGTTTTTTTGCTGGGTGACCTGTAGGTTGAACTCCAGCCGTGACCTCAAACATGTGGCTCCTTCGATGAATATTCATCCCCTGCAGCCACCTGCAGTGATTCCAATGCTTGTTCCATCTTTCACCACCAGGACAAGTTCATCCAGAGGTAGCTGGAGGGTGAGAAAACATTTGCCTTGTATGAGGAGCAGAGGGCAGCTGCGACACATGAAAGACAGGCTTCATTTTCTCCATGGGCGCCTTCCCTACACCATGGGAAAAAAATGAAGCCAGACCTTTCCAATTTTATCAATTTATATCAAACTGGTGAACGCAGACACATGCTCAAGACGTCCCTGCTATTAAAGCCAATTTAGTCACTAATCAGGAGCCGTATCGCACCTAACAGCACTGCCTGAACTCTGAGACTCATTTAATCACGTCTCTGCTTTAGAGGGAAAGTTCCAACTAGTTTGTATTAATCATCAGGCTCCTGCCAACTATCTAATGCACCAAAACGTATTAAAGCCAGAGCTGGACCTGTGTGCAAGCGCAATAACTCCTCCAGTTGTGCTGATGGCTTGTTGGCATAAACACTGCATCAGGCCAACTGTGAGAAAGTAATTCTTTCTGCTGTTTACAGCAATAATAATATTTATGGTGAAGGACAGAAAGGCAGGAATTACGCTTATTGATTGCTTCGCAGTGTGCGATCCAAAATTATCTGGGAGAAAGTCAAACAGGCCTCGCCACGCGTCCAGAATTTATAACTGATAATGACTTCCCGTTGGCTCCACACACACAAGGTCGTAATGAAACATAACGTCTAATATCTCGAATGTTGCTGGATCAGAAAGGGGGTCTTTTGTGGCGCCAAAAGCAAACTAATTTATGGTAATAAAGGAGATAATATTCCTGTATAGTTTATTCGTATATGAAGCTGCACCAGAATTCTGCATAATTAGTGAAATAACCGGCTACAATTTCCTGAGGTCTTTAAGGTCCCTCATATTATGTTAATTACAAGTCTATTTATCCTGATGATGTACTGCAACCGGGGCTACCCCATTACTGCGGGTGATGACGTGTCTGAGGTGGAGGCAGAACTCCTCCAGGGCTTTGCGTGGAGGCCGCAGTGACGGCTTCCTCCAGTTATTCCAGATCAAGCTGACAGGATCACCACTCGTCTCGCTGTCGCACTGTTGATCTGGTCCTAACAGATGGGAACATAGCCTGTAATTTCTTGCACAGTTCAGCACGTCAACATTCCTCCCCGTCTTGCTCTCACCTTCGCGCTAAATCTTCTGAATCAGTGAGAGTTATGCATTATTTATTTTTTTCAAAACGGCCTCTTTTCTCCATTTTCGCCGTGACTCTTTGAACAGCTTCGTCAGCCCACAAGCCCCACCCCCGTCGTCCTCATGTTATTGGTCATTTTTCTGAACCAATCAAACGCAGAATATGGCGAGACTGCCGAGCATTCGGAGAAGTTCAGCATGGTTTCTTCACATGCACAAATCAGTATCTAAATAGTACAATTTGTGTAAAGACTGTTGAAAGCGAGGTCTGTTATGGAGCCCCGGACCCCGAATCTGATCTGCAAAGTTATATATATATATATAGTAGGGCTGGGCAAGTTAACGCCGTTATTATCGCGTTAACGCATTCATTTATTAATGCTGCCATTCATTTTATCGTGCGTTAACGCATGTTGCTCACATGCTTTTGTTTTGAAAAGTCTGTTACTGGCTGCTGCGGAACCGGAAAACAGTAAACATAAGGAAAAGCTAAAACAGACATGGAAAACGGTAAAAATCCGTGACCTTTACAGTTCGGGTAGCAACTCAGGCAGCAATACTAACAATTATATCTAAAAAAAAATTCTAGGCTGCAACAAAACCTTCTCGTCATTCCTCCATGTTCCATCAGATCTGCTCCATGTGTTCACTGTCCTGCTGTTCTCTAGCTGGTTACTTCAGTGCAGCTCCATCTAGTGGCACAGATGTGTAATGACAATTGAAAGTCCAGTCCTCGATTATAAAACAAGTTCAGTTCTGTGGCCGGTTTTTTTTTTATTTCGTATTTTTGATCCAAGTCTAAAATCGAAATATAAAATAAAACAGGCATTTTTTCTTTTTTTTTGTGTTAGATTAAAAAACAAAAAACGTAATAAAATGTCACTTTTTTATTGATTGAAAGGAAAGAATAAATGATGCATGGATTGGTGCTGAACTTCAACATGAACATTTTCATTTTTAAAGTTCTCCCAGATGGAAGATTTGACAGAAACAAGGTTATTTGTAACAACTGCCAAGTTGAACTCCCCGTTAAAAGTTTCTGCTGTTAGCTCAGAAATTGCCTGTTTTAATATTCTGATTGTGCTAAGCCACAATTATTTTGTTGGATTTTATTTGTAGACTTTTTATTTTTTCATAAAAACAGGATGACATTAATGCCATGGCAGTGGCAATAAGCTTTATTTTATTTTACATTTTTAAGATGAGATTTACACTAAATATGTGTTACTGACAAGTGCTGATGTTAAAAGTGTTTGAACAACAAATGTTATGACACTTTAGTTCATATGGCAGCAGAAAATTTCAATAAAAGTGCATTTTACACTACTTTTGAATTCATTATTTGATTTTGGGTATACAATGCAATTAATCGTGATTAATCAGGGAAATAATGTGATTAATCGCGATTAAAATTTTAATCGTTGCCCAGCCCTAATATATATATTTCTGTCAACCCCTTGTACGATGCAACAAAAGGCAAGAGTCCAGAGCAGTCAGTGCCATCCGTGACATGGCACAGTTTTGCCGAGATAAGAAAGAAAGTTGAGCACAAACGTGTCCAACAGCAGCAGCTTTCATTGCTGGCTCAGGGTGAGTGCGTATACTCAGCCACCAGACATGGTCCAAACGCTTTTTTTTCCCCTTGTGCCATCGGGCCACACCTGTGCACTATGAACAGTTACCTGTGTCAAAGCCAGCTCATGACCTTTTGTGGCACATGTGGCCCACACAACCCTCCTCAGGGTCATAATCGGGCCTCAGGTGCCGAAAGCAAATGTCTCTTCTGTCTGGGCCAGACTACTAACCGTCACGCTTGCTACATAACCAAGGTACAGCGTGGTGTCAGCACATTACAGCACCGTAGAAAGTATGCAGTATACTCATACAGCTGACTCTTCATTTTAGCTGTTTTCCTCACTGCTATCACAGAACCAGACTAAATTTAGTGCCACACTAATGTTGGCGAACAGGTTCTGATCACCTTGATCACTGTTTACTGGATAATCAGAACTGAAGGAGGTTTCTGCACCTCCACACCGGCTTCAACTGAGACTACCTTAAAAGCATCATCCTGATACAGCTTTAGTCCATGAAGACCTATGATTTTTACCTTTCAAATCTCTATTTATTGATTTGCAGTTATGTACCACTTAAAATACAACCAGACTGCATGAAAGATATATGATGCTGAAAAGTAACCTTTGAACCATTTTAAGTCAGACTTCCACAGGGATAAAACACAAAAGTAGTCTTGAGTGATAAAAGTAGTCTTGAGTGAAATATACATTTTCAACAGAAGTAAGATATTTCTTAAATGTTTCTAGTTTCTTCAGAGGCTGCAAAAATAAAAGACTTTCAATGAACAGCTTTCATCTTCCTTGAACAGCCTCATAGTTTAGAGGGCCTTTTCCTTTTCAGACAAAGTTTGTAAATCCTGGTCATTTTCCGAACACATGCTGCAGTAGTTGCGTGTACTGATGTTCTCTCTTTGTGTTGGGTTGCCACACAAGTCCCTCCATAAGCTACAGCTAGTTCAGAATTTAGCCGCTAGCATCATCTCCAGAACTTCAATTCAATTCAGTTCAATTCAATTTTATTTGCATAGTGTGTGTGTGTGTGTGTGTGTGTGTGTGTGTGGGGGGGGGGGGGGGGGGGGGGGGGGGCTTTCTATCGAAGGCCAGCTGGGTAAAGAAAGAAAAGAGGAGGGAGAGAGGACAGAGAGAGGATGGAGGACAGAGAAAGGAGAGCGCATACATCTTGGGAATACTATATTGGACAAAATGTATAAATAAATAATTACCCATTAACTGGAGAACTAAGAATTCTATGCATTTATATTCTGACTCATACATTCTTAGAACAGAGTACATCTCTAGTACAACTCTACAGAGATGACTCTATAAACAGATGTGGGCAGCAACACTGAGGTGGTCAGAGGTCAGAGGTCAGACTGCAGGTCAGCATGTTAGTTGATATCCCAGAGACATCTATAGACACAAGTAGAAAGAAAGAAAGAAAGAAAGAAAGAAAGAAAGAAAGAAAGAAAGAAAGAAAGATAGATAGATAGATAGATAGATAGATAGATAGATAGATAGATAGATAAAACTTCCTCTTCAGAGCGCATTACACTCATCCTCAGTCGTTCCTGGTCCACTTCGGCGTGGATTTTAAGATTCTGCTTCCCAGCCCCCACATTGCTATTAGCGGGGATGGAGGGAGGATAGACGGTGCACAGTATGTGTGATGTGAGCAACTGCAAAAAATGAAAAAACAAAAAGACTTTTACCGTGTATTACTTCTGTGAAAAATGTCTCTTGTGCAACTGACCAGTCTACCACGCATAGCATATCCCACACTGTATGGACCACTATAGCAGGAGCCAGACACTGTGGTCATGTGACTACCCTCCAGTTGTGTTGCACCATAGTGTCTTTTATGGTGACGTACTACCAAAATGAAGACGGGACTAGTATGCAGTACGTTCTGTAAACTACTTTGTATGTGCAGGTTGTTGTATGTGGTTTTTGAAAAATGCTCCTCTGTCTGTTTCTCTTGTTAGTCAGTTGTCATTCTTCTGTCATGCTTTCTTAAGTTCCTGGTATGTCTCCCCGCGTTTCTCCTGCATCCCTGGCACATTATGTTTGGCTGGGCAGCATGGTGTTGCTGTGAGCACCACTGACTCCCAGCAAGAAGTTTGCTAGTTCTTTTGTATGTTCGCTGTGCCTGGATGCGTGTTTTTCCCACGGTACTCTGGCTTCCTCCCTCAGTCCAAGAACATGTATTGTATTTGAACTTTATTGTTGATGTCTATCTATTTGTAGAATCAGTGTGTGTGGACAGTTGTCTCATTTGTCTCTGTATGACCCTCTGATGGACTTATGACCTGTCCAAGGTATACCCTCACTCATCCAATAACAGGCTCTGTGACCCCTGAACAGGCTGAAACAGAAAGGAAAAATAAAATGTTTTTTTTTTTTTTAACTTTAGCTACTTATTTCAAACTAAAGTAGGGCAGTAAATTGCTGACATATGGGAAGTAATTGCAGAATTGATTTAAAACAGCATTTGTTTACAGTGCAGCAAGAATTATGCAGATATCCAAGATTGTTCACAGAGTGATTTAGAATCTGAGCTGTAAATGAGACTCATTTGTACTTGCTGTGCACTTATTTGTGTTGTTGCGTCACACTTGTTAGTTGAAAAGTACAACTATGCATTCTTAACGGATCTGCCACTTCTTAACAAGCTGCTATCTGTCAGAGGATTTGCCAGTGATATCAAGTGTGTCCGAGATTACAGATAATCATCTGTCCTGTGCAAGCCCGCACGACAGGAAACACTTTTTTTGGATCAAATGTTTTTGTGAAGTTGCCATTAACTGTTTGTTGGATGACAAGAAAACATGAATATTCAGGTACATCATATCCACCATGGTTCTTTTTTTCATCTATCGCAGGAAGGGAAGGCACCAGTGTACCTTCTTGATGAAGGAGGTGGTGTTTGCAGTCATCAGTGATGCATTCCCAGAAACCTGGTGGCTTTGGTTTACGCAGCTGGAAAATCTGAAATACATGATCATGGGTCCCACCCCCTTTGTTGGACACGAAACAATACACAAGCCAGAGCAAACACAAGACAAAAGGCTAGGCTCTGAGCTGAATTAAAAACTATTTCAAAAACTATATTCCAACAACACCAGACCAAAAAAGATGTGATTGCAGTAAGCCACAGAAAACCTACCAGGTGTTGCGTTCCCCCAAGGCCTTCTGTCAGCTGAGAGCTCAGCTAAAGACTGCAGTGGCAAGATGAACGTGCTGAGCCAGCAGTCAAAGAAGAGCAAAGAAATAACTAACTAAGTAAGACAAACGTTCCCACAGCCCAGCTCTGAATTTAGTCCCACCGTTGGAGTTTGTCACATCCCAAATAATACTGAAACACAAAAATATACTGTCTCTGTGTGACAGAAACTCACCCAAGTTTTTGGTGGACACTTGTTAATTTTTTTTTTTTTTTTGATTTCGCCTATACAATGCGATTAACTGTGATTAATCAGGGAAATAATGCAATTAATCGCATTTAAAATTTTTAATCGTTGCCCAGCCCTAGAAATTTTCATTCGGTTACTTAATTGTATTTTTATACTGCAACAAATATTCAATTAAAATTCAGTTCAAGCCATCTTGGCCTTTTGGAATTGGAAGTCACAAGTGTTTGGTGGATCTTCTTGAGAACTGCAGAAAATCTTCCCATTGGGTTGCAAGGCGTCAGTCACAGATACTCTAATGCATCCTCTGATTCAGTCTCCGCTCTGTTCTGTTCTACTCTAAATGAGACCATGACTTACAAAATTGGACATTGTGCTCCATCAAATAAGACATCCATCTAGTTTCTTTTTAACTGTCATTTGGGAAAGCGGCTGGGTACACCCTGGACAGGTCAAAGGTCGTAGCTTTGCTGAAAAAAAAAAAATCCCTGACCTATAGAGTTGTCAGCTAAGAGCAAGAAGTAACCAGTGGAGTTAAACATTTCCTCTGCAGCACAATATAGGTGCTCTGCCTCACTGACATCAGCTCAGCTCCTTTGAGGTTAGCAGAGTTTATGTGAATAACATATCAACTTTAACTCTGTGAAGCATTACTGTGTGGATAAAACCAGAGTATTAATTTAAACAGTTGTCATCTGTGGAGGGAAGGAGACCTGTGTGGGAAGAAACTTCAAGACTTCAGGATGAAGCTTCAAACGGCTAAAAAATTAAGTTTACCAAAACTGAAACTCCCCCACCCCAATCTCTCTTTTTTTTCTTTCAATCTTTTCATGTTAACAAGCCCTGAAGTTGCCCACAAAGGCTCTCTGTGCACTTTATTCCCTTCACACAGGTTTGACTCTCCTCTAAGTTAGTCACCTGAAGCCATTCACTAATGAAGGTCCTGCTGATTTCATGTCTTTCTTTCTATCTTTCCTTTTCCTTTCATTTTTTTTTCTTTTTTGGTCCTCTTTGCTTTCATTAACACTCCATTCTGGGGCCCTCTCCCCCCTGCAGCGGTAACAGGCACAGAGAAAGCGCAGACAGAGGTGTTAATGGGAAGGTATTTCAGAGCAGGTTTACTGTTCTCAGCTTGGTCTTACCTGACTGGGACCTGTCTAATTATCAGGTGTTGTTGTTTGCTTCTGGTCCCAGGAACACAGATGCACGCAGACTGAGGCAAGAATGTCTGTAGATATAGAAATATTCTGCATTGCTCTCTCTCTCTCTCTCACACACACACACACACACTAGATGTAAACAGTCTCTCCAGTCTCAGTGGGATGTTTCTCACGCGATGTGGCCTCTCAGCCCAGCATCATCATTAGTTTCTTCATATATGTCGTAGTAAACAGGTACATCAGGGGCCAAAGTTTCCAGGGTGAAAGTAACCATAGCGTCCACTTAAAAACACTCCAGTGTGTGTGCGTGTGTGTGTGTGTGTGAGAGAGAGAGAGAGAGAGAGACGTTTTGGAGGGTCACAAGAAGCCATGTGCATCACTCACGGATGGATTGAAGGAAGAAGAAGAAGAAGAAAAATAGCTGCAGGTGTAATCAATGTGAACCTGCTCCCCAGAGATGATGGTGTGTGTGTTGTGTGTGTGTGTGTCAGGTGAGGTGAGCAGCAGGCATCAGCAGCATTTCAGTCCAGTCAGCAGTGATCTTGCCAGCCGCTGCTCGGCCAGACTCATGAATAGATCAGTACTTTGTGTGCGTGTGTGTTTATAAGACATACCCTTCCTCATCCCATCTGCATTCTGTTCTCCAAAGACATTGTTGTGACTTTGAGTGCATATCTTGTTATATGGTGGCTGATCTGTGCCTCGTCTGATCACTGTGCTGTAATAGCATTGTTCTAGGTAGCGTACCACTTTGAAAGCGATGGAGAAATATCTCTGGCGTCTTTTCAATCTTCTCACAAATGTGAATAATGCCGGGGCTTAAACAAATTATTGCAGGAGAACACTGGCAGAGGTTGTGGTGCAGCAGAAGTTCATCAGCGCATGTGAGACCGGAGTAAGACGCATATTCGGGTCATCCTTTAATCCTCATGGTCAAACAGATTATACAACCACGTTCAAACACTTCTTGGAAGAAGAACAAATTAAGTTATTCATCCTACACGTGAGCCATCAGGACACGTTAAAAAGAAAAAATAATCAGCTGATGTTCATCAGGTCTTAAGGTAAATACAACCTCACATGAACAACACTAGCAACACACTGCACTGTGTTAGTATTCATTTAGTGAAAACTGAGCCAAAATGCAAAATAGGTGTACACTCTTATTCACTCCCCAGGATTGTCATCCAGGTGCCGAAGAAGTATATATATAAAAAAAAAAACCCCAGGAGCTAGATGTCGACTCTACAAGCGTCAGTTGTCACGTTAAATGTCAAAGTTCTTGACAGTAATACACTGCATGAGTGTAATATATTTGGAGGTGTTGTCTAGAAAAAGCATCAACGAATGTGGCAGGTTAGAACAAAGCTTAAGTCTGCAAAGTTGCGTCCAAACAAGCCAAGACTCCTGAACAATCTCATTTGGACATATTTGATCAAGTTCCAGATGTTTGGACATGATGCACAGCACCACAGCTGGTGAGAACTTAACAAAGCATATCAACAGAAACAATTCATACCAGCTATTAAGCATGGTGGTGGAGGGATGATGATGTGGGCTTTTTTGTTTTTTTTTGCCTCAGAGCCACAGGACCTCTGTACCTCATAGTTACTCAGTCAATTATGAATCCTCTGTATATTGAAGTAATCTTGAGTTAATAAAAAAAAAGGGGGGGGGGGGGTCCCAAAGTATAGTCTTTAAAAGAGCTGCACATCATTGAGAAAATAACTACTTTCAGTTACTGTTGCCAAAGATGATTCTGCAGGCTTTTAAATCATGGCGTAATCACTTTTTACACACCTTTTCTACATTTTGGCTAAGGTTTTTTTTTTAAATAATGACATGGTGTAATATGTCATGTGCTGTGTTAAAGCGGAGACTCTTTACAACGCGTGTGCTCATATCATGTGCGACAGTTTTGTGTTTCAGTGTGTAAAACGTAAGACCCGTTTTAAAAATCAATCTCCCAGCTCTGCACATTGTTGAGTCTGATCTTCAGGCTGGCTGCTGGATTTTGCTGCTCATTCTTGAGTGAAATACAATGTTCTGCCGTTTGTTTGATCGTTCGTTTTGTTTCTAATGCAACCAAACATACAATTTAGTCCGAGGCCATTCAGGCAGAAAGCCTCGCTTTGATCACTTTCTAGATTACAAAACAGAACCGGCGTCAACCTCCCAGCCCATTTGATGGAATCATTTTCAACAACGGAGGAGAGCTTTGATCAAAAATCCTTGACCTCCAGTGGTTTGACTTCGCTGCAGTTATGTAGAAGTACTCTCCAGGGTTTGTAGATGTACTCTGGCGTCACTTGCAGGTGTGTGCGCAGGTTCATGCGTCACAGTAATTTAACATCGCATCAGTGTGATGTGATGTTAAACAGCAACTGTAAATGTCGTGACGGCTGTAATCAGAGCATCGTCGTCTTTGTCGTTGTTGTCTTCACAGAGCCCCAGAAATTAGACTTGGGAGCTCAGCAGAATGTAAAATATGTACATTATCTATATGATTTATATGTAAAAGGAATAAAAAGAAGAGCGATTGCTCTAACGGCTGCGGCTGAATATCGATGGGTTATACTTTGAGCAGCAGATGTAACTAATATCCTCCTTTCCTCTTAGAAATGTCAGAATCCGTCTCAGCAACTAAACTGTACTCCGCCGTAGACGATCAAGCAAACGCGGCTCAGCAGAACAGGAAGGAAGGATTTTCTCTCCAATAGCGATGCGTCTGGAAAAACAAGTACAGCCGCAGTGAAGTTTCAGAGGCGACGACATGCTGCAGGAATGCAGTCGCTGCAAAGATAAATGTTGCAGACCTTATTGCCATGGTGATGCATCGGGGGCTCCATCGGAAGAAAAAAAAGAAAAAAAAAAACCTTTCATCAAAAGCAATCGAACTGCAGTCACGTTTGTTTGGACAAAGATGATGTACTGAGGGACTCACAGACACGTCTTCTCCTCATATTTCACATGGTCACGTCAGATGCGGTTTTGAACTTTCAGATGTGACCTCGCTGACCCTACCATAAAACCTCTGTCCCTCATGACCATAATGTGCCTGTGTGAGTTATTTTTTCAGTAAAGAGCACGTGTATGTTAGGTTTGCAGTGCCGCAAATCACATTTGGGCCTGTCCGATATAAATCAGAACTGAGAAACGTTTGTAAAAGTAAAGAAATATTCTAATATGTTTGACTGTACAAATATACCTTCATTACTACGTTTATACAAATATCGTGTATATAAAATGCTTTTAAACATTTCTTGTCTCTGTGGTCTCCCCTCATTTCTGACATGAGCAGCATTGTTTCCGACCACAAGTTTCCATTGAAATTGAGACAGAACTTGAGCAAAATGTATTTTGATGTCAAGATGACTCGTGAAACACATCAGAAGTAGAATCAGTCTTGCACTCATTTGATGGATGTAGCTTTGAGATACATGCTACACTGACCACTGTATCGCTTTTTAAAAACACAAAATAGTTGTTATTATTACTTGGATGTGTAAAAGAAATGTGTTTGAAAGAGTTCAAGACATAAATAAACTAAAACCTTCTCCATTTGATGGGTTTCAGGTTAGCGGTGCTGGACAACTGTGTCGTCTGGTTGTATTCTTCATATTTCTTAAGGTCAACAAAGTTAAATGCAAAACCCAGCAAGGTACTGACCCTTCAAACTAGTAAGGTCTGCTTTCCAATGCTCACAGTTTATGTCTCTAGGCCACTGAACTTCAAATACACGGTTATCTGGAGTCTGAGTGAGATGTTCAAATGGTTCATCCTGCAGCATCATCCAGCACAAAGCTGTACTGGTCACCCGAATACACTAGATTACCAAAGGTATTCATTCACCTGCCTTGACTCACATATGAGCTTTAGTTCATCTCATTCCTGATCAATATGACGTGGCTCCACCCTTTGCAGCTAGAACAGCTTCAACTCTTCTGGGAAGGCTGTCCACAAGGTTTAGTAGTGTGTTTATGGGGATTTTTGACCATTCTTCCAGTAGAACATTTGTGAGGTCAAACACTGATGTTGGACCAGAAGGTCTGGTTCTCAGTCTCTGCTCTAATTCATCCCAAAGGTCTTCTATCGGGTTGAGGTCAGGACTCTGTACATTTATCACGTGAATGCTGCATTTCTTTGTTGGCTTTTTTGTTTCATCTCAGAGGGAAATAACCAACCTGGAGTGTGAGCTTTTGTCTGTGGACTGGTCAACAAATACTGACACATTTTCAGCCTTTATCGTGCTACATAGGCCTAACCCCCGCTCTGTATTTACTAATATCTCATGATCTACTGCAGGGACTCATTAAAGAGGTTAGATGTAAAAGTTATTTGTCATTAAATGACAATGATGATGAAATGATGAAAATTAATAAACATCGACAATTGATAACTAATGTTGTGAAACATTGTTACAACCATTTAAAATTGTAAAGATATAAAGGCTCCAGCATTGTTTTATGTTGTCTAAGTTGTCCAAATGATGGAGTTGTGAATGAACCCCAGCTTGCATATTTATTTATTTATTTATTTATTTTAATGCCTAGGGCTAATTTTCAGAAACAGAGCTCTCTGCTGGGCCTGCTGTGTGACACCGCTGGCCATCCCTCCCCTAACATCTGGGAGGACCCAGATGCAGGGTCGCAGAAAGAGGCATGCTGATTATGACTTAAATCAGCGGACAGTCCTAAATTCCAACCAGAAGGAGAGGCTAGAAACCCGTCATCACAAGTTATGAAGAAAAAAGAAAACATAAAAAAAAGAACATGTGGCCGTTGGGGGACAGTTGCGCTAGAAACTCATTAACAGAGATTTAGGGCCCGATCTTCCACCAGATCGCCTAAAGCCACTATTTAGGAATAGCGGGTAGCGGGACGGGCGTTCCCCTGCAAAGAACGCAATCTTCCACCTTGCTAAACCTGCTATCCCACCTGTGCTACCCGCTCTATTATGCATAGGAGTGGTTAGGACGTTCCACCTGTTAAACCAATCAGTGCGTCAGTAGCCATTGCCTTTAAGAGCAGGTTGTGCTACCTGCTAACCGCTATGGAGTGTCTTTTCATGCAGATCAGAGCAGCTCTTGTGCGCAGCTCGTCTGGGACTCTGCTGTAGAGCTTCCTCCTCTTCCTTCCTCCTCTGCACTGATATATACAGTACATAAAAATATTTTTACACAGACAAACACACTCTGGTTGTCTATTGTTTAACTGGAGAGCAAGCCGATTTAGACAATCTCTGCCATTTTTTCAGGGGTTCAACTGAGGCCAAATCACGCTTTTTATACAAGAGTTAATTCCAGAGGTAGAGTCATTTGTGCACGTCCTCATGAGACCAGGTGGATGCACATTTATGCCATTTGGATGCGTTCTTGTACGCGCCAACATACGGGTTGCGGGTGGTCAGACCACCCGCAACCCGGAACCCTACACCCGCAATTTCAACATAAGACACACCCATTGCCACACCTACAAAGTGAGTATGGTAGTCGGCATAACGGGTAGCGGCTTTAGCGAGCAGAAGATTACATTAGCATTTAGCGGAGGTTTCACTTATGTGTGCTTCTTAGCCTTTCACTTACACCTATTTATATCCCTGTCTTAATTTGAGTTTGTCAATGGGAAGACGCCTAAATCAAAGTAGAAGATTGCTTTGATGCTCAGGAATGCTGGTGTAACAGTTCATGGTGAGTTCAGTTGGCTGGAATATTGTAGCATGTTGTCATGCCAGATGGGTATTAGACCTGAAAACATGCAGGACTGATGTGCAAATCAGTTGCAATGATGTAACATTAGAATTAGAAAACTCAGTAATTGCAGCCAAGTGTGAAGCGACAGGCATGAAAATGAGCACCTCCAAATCTTTGGAGAATAATTTTGAGTAGAATTGCTGCTCCTCCAGGTCAAGAGGAGCCAACTGAAGCAGTTCAGGCATCTGGTTAGGACGCCTCCTTTACGCCGCTCCTGGGGAGGTGTTTCGGATGTGTCGAAGCAGGCAGCGGGGCAGACCCAGAACGAGCTGGAGGGATCAGAAGCTGGATGTTGGTGTGGACCTCTCTGGTTAGATCCAAACACAGAGCTGCAGAGGTTCATGGACTGAAGTGTGGAGGGAAAGGCTCCTTACGTCACCCGGACTAATCACTGCATAATGACATCAAAGCAGGTTCCCCTGATGCTGGGAAAGTATGCTGAAAGCTAAAAAAACATACTCAAGTAAATGAACTAAGATAATCTACAGTTCTTGAAGAAGTGATGCTTCCTCCAATAGTTATAAGAACTGGAAAAAGTACCTGAACTTAAAAGTTCCTAATATCTGTGAAGTATTACCCTGTGAATTATTAGCAAAGATTAATATATTGTCTGTCTTTTTATATAATTTGTTGACATTCTGAAAAATAAAGAATAACAATGGCCTTATCCTGTAACATTTGTCATATTGATCTTACATCCCGTTGGGTGCTGCGAGAGCAATGTTTTCTGACATCAATACTCCAAAAACACCTCGGTCAAACAGATACTGTTTATCAGAGCAATTCATCAAGCTGTTCAGGAAAATGCTTTTTGCGTCTTCATTTCTTTCAGTCTACGTTAGCCCTGGCTGATAACAATCAAGTCTGCAAAGCCCGGTGATTTCTTCATTTTCAGTGTCAGCGAGTCGGCCTCCTCCTTCTCTGCCCTGTCTTCGTTCAGATATCAAATATTAATCAAAGAAGGTCGAGAAGCAGTTAATAAGCTGCCCTTTCATTGATCTTCCTGCTCTTTTCAGCAATGAAGTGTCCCCCACCGATGGAGTTATTATTCCAATACGCATTTGTCATTTAAAAAGTGTTTCCTTCTTCTTTTTATTTTTGAAAAATAAAGTTTTTCTTCTTACAAAATACCTTTATGCATAATTTCTCCATCAAGGATGTATTAATTTTGGGACCATTTCTCCGTCTTTATGTTACGGAGATAACATTTTGAAATCTGTGCTGTTTTAAAATTCAAAACCAGACGTGTTTAAGTGTTAAAGACATTCAAATTCAGGCCAAGGAGAGCACGGACCTCTGCATATTCTTGCTTCTGTCTAAACTGGTGAAGGACTGTCAGATCATGAATAATTCTCAATGGGCTTAGATTATTTCAGGTTAGAGTTGGTGATGTCTTGGTCTAATTCAGTGATTTATTTATCTGTTTGTTTTACCTCCTCATTCCTCTAAAGAGAAATGTAAATGGAGTTAAGACCTTCCTCCTAAATTGAGGAATGGAGATGTCCAAGTATCCATTACAGAGGGCTTGGGGGGATCAGAGAAATGCTTGATCCTTCATGACCCTGAAATTTATTCCCTTAAACTTTACCTGCACTTTAACTGCTTAAATCTGGCTCTGGTCCTGACTGCTGATTTTTGTCCAAATGCACACTATGTAGATTATACAGATGAATATTCTCTCCCTGTTATTGCATATGGCTCATAAAGAGTGTTTCACTGAACATGCACAGCCCTCTGCTGGCTTTTTCCATTGTTTCCTCCACTTGTATTGCTGTGTGGGATGTTTATGGGTTGTTTACGAGGCTGTGTAGTCACCAGGAAATAACAAGGACTTAAAAAATTATCAGAAAATCAGTTCAATCCAACACACAGACTCTTTGTCTCCCGAGTGGACCTTCAGTGAAGATCCACTCAGTTACGTTTGTGGTGATGTGGATGTGTTTATTCGTGTTTTAGAACTTAACTGATGTGAAGCTGACTGACTTATTTCATTGCTTTGAGATGAACAGCAGTCTGTCTCTTGTTCTGTTGATGCTCAAACAGCATTCCAATGGCAGTTAGATGATTTTTTTTTTCTTAAATTCAACTACAAAAAGGAGAGAGAGAATGCTGAAAAGAGTGAGATTTAGTCAGTTTTGATTATATTTTTTCCAGTTAACAGCTTACGGTGTTAAAAGGTAAAATAGATAAAATAAAAATGCCTGCAGTGGTTGAAGTGACACAAAGGACTTTTTGTCCCTTTTGGGTTCAGAGCATCCTCCTGTAGTCATGGCCACACTGTCTGAGATTTACTTCTGTCTCTTGCTTGTTCACTGTGTCATTTTCTCTTCCTCCCTTCTTCTGTCATTGCTTATCTGGGTCTTTTAGTCCCAAAAGTGAATTGCCTTAAAAGGTTGGTTCAGATATTTAGCGTCTAGACCGAACAGCTTGTTTTGCCTTGACAACAATCCAGAGACTTTAACTGCAGCAGGTCTAAAACACTGACGAGGCTTTTCTCCCAGTGAGGGTGTCACATGTTGCTGTTTTATCAGAGCCCCTTTTAACAATTCAGTGCAGATGGATACCTTTAGAGTCATCTTTATTTCCTCATTATGAACCAAAGCTTTGGATTAATGTGATGGAGCAGCATCTTGTACACATCAACAAAATGTTTTCTTTAGGGCTGGGCAACGATTAAAATTTTTAATCGCAATTAATCGCATTATTTCCCTGATTAATCACGATTAATTGCATTGTATACGCAAAATAATGAATTCAAAAGTAGTGTAAAATGCACTTTTATTAAAATGTTCTGCTGCCATATGAGCTAAAGTGCCATAACATAACACTTTTAACATCAGCACTTGTCAGTAACACATATTCAATGTATATCTCATCTTAAAAAATGTAAAATAAAATAATAATAGTTATTGCCACTGCCAGGGCATTAATGTCATCCTGTTTTTATAAAAAAAAATAAAAAAAAAGTCTACAAACAAAATCCAACAAAATGATTGTTGCTCAGCACAATCAGAACTTTAAAACAGGTAATTTCTGAGGTAACAGCAGAAACTTTTAACGGGGAGTTCAACTTGTCAGTTGTTACAAATAACCTTGTTTCTGTTGAATCCTCCGTCTGGGAGAACTTTAAAATTAAAAAAATGTCCATGTTAAAGTTCAGTAACTTGACCAATCTGTGTATCATTCATTCTTTCCATTTTCAATTGTCAATCAAAAATTAAAAAAAAAAAATTAAAAAAGTGAAATTTTATTACGTTTTTTGTTTTTTAATCTAACACACACAAAAAAAGAAACAACCAAAAAATGCCTGTTTTTTTATATTTCAAGTTTAGACTTGGATCAAAAATACAAAATGAAAAAACGGG
This sequence comes from Hirundichthys speculiger, assembly GCA_018398805.1. Lineage (NCBI taxonomy): Eukaryota > Metazoa > Chordata > Actinopteri > Beloniformes > Exocoetidae > Hirundichthys > Hirundichthys speculiger. Next base: position 537,328 of record JAGFBZ010002518.1, read on the forward strand.
CCACAGGACTGAATTTGTTTTATAATCGAGGACTGGACTTTCTGTTGTCGTTACACATCTGTGCCACTAGATGGAGCTGCACTGAAGTAACCAGCTAGAGAACAGCAGGACAGTGAACACATGGAGCAGATCTGATGGAACATGGAGGAATGATGCGGAAGTTTTGTTGCAGTCCAGAATTTTCTTTTTCAGACAGAGTTGCTACCTGAACTGTAAAGTACACGGATTTTTACCGTTTTACCGCATGATTACCTGCAAATTGTCTTCTGGTTCCGCAGCAGCCAGTAACAGACTTTTCAAAACAAAATATGTGAGCAACATGCGTTAACGTGCGATAAAATAATTGTCGGCGTTAATAAATTAATGAGTTAACGCGATAATAACGCGTTGTAACTTGCCCAGCCCTAGTTTTCTTTAACTTAACTAAGGAGTTTTAGTTTCTAAACCCACTCAGTAAATTGAGTTGTCTAAACTTCAACAAACAGCAGGAAGTAAAATGAGAGAAAAAGAAAAAACTGAATGAAAACAAGGAAGTGCAAAAATGACTGTAGAGGACCTGCCGTCCAAAAAGAAATAGCAAGGAATGATGTTTGCTGAGTCTGCTGTCACGACCGGGCAGCTACACCTGCAGCTTTGGTGTCTCTCAGAAACCACATCAGCTTTGACTTCAACAGAATGAGGAGAGGATGGGTTGTTTTCCTTTTTCTGAAACATCACTGCAAAGCACAAATCCTGAGTTCCTGCATATAAATAGTATTTATACAAACATGCTGCTAGTTTATCGGCTTATGTCACATGCAGGTCACTCAATTGACTTGGGATTCTTGATGCTGCGAGTCGATGGTGTTAAAAACACTCCAGCCCTGCAAACAGACCCAAGCCGAAGCAAAAACAACAAGTTCCTGCCAGCTGAACAGATGCACCTCGCCACCTTGATTTCCCAGCTGCACCCTTGGAGCCCATTTCAGCTTAAATAGCGGCTTGTGGAGACAATCATTCAGCCCTTTTCTGAGGAGGACCTCTTGCACAGAAGCGTAGAAAGTCTAATCAGTGCATCGTGGGACCACCCTGCATCCAGATGATTTGCATTTGCTGAGGTAGAAATAATTCGTATCCATGTGAATTGCTTGTTTAAAATGTACGAGTGGAACACATTTATATGAAAACTGTTTGGTTTTCTGAGACAGTGGGAATTTAAAAGTGCATTTCAACATGTGCGGTTGCCTCGTTTTTCTTGCACCCTCACTTCAGGATGTAGTGAGCCGTTTTTAGCGTCAAGACTTAAAGACAATTTTCTCCACAGGGATCAGTAATCCATTGACAACTAGGATTTTCATCACGTCAAAAAGTTTAATTGGCAAAGGAAAGGCACATATTTGTCCCTCCTGCTGACTTGTATGAGAGTCAAACTGCAAACACCACTGCAAAATCAACTCAACACGGATATTAAAATAGGAGAGAACATAAATATAAAAAGATTAATTCAAAGCTTGATTAAAGATAAATCCACACAAAGAAAACACTCCTTTTAATGACAGTCAACCAGTTGCAGGTAATCACCACATAAAGGAGATCATCCCTGTTATATTTAGGAATAAGTCCTTTGGCAGTGTCTAAAAATATCTACCTTTAAAGGCTTGGATCATTTTCTGAAGCATTTTTGCTCTCTTACCTGAAATTCTCTTGCTCTCATGTCAAAACAAGGAATATTAATCACCTGTGGTAGAGACAGTATTTTTTTGTCTCATAATCCTCTAGGAGCAGGAGTCTGAAGAGTGAAAGGAGTAACATATTATGTGCATCTCCTCTTGTTAAAGTTCTGAAGCCCAGACTGGAGTACGGCTCCAGAACGGCTGCTGGATGTTCACCAAAGTGAACTGGTTCTGGGCTACGTTGGTCCTTGATCTGCCGTGCTCTGCTGTCCTAACAGTCACACGGATATATGCGGTTCATTTATACGTGAAGCCACATCAACGACTCCCTGCTGCCGCAGTTGAGAGTTTAAGAGTCAGAACTGACCAAACTTTGTCTTACGTTTGGACATCTTACTTCATGTAGCTTCTTTAATTCAGTTCAAGATATACCAATGTTTGTGTATTGTCTGTTTCGCTTTTATCGAGATCTTTTCAAAAATGTATGTACTTTAAGAAACACACAAGAGCTTTCTCTGTTAAATGTCTTCCAGTGCTGAACTTGTCAAGGGCTTTTTTTTTCTTTGAATTATATGCTCTTTCTCTCAATATTTACTCCGTTGGCTTGTGTTTTATTTCTTCACATATTCTCCCGATACAACTAAACTGGATAAAAGGGAGACCTTTCTCCATGGTGAAAGGATGGAATTACAGCCTGCGTTTAAGGGAACATTTGTCAGTTTCTTTCCTTTACGGATCTGTCTTCAGCACCCTGCCTTCAAGGATGTCAAAAAAAGAAAAATTGTAGTTTTTATAAATCAAATGTCCTATATTCTGCAGTGACCTCACTCTATGGACATGTTTTTCTTATCGTTTGTTGCTTAATTGGACATTTCTCATCTTCACCTCCTCCCTATCAACTCCATCCCACATTTTCTCTCTCACTCTCACCTTCTCCGGGAGTTTTCCCTCATCAGGACTTCATTAAAACTTGATGGAGATGAGTGAAACCAATAATCTTCAAGCTTCATGAACAACCCACCATGAAATCAATAGTATTCTTCGAAGGAAAAGAACGCACACAAAGAGAGAACCTTGGTCGGAGAAGCTCTGGTCTATTAAATATTAAACAGCATGTCTCCAAGGAGGTGGGGAGGAGTTGTGGTGATGCAGTGTCTGAGACAATTAGCTTCTCCTGTTCACCTGCCAGGCTCCAGCCGTGCCTCCAACTCTGACTTTTACCCATCACGACAAGCCTCTTCTGCTGACAGTCACACACTTTAGGGGTGCTATCACCGCCGCTGTGTACGTTAATCATGACATGACGCATCTGTGCCTGTCACACCTCCGCAGCGCACCGTCTTACCTCTGTGAAATATCGGTTGCAGCTACCTCCAAAATGACCTCCTGCTTCAGGGGAGTTGTCTGTCGTGGGCTGCAGGGATGCTCCTCTGGGATGAGATAACTCGAGAGTGATAGTGCCTCAGAAGTTGTGTGTCACCAGTCACGGGCTTACCATTGATATATACTCTTTACTGTGCAAAATGAACGCAAGGAACTTTCGCTAATTGGAGCTCAAGTTTCTTTTAACCAATCTAACTGTGCATGTGGATAACAACTTTCTGTTTTCATTTTTGTAACAATTTTCCAAACCCATTTCTAGACTTTAATAGCCTTAAATGAGATCTTTAAACTACACAACTGACTAGATTGATGATACCATGTTATAATACCACATCAAATCATCAGAAGGGTGAATACGAGTATAAAATGAACACTTGCGCATATTTTATTTGCACATATTTTACCCATTTTTTTTTGATAATTAGCATGTTTTTCATGTGGAGTGAGTCAAATTCCTTATTTGCATACAATAAGCACAGTTTATGCAGGCAAAGATAGTGAAATACATGTATTTTCACTGTCTTGGTTGTTTAATAACTGTTTTAAAGGTATTTCTTATAAGTGGGATTGTGTGAAGGATTTATTAGCAGCCTCTGTCCAAACTTCAGTTGTCAGAGTTGTTCTCCGTTTGGACAATCAGGGAGGAGCTAGGCTAACAGCTAGCTCCTAACCTGGGCAGATACTTATTGTGTAGGGCCATGGAGGAGACACTTTTCACCATCTCAGACAACTCAACTCTCTCACATTTCATAGTGATTCTCGGTAACGTTGTACTGGACGTACTGGATGGCCCTCATTGAAAGTAGCTGTTAGCCTAGCTCCTGGTCAACTGACTGTCTAATACATGTAATGCTGACTACTCAGAGCTGCCTCACCCACAGCAATTAAAAAAAGGCTCATGTCTGACCGTTAACTCCTATAATGGATGCTAATTTAATAATTACAGAAAGGAAAGTAGCCCAGAGTTACAATCAGTCAGTTTTCTCACAGACATCCGATGATAATACACTAAATGAGAAACTAAGAAATAAGAAGTTATGCCTGAATCGACTTCAAAGACCTTTATAAACCATCACCCATCATTAAGGATTGGCTCGGCCTAAATGTGAAACTTAAAAGAGCATTTTTCTGGATGCAAAGTTAGTTTGTGCCTTTCAGTGTTTCTAGAAGAGTTATTTATCAGTTTATTGATTTTTCTGGATCAAAACACTGGTCTCAAGTACTTACATGTGGCTGTGGTGCAGCATTTTTGGGTTCTTCTACATCCAACACTATCTGATGTATTTTTGCTCTTTATATTAAATGTTTCATCTTAGGTAGGAACTACTTTTTCTTCTGCTTAATCACTCCATTTCAAACAGCGCTGTAATAGGGCAGGTAGAAGCAACTGCCATCAGTGATAGAATATAAAAGTTCCATGGAATTATTTTGATATGGTAAATAACAATGATCTGAAAATGTACTATATGTGTCTATATATATATATATATATATATATATATATAGATATATATATATATATATATATATATATATATATATATATATATATATTAGCTAATTTCAGAAAGGCGGGGATTACTCAGGTAACTGGTGATAATAAAATAGGGGAAACCTGAGTAATATGCCACCGCCCGCTAGCTGCTAGCCGCAAATTGCGGGTAGCAGGGTAGCAGGTAGCAGGTAGCAAGGAGATCTTTGGGACATTTCCCCTCAAAATCCGTCATGGCCTACATCACAGTCACTTCTGTTATTTCCGATATCTCTGAAACTGTAGGTGGTTGAGGAGGGACAGGAACATTAATTGTTTTGTGATTGTTAAATGCACATCCAATGATTCGTTGTACAGTATTTTAAAAAGCACATCAGCTGCGGCAAGACGCACAGCTGTCCCAGACTCATAGCACCCCCCAGCACCCCCTGCTGAGAATATGTCCCCATAGCTCTGCCTGGCAGTGTTTACCGGGAGCGCACCAACTATCTGGGACTTTCAGGTTGCCGATAGGAATTGTCTGTGTAAAAATATTTTTATCGGTGCAGAGGAGGAGAAGGAAGGGAGGAAGAGGAGGAAGCTCTACAGCAGAGTCCCAGACGAGCTGCGCATGAGGGCTGCTCTGATCTGGATGAAAAGACGCTCCATAGCGGTTTGCGGGTAACGGGTTGTGGGTAGCGGGTAGCGCAACCTGCTCTTAAAGGCAATGGCTACTGACACAGTGATTGTTTAAACAGGTGGAACGCCCTAACCACTCCTATGCATAATATAGCGGTTAGCGCAGGGAAGATTGGGGGTTTAGGGAGGTGGAAGATTGCGTTCTTTGCGGGGGAACGCCTCTCCCGCTACCCGCTATCCCTTAATAGCGGCTTTAGGAGGTTTGGCGGAAGATCGGGCCCATAATCTTCTGATTTTGAATGCGACTATCTAAACTCCCACTGATCACTGATTCAGAAGGCGCTGATTCAGCGTGAGGGTGAGGACAAAACGGGGGAGAGTATCGCCGTGCTGAACCTCACAAGAAATAGCAGGTAATGTTCCCATCTATTCGGCGAGGAAAAGATCAACATTGTGTGCGAGAAGAGTGTTGATCCTGTCTACTTTGCCGGGAATAAGTGGAGGAAGCAGTAGCAGAGAGGAGCAGGTGTCTGCAAAGCCCCGGAGGAATGTGAGTTCTGCCCCCCGTAACCTGTCATATTGATTGACTGTTGGTCATATTCTGCATCACTAGGGTAGCCCCTATTGTTAACCAGGTAAAATGTAAGCAGGATATTTATTGTATAAAACCATAGTGACGAGATGGGCATAGATTACTTTCGGCCTGTTTCTCTCCCTCTCTGTATTTCAGTCACTTATCAAGGAACAGGTGAAGCCTGAAGGCAAAAATGCCACGTTTACTGGAGAGGAAAGGAATTAGAGCAAACCTTTATGTTTCTGTGAGTCATTTATCTTTCACCAGTTCAGAATTTCTCCTTGAATGTTGAAGAATTTATCTGTTTCTGTTCAAAAGAAAAGATGTAAAATAAATTGAGAAGTTTGATTTTTTTCCATAGAGCAAGTAATGTCTTAAAAGTAAGTGTTCATTTTTGAGGGAACTTAATCTCAGGTAGGGGCGTAAATTGTAGCTAAAACTACAGGCTTGTGATATAAAATATCAGGGACAATCTTATCGGGTCCTTCTGAGTGTGCAATGACTTTACTGGGGGCGAATTGAACGTTCTTTCTAATTAGTATGGCTGTACCTCTCGTTTTGCTATAAAATTCAGAATAAAACATTTGTCTTATCCATGGTCGGCTCAGGTGTCAATATTTGGATTGTAGTAGGTGTGTCTCCTGAAGAAGGACCACATCCATGTTCAGATTTTTGATATAGGTCATAACCTTTGTCCGTTTCAGTGCAGAATTCAAACCTCCCATGTTTAAAGAAATAAGTCATACCATTTGTCCACCGGTAGTCCCTCTAACCGACGAGCCAGCCATTGTACAGTGACTGGTAAAAAAGGTGTCAAGTTGATTCTGAAACACAGGCAGCAAAAGATGTGTGAACCCTCATAAATCATAACAAATGACATTGCAAATTCAACAAAGCAGAAATCAATGCACCTTGTCAATAAAATGGTGCCTTTGCCAACCCCTTCCCTATATCCCCCTTCCTCTTCTGTGGGGAGGCCTTGTCCACTGCCCCAACCCCTCCCATGCAGGGGTGCAGATGGGATTTTTAAACTGGGGGGGACTGAGCTGTCATTAGAATTGTGAGTTTTCTAACTGAATTAATTTTAGTAGACAAAGGCCTATCTAGATAACACTCTCCTTACATGATCAACTTGTTATTTGTCTGGTATGTTAATTACACTCCAAAACTTGATGTCTTCTGCATGTTTTATTTAAACATTTGCTGATCTCGGCAGGATAAAGAATCTCATTACAGAAACTTTAACTTCTAACAAAAAGGGAATGTCCAAAAATGTATTACAAATCAAAATTTAAATGATTCACACTTGTGCCTTCATATAAATAATTAGAAACATTACAATATGGATGAAACCAAAAGTATAAGAACTTGAACAACAGATTCATACAATAAAAAGAAAAGGTATTTTTTCCAATTAACAAAATTGATCAGAAAAAGAAAATCCCTCTGCAGCTAAACAAATTAACCTTCTATAAGCAGACTCAATATGTCCCAAAAACATCTCTCCTCCTTTCATTTACCTGAACATATTGCTGGGCAGTATCTTTTCTGTCCAGTTTGTCAAGTCTGTCTCAGTGAATATGGCACATCGGGGGAAGTTAACAGGCAACATGATACTTACATTACATTTTTACATTGTTTGTTTCTGAAAAAAAAAAAAACGTTGTAATTGTTTTTTGTTTTTTCATTGTTGCCCCCACCAGAGATTGGCTGCAGGCCAGGAGGACAATGTTAATATCTTAAATTCATCATTTCAGTTAACAATTATTGCTTACTAAACTACCATTATAAAAATAACAAGAATAAAAGCTAAACACCTACAGCCGAGAATGCTGTTATTTTACATTTAGCCTACTTCAGGTAAGTCCAAATGACTCAGTACTCAACGTTACAAAACAAGTATTTTTCACACCACGGAAAACAGGCAAAGGATACCTTTTAGATCTTGAAATAAACACTGTGATTTTTCTCCTCAATCTTCTCTGGTTTAATGTGACAGAAAGATCACCAGCTCAGTCATTAGACAGTTGTTTATGATCACCATGGTTACCGCAACAGGCAAAGACACCAGCACCCCTTCGGACCCCGGGGTCGAAATGGTGCGTTACAGTTACGGAATTTGCAGCGCCGAACCACATAACCTCAGAACTGAACGCTTTCCAGTTTAAAAACTGGGACGTCATTGAACATGGAATATGAAAACAACAACAACAACAACAACAAAACAAAATACCCCAAAACGAACAGTTAATGAAATTTACTTTTTACTTACATTTTAATTTCAATGCTTTTTTTTTTTTTTTTTTACAAATACAATACAAAAATACAATTTTGGCAAACTTTATAGGTGACAGCAAACTACTTTATTATCACAATTAACATTTTTCTGTAAATATTCTTTGAATTGTTGTTGAACTGTCATGTTCATAATGTTTTTTCTAGTCCAACTATTATATTATATCTTTCAATACTTGTGTAATTTTGTTTGCACTGTGTGCCCTTTCCTGTTTCTTTAACTATACATTTCTCTGTTGTGGGATAAATAAAGGGTTATTTAATGTTATTTTATCTTACTTAGATAACACCTTTCAATGGGATACATGACATGTACTGGGTTATTTCAAGGTCTTAATTTTGTTTTTCTGAGTTAGCTCCAGTAACATGTGACTTAAGTAACATGTACTTTGAAAGTTAATATGAATTGATGCTGATGCTAAATTGGGACCAATAAGTCCCAGCAGTGGCCCCCCCCCTCCCCCCTTGGAAGAGAAGAAAGAACTCAGCATTAGTATCAAAGTGATCTTAAAAATATGCGCGTTCTCAAGTGTTAGTGAACTTTTAAATAAGTTCAAAAGACAATCCAAAAATAAACTATGTTATGCAGAGCATTCTTGGAAACAGGACTTCAAGCTGCTTTTTAACATTAGTAAAATCATTTTCGCTCCTCGGGACGACTTTGCTTGTTTTGACAGTGTTATTATGCGTCTGTGAGGTATGAGTTCTGACTTAAGGGTATAGGGGAAAGAGGGTCTTTTGAAGAGCTGGTTTACGGGAGGCGGGGACTATACCGCTCTCATATGCTCACCAAGCCAGAAGTCCCACTCCACACAAAAAGACTTTTAATATCAGTATCAGAATCAATATCAATATCAATATCAATATGGGGATACTGACCCCAATTTTACTTGGTATTAGATCAAAACTGGAATCACTGCTGTCATTCACCCCAAAAAGCAAATTAATGTTGTTTATTAATCATCGTCACTGTATATTAAAACTGCATTTTGGGGCCTTAATCGTATAAATGCTGCTTCATAAGTCCATGACTTTGAAGGCCACAGCTTTGTTATCGTTCTGGCTCCATCAAGTCGCTAAGTTTTGACACGTAGGTGTCTAGACAGCGTATCTCAAGGTCCCAATGTTTTTCATGTGATGCTTAAGACGACTGTTCCCTATTGGCAAATTGTCATTTTTGAACCATCCTGCATTCTGTGATGTGAGTTAATGATCTCTCTGAATTGTATACAACTTGGAGAATAAATCCGCTTTGCACCTCTGTCATAGTCCAGCACATTGTTTAACAGCCGATTGACTGCCTCACCAGGGCACAATAAGAGTATATTCTTATAAAAAAGATATACCCGAATTCTTAATTTACAGTCACAGAACAAAATTCTGCATCAGTGAGTCACATCTGACGTGGTGCTTTGGAATTCAGAAATGAACAAACTTTAGCTTCCTCTTAGTTCTTATGACAGAGTTTCAAGCTGCATGGTTGGACCCTTTTTCCATTTCTCAGCCTGCCTTAAAGGTAGTGTAATGATATTTCCACAGTTACTCTATAAAACAGCTGCTCATCCTTTGGGGACTGATTTTGCTATTTTATTACACCTCTTTTTTTTAAATCACTGTCAGTCTTTGCGAGCTCATTGACTCACAGCAGTGCGTTTTATTCCCCAATTGCACTATTCTGATCTACACAGCGCATTCTGCTTTTTAGCCAACCACAAACAAGCACTAAAATGCAAACATCTTATCAGAATATCAGGATAGTTCTGTCATTGCAAACCAGAATTCAGAAAGATAAGATACAGGAAAGCCATTTGAGAGGTACTTCTTGCAAAATTCCTAATTTTTCTGGCAAAATGGACAAATTTATCCACATACAGTTTGCAAAGGATAACGAGAATTTTCCAGTTTCATCATTTCAGACCAAATTACACTCAATTCAGTTCAGTTACAGACGTTAGGTGTCATTAAGTGTCAGTTACAAACATTAAGTGTAGTTTTAGAAGTGCACACCAGAAAAAAACAATGATCTCAATAAAGGGATCAGAATGAGTTCCTCCCTTTATTCCGCCGCTCTCATGCACATGCGGTAATAAACAGGCAGACATTGTAACTGAACAGGCAGGCAGTCATCATTGTGCATTCCTCATCCAGGACAGGAACTCTGAGATGAAAGAGTAAGGAGATGAATTCAAATCACTGAATTGGCAACAGATGGCAAAAGACAGAAGCTGCCAAAACCTTTCTCTGTAGTTCCTCCTGTTTTCCCTTTCTCCGTGACAAGTGAGGAGGTAGAAGAAAGAGGCAGAAAAACGCAACAGAGGAAAATAATTCGCAAAGTTTGTCAGTTGCACTTGTTTGTACTCCTGTTTTAAATCAAGTGTGACGTGATGTGGTAGCTGATTTAGGGTTTCCAGACACATGTCAAGCGGTCTGGTGATTTATTTATTGACTGCTTCTCTCTCCTCCATCTGCAGTGATGTTTCTCCTCTCACGTTCTCAGAATCTGGTCTTTAATTGCTGTAGATGCATCTCTATGAAAAGTTCACTGTTGCTTTTCTGCAGAATATCCATGTTGCAGCCTTGACTGTGGTTCATGTTATATGGTCCTTAATGCTGGTACACGCTGGTGAAAAAAAAAAATCAGGTTGTGCATGAACTTTATTTTAGATATTATTTTGCTTTTGGTTTCCATTTTTTATATGCCTAACCTTGACTTGTCTCACTGTGTAAATATAAGTAGTAAACCCTGAAAGACTGTTACACACTAAAAACTGAGGTTCCTGTGAAGATAAATATGTTGCAAGCAAATACATGACCTTGTGTGTTGTGAGAATGTGAAAACCTACATGACAAAAATCTGAACTTTCTAAACTTACACTCACATCTACCTTGACTAGAATTTCTTTTCAGACAGTATGAACCCAGATATTTAATATTTCTCAGCTTCATTTCACGGGCTAATGTACATCCATTTTTGCATTCTGTTATGATGAGCGAGTCGAGGACCCAGGAGGCAGGGGGGATCCAACAAAATCCCTTTAATTGAAAACAAACCACAAAAATGCTGCTAGGGCAGCAGTGTCCAAAAACAAAATTTAAACTAACAAGCAAGGTAACTAGAAGTGCAAACTAGAAGTGCGCCGAGAAAACCAGAAGAACGGGAGAAGTAACTCAGGAGGCGACAAGAAGGAACAGAAGGTGCCAGGATGAACCAGGACACGAGACTAAACGAAACAGACAGATCAGCCAGGAGGTAGGGAAGGACGAGACAGTTTATACAGGCAGGGGCTGATGAGACACAGGTGAAATCAATCAGGACAGATGGGACCAGGGAAGGAAAACAGAACTCAATGAGACAAGGACAGACTTTCTAAACAAAGCAGAAGGTAACCAAACAGGAGACAGAGAAAGACAAAGAAAACAAGGGAAATCCCAGAAAACCCCCCAGAACACAAAAAACAAACCCAAAACACAACACAATCAAGACCTGCGAAATATTTCAAATTATGTTGGGATGCCAGTCAGGAGGTGGAAGAAGAGCAACGATGATGTTCAGTCCAACAGGTGATGGCAACAGGAGATTATAAATGTCTGTACTTCATCAAGAAATCTTTAAGAGAATGTTCCTCAAAAAAGAAGAAAAAAACAAGGAAATGTGAATTTCTCCAGAGTATAATGTCATTAGACAATTCAAGGATTCTGGAAGATTCAGTGCGTTAAAGACAAGACTGCAGGTTTGAGCTGCATCAGGAGCTGCCATAGACACGTTATAAACATTGTCAAGGTTTGCAATCTTTCTTTTTTTACTGTTTAAAAATAAAAAAAAAGCCTGCTGCTAACCATGGTGGGCTGGGATGGATCATCACGTAGTGGCAACATACAGCCAGGTCAGCTAATTCAGTAACAGGCTCTTTGTGAGAAAGGACCATCCAAACTATTATAAGAAACATGCACCTTGATACAACTTTAAACCATCACAGAACCAGTGAAGCTCTGTGAAGCTATGTGATGGTTTGGGGTTTTATCCATGACCTTGACAAAGGTCATTTACACTGCTGTGACAGCAGCATTTAAGCAGAAAAGAAAATAGATATTTTTGAGCAACATATGCTGCCTCTAAGACCACACTTTTTTAAAATTGAATATTTTCCATATTGATTCCATCTTTCTTATTTGGGTTATTTGGGGTCATATTAATGATGAAAAATAATTTACCTAGTTTAACATATCCTTTTAACTCTGAAGACTATATCTGACTATTCATAAATGTTCTTATTCTTACATTGGCAACAAACAGCAGTAATTTTCTTCTCAGGCTTTTTTTTTCCTCAGTCTAACTCAGTCTAACAGAAACAACTCTATGCTGATTGCAAACTTGTGTCAAGCCTTCCTCCCAGATTGCTTTGTGTGAGATGCAGGCTCATCGTTGTGCCATTCGTTTGTGTTTTTTTTCAGCATTGAGCCCTTGCCCCGCCGCTGCAGCCTCACCCAGAAGGTGCCACTCCATCTACAAGGGCTTCGCTGAGTGTCTCATGGCCCTGGGCGACAGTCTGACGGACAGCGCTCGCAAGGACGAGGACACGCATGAGATACACTCCATCTGCAGGTCGTCCTCCGCAACCACACGCTCCCGGCATCAGCTAATTACAAAACATAAATACACTCCTGTAGTTCAACATTATCACCCAAAGAGCAGTTAGGTCAGTGTTAATGACCGTTCTTTTATGTTGGAAAGGCTGGCTTCAGAAAACAAAGCCAGGAACTCTGGGAAAAGAAGTCCACGCTACCTGAGCTTGAAATAAGTGTGTGAAGAAAAAAAGTAGGATAAAGATTCTTAAAATGAGACCATGCACTTAAACAATACCACAAATCAAAGGCTCAGCTCTCTCATCCCTTAATGCTCATGGCCTCTTTATATGCAGTTAGAGTTCTCTGTCTTTAAAATAACTGTGTGAATATTACAACAAAGTTAGAAATAAAAATGAGTCATAACTTACAGTAAAAAGGTTTACAGTTACTTTAAAGAGAACGAGGTGGTGTGTATTCTCATTGGGGCTGCACGGGCATTTACTGCTTGCTTTAAATTAGACTCCTCAGTGTTATTACCTGAATAAATGAGAACATTTAGGCAGCTAACTTCCTGGACAGTGTATCAGACATTAGCCACTATATCTCTTTTGATTTAACACTCCTGAAAGTTAGGACACATGAGGGGATGAGATGCATTTTTATGCATTACCACCCAATAAATCCTCACTTTTATTTCCTAGTACGCATCAAGAAAAATATAAAATAAAAAGTTCTTGATCCGACACTTTCCATTTCCCAGTTTGTAAGTATCTTCCATAATATACAGAAAGCTGCAAACAAAACATCAACCAACATACCAACATTTCAACAAGTTTGACACCTGGACAGAAATAAACAACATGTAGTGTGAAACTGCTAATTGTCTCAGTCCTTTAAAGGTTTACAAAAAGGCTTCCAAGGCCACTAGACCACAGTTCTGAATGGGACTCAGATGAGATTTTTTTGGGAAAATGTGAAGAATTTTCCTTGAACCCACAAAGAACATGGATGCTCCCAAAACAACAACAAAAAAAAAAAAAACCAAAAAAACAAAAACAGATTTCACATGTTTTGACAAAAAAGAAAAACAAGAAATCACAACTCCTTTAGTGATGCTGTCAGCTTTTACACAATCCTTCCGACTATTCTTTATTTTCTTTGTACAGAAAAAAATCCTGAGGCTTAGAAAAATGACATTTCACAACATGGTCACAGGAATGTTTTGTTCTGCAGCCAGAGCTCTAGTGGTTTTCAAGCTTAGATTTCTGTGCCGGAGTCAAAGTTGCTTGATCATTTTTATGTGGGTTGCTACAACTAGCTGAAGAGACAAAACAACAAAATTTATGTTTTTGCATCTTGTGACCTGTACCTTTACCTGGTGTAAAAATAACTGTGTCAACAACAACAACAATCTAATAAGAAGATGCCAAACGATCCAGAGGCATATCTTTTTTGAGTCAGAAAACGCAGAGGAAGAACAGCACAATTTGGAAACTCATTGTAAACTATGTGCTGGCCAGCTGACACACTTAGGCCTGGGATATACATTATGTTGCTAAAAGTATTTGCTCACCCATCCAAATGATCAGAATCAGGAGTTCCAATCACTTCCATGTCCACAGGCAGAGTGTGAATTATACAATGACAATTGGGGGGGTCAACATTTTCTAGAGATGACAAAAATGACAATTTGTCCCTTCTTTAGGGGGGTCGAAGTTGTAACCCCCCCAAACCCCCCCGTAATTCGCACTATGTCCACAGGTGTATAAAATTAAGCACCTAGGCATGCAGACTGTTTCTACAAACATTTGTGAAAGAATGGGTCGCTTTCAGGAGCTCAGTGAATTCCAGCGTGGAACTGTGATAGGATGACACCTGTGAAATAAATCCAGTCATGAAATTTCCCTCCTAAATATTCCACAGTCAACTGTCAGCTGTATTATAAGGAAATGGAAGTGTTTGGGAACAACAGCAACTCAGCCATGAAGTGGTAGGACACGTAAACTGAGGGGGCGGAGTCAGAGGATGCTGAAGAACATAGTGAGAAGAGGCCACCAACTTTCTGCAGAGTCAATCACTACAGACTTCCAGACTTCATGTGGCCTTCAGATTAGCTCAACAACAGAGCAGAGAGCTTCATGAATGGATCCCTATAAACACACTCCTAAACCTTGTGGACAGCCTTCCCAGAAAAGTTGAAGCTGTTCTAACTGCAAAGATGGACCCACGTCATATTGATTAGGAAAGAGATGAACTAAAGCTCATATGAGTCAAGGCAGGTGAATGAATACTTTTGGCAGTATAGTGTACTTGCAGTTGGACCAAATACAACCGCTCATCCACACATTACAAATGTTTCTCTCTCCAGTTCTACTCGAGTGGTACGTGTGAAACCAAAGGACTCTGCTCGGGGCCAGAATGCAGACCCAGAGCCAAAAATACAACCGTATAGGAGAAGGTGGCACAGAGGAAGTTATTCTGTTTTTGTTTCAGTCACAATAGAGAAAACAACACCAGCACCATTGGAGATGTCATGTTTGGCCATAAATCAATGTTGTCAGGATAAAAGTTTGTTTTCCTCGTTTTTACCTATGCGGGATTTTGGCGGCGAGAAACACCAACAGAAATTTCGTACGTCCTCTGTGACATCTGACGACTTGTAGGGTCAGATTGCCACCCGAGTTCAACGCAACTACACACCTCACACAAGTTGAAACTGCAGTGGAGATCTGTGACCAGTTGCTTGAGGTCACTCCAAAGTAGCGCCTCTAGAGTTCAAGTAAGTATTGCGTCATACGTTCGTGTCGCGTATTTTTCCGAAGACATGCGCGGCCGATGTGCCAAAAGAAACGCAAGATACGCTAACAGCCGTGATGCGTTCATGTACGGGTTCTAAACGGTAAGCATATTCTCAGCCTAAACTGACTCTCTGAATGCCTGTTAAGCCTGATTTGTGCTTCTGTGGCGAACTGATAAAGTATATCCGCCATGGCAGGGAAGCTTATCTCCAACCTGATGTGCACCTCCCCAGAAATGTAACTACACATCAGGATGACAGCAACTGCGATTGGCCGACATTGTATTTCTTCTATGTATTTCCTCAAGAAGTAGTAGTAGCAGCAAAGCTTTCAAGCTGGGTAGACAGAGGAAGTGCTTTAATGTCAGTAAAAATCACTGTTGCTCAACATTCATCAGCTCCAACTCACATCAGATATGCTTTATTTGCTCTGTTGCTATGTCTGAGTTACATAAAGGTGGAAAACAAAAGGAAACTCTGCACCAGAAACAAAACAGCTGAAGAGAACCTGGACTGACACTAGTGTTTGGTGGTGTATTGGTGCCGTGACTAGGCTATGTGTGTAGTTGCTACATAGAACCTTGAATCACACTTTACCTACAGTGTTTTTCCAATATTGCAGCGTTACAAACGCTGCACCCAGGTAGTGTACAGTAAAGTACAGTATACCCTTACCCATTCGCGGTTCACCGTTTGCGTTCCAGCATACATGCACATTTTGCTCTCAAAGTTTTTTTTTTCATGATGTATTTGAATTCGTGGTAGCCCCTGGTAAATTTGAGAATTTCTTAGGCCACTTTTTATTTTTTTAGCAGAAAAACACTCACATTCACCCTAACTAGTATTATTGTATTTATATATCAAGTTATAAACGCGTTAATAACGCGATAATAACGCATTAACGCAAATTCTGTTTAATGCCACAATTTTTTTAACATGAGATTAACGCTCACATGTTTCTGTAAATATGACCCCCAGCCAATAAGTGTATTTACAGTCAATGTGTGGGACAGACACGACGACAAAAAGGGTCTTATGAACGGCAAGTTTAGCTTTAAGGTGCTGCCAGATGGGTCTGTTGACAAGAAAAATGTTCTTTGTATTTTTTGTCGCTGTGAAATGAGTTACCACCACAGGATGCGGTAAAGTTAGTTTCACATCTGACATTCGCTTGTTTTTTTTCTCTTTAAACTTTAATAGTGTCATGAAAACTGCACCAATTTCATCCAGGTTGGTATCATTTTGTAGATATAAGTATGCCAGATATTTCACAAGTGTCATCAATGCTCCAAGCTCAGTGAGTGTGGCTAAAACTCTAATGAACAGCGCTGAATGTCCTTCTGAGTACCACACTGCTGCCGTGGAGTTTAGGGACCGTCAGCAAATTACTGCGGTCAAGCAGCAGCCCCGACAAGATACACTAAGAAGCTGATTAATTAAACCCCCAAAAAGTACAGCAGAATTGGTGGACTTCCAGTTTTCAAACTAAATGCTTAAAAAAATAAAGCAGATCCCAGTGACCCTCTATAGGACAAAATGGGTATAGATGATGGATGGATAAACAGAACATTTAAAAAATATGAATAATGTGCGATTAATCGCGAGTTAACTATGAAAATCTTTCGATTATTCATAATTAAAAAATAAATCGACTGACAGCCCTGTTATATATGTTTTTAATTTATCATTACTACATTATTACTGTACTAATAAGTAAGAATGTGTTTGGGAAGTATATTTTAGCGTATATAATATTATACACAGGTCTTTTAAAACTGCATCAATAATTTGCAGATTTTTGGGATTCATGGGGGGAGGAAGGAACGTAACCCCCATGGATAATATACTGTATAGTTAATTATATTGGGCCTCATTCATGAAATCTTCATAAATCCCTCAGCAGATTTGCACATACCTCCTTAGTAAATCCTACTCCGGGTATAGATAAAAGCTGCGTCAAAAAGTTGCGCAAAACTCTGATTTGTTCCTAAGAACGTGCGTACGTTAGTGAACTCCAATCGATCCCAGATGCGAAGTGTGTTCCCAACGAGCACAGACCCCGCCAGGGACCGCCATATAAGATATAAACTTACAGACTACTTTTTCCCACATGAGTTTGAAACCTACGAATAAATTCTTAGATTAAATATGTGAAATTACCGTGGATGAAGATGAATGTGTTATATTCCAAATTTATTCTCGTGTTTAAATCACGTGTTTAAAGGTATCTGCATACTGTGAAAATAACAGTCCTTGTAAGGCAGTGGCAACCAACCCTTTTTGCGCCACGGACCGGTTTAATGTGAGGCAATATTTTTACACACCGGTCTGTAAAATGTGTCTCAGTACAAACAACAATACAACAAAATAAGATGATGCAACCGGCATAAAAACTGTGGTATTTTCTATAAATTATAATAAACGTAAATCCGCTGTGTATTCATGTGCAACTGTATTGGAAGCGTCCTTGCAACAACAGAACATCGGTAACATCTTCTCCGCGGAAAGACACTTTGAAGACATCTTTTTTTACTCATTTTGCCAGCTTGGGGGTTTAAACGTATCACGTAACCGAAGAGTAAGTCTTAGACGGAAGTAATGGAGCGAATCTGGTCATTTTTCAAAATAAAATGTAATTTAGACTTGGATAATAAATCAAAAGGTAATAATGGAAGTTATTTATTTTTTCTCTCTCCGGCCTGGTACCGGTCCGTGGGTCATTTGGTACTGGGGACCAGGGACTTTGGACCACTGATGTAAGGCATTAACATTTCAAAGCGATCTTTATGAGCACTCCTCGTTTACGCAAGTACAACACATGGTCGGAGGCAGAAGTAGATTTTGTTCGTACCCACAAAATGTTTGGAACTCCTTACATTTTCACAAATGCAGAAGCATCAGTAAATGTCATTCTGCTCACAGTTCACGTTTAAAATCCGTGTTCAGGTTTCATGACTGAGGCCCGTTGAACACACAGAAGAGAACGGCGCAGAACCAGTACTGCATATTATCTTCTCCCAGTATATGTTTTCAGTTCCCAGTTTTTGGACTCTGGAATTGGAAACCTGATAAAACTGATTAAACATGTGGTTCCTGTCTTTCCCTTCTGTCGTGTATTTACCCCTTCATATCCCGTGCCCATCCATCACTCAGCCCTCGATCTCTGTGTCATCTCCGCTCACCTCTCTATTTATACACTTTTGTCATCCATCTTCCAGAGGAGCCATCTGAACCAGGGGAGAGGGGGTATTAATGTGGGAACACAGTCTCAGAATAGGATTGCTAATATGAAAGCTCTGTTTCTGTCAGCCGAAGTTTTCGCAGAGCCAAAAGGATCATAGTGAACTTTCATAATCATCACAGCTGACTGTTAACAGAAGCAGCACAGGCCATCCACAGATGCCAAAGCCTCTAGTTACACGCTTATAAAGCTGCTGCTCTGTGTGGCACGACAGATTAAGTACTTGTTTAATGAACCGTAACGGGAATTCTGGCCAGCATTCCCCTCTCACTACATTATAAATGAGACACGGCGAGCTAAGAGCACTTGTGATACAGCAAATGTTCCATATAGTACAGCCTACACATGTCAAAGTGTTCACAGGGAAAAGCTGCCGCTCTTCTTCTTATGATGTGTTGCTCAGAGAAACAGACTCCTGGGACGATTTTCCCTCTCTGCCAGACACGTGTTTATTGAGAGCTACAAAGCATGACATTACAGTCCTTGAGGAAAACCTAATGGGATTATTCTGAATATATCCTCCTGTGTCTATGTCTGAGCTACTTGTATATGTATCAGGTGTCTCATTGATGTTTTCGCTCAAGCTCGTTTGCAGCTGTGGTGCAACTTTTATTGTCCTACATTCTTTATGACTGGGGTGAGTTGAGGATGATAGCCAGCTTCATTTATATCCTTAATTCAGACTGAAACTGTAGTAACTCTGCAGCTACAGAAAGAAATGCTTGACAGTTTTTACACAGACATTCATGATCCCCAAGGGGATGAGTGCAAATCTGGAGACAGAGTTTTTTGTTTTCTGTTTTCATGATCAGGAGCTTCACTTTCTGTATTTTTAGGAAACTACTTTAACTGTTACTGCACTGACTGTATTACAAAAGGATGTGTCATGGTGGTAGAAGATCCTGATGGATGATCCTTCCTGCTGTGCTGCCATGAGACTGGGATTTGTGGAGTTTTAACGGACTGGAAGTTCCACTAAATTTGATGCAGATACATGCTTCTGGTTCCCAGTTTAAAACCACAAACTCTACTTGCGTGATATATTGATTTAGCCAAAATGTAGCTTGCAGTGTGCAGCCGTTTACCAACCTTGCCTACTACCTCTTGCCACACAAAATAATTCGTTTTAGAACCCCGGGAGAACCCCGAGGCGTTCCCAGGCCAGCCGAGAGATATAATCCCTCCAGCGTGTCCTGGGTCCTGCTCCCGTGGTCTCCTCCCGGTTGGACAGGCCCGAAACACCTCTCCAGGGAGGCGTCTGGGGGGCATCCTAACCAGATGCCCGATCCGAGTGGGGATCTTCAGCTCTCACCGGACCGGTTCGCAGCTGAGTGTGAAGCGGCAGGGATGAGAATCAGCACCTCCAAATCTGAGACCCTGGTTCTCAGTCGGAAAAGGGTAGAATAGTGAGGTTCTGCTTCAAGTGGAGGAGTTTAAGTATCTCGGGGTCTTGTTCACGAGTGATGGGAGAAAGGAACGGGAGAATGACAGATAGACTGGTGCAGCGTCTGGTTTTGGCTCTGTACCGGTCTGTTGTGGTGAAGAGAGAGCTGAGCCAAAAGGCAAGGCTCTCTGTTTACCGGTCGACCTTTGTTCCAACCCTCAACTATGGTCATGAACTGTGGGTAGTGACCGTAAGAATGAGATCGCTGATACAGTACAAGCGGCGGAAATGAGTTTTTATTCCGTAGGGTGGCTGGACTCTCCCTTAGAGATAAGGTGAGAAGTTCAGTCATTCTGGAGAGACTCAGAGTAGAGCCGCTGCTTCTTCACATCAAGAGGAGCCAGTTGAGGTTGTTCAGGCATCTGGTTATTGTGTGTCATTTCTTTTTTTAGTGAGAAAAAAATATTACCCACTTTTAGAACATCTAAGACTACAAGAGAAGGGTTTCTTGAATAATTAATATAAAAAAACAAGGCTGCAGATGTAACTTAAATTCAGCAAAAATTGTAATTGCGAAGACCAAGCCCCATAAAACAGCTGTTGCTGGCCCAACCTGAAAATAATGTTTCTAAGATCAGATTGAGTTTGTGCCTCTGAAGTAAACAGAATAATACAAAAAAACAATTTTACCAACTTAACTAGGACCCCAGAGGTGGACCTGCAGTTACTGCTCGCCAGCTGTGACAGTTGATATGCTCTGTGGTTATGTACCAGAGATGGAAAATCATTATAAAGCTCTGAAAGGAATCAATGTTTTCTTTAAGATATGAGATTTAAACTATTTGTTATACTTATGTTCTGCTTATGCTGCATTTTATATTTATACTTGTCTCAATTCTCTTCTTGCACTTACAGTTTACTGCCAATAGGGGTTGCTGAAGCCTTCCACCATTATAGAAACTGTTTGAATGGAAAAGTAATTTGTATACATATATATATATATATAAAACACACACACTTGTAATTGTCTTGAATTCACGGACAGACAAAGAACAAGAATTTGGTGACTTCTGTGCTATTTTCTCGTTGGATGCCACCTGGTTTTGGCTTCAGGTGCTTCAGGTAGATGAGAAATCGCCTTGAAACCCTCTAATTGTTGTTTTTTGTAGTTTGAGCTTTGCAATTTGGTTGCATCCAGTACTGTGGCATGTAGGAAAAGTTTCGGCATGACCTATTATTATCTGCTGGCTACATCAGAAGCTCCAAAAACTTCTATGGTTGCCTTTCAGTGGTTAAGTCAGCAGGCAGCAGCTCACATACTCAAGTGTTCATACCTGTTTGAGCAGCCAAACAGAACTAGTGAAAAAAACATTTCAACTTTGTAACGTGACTGTTGTGGGTTGTGGTTTCTTCCCAGTCTCTCCTTCTCGTCTTCTTTCTGTATGATACTTGTTTCCCTGATGATCCTCCACTATATCTGCGATCCCATCTGTTGCATAGTGAAATGCAGGAGACAAAATATCATGGAGGCAGGAAGTTCCTCCAAAAAAGTAACAGTTGAATAGAGTTTTATTGTTAACTACAAACAATGGCAAACAAAGAAATCTAAAAAAAAAAAAGAGAGCCACCCCTCCTCTCAGAGCTCCCCTATATACAGCACTAGTGCCCACCTCGCCATTTTAAAGTGACCCATCAGGACAGCTCTGCAGAAAAGAATGTTGCCAAGAATAGTCACAAAATAACCTGCTTTTCTTGGTTCACTCACATCAACAAAGCCTAATTTCATTTTCCAATCTACTATCAAAAATACCACACATTTAAAATTTACAAATTATTTAAATATCTTGCATTTACCCTAATTACCTGCAATTTCATCACTCTTACTTTGACCAATAAAATTAAAGAAACCCACCTCCTCCTACAGCACATGGGAGGGACTAATTAAAATGAAGGTTCAAGAAGTAGTGAGGGAGTAACGGCTTCCTCACACCATCTCCACATCAAGGGAGCAGCACTCCTTCCCATCTCCTCTCCATATTCGCCGCTTGGCGAACTTTCATGGGCCGCCTACCTTGACTCTTTCAGTCTAGTCGCCTAAGTGTCTCTGCAATGCTCTAAACATAACTGGTTAAGCCAGCAGGCAGTAGCTCACATAGTCGGTATCCGCCCCTCAATCCAACCGTGTGATATTCTTCACGTGAGAAAGAGAGCAGACTTAAAAAGACTCAAAAAGATGGTCTCATTTATTTAGCTTTTCAAGACCTCGCAAGCAGTTCTTTTGCTTTAACACAGCCTTTCTCAACTGGGCTGTCATGGCACGCTGGGGTGTCATCTGACTGCTTCAGGGGTGTCGTCAAAAAATGACCTATTCTGACATTTCATATACAGTAGTACCTCTACTTACGAACGTTTCTACATAAGAAATTTTCAGGTTACGAAACGCCTCAAAGGGAAAATATTGCCTCTCGTTACGAAAGAAATTTCAGGATACAAAAGGCAAAATACAGTAGCGCTGCTACTCGCAGCTCCCAGAGTTTACTGAACGTAAACATACTTGTTGGCTCTGTATCTCAGTTTGAAAGCGGTGCGTCTGAGCTGCTCTGCCATTGGCTAACGCTCAGCATCTTCCTGGCATCCCATTGGCCAGGAGGACCCCTTGCATGTATGAGCGTAACCCAGCAACCCAGGTAAACAAACAATTATTACCTCCACCAAGGAGTTTATGTTTTTGCCGGCGTTTATCTGTCTGTCTGTCTGTACAAGATAACTCAAAAAGTTATGGATGGATTTTGATGAAATTTTCAGGAGTTGTCGGAAATGTGAAAAAGGAAGAACTGATTTCATTTTGGGTGTGACCCAGAAGAAATCCTGGATTCTGGATCACTTTCAAATTTTCAATAACACTGGTCAATGGGGTCAATGGGGCCAAAAAAGTTGTTTTTCAATATCTCTGTTAATTATTGCCCAAAACTCATGAAATTTGAGAAATTTGAGAAATTTGAGAAATTTGACTCAGGGATTGGACAATGGGAACCTCTATCAAATTTCAAAGGCTGATCCGGATCTGATCCAGAAGGCAGATTTTATCGCAATCTGTAAATCGCTATATGGGGGAATTGTTGCGCTTGGCGGAGGTCTGTGCTCTCCGAGTGCTTTTCTAGTTTATTCTGTCCTTAGTTTTAAGTTATTTTGGCAACAATTATCTGCTTGAAATGGATGTTCCATTTCAAAATATCAACCCACTCTCAGATTTTTCGATAATACTTTCAAATTTTCGATAATTGTTGCGTTTAGTGGAGGTCTGCGCTCTCTGAGTGCTTTTCTAGTTCTAACATGTATTTCTTACAGGTTTTTATGTCATTTCATGTATTATTTATAATTTATTAAAAAAAAAATAATGTTCGAATTTTGGGGGGCTGGAACAGATTAGTACATTTACATGGAAAGCGCATCTCTACTTAAGAAATTTTCAGGTTATGAAACTACTTCCAGAACCAATTCATTTCGTAAATAGAGGTAGCACTGTATAAATATATGAATGCATACATAAATACATACTTTTGCCTATGAATGAATGAATAAAAAGATACATAATTGGACATGAAATATATAATAAAAATATGTCTCACATGACCATTTCCCAATGTTAACAACGTCAGTACGGGGTCAGCGTAAGGTCAACGTGACTGCCCAGTTAGCTTATGTCATAATATCATTTAACCACTGGAATTTTATTTCACAGATAGCAAAGAGAACTTTTTAGCAGCATCATGGATCATTTTCTAATAAGAAAAGCCCCACAGAAACGCAATATCACAGAGGAGTCGACGTCTTCATACAAGCCTTCATCCACCAGCTCTGAATCTGCACCATAGGTACCAAAGGTAGTTGCTAGCGATGAGGCTAAAAAGAGGCAATACAAGGATGATGGATGGAAGCAAGCACATCACGAATGAAAAGAAGCTTTCCTGCTGAGGCCTACTCTGGTGCAGTTATCGTGTTCAGGTTATTTAAACAAAATAAAACGGGACGTATGCATTTACAGTCAGGAGTGATGCAGTGTGGCTTTGGATTATATTTTACTCTGGTTGGTTTTATTCACTTTTGAAAGGTGTCGTGACTGAAAAAAGGTTGAGAAAGGCTGGTTTAACACATATTTGTACATTTAAAGCATTCGTACTGTCACAAATTTAGAAACGCTTTGGTTCAGTTGTGACATCTGATTAAAACAGGGTAAAGAACTGGTTCAAAACTGTTTCCTCATAATAATAACTTGTGTCAGTTGTGTAGGTCTCTGTCACCGTGGCCCTGCGGTCTAATCCTGGTACCACTCCACTGTTGTTAAGTCTCCTCTATTCCTTGAGGTACCAATTAAAGTACTAATCCTGCAACCCAGCCACCTCAGAGTGTGTTGTCAAATGCAGCCATATACGAGCTCACACACAAACTCAAAGTCCTCACGTCCACATACACACTCTGGGTCCTCATCTCACTTCTCTCATTCTTTGCTCTCCTTCCCTCTTTCACCTCCCTCCATCGTCCCCCACGCAGCTTTTCTTCCCCGCTCCTCCTCTCAGGAACATGGCTTTAGCACTTCCATCAGAACCACCTAATGAGGAGGTAGCTCACTTCTGAGGATCCACGAGCGCATGCACACGCCACCCGATTTCATGCGCACATGCAGTCTGAATCAGAGGCTATGATTTGCATCTAGGCCAAGGCTGCTCCATTGTCAGAGTAATCCCAGGAGTGTGGCACTGCTTTTATTCCTCATATTCACAATAGGCATTATGCAGCTGCAATCATTCACTGTGGATCCCGAGTCAGTGAGGTGAAAGGGATATATCTGAGGCTGAACATACTGAGAAAACAGGCTCAAGAGAGTTAAACTGTAACATTTTGAAGAAGCTTAAAAAAAGGAAAGAAGTTTCTATAAAAAAAAAAAAAAACAGCGACTACTTTTCATTATGTAGATTTTAAGTTATCTTGAATGGATTTGTTCAGTGTTAAAATCAGTCATCAAAGTTGCAGAAAGCTAATATTTCTTATGAGGAATTGTTATCTATGCTATATACTATTATTGTCTTATTGTCCTCATGAATAATATGCAAAATGGACCAAATTTGCATAACTGCATTACATGAATAAAAGGATATTGAACAGCAGCAACAACAAAAAAGTTGTTGTCATACTTCATGAATATTTGATTACGGAAGCTGTCTGCTGGTAGTTTCTGCTAATCTTCCACTCCATTATGGACACGACGTTCTTTTTACAACGGTGAATTTCAGTTCCCTCCCAACGATGTGAATGGGATTAAGATCAGGATCCACCGCTGACAATAAAACAATGCATCTGTTTGTTTTCAGCTGTTCTTTCTCTGCACTTCAGGTTGATGTTGTTGCATTTGAAGCTGGATGTGGAGAAAAATGAAGAACAACAGAAGAGAGATGGATAAAGAATAAATAAATAACTGAACAGTCTTTCATAAAGCCATCAGAAACAGACCTGAGCAGGAAATCCAAAAACACAATCCAAAACAAGTTGGGACACTAAAGCTCACCTACTTCGTGAGGCTAACCTTCCTTCACACACCACCATACCGTACTGGCCCAAATACAGGACAACTCTGATTTTAAGATGACCTCTATTTTTCAAATATCATTTTGGGAAAATAAAAATATGATGAAGACAAAGAGTTATTCATAAAACAACTTTTTATTGTACAATTACTATTAAAAAAGTCACACATACTTAAGGTAAGGTACGTGTCAGGTTTCCATATCTAAGATCAAGGTACAGTTCTATTTAATAAACTTAATTCTCTTAAAATCTGAGACTATGACTCAGTGAATCAAGCAACAACCACTGTAGTTCAATAACTGCATTAATGATGTCAATAACTGCAGAACCATCAAAGTCCAGTTATATTCAAGTTCAAGAACAAAATTAATAATTGAGTTTGTAAAAAATCAAATTCTGGACTACAACAAAACTCTCTAACCCCTTTGCTCGAGTCAGTCGCCTCTTTACTTCATTTTCCATCAGATCTGCTCCATGTGTTCACTGTAAAGCTCCATTCTTACTGGTTATTTCGGGGCGGCTCCATCTAGTGGCGCAGATGTGAAAAGACAATAGAAAAGTCTAGACCTCGATGATAAGCATACCTGTCAAGTTTTGGATTTGAAAATAAGGGGAATTTTCTGGGGCCCGCCACGAGCAGTATCGCTTACATTTTTTGTGTACAAAAAAGCTAAAATCACAGCTGCACTACTTCCTGAACTTCAGCCAGCTCTTTTGTTTCCTGTGTGCCATTATTGGACAAACTAATCAATCCAGGTGTGTCTGTCCATTGCTGTGAGGTCAGACACACCTGGATTAATCAGTTTGTTAAATAATGGCACACAGGAAACAAAGCAGCTGGCTGAAGTTCAGGAAGTAGTGCAGCTGTGCATAAAGCCACATTGACATAATGTGAACATTCATTTTAGCCTAAATAAAAACACAAAAGGGGTATATATGAAGAGTTTTTATTTGAAGGGATTTGCATATTTTTTGTTCATTTAACATTGCTTGTATTTACATTTACATTTGACTTTCATTCCACACATTGTTTTCATTTCATATTGCTCTTCTTTTACAGATTTTTCATCTAATTTCATGTGACTTTTCTTTACTCTTTTAATGACCTGTTGTACTCATTTGTTGCAGACTTTTCATTCTTTATGACTGTTTTGGAAGGAGTGTATTTGTGGACTGGTCCAGAGTAGTTTATTTTACATGAGAGAAGAGCGCAATCCTATTCTTTCTAACAATCTTTTTTTTCTTCGCGCGCTGTCACTCATCGGATGTCACACACTAACCTGGCGACATCTACCACCTACAGTACCTGTAGTGGGCTACAGTTATCGCGAGGCAATGACAGATCTCAGATTGGGAATTTTTTTTTTTTTTTTTCTCCGCCCGATGCAGTATTATTATTTTTTAATAACGTAGGTTAAAATACAGGAGATTTATGGGAAAAATACTAATACGGCAGGACGGCAGGAGAGAAGAGTAAAATACGGTACTTTCCCGGCCAAAACGGTATTCTTGACAGGTATGATGATAAGACAACCCCCATTTTTGAGAATATAATTTCTAGAATAAAATATTGTCCTATGTTGGGGCCAATATGGTATAAAACATTCTATGAGTGTCTTTTTTTTTTTTTTTTCCAGTCTTCCTGCAAATTTCTCTGATTTTATGCAACAGCACGGGGCCGTTGTCGTCACATTTTTCATTTCAAAGTCCTCCACTGCAGGTCAGGACTACAGGAAGCCGGTCTGGTACCTTCTTCTTCTTCTTCTTCTTCTTCAGCCGTGTCTCTGTAAAGGGTGCAGAATGTGCTTTTGTATTTCACCCTTGAAAAAAGCACGGCCATCCCTGGATGTAAATGTAGGTCTGTTGTAGCACCTGACAAAGGTTTCCCAAAGAAATCTCTCACCCAAGTGGTTATAGAAGATATTGATGAATAATCGTTCTAAAAGCTCTAAGCTCTAAAAGTCTGAGGGATCAGAGATGACAGGTGACCATCTCAGGCTTGCATCTTTCCCTTTGTGTGCTAACATTCCTCCAGATGCCTTGAATCATTTTATCATGATATACACCGTAGAAGGAGAAATATGCAGTCTCTTTTTTTATACAGTTATTGAAATGGAGTTTTTCTTTTGTTGCCTATAAACAATGTGATGCACCTCAGACATCTTAGACGTTTTTTGCATTCTTTCTCTTTTTTTTATAACATTTTTAGTCGTCGTCTCTTCATTGGTCTTAACTAATGAAGCTTTTTCAGCCTGTTCTCCCTCCAATATCACCAAAGTTCTTAAAGCCTTGGGTAAAAGTCAACCTATGTCAACCTATCTATGATCCAATTTAAACACTTAGGGCCTGATTTACTAAAGGTTTGCGTGCGTAAAAACGTGTGCAAACTTGACACCACCCGCAAACCAATGTGCAAGCTGATCTACTAACAGCGTGCAAAGAGGACTGCGCCTCTCAAATGAGCAAAATAGCGCACGCTGTTCATTTAGTACTTTTGCGCTGATGAATAATCAATATGGGGCGTACCCGCCAGAAAGCGCTAAATACTGGGAGGGGAAAATGCAAATAGGTTCATTTACCACAAGCAATGAGATTTACCAACCCTGAAAGTAATTGCGGGGATTGTGATTGCGTCTGTATTTAATACGTTCGAAAGGAAGGTGCTAATCTGCCCAGCATTACGCACCGATGGCTGCTGTTATTGTGGCAAGGAGGCGACATCGCCAAAATCAAAGAATACGCAGAGAGAGAGTCTTTCGGACTCATGTAAATTTGTTTGGAATGAATGAAAACCAGATAGTTGAAACATATCGACTATCTAGCGATTCCATCTTGGAGCTGTTGAATGAGTTAAGGGCTGATTTGGAGCCGGTCACAAGCACATGCAAAAGCAGAAATATTTTATTTGAATGTTAAATCGAGTATTATTCAGCAAAAGGTTACCACAGGAGGCACATTCATTTTTTTATTTGTGATAATAAATAAATCACGTGTTTTCATGGAGAAAAAAGTGTTTCTTATTGTGCGCCTACCTTGTTCTGCAGTTGGCTCTAGCGTGTCATACCCCAGTACAGGGGCGCCGCTAGGGATTTTGGGCCCCATGAAAAGAATCTTTACCGGGCCCCCCAACACAGCGGCGAAATTTGTTGATGCTATTTTTGATCATCATTAGGGGCCTCTCTGGGCCCCCCTCAATCATGGGCCCCTATAATCCGTATCCTTTACCCCCCCTTTTCAGCGCCCCAGCCCCAGTATCCCAGTTATCTGCTCCTCGCAGAAGGTGAGCTGCACCTGCTGCTCAATGCTGGTTAGAGGTATCTCTTCCGCAGGCCCTACACCCGTCTTGTTTGCCGAAGTTTTATTAAAGGCCACTTTTTCTTTAGTTCTTCGCCTTATATCTTGCCACCTTCTTTTAACCTCATCTGCCGTTCTTTTTGTATTACCAACTGCATTTATTCTTTCGCAGATTTTCTCCCATATTGCGTTTCTTTTGGTGATGTTTAAATTTCTTTGCTGTAGTTCATGAATGTGTTTATTTGCCTCTTCCACTAATATCTCTAACTCCAACTCGTCAAATTTCATTTTGCGCTTGCGTCTATCCTGCTTTCCATCCAGACTCTCCATGGTGCAAACCGTAAGACACGCAACACCTCATTTAAATACTGCGGTTTGCACCCGTTATCAATTGCGCGAGCATTCTTAGTTGATCACCCGCAAAACACACAACAACAGCACGCGCAAACTTTTTCAGTGCACACGAAATTTAGTACTCTTTATTTAGGATCTTAGTAAATCAGGCCCTTAGTGCGGGGATATCTGCTTTGAGAAAGAAAGAGGAGAAACATGACGCTAATGACAGCAGTGATAATGTACAAGGAGAAGAAAGAGAACCGAGTGAGGAAAGAGCCCAGTGCATCATGGGAGGTCCAGGTTTATAGCAGCATAACTAAAGGGTGCCCAAGCTAGCCCTACCTGCTAGAGATGCGCGGATGACGTATATTTTAACCCGCAACCGCTTCTTAAAATCTCTATCCGCCCGCTATCCATTTGCAGGAACGTTTTTTCACCAATTTTCAAAACCGAACCGACCCGCCATCCTTTTTAATAATATGTAAAATATTTTTTCTTATTATTATTATTTGAGTGCTTCAACCGCAACCCGCCCGAATTTAATTAAAGTATTATTTTTTGACGAGTCATCCGCCCGATATGCGGATTATCCGCTCCGCCCGCGGGTGCGCGGTTCAACCGCGCATCTCTACTACCTACATGTTTTACCAAGAAGCTGAATCTTAAAGGAAGAGGGTTGTCTGTCTCCTCCAGGCAATTTAGAACCACCAGTTAACCTAACATGCATGTCTTTGGACTGTGGGAGGAAGCTGGAGTACCTGGAGGAAACCCACGCAAGCATGGGGAGAACATGCAAACTCCACACAGAAAGACCTGCTGAGGTTCAAACCAGGAACCTTCTAGCTGTGAGGCAACAGTGGTGACCACCAAGACACCGTGCTGCCCGAGTGAGAGGACATATGATGAAAATAATAATAAAAAAAAAAAACTGAAGATCTTAGAAACATGTAGACTGAAAACAGAATGTAGTCATAGCCTTGCACTGGAAGCATTCTCCTTTCAGCTCTTTCAGCAGAGGTGTTTTCAAAGCCTAAACAAGAGCCCTGAAGAAGAGGCTTTTTTTTTCTTTTGCGTGGTTACGGTCACTCGAACTAAAGCAGGAGTCTGCTGATTTATAAATCAGCTGTTATCAGAAAGCTCCCCCATACAAGGTCGAGTTCCTTTGACTGTGCCGTCTCCCTCCAGAGCTTCCTGATTTGCTTTTATATTTTTCTATTCTCTGCAGATTCAGATAAGGCCATTCATGATTCCTCTGCATCCCGCCGCAGTGTTTTCCATTTCAATTCCTGCCCCCGTTTAAAGTTCCTTTCAGCTCCGCAGCAGTTAGTGCCGAAACTGCTGCCAGTCAGATGTTCAGCATCTCCTGCTGGTTATCACATTGATTTAGAAGTGGTAAGAGGGGAGATTTTCTTGCATTTTTAAACCAGAAAAAAAAAAAAAAAAAGCTGCAGTATAAAAATGTGATTGTGGACTGATAAGTCTCCTCTGCTCAAAAACGCTGCATGAGTTGCAATTGTGTAAAGCAGACTTTTAAAGCTTAAATCTTTACTCCTTCAGTACTGCTGCTGCAAAATATAGATCAAGAGTTGTAGCAGGAAAAAATAGATTTCTTTTTTTCTTCTAAACAAGGTGAAGGCAGCATTCTTGAAGCCCCTGATACCCTGATGAAGGCCGCAGCAGCTGAAGTGTGCTGCTTTTAATATGAAAGCTTTGTAGAAATCCTCCCCAAGAAGAGCTGAATTCTTTTCATTCCTCTGCGTTCTTTCAGCTCCTGCAACACACAGGAACTGAAAGGTTGAGAAAAAGGTTTATTTAGTCTTTTATGCCTTTTAATACATGGAGCTTGAATTGAGTATTCAGGCTTCTTTTTGGTGGGTTATGTGCAGGATGTTAATGAAAAAAAAAAAAACTTACACAAATTTTTTTTTTGATTTAGACAAAAAATGTTTTTATCTTCAGTTCTGTCCTGCACTCATATATCGATAATTGAAACGTCATGACTATGAGGAGGAATGAAAGCCTGAAAGAGCTGGACGCATTAGACGTGTGTGTGTGTGTGAATGAGTGGGAGGACAGCAGAAAATGTGATGGAGGGTAAAGGTGTTGAAGGTGGATGAGTTTCAGAAAGTGGGCTCCACAGTTCAGAACAGCAGGTGAGGTGAACAAGAGAGTTCAGGCAGGGTTGAGCGAGTGAAGAAGAAGAAGAAGAAGGAGGTGAAACATATGGATTTTACAGCGTTTGGAGGCACTGATGAACAGACAGGAAGTGGAGTTGGAACTGAAGACGAAAAGATCCATGCTGGGAGTGACGAGGGTGGAGAGGGTTAATTGTGGTGTTCAAGGACAGGTTAGCTTTGGAGACGGGAGGGGAGCTGCTGGACAAAAGGAAGGAGGGAGGCTAAAGAGTCCATTCAAGACGATGCAGACAGCAGGAAGGGCGAGTGTGTAACAATTAAAAGGAGACGTGATGAAAAAAAACACCTGTCTTTGTGCTTGAGAGCATATATTAAGCTGTTTGAAGTGACTCCCAAATCAAATCTCCGACATACAACAATCCTGTTACTTAGATTTGGGCAACCCGAGTTTGAAAAAACTGTCAATGAGTGAGTTGTTTAGATCTGCAGGTTTCCATGACATCAAAGACCCAGGTCAGAGTAGAATCATCCAGCCTTTCATCTCCATCTCATCACATCACGCTGCACAAAGTAGGCTGCACAGAGCTGATCTCTACAAACACATTGTCTTCCAGGTGAGGGGGGGCGGAGTCACGTCCCCTTCACTGAAAGTGAAATGACTAAAACTGTAAAATCATGGCTGTAAGGAAACCTAACCTCTGTGGTGTTTTGACCCAAACATGTCAAAGACAAGACCTAAGGACTTGCTATTACCTTTAGGAAAAAAAAAAACAAAACAAAAAAAAAAAAAAACAGGCAATGTACATCTCCTTTAGAAGAGGTATTTATAATGCTCTGTAGTGCTGCATGAACAGAAGAATTGTGTTTTACTTGTAAGATCAGTGATCTTCACTGTTACTCTGGTGAGACGATTATATCAGGAGGTCCACTTTTACCACAAAATACCAGACATTGAGTCATATCTTACTCGGCTATAGGTGCAGACAATTTCTTCCTCCTGTTTTTTTGTATTTTCCTTTACCTTGAGAATTTGTTTTCTTTAGAAAGGGATTAATTTTTTCATGTTTTGCATTTTATTGTTTGTGCACAACCCACTGCATAGTCTAGCATGTGATGCTGAAAATGCTAAACAGCGTTAATGCAGGTGAGCAGTGTTGCCAGGTCGGTGGTGGTTTTCACCCTTTTTCCAGTGTAAATTAATTTCACATAAGTCTAAATATCATGTGGCCTAGCTTGAGAGCCTTAGCTACGGTACCACAAACAGCAATTATTTTATCCATTTTATCTGTCGAAACTATTGGTCCAATTCGGAATCCTTAACCAACCAGGGTTCACATTAGCGTTGAAGGGACAGTCCATGTAAAACCGTCATTTCCCTTTCAGCTTCTCTCTACAGCAGCCATTCTCAAACTTCAGAATACCAAGGCCAAATTTGAAATGTGAAAAATCTCCACCTGAAACCTTTAATCACAACTGTGATCGACATACAGGACAAGGAACCATGATCCGATATTAATGTAAGGGGTCAACAAATAAGGTGGCGCTTCTCATATTAAGTAAAGATGACAGTAAAATAACACTTAACTGGTTTGTGTTTACTTCTTAATGTTTTTTTTAATCATGTCATGAATATTTTACAGTAATTAAAAACCTATTTTAAAATGATCAATGATTTAAAACGCATTTGTTTAATTTTAATGACCTCTCACTGCCCACCTGCAGTCGGGGTTTTAAACGTTTGATGACGCAATTGTTAGCGTGACAGAAGCGACAGCCCGTGTTGCCATGTTTGATTGATTTCCTCAGATACATATTAGGCTCGTTTGTGGTGTATTTTAAATGGGGTTCGCTGGAAACCTGCCACGGTTTTGACTGTGTGTGAACTTTGAAAGAGCGTCGTTCACAACTGCCCAAATGAACTCGTTCACACCCGACACTGGTGAAGGGGAAAGTGAACGCGCTCAGTTCACGTTGGTGAAAAATATGAACCAGTTCGTGAACTTTCGTTCAGTGAAGGCTTTCAGGTACAACACTGCTATTGTGGTTCTCCTGAAAACCACCAAAACTGGCAACTCTGAAGTTTGCGTTGGCCTTTGTAGCAGCTGTGGATATAACAGGAGATCAGGGCTTTAATGGTTTGCAGCTTCGTGGTCCACATGTGGAGGTGCCTTTGGGCAAAATACTGAATTCCACAATACTGTTTCTGCCTTCATACCCCTGTGAGCTCATTGGTGTGCTTTACAGAGAAAAACTGCTGCACAGACGAAACACAACAGCTGTATCGACTAATAAAGTGCTGCGTGAACGTGAGTGTGAATGGGTGAATGTGTGGAAAAGCACTCTGGATACTCAACAGGACAAGACAAGCACTTTATAATTGAGCCCGTTTAGTACCATTATTCTGAAGGGTGTAACAGATTCATATTCATAAAGCTGGCCTGCACAGCAGATGGTTTTAGGTCTGACTGGAAGAGCAGAGATTATTTGTCCAGGAACTCCTCAAGCGTGTGGTGTCAATAAGATTATTTTACTGGTCCCAGTCCCGCCGTTGCCTGCCAGTCTTGAATCTGCTCTGTGTTCGGTGTGAAGGTCAGCAGTCTGACGGACTCTTCTAGGCCCTTCTAGGGATTATAATATTGAAAATCAATTGAGACTGTCTCTCATGTTATCAGAATCAGTTGAGATTTTCATTTCATTTAGTGTGTAGCCATCGTGGATATTTTATTAATTATATTGTCTCCATTTTCATGTTTAATCATTAGCTGTCACATGAACAATATAAACTAAAACTTGTGAGCCAGGTATGTCTTTGAAAAATCTAATTTTGTCTAAAGATGCAGCCACGTCACTGCAGTAGCCCTGGATGGAGAAGCCAAAATGCTTCTTTAACTGACCTTTTCTGAAGGTCTTTTTTTTTTTTGACGTCACCATCGCTCCTCTTATATGCTTGGACGAAGGTGATCATTTGACTGCAGTCCTGATTTTACGCCCATCAAATATTGCACAGTCACAGCTCTGATGGCAAACGACCCGTTGCGCATGCTTCAGAGATGCAACCTGCTTTGGACAAAAATAATAAAAAATAAAATGACACATGGAGAATAAGAAAAATGGGCTCAGGAAACATCCAGTTTGTGTCTGTGAAAGGTAAAAACACATCTTAAAAGGGAGTGCTGTGTGTTCCTCAGAGCACATATATGGGTGTCTGTCAAAAACAAGACCATGTAACTGTGTTTGGGGCCTGAACGTGAGCTTACAGTGAGCAGATTTAGTTTTTAGGGTTTTGTTGCATCAAAGACAAACCTCAGAGCAGAATAATTCCAGCATCAAGCCACAACCACGAATCTTGATGTATGCATGTCTTTTTCTTCTTCTTAATTGGCATCACATTCTCATCAGCAGTTATGAAAGCCTCCTATGAAAAAAAAAGAACAAATATTCTCTCTATGACTTTGTCCAGTGTTTTATTAGAATAAGAAGAGAATGAATGGATTAAAAAAAACACCTCAGGTTCATGAACTGCCTCTGGGGGGAATTTTTACCTCCGCCAAGGAGGTAATGTTTTTGCCGGCGTTTATCTGTCTGTTTGTCTGTCTGTGTTCAAGATAACTCAAAAAGTTATGTATGAATTTTGATTAAATGTTCAGGAGTTGTTGGAAATGTGAAAAGGAAGAACTGATTTCATTTTGGCTGTGATCCAGAAAAAATCCTGGATTCTGGATCACTTTCAAATTTTTGATAACATTGCGGTCAATGAGGCCAAAAATTTTGTTTCTCAATATCTCTGTTAATTATTGCCCAAAACTCATGAAATTTAACTCAGGGACTGACAATGGGAACCTCTATCAA
The DNA here is from genome assembly GCA_018398805.1 of Hirundichthys speculiger. NCBI lineage: Eukaryota > Metazoa > Chordata > Actinopteri > Beloniformes > Exocoetidae > Hirundichthys > Hirundichthys speculiger. The sequence continues at coordinate 572,527 of JAGFBZ010002518.1, forward strand.
ATTTCAAAGGCTGATCCGGATCTGATCCAGAAGGTGGATTTTATCGCAATCTGTAAATCTCTATATGGGAGAATTGTTGCACTTGCCGGAGGTCTGCGCTCTCTGAGTGCTTTTCTAGTTTAATACGTACAAGTCACGGTTGAGAACCTGAATCTGAGTTCCTGATTAGGAAATCTCACTTCTTCCTTGTGTTTTTTTTAGTTGAAGTTCACAATTCTGAATTCCCATTTGTTATTAAAGGCAGCAGCATGTAGACGCTCAACACCAGAACCTTCCAGTCCAGGGAAGATAGACGCGTAAAACACCGACCATGTGAGCAACAATTCTTCATGTTTGCCTTTAAAAACTTTGACCAAAAAAAGAAGGAATTAACTCACAGAGAAGTCCAGAGTTTATTGAAGTTTTGTTTAAGAGAAAAGAAAAAAAAGGTCACCAAGGAAAGAGAGGTGAAGTAAAGACAGACTTGGACAACGTTGTTAGAAAGTATGTAGCTGAATGCCTCATACATACTTCAGCACCGGGAAGAAAACTTTGGTTTTTTAATCACAATATCAAAAAGCAGAACTCTCCTGGGTCGCAGAAACACTTGTGTTTTCTTAATTTGTTTTCTTTGTGTAACTTCATAATGCTTTTATTTCAAATGCAAATCCCCTTTTTTGCATATGCACACATTTAAAACTGTCAGGAAGCCTTAAATCACAGCGTAACAAGCTTGATTTACAGTGACAAACTCTTGTGAACACTAATTAAAGGCAGGTTGTTTTGGCCTCAAACAGCTTCACTGCAACAGAGAGGCTTTTATTAGGAGACACACTGCAGCAGCGTCATGTTTTTGTCTTCCTCAGACATCACGTTTCAGGGGAAAAGCCCCTTCTGCATTTGCAAATCAAGTGCTTCCATGTAGCTACAGACTTTAAAAGTTCACAAACTGCGCTTTGATTGAGGTGAGTGATGCTTTCAGGGTACACACTGTCTCCCTGCAGTTAAATGCTGAACACATTTGTTGTTTGTGTTCTGTAATATTTCCAGTTCTCTTCTCTCACACTGTATCATAACGAGATTCCTGAAACGGCACCGTGAAGCTCGGTGTGGCACAAATTCTCTTCTGTGTCAGTAATCATATGCCGCAACACAGAGCCACAAAACCCAAAGAGAAAATCCAGAGAAAAAAACACCATCGAAACAAAAACGGCACCAACGCCAGCAATGAAGTACGAGCTCAGAGTTGGAGTTTGGAGGTTTTTGGACGACGACAGCATCAGCAGCACTTCAGCTGCAGAACAGACGTTCTCTCTGGAGGTTTGCTTTCTGTGAAGGCAGCTGCTTGTCTGTCAGCGTCCTCTCTGGCTTTCTGCTGTCTCTGCACCACCTGTGTCTGTGCGCAGAGACCCGGACGCCCGTGTCCACGTGCGCACACGCATCAGGGCAACGCACACGCATCAGGGCAACGCACACGCATCAGGGCAACGCACACACACATCAGGGCAACGCACACACGCATCAGGGCAACGCACACACACATCAGGGCAACACACACGCATCAGGGCAACACACACGCATCAGGGCAACGCACACGCATCAGGGCAACACACACGCATCAGGGCATAACGCACACACGCATCAGGGCAACGCACACGCATCAGGGCAACGCACACACCAACTTCTGCTTGTGATGCCCTCACTTTTTCCTTCTGACTTTGTCATCCTCTGGGTGTGTCTTGTTCTGCACACACACATACACACACACGGACAGGTGCGCAGACGACAGCCAGATGCTGCCCCCCCTCCTCCCATGGCAGCAGGTAGACACTCGGTCCACCCCTGCGACCGTTTGTGCCGGATGTGGACCACTGGAGAGCTTAAGTCCTGGACAAAAGCCAGTGTGCAAAAAAAAACCAAAACACACACACACAAACAAGCAGAGTCACTGAGGGAGTCCAGGTCTGCTGGCTGCTGTTAATTTTATAAAGCTGCACGCATGGGAGGTCAGGTAGGTGTGTGGCTTGTGTGTGTGTGTGGGTTGTGTGTGTTTGCATCTCTAAAAAGGTTCAAGACTTCTGCCTCTGACGTTCAGTTTCACTGAAATCAGGATTAGATGCTGATCAGAAACGCAACTTGGAATCACCAAAAATGATCTCTTTTTCACTTTTGATCATATCTTTATACTGTATATTATCTGTTGCTACTGATAATTAAAAAGACTTGTGTTGACAGCATTAAATGTCTCTGTAACAGATTCTGAATGTATCCTGCCTCTCCCTCAGCCCTCTGCCTCTCTTCTTCGTTCTTGTTAAAGCTCCTCTGAGGCGGTTTATCCAACACATTTGTGCTGAGAGGAAGAATTAGCGGCCTATTACTGTCAGAGACACTCAGCTATAGATTTAGAGCTATAAAAGCAGCACTAGAGACTTTTGCTCAGATTAAAATATCAGTTTAATCTTATTTGATGGAATATTTGCTTACTTTTAGGAAGCGTGGTCCAGTTGTCACAGTCCTCTGTCGGTGCTACTGGCAAAACCCAGACAAAGTACCGCTGGGGTTTTCTCCTCTGACGTCCCGTTTAACAGCACAACGATGATTCTGGCTCACAGAGCTTCAGTGGACGTCGTGGCAGGAAAGATTAAGAGACTGTAGAAAGTAATGATGAGCCGACCAAACTAGCGTCATGAAAGTGATTTCACTTCCGCCCTCTGGAGGGGGCCATTGAGCTAAAAATGACAGCAGTTCCTTTGTGTTGCTTTAAGGTCAAAGCAATTAAAAACATTTCCATCGTTGTGTCTCCTAACATTTGTTTCCTTTTAACCTGTATCAGTCAAAAGATATTCAATTAATATTGATTTATCTAATTCAATAGACTCAGTCAATCAATGCTTCCAGTAATGGGTGTAAAACAGCAATACTTCAACAAATACCCAGTTCCACTTGTTCCTGATTTGATAAAGGTATGTTAATGTTCCAGTTTAACTCGGAGGTCAACCCTTGATCTCAAAGCAGCAAAGATCAGCAGATGGTCTCCTGGTAAATAACTACAGGAGTCAAAGGAGCGAACAGACAGACTGGGTTTGATCTACTCTGTGGGAGGACTGATACTTCACTGTCACTGCATCTTCATCAGCTGTTTTCAGAGCTGCTTGTTAGGATCTGCCTTGGTGTGACCTCTGAGGAACACACCAGTCATGAACCTGACAAAGACGTGGCATTTAGAGGCGTTGTCAAACTACAAGTAGACAGCTCCATCTTTCCCATGTGCTGTGTTGTACCTGAACGCGTTCATTGACTGAAAGTTCACGAACTTTTTCACAAACATGAACTGAGCGCACTCTCTTTCCCCTTCACAAGCGTGGGGCATGAACGAGTTCATTTGGGCAGTTGTGAACGAGGCTCTTTCAAAGTTCACGCCAGGTTTCCAGCAAACCCCATTTAAAATACACCACAAACGAGCCTGATATGTATCTGCAGAAATCAATCAAACATGGCAACACGGCTGTCGCTTCTGTCACGCTAACAATTGCGTCAAACTTTTAAAAGGAAGGAAGGAAGATGAAAGCTACAGTCCCCCAGAGCCAGAGGAGCGCCCGACTGCCGGTGGGGGGGGGGGGGGGGGGGGGGGGATTGAAATATTGAAATGGGGTGGGGGGGTTGGACATTTGCACCTTAAGGACCTGTCTCATAATAAAGACCATTTGGCAGCAAATTTTTCCTCATATTTTTAACATACTGTAGAGTAGAGATTCCCAAGGTGTCAGCCGCGGCCCCCTGGTGGGCCGTTGTGGGACAGCAGGTGGGCCGTGAGAGGTCATTAAAATTAAACAAATGTGTTTTAAATCCTCGATCTTTTTTAAATATGTTTTTAATTACTTTAAAATATTCATGACATGATTAAAAAACATTAAGAAGTAATAAAACAAGCCAGTTAAGTGTTATTTTACTGTCATCTTAACTTAATATGACAAGTGTCATCTTATTTGTTGACCCCTTACATTAATATCGGATCATGGTTCCTTGTCCTGTATGTTGATCACAGTTGTGATTAAAGGTTTCGGTGGGCTGCTGAGATTTTTCACATTCAAATTGGGCCTTGGTATTCTGGAGTTTGGGAATGGCTGCTGTAGAGAGAAGCTGAAAGGGAAATAACAGTTTTACATGGGCTGTCCCTTCAATGCTAATGTGAACCCTGATTGGTTTATGATTCCGAATTGGACACATAGTTTATGACAGTTAAAATGGATAAAATAATTGCTGTTTGTGGTGGTGTAGTATATGGGCAGTGGCAATCATTTTGACAAATAATTGCTCGCTGCAACATTAAAAAATATTTTAAAAACATTTACTAAAAATGAACTATTTAGTTCATCTTTTTGAAATGGTGAACTGAACTAGTTCATTTTCATTTCTATGAACTATGAACTTAACTAGTTTGTGTAGAAAGTGAACTTGCCCAACATTGCCCATGCGTCTCAAGTGGCCATTCAAGGTAAACTGTAAAAGAAGTGGGCATCTACTGGTGTTTCTGGAGAATCCTGAACCACTTTTAGTGGTCCCAAACGTAAGATTGTATATTTTGATTTGAAACATGTTTCAGATTTCTTTGAGTCCCATAAGCAACAACAGGTAAAAGGTGTATAATTGTTTTTTCTGTGATGGTTTGGATGCCGGGCTCCTTAAAGGATCTCTGCTGGTAATTGTGGCAGATTTCAAAGCAGCGCAGAGGGAACTTTAGCAATTTTCTATATAACTTTTGCAACATAGGAGGAGTTCAGAGTCTCCCCCTATGGGCGTGGAGGTTACATCGCTTTTATGAAACCTGCCAAGATTTATTGTTGGCTGTCCTTGTTGGTTTTCTGGTTTTCTCTTTTCTTGTGACAGTCATGTAGAGCAGGAAGAAAAAAAAAGAAAGAGGTTTTAACATTGTATTAGGTAAGACATAGTAGGATCATGTTCTGGACTCCAGCACCTCTCTACGTGGATGTTGGATGGACAGGCAAAAGATTTTAAACAGACCGGCAGAAGTGAAGCAGGAAGTGCTGGTAATATTTGCTGGAGCATCTCTGCATCCCGGATGTTGAAGTGTTGGCTATGTGGGTTTCTGTCCATGCTGTTCACCTGTGTTCCCTGCCGACGCTACACGTGATGTCATCAGCACAGTTGTTACAGGGTAATAAACACAACAATCCAAGGAATTGTACTGTGCATAATATCAAACGAATTAAGGAATGTGGAGGTAATATTAATGCCTAAAAGGCAACGATGCTAGACTAAACCTGTGATCACCAATCCCTCAGACAGCACTGCATCAAGAACAGGCTGTTTCAAATTAGAGCAGTGCTGGTTATTTATTTTTCTTTTACTTTGGTGTGCAATATTGCAATTACTATCGTACATGCCAAGATCTTATCACGGAGCTTTGAAGCAACCAAATGAGCAGCTGATTATGGCGTCACTTCTAAAGGTGCCCTTCTTGTCATCTTCCTATGTTCCTGCAGGTCATGGGATCAGTTCCATGACTGCGCTAATGCAGCGATGGCTGGGTGTCCGGAGGAAGCGGCGGCCGTCTGGGAATCTCTCCGCCAGGAATCCAAGAAGATGCAGTTTTCCGGAAACCTTTATGACATGTGCTCCAACCGGAACAGCCACCCGGCAGCTTCCATCTCCCCCCACGGCTCACTGAACCAGGAGGAAATCAACCAAGAGTCTCTAAGAGGGCGCTCAGATCATCTGTCAGGCTGCTGCCACCTTCTCGTGCCACTGTTTCCTCTGCTGTTGTTGTTGTTTTGGATATAACCACCCCTGAAGAAATGGGACTCGTGTAAATAGTTAGAAACTCTGTGTATTTTCTTTTTTCCACAAGTCCATAGACTTTCCACTGCTTCTTCCTCTGCTCTGCCAGGGGTTGAATATTTCTAACTGCATGCTCAGAGGCCTGACAGCCCTTTTGATAACGTATCTCCAAGCTGCTGTGCCGTTTCATGTATATCCTCTGCCTTTTAATTAGTCTCTCTGTTGGAAGTTCATGCAGTAATACCCAGCTTCTGTACAAACAGGCCTGCAAACACATACATAGTTGAGCAGATGCACGCAGGATCCTTGTGTCATCTGTCTTTATCCCCTACCCTCCAAAATCTAGGAATCATAAGCTGCATGTGATGTTTCCAGGAGGAGTTCATCTTCCCAGCTGTGATGTGAAAAAATATTATACCAAAGCCACCACAAATAGCTCCAGTTAAAGGTTTGATATTGTGACGTTCCTCTCTTATTAGCTGGTGCTCTGTGCTGTGTTCAGTCTCCGGCTGGTTGACTCCGTTCCTTAATTTTTCACGATATGTCGTCTTAACACCGGCAACGATGAAGTTCTCATTTTCTCAACTAAGTTCTCCAAAAATTTGTTTCCACAGAAGAGGAAGCATGAGATGAGATGGCTGTCAGAGCACCAGCTAAACTTTGAATAAGCAAGAATAGTGCATAAACATGAGGGAAATAAGACATTCACATTTGTTTGCTGTACAAACTGCACTTTTTCAAAACAGCGCTGTACATTTAATTCATGTTTCAGCTGTGCCTCGTCCTGTTTCACTTTCATCAGTGCATCTTTTGTTTGTTTTCATCCAAATATAAAATCTTTTAGTTAAAAACGTCGGTCTTTCTATCCAGTTTTAATTCACGAGTTAGAAATATTCATAAAACCAAACTGACACACACTAAAAGAGAAAATGTGAGAGCTGATAAAGGAAAAACGTGAGCTGGACATTTCTGCCTCCACTGAGTTCTACTGTTGTTCCCAGAAGTCATTTGAGGTATTACAGTAAAACAATCCCCTGCAGCTCAAAAAGGGTTTTCTTCAGATGATAAATTCCACATCTGTCAAAGATAGAAGCAGCTCAGATGGCAGAGTGGTCATCTTGGTCCAATCCACAAACCCACCGTATTTGGCCCGGACACTGACCCTCCATCTGCTACCAGAGTGCTCATGAGTGATTGTTCAGACTGGATGTAGAGCGCATGTGTTGTGAATGTGGGAATGAAAAACTCTTTGTAAAGCCCTTTGTGGAACCAACTATAGCAAAGTCAAGTTTTCACTTAGGTGCACAGCACGTAGGCGAATAAACAAGAGTATCATCCAGCTCTTCACACATGAAGAAAAAAACCCAAAGAAACAAACATCTGTATTGTTCAGTAAAAGAGGCTGATTTCCAGACCATCTTCACTTCTCACTTTGCACTCTCAGGGCAGCTCAGACCGGCAGTTCATAATCCTAACTGACTTTTAAATCAGGTTGCAGACAATATTGATATTACTGTGCCAGAAACAGAAATGTGGTGCCTCATGGGATCTCATTTGGAAGGAAAATACAAACAAAATAAAAAACTGATGTTCAATCATTTAGTACGACTTAGCAATTGTTTAAAGAGAGGAAACAGCAGAAGGTTAAATGGGTTTGGATTAGAAATGTGCTGGGTAGATCTGGTAAACGCAGGATGATTACCTGACAGATTTCTCAACAGTGGCCTTAAAATAATGTTTCTCTGTTAAATCAACCTGAGGTCCAGTACTAGATGGTAATGAGTGTAAACTTTCATTAGGGAGTAAAATGACCTGAATTAAAGCAGTTTTGAGTGAGAACAGAGCATACGTGTGCAGGACAGTAGGTGTCACTGTTATAAATAAGTAATAAATTACCATGTTTATTATTTAAACATGGCCTAAGACTAAAAAATGTCATTCCAGTGACCCTGTGACCCTGGTTTGTCTGTGGGGACCCTATGCACACTATTATTTATGTGGAATGACATGTTTGACTCGTCATTGCCTTAAAATAGTAATTTATTCTGACATCGCTACTTCCTCAAATCTGAGCCTGGATAACTGAATCCTCTGTGTGGATACAAGTTATCAAAAACAAAGCTTTTATTTCCAAAAGTCTAAGGTTTTGCTTCTGGAGAAATTATGAGTGCTGTCCTTCTGTATATTTTAGATTTTTTTCTTTCTTATTGAAAATAATCTGTAACCTGATTTCAACTCTCCTTATAATCCTGTAGTGTACAGAAAGTATCCTTACTCGAGGAATTACAGGAAAAAATGGTCCAGAAGCAGAAACGAGGACAGTAGCTGTGATTAAAGGGACTATATTGGTGATGAAGAAAACAATGACGTGTGCTCGGGACCATCGCTGACGTCGTACAGCCCCGTCACTTTCCTTTGTGTCAGTCAGTAGGCATCTTAGATGTTCAGGGAACCACGACATCGGAGCTCCAGATCAGAGTTCAACTATCCGGCTCTCCTAGCTTTGTCTCTGGCCAATCTCACATCAGGTGCTGTATTTCTGAAGTGGCTACTCCAAAGCTGTGGGACAGACCTCAAAAAGGCACACTGCAGAGGAGAGGTGGAGCTGAGTGGTTCTCTCTACTCAGTAACAAAAAAAAAAGAAGAGGGGGAAGGGGGCAACATATGTCTCCTTAAACAATTTTCCCCCTACAGAGTTAAGTATAAATTGCTCTTTTAATCTTGTTTAAATGTACAGGTTGCTAATTAAGCAGCCTAACAAAACCGTAAATTAGCGTATACAGTCTCTGGCTATATCAAGGGCATTAAAGTTAAAATTGCTCCAGGAATAGGAGTAAATTCATGAACATTTGCCGTCACACCAGGACCAAAACACAGGCTAATTAAAGAGTGTGAAGGAGCAGCTGCAAAGCTCCGGCCTCAGCTGCAGTTCTGGAAAACTCCCTGTTTTTAGAGAGGAGCTGTGGATTCAGGTGCTGCAGTGATGTGAGCTCTGAGCTGAAGATAGAGTGTACTGGAGTTGTTTTTATCTGCTCTTTCTTCAGATATAAAATCATCTGAGGTTGCTCCCTGGTACTTCTGCACTGAATCCTTCCAGTATGGGACCAGTAGACCATGTTTCCCAGTCAGAATCACAACTCCCTTCCATGCCAAGTAGATTTTTATTCTTTAGGAGTGATGGATTGGCCCTGCCAGATTGCTGAAGCTGCTTGTTATTATACGTGGCCGCCAGTGACAGTTGTCTGTGTCTGACCAAGGATCAGCAATACTTTCAGATTAGAGCAGAAGAGAGATTGGAGCACCTGGAAAACCAGCATTGTTCTACACAGTTAAAGAGTAAATCTCCCTTCCTTGAACTGACTGGGTTTTACACAGGGGTTGTCTGGGGCGTTCGCTTTCCATGGGCCAACTTTATAGAGTTACAGACTTATGCTAAGATGTGTTGAAGTCCTGAAGAAAGAAAGACTGGATTCATCAGAATGCTAACTTTCACATAAATGGAAATAAGTAAAAAGAAAAACTCTTAAAGAAATCTAAAGCGAGCTGATAGAACCCGTCAACCTTGCCGGTGGCATGTTCGTCAAACGCACCAACAGCGTTTAATTTAATGCAGAGAAGTGGTACTTGTATTGAAAGCTTCAGTTTTTTTCTTCTTTCATTTCTTTATTTATTTTCCATGTTGCCCTCAAGAGAGGTAAAAATCTTAGTTTTTCTTTTTTTGACCCTTGTTCTAAAGCAGTGAGAATAAACTAAAATATGAACCCACTTGCAGAAAACACAGAGTAGAGAGAAGCTCCAGTCAGCTTGCAGAGTTTTTTTTTTTCCCTTCACATATGGGATTTCACCCAGAGATATGCTTGGGTGGTTAAAAGAGCCCGCTGTAGTTTCTTTGAACTCTAATTAAACAGACAGAATTAGCCATTAGGAGCCTCAATGCCTGGCTCACCAAGGAGCAGCAGTTTGAGGACCATCTCCTCTGAGCTCAGACAAGACGCTGTAACTGGAGGCTGAATCTGAGTCAATCATCAAGGCCACACCGGGAGATCTCTGTACGTGTTTGTATAAAATGGGCGTTTTTGCACACTGGGCTCAATCACCGTACACCAGGATTGTTTTACAGGCGTACAACTTGCTCAGATTGGATTTTCTGCACCGAGATGTTCTAAAACGCACAGAAATCTCCTGAAATCTCTGTTATGAGATGTTGTGTAGTTTGGACAAATCCAATTTCAGAGCGGTTCTCAATAACGCCACACTGTAAATATAACATTATTGACCAGAGCAGAGTGGGGGATTATTTTCTGGCACTGCGTTTGAGACTGAACATCACCTCAGCATGCAGACAAACGACTTAAATTGGACAGAGAAATCTGAAACACCAATACATCAATGTCCCATTAGAACAACAGTATATGCTGTTATTACTGTGAACAATTGGGCCAAATGCAATCCAACAGTTTTTTTTTTTTACTGGAAAGCCTGGTTTTTATTCTTTGCAAGTTAAGAGAATAAATATATTTGGGGGTTTGAACTGAACTGAATATGGATGCTTAGAAATAACTGATTAGAGTATGACTTCTGTGATGTGATCCTTTCAGTCGAGACAACTTCATTTGTCTTCTTGACCTGAAAAACTTGGACACTAAGCATAAAATTAAAATTGAATTAGGACAACAGACACCAGGCAACTGATAAAGCACTAAACAAATGCAATAATAGCGGCAATGTCATATTTTAAAGTGGCAAAAGACAAGTTATTTACTTACACTTATAAAAATAAAAAGAAAGCCCAAGTTTATATATATCACAATGGCCAGAGAATAATGATGCAATTGATGCTCATGTTTGTTTCTTTAATTAAAGTGCTTTCGACAAGCAGATCTGTCCACCACAAACCAGTCACCACGGTGTAAAACTTCACAGTTTTACACTCCTTCCTTTGTTAAGGAGCTTGTCTTGTCCTGCTCATGTTCATCCACATCTGGAGGATGGAGGGGGGGGGACTGGCATGATTACTCCAGCATTCGTTCAAATATTATTCATGTAGCACTGATGTCGGCGAAATCTAAACGTGACTTAGAGTGATCGTTGCTTACGCCGAGTAGAAACTTATCTGGGTAAAGGTTGTCAGAAAACCTGGCAGGGTTTTTATTACTGAGTAACTCAGTTCAGTTCAGCCCAATACAATTCAGTTTAATATGTTATGTTGCAGTTTAATTATTTCAGTTTCTTCAAAGCGTCATTATAGATGGTTCTAGCTGTGGGCTGGAAGGATCTCCTGTAGCGTCTGTGTTGGAGTTGATCTGAACAAGCCCCTGACTGAAGGCACTCTGTTGGTGAATCACTATGAAGAGGATGCTCAAGGTTGTCCATGATGTTCTTCACTTTCTGAAGCATCCTCCTTGTTACAGTAAACTCCAGAACAGTCTCCAGGACAGAGTCAGCCTTCATTATCCCCCAACAGATGACTGCAGATAGGACTGAACTCTCCACAACAGACTCATAGACGATGTGCAACATCTTGTTACTGTTCTTCCTGTTCCTCCTAAAATCCACAATTGTCCCCTTTCTTTAAAAAAAATATTCAAGACGAGATAGATGTTCACATTCCATGACAGAAAGCGGTCAGCCAGCTCTCAGTGTCGTGTTTAAAGATTTTTCTTGGATTAACAGATTTAGTTATTCTAATCAGGGGTTAGACTGGATAATGTATGATTTTCAATGATCGTATGAACAAGTGTTTCAAAAAATAAAATTGCCTGTCAGATGAAATACTGAAGATAAAAAAGGTTTCTTTTGTTTTACAGTAACAGAGCCCATTGTTCACTCCTAAATCATAATAAAATGCAGTGAAGAAGCTGCAGTGGTTCTCTGTAGCTTAATCTTAGAAATCCTCTCTTGCTTGTCGGAACTGAGGTTAACGGCATTAATGAGAGCAAAGATACACAACACTTGCTCAGATTAAACAAATGAGATTCAGCGCATCAGTGTGTAAATTTTAGAGATGCTGCTGCTCAAAGATGTATCTTTGGATGTTGGACAGACGGCTGCTGTTGATCCTCTTGCCTAACTCTTAAAAGGAAGCAGACAATAATCTACAAAATATTGAACTGCTTTTAAAGTTCAACACACCTGGAAATACATCTCCGTAATCCTCTTTTCTCTGATCTTCATTTTTTCAGCAGAGGTAGAGAGAGCAAAAAGAGTATGATCCATGGAGTCACTTTTGTCACATTAGTGGGAAATGGTTGAATGGTTAAAATATCATATGGCACACAGAAGTGCTGTAGCAGGAAATTTCCTGGATATTCCTGGACAAAGGCAGGTTTCCATTAGTGGAGATACAGGGTAGAAGCAAGTGGATCCTCCTTCCTGGAGCTGAGAAGGTTTCTGTTTGCTGTTTGCAAGTGCTTAAGATGAGAAGAGACAGCTCATACCACCACCACCCAGCAGTTTTTCAGGGAAGCTCTGCAGTACCTAACCGAAGACAGGGACGTGTTTCAGGCTCATATAAAGTTCATTGTCAGGCCTGGTAGTGGAGCTGTATGCTGCGTTTGAAGCCCCATAAAACTACGTTGGACCCCACTAGTGGAAACCCACCTATATATTCACCTGGAGGCAGTGGCTGCAATTATAAATGTATTTTCAGGCCTGCAGTCCTTCATTCGCTAAACACCACCAACATTAATTGAAGTTCATAGTACTTACAATGTGCAAAGTGCTTTTTGAGTCACATCACTGTGTATAATGTAAATATTTGCACATGTGTCAACATCAATGTACACAGAAGCTTCATATGTACGTATATCATGTTATACACGATTAGCAAATTGGACTTTTATAACTTTAAAAAGTGATCAAGCAGTTTTACTACTTATACAATAAGATTGGTTGCTTTAGAAATTAACATTTTACACATAAAAATATTAGCAAAGCTGTTACTTGAAAGTGTGTTTTTCACCAGTGAGTCAAACTTGAGCTCAAATGTTTTATTGATTACTTCTCCGTAAGTTAATTTAAAACAAATTAGAAAGCAAACAACAGTTTTTATAATGTAATACTTAGGTACAACTTGATTAAAAATTGTTGTTGTCGTATTTGTGTAAAGTGTTGCTGCAAAACACAAGAATTACAATCCTAAAAAAAAGTTCTTATATTTCCTTCTGCTGTTTTGCTGAAATTAACATAATGCGAGTCTGTACATCCCGCTCTGCTGTGCTTCAGCATTCAAACTGTGTTTACCCCCCCACCCCCAAAATAACCCTCTCTCTCCTCAATTTTATCAAGCTTTGTATTTTTTTTTTTTCCAAATGAACAAATGAACAACAAATGAATTCTCATTCACTTTCAGATACAAGAGTGTTGATTTGTTGTTTTTTCTTGTCTTACATACAACAGGCTGAGATTTGGATCACCAGTCTGTCGATGAAAGAGTCACTGAATGTGATGAGAAAATTCCTCCTCTTGTGTTTGTTGTGCAAACAAAAAAATAAAAGACTGAATTTGAGCTTATGATCAAGAAAAAATAATCTAATAATTGATCACAGGCCCATGTTAAACAAATGATCTTCATTAAAACAATTATTTATTGAACTGTATCAACTCAAATTTATGGTTCATTATTTATTCAGTCATTTATTTCATAGACACATTAATTTATTTAATTAATCGTTTAGTTAATAAGTACGTCTTTAAATGGAATTCCATACATTTTTTCTGAAAGAGAAATAAAAAATACAACTCAAAAATCCCAGACTTAGAAAAGCTATTACTAGTCTTTTACTGGTTAAGACAGTGCTTGGATTGAATTTCTTGCTGTAAAGCGACACCAGTGCTTGGTCTTTAGTCTTATTCATGCTCTGTCTATCTTCCTTGTGTCTCCCTCACATGCTCAGCAGGAATTTACGCACCTGTTTTCGCATTTTTCACATGTTAAGTTGCTGTGGACGTTCACTCTGTTCTGTCAAATAACTCTGTCTTATGTAAACTTGAGGAATGAGCTTCAATGTTTGAGTCTGATGTAAAGTGTAAAAAAAAAAAAAGCTCAGCACAATCTAATTTGACTATCTCATTTGATTCTTTGTCCTTTTCTCATAACATTGTTGTGTTTGTACCACAAATTGTGACCGTTTTCTAAGTTGGGGGTTGTGTTTGTGAATCTGTCTGTGTGTGTCAGAGAAAAAAAGATCAGTGTCACTCTGGTACGAATTAGCTGAATCCATAATTTAGCCACGCAGCAGGAGCGACGCCTCATTGTTGCAGGTTAAGCTGCTTCTCGCCACAGTGCTCTGAATTAAATATCACGTCCTGTAGAAGTATAGCAGCCAGAGCTGATGTGTCTTTGTGGTTGTATAGGAGAGGCGAAAGCATTGGACTAAAAGTGAAAATGGAGTTGGATGATTCTGTGACAGAGTCAAAACAGCTGAACTGGTGAAGTTTTTGCTTCTCTTCAAGCCAAGCAGAATGAAGATCCAAACATCTGGAGTCTTAGACACAAGGTGGACATCCCCATGGACGAAAGCAGATTGCTGCACATCCAAAGCTCTGCTCACAGACTGATCACATAGCTGTATTTTACGTTGCGATTCAACAGCTCTCTGTTGAACGTCAGAACAGTCAGGAGTCTCTATAAAAAATGCAGACCCAGCACTTTGTGCACAACTTCAGTTTTTCTCCTTGACTATCTTTATTTGTTCTGCCTTGTTTCCACCTCTCACTTCCTGTCTTTCCTTTCTTTGGCCAGTATATCCCATCAGCCTGCTCCTCCTAACGGTATCTTTGTTTCTGTACTTCATCCATAAATCACGCATATGTAGTAGATTTTGCTACCTTTGTAGAAAATCATTAAACTGGTGCTGACTGAAAAATTGAGCATGCCATATTTCTTTAAAAAATCTGGAATAATTTTGGTTTAAGAAACCAAAAGAAACTGTATTGTGTATTATCAAGTCATTAAAACTGTTACGGGCAAACAACAAGGAAATAGTAGTTGCATGGTAATGACTTTCTCATAAACATGGATATCCTGGCAACCAAGCCAGGAGAGCTTTCAGAGCTGATCTAACACGCTGAATGTGGAGTCTTCCTAAATTTTGCAATGTTTTGATGCCTTGCAGCAAAGGTTACTAATACAAGCAATCCTGTTTGTCCTCACCTCGTGCACTCCTCAACACAAGGCCAAGAAGGGACTTTCATCAGCAACAGAAATATTGCAAAAACACCTCAAATTAAAGCAGAAATTATCAGCCAGTAACACAGGAAGGTCAAAGAGAAGGGGATCAAGCAAAGCCTGGATTCTGAATTTGCTTTAAGACTGTCAAAGCTTTCAAGGGGTTTCAGAAAAAAAAGTATTTATATTTGATTTACCTTTATAGTAATAGCAGAGTAAAAGGAAACGACCAGTGTGTTGCTACTTATTTCACCCACTTGTGAGTTTTCTAGACCGGTTTCATCATGTTCAGGATGACAGGACAGGCCACCAGTCCATCACAGGGCCACACAGAGACAAGAGAGACAAACAGCAGAGGCGCCTCAAGAGGAGAACCTGTTTCCAGCCTGCTCACAGGAACGTTCATATAATAAGGCCTTGCACACATGAACATGAGCATTTTTACTGACACGCACATCATTTCTATGTCTTTTGGTTGATTGTCGGTACAAAAACGTTCTGGGCACCCCCCTATTTTATTACTGGACACACGGGACAGTGTCTAATATCACAAGAACATTTAGCAATCAAAGCAACCATTCAAAATAACCATGAAAACGTATTGGACTATAAATGCACTGGGTTTATGTTGTGTATGATTTATGGTGAAAATACATTTATCTTCTCTGCTGTTGACATTAAATGTCCTCCAAACTCCAGCTACTTTTTAAAATTCAACTGAAGGCACTGCTTTTTCCTCACTGAGCCTTTATTTAATTTATTTTCTGCTATTTCCTCTTACTGCACCGTGACTGACTTATATTATTCCTTCTGATCTTTGTTGGGTTTAAATCTATTTTTTTAATTGTTTTTATTATGTATTGTTTTCAACATATTTTCATTAGTCATAATGGATTTTAGATCCATCTTTTATTGATTAATTGTTCAGATGCATTTTTTTTTTAGAAACTACTCTGAATGGCTTCAGTTTCAAATGCTTGATATATTAGCCTTGCTTATATCCATCAGTAAACAAAAAGGAAAAAATATTAAATAAAACTGTGAAATCAGCAGAAACCATTCACAACACAAAAGGAGCTTGTTAACAGAACCCAGGAAAGACAGATCTGCAGGAAAGGGTATTTCCAGTTGAAATAGCCTGTTTTGACTCATGCGCTGGATGATCCACCATCACCTCGTAATGATGGAGATCTTTCCCTGACACTTTTTTTCAAACAAAAAACGGGCATTTTAATGAGTACAGATAAGCAAAGACTTGGTTAAACTTGCTAGTTCTGCACTCTCTGGTCGACGTGTCACACATCACACACCCTTCCCATCTCCTTCTTCCTCCTCCCAGCGTGACAGCTGTCTGACAGACTTCCTGCTGCCTGACAGCTCTCAGACCACAGAGCTCAGATCAGCAGTGTCCAGTTAAGAAACTTGTGGGCTATAAGGGCACCCACATCTCCAACGGGGTCCAAAAATATTAATTCAAGGATATGATTAAAGTGATGAGCAAGGCGGTGATAAAATCATTTGTTTTTAGCACCTTTTTTTTTGCATGCTCGTGCAGCCTTTGGCTGCTTATGTGGACAATACCAGAAACAAATACCTGCAGCGGTATGTGTCTTGTTTGCTTGGCAATGGTCATGATACACAGGTCCATGTTTGGCTTAAGCCAGACTCAGCATATCAGCACTAGTATCTCATGCCTGCTGTCAAGCATGGTGGTGGAGGGGTGATGGTCTGGGCTTGTTAGGAAGCTACGTTATCTGGCATATGTTTATGTGTATATGTACTGTACGTGAGTCTGTATGCACAGCAGTGAATAAAAGGTTTAAAAAGCCCATGTTTCAAATTATGATTGTCATTTGGTTGTTTAATTTGTTTTTATGTTTTGCATTTGTTTATTTCAAATTTTCTGTTCACTCTTTCATCATTACAGTTGCAATCAACTCAATTCAATTTTCAATTCAATTTTATTTGGATAGCGTCTGTTACAATTTCAATTGTCTCTAGCTGCTTTACAGAGACCCATAGCATGACCCCCGAGCAAATATCATCAACTAAAATTATAATATTAAATCCTAAACAAGGATAATGACAGGTAAAAAAAACTCTCACAGTGGGAGAAAAATACCTTTAAGCCAAACAGTGGCAAGGAAAAACTCCACTTGAAGAGGAAGAAACCTTGAGCAGGACCTGGCTCATATGGGGGGACCTTCCTGTTGAAGGCCAGCCGGGTATGGAAGAAAAAAAGAGGGGAGACAGGACAGAGAGAGGAGAGCAGACAAATGACTGAATGAAATGACTACCCAAACATAAACAGATGGAGGTAGCAGCACTGAGGGGAGATGGTCAGAGGACTAAGTCGCTGGTCACCCGAGCACATCTACTGTATACACACAGGTGGAGGTAAATGCTGGGATGGCCAGAGGATGGAACTGGAAGTCAGCATGCAACTCAGGAAACTCTGGCCTGCAAACATACAGAAAGAAAAGAGAAAAAAGGAGGGCAAAACAGCACAACAAACTACAGGAAAGAAAATGGAGCACAGTTACAGTAACAATGTGCTCCTGATTAATTATGGAATAAGCTAGAGGAGGAGGAAGGGAGGATTTAAGGGAAGGAAAGGGAGAAGAGCAGTGGAGACACCGCTCAGCAGATCATGTTGGCGTCCCCCTGCAGCGTAGGCCTATAGCAGCATAGCTATGACGAAGCTGTGATTAAGACGAGCCTTCGCTAGTCTTAGCTCCTATAACTAGCTATAACTATTATAACCCCTACACACTATTGTTTAGACTAACTGTAGGCTTTACTAAACAGAAATGTTTTCAATTTAGTTTTAAAGATAGAGATGGTGTCAGCCTCCTTAACACAAATTGGTAGCTGGTTCCATAATAAAGGTCCCTGGTAACAAAAGGCTCGTCCTCCAAATCTACTTTTGGATAATCTAGGAACGACGAGTAATCCTGCACTCTGAGAGCGGAGAGCTCTATTAGGAGCATAACGTACTATCAGGTCTTGTAGATAACGAGGAGCTAGGCCAATCAGAAGTTCACATACAGTTGAGCAGAAGACATCAGTTTCTTCTCCATGTCTGACAGTAATGTTAATTAAACATTTCTTTTCTATAGTAAAATGTCAGAATAATGAGATTATTGTTTTTTTAGACAGTTTTCTTTATCCCTTTCTTCAAAGTCAGAATTACGTGCACTACGTTGACTGCTGTTAAATAGCTTGGAAAAATTCACACCTGTTAATGTACAGTCATGGAAAAAATTATTAGACCACCCTTGTTTTCTTCAGTTTCTTGTTCATTTTAATGCCTGGTACAACTAAAGGTACATTTGTTTGGACAAACATAACGATAACCACAAAGATTGCTCATAAGAGTTTTATTTAAGAGCTGATATCTTATCATTTTCCATGGTTTTCTTGATTATAACCTAAATCACTTAAGTTTTTACATCAATAGCTATGGCGTTGTACTGCCAAAAACACTGCTTTTATGCATTCAGTGTTTTCTTTTCTGTCTGTTTTAGTCACATGATGACGTTTAGTGGTACCAGGTATTAAAATGAACAAGAAAGTGAAGAAAAAATGGTGGTCTAATAATTTTTTTCCATGACTGTATGTTTGAGTGCATCTTCAAACGCAGGGGTTTCACTGCATGAAGCAGAAGAAATCAACAAGGATATAAAGAAAAGAATCGTGGACTTTCCCATGTCTGGGTCATCCTTGGGTACAATTTCCAGATGTCAACTAACTATAAACAGCATGGAAGCCACAGCCAACATACCGCTCAAGAAGGAAAAAAAACAGCTCTGGATGCAGAAATGATTGTACTTTGGTGCAAAACATGCCAATAAATCCCAGAACAACAGCAAAATACTTCGTAAAGATACAGGCTTAAACCAAGAGAAAAGCATGACCAACCATAGCAGAACGAGTTTTGTCCCAACATGAACTGAAAGGTCATGCACCAAGAGGAGGCTCATGCTCCAAAACCACCATAGAAAAGCCAAATTAAAGTTTACAGCTGACAAAGTTCTTCATTTCTGGAGACATGTCCTGGATGTTTGAAGAGACTTAAACACAACTATTTGCTTGTAATGATCATCATAACGATCATCATTGTGTTTGGAGGAAAAAGAAAGAAGCTTGCAGACCTCAGGACACTGAGCCAGGACATATGAGGGTGGCAGCATCAAGTTGTGTTCTGCTTTGTTGCAGGAAATACTAATGCACTGCGCAAACTACACACATTATGAAGATAAATTAACAAGGAACTATTGTAGTGATCCATGTCATCAGAAGCTTTCTTTTTACTTTTTTTTTAGAGTACCATTCATTTCAGAAAAGTGATCTTTCTCTCCGGAGACCAAAAGGGGGGGAAGTGAAAAAAAAAATCCCTTATCAGGATCATATTAAACCTTCACCCAGTTCCGACTGAACCCCTCCACATCTGGGCCATAATCCGAGGAGATAAATAACATCACCATGACAAGTTTAATCCAAAACCTTTTAGCATCTACATAACTTTTGGTCTGACTTGCAGCTGCAGACAGAATCAGACATTAGTGCCTCTACTGACTGGACAGGGCAATAAATCTGCCAAGTTTGACAGATTCCAGGAAAAACAAACACCACCGAGCCCAAAGGAGGATGGAGCAAAAGCTCCCCTGCGTGGCCAGGGGAGTGCCAACGGACCGGCACATGGAAACAGGCGTAGAAACTGGATCTCTTGTACTTTTCTCTCTGGCCTCTCCACCTCTTCTTCATCTCTTCTGTTTTTTTCTTCATTTTCTGTTTTTGCCGTGTTATCTCGACTCTCAATCCCCTCCCCCCTTTGTTGCGACACCTCCCTCGTGTACCTCTCTTTGTTTCTGTTCGTTTCCTTTATTTTATCGATACCAAATGTTTTTAGCTGATCCCTCACTCTCTCATTTAATTTTGGCCTTACTCCACAAAGGCCTGTCATTTAGTTACTATTCGTTATTTTTCATCGATTTCCTGTGACGAGGCTTATTCGAATCTGCCGCCGGTTTCCTGAACCATCTGTTGGTTTTGTCCACGCACTAAACATAGACTCTTTTTGCTGATTTTCTTTTTGACCTTTTATTTCCTCCAAAGAGTTATTTTCTTTTCCATTAGAATAATTTTTATTGAGTCAGATTCCCTTTTTCTCTACAAGAGATTTTTATTCGTCATTTTAATCAAAAGTTTTTCTCCCGGACTTGTAGTTTTACTTTGTCATTTTGGCTTCTCTTTGTGAGTAAATTTTCATTTCGTTTTTGTTTGCTCTTCTCATAATTTTTGAACGTTGTTAATTACTAAGTTTCTGTGCATCTGAAGCCGTCAGAGTCGTTCTTTCATCTTTTTTGGACACTCTTGCAATTAAAACATTTTATTTTATTTAATTGATACAACTCAGTTTAAGTTTTGATTTTTCTTTTTTGTTTCGCCTTTTGAACCTAAGATCAATTTGTTTTGAACTTTTAAGTCAGCCTAACCTGTGGCTGTCCATGCATTTTGGCTGGCGCAGAGCGTATGTGACGCACACATCACCACCAAAGGAGCCCTCGCTGGCTTCGCGAGCCTCTTCCCCCCGCCTGTGACCGACCCAAAGAATGTAGCCGACTGGGTTCTGCCACCAGAACCAGTCAATCGTTTGGATCGAAGGAGCAACAGATAGTCCACCTCAGTTCGCTTGGTATGACCGATGCTGAAAACGCTGTCTGGTAAGGTGTGGTCATGTGGGTTCAGATTGGTGTCTCACTCCGCCATTGAAAGCCAGAATCACGGCAGATATCAGGTGTAATCACTGCCAGTAACCAGTTTAACCATTACACAGAGAACAGTTTATTAGTTCAGATTAAGAATTTTATCCCCTTTTCGGTCTATAGGGATTTCCCTCTTAGTACTAGAAACTCTGTCTGGTCAGCCCAGATTCTCTCTCTCTCTCTCGTTTACAACTTCCTTGTCCCGTTTTAAGTTAATTTCTAACTTTTCATAGCCGATCTCATTTTGTGATTGTACATACAAATGTCTATATATCCTGATATATATATGTCTATATATCCTGATATATATATGTCTATATATCCTGATATATATATATATATATATATATCTATATATATATATATATATATATATATATATATATATATATATATATATATATATATATATATATATATATATATATATATATATATATATATATATATAGATATATATATATATATATATATATATATATATATATATATATATATATATATATATATATATATATATAGCTGTATTATGTTTGTGTGTGTGTCTATGTATAAATAAATGTTTGTTAAAATGAGTCGTGATTCCTTGATTGATTTACCCAGCCAATCCAACTCGACAAGAACTTGCGTCTAATAAGAGACTGATAAAATTATAGTTTCCCTCTTATCTCTAAAGAGGGTGGTGCCCTGCTAGTTTTATTAATTATTAATTAATTTTAATTTTTATTAATTATGAATAATTACAAGGTGAACCGCTACACTATCAAGATATCACTCAAAAAGTTGAAACCTGTCTTTCAAAGGACTAGGAGCACAAGCATACCTTTAAACTGGTTGCAAAGAGGCTTAAAGACAACAAAGTTAAGATGTTGCAGTGGCCCTCACCTCAGTCATCTCCACCGCTTGTAGGAGGGATGGACCAAATTACATCATCAAGATGTTGTTAAAACTTGTGAAAGGCTGTCTGCATTTAACATGTTAAACTTAATTCTTCCCAATTCTACTACTAATAACTAGTAAAAGGTAGTTAATAATTAATAGTCAATAGCCATCAGTAGCAGTCAATAGGCTACTACTAATATCTGCTAAACAAGTTTGTGGACATGTCTGGACATGAAAGCTTCCTCCACTTTACCATCAGACATGGAGACAAAAAGGTTTCTCTGTTTCTCTAAACTGCATGTGAACTTCTAGTTGCAACTGTGTGTGTTATAGTTGTATCTGTTGGGAGTTGCAACTGTGGTACGTTAAATCAGCCATGATGTGACCACTTGAGTTACTCTGTTGTAAAAACGTTGTTCCTCTCTTTAATACCACACCAACTGTTACCACCTTCAGCCAGCATTTTATCTTCTGTCATAATTGTCAGATTATGAGCATAAATGCCAGGCATCTATCGAAACAGAATTTGTTATAGCATTAAATTCACTTTGGGTGTTTTATAATTTATGGGCTTTATTCCACAGTAAATAGGTTATTTTTAGCTTATGTGTGAAAATTCACTTTTGAAGTTCAGTAAAAGCACCTTTCTCAAGATGTTAAAGAACTTAATGTGATGGAACAGAGCAGAAGACGTAAGAAGTAGACTTCACTGGTATTTAGGAGATTTAATCATACAAGATGTTGTGACATAATATGACTTTGGACTGAAGCATCAACAGACAGCTCAGCATGTTTGCAGCTCAAGATGTCTGGAAGAGCTACACAAGGATCTGAATATTTTGAACTTCAACTCTCACAGACCCTTTGAGGAAATATGAATAAGCAGCCTGCGTGATGCCTCACTGAAAAGCGGAACAGTAAGGGAGTTAGAAATGATCTTACACTGCTGAGAGCAGCTCACTCTGGATAAAGTGCTGCTCTGTGTTGCCTGGGAGTCAGGTGAACTCAGTTTGGATTCTTAAAAACCTTTAACCAAGAAAGTCAGGAGGATCCCACTGAGACAGGGGACACAGACAGATAGATGGCAGTAGGAAACACTATTTTTCCTTTTTGGATGTTTTAATTTAAGTACATTTTAGAACATCCATTGCCTCTGTGCTCTCTGACAGCAGCTCTGCAGTGGTCAGTATTCTCTCCAGCATCTCTTATGTGATGAAAACCAAACCGGTGACAGCTCAAAACGCATGGTGATAAAAGAAGTCCTCAACAGCAGCGGTCAGTGTTTGAGTGTTGACGCTGCTACAAATGGGCCTTTCTGTGTTTCTGGTGTCTGGCATAACTTTCAAGTACAACAGGAGGTGAGCAAATACAGCCAGAACTGTTTTTCATTTTTCATAAGTCCTTCAATTGTAGTCCATCCTGAGGCAACTGTCATGGTAACAAGATAGCTGATGAGATATTTTTCTCCAGAGTGTAAACGAGAACAGACCGTCAGGGTGACTTCCATCCCAACAAGTTACAAACCATAAACATGTACATTGAATCCCTTAATGGGTTTCTTCTGACTGAGAAAGGTTCCCTGCAGACGAACTCAAAAAAAAAAAATAAAATAAAAAGAACAGACAAAATGATGGACAGTAGTTTGTTGGGCTCTTTTTCTCCAGCGTCATAACAGTGAGGTGTGTGTGTGTGTGTGTGCGCGCGTGTGCATTTTCATGTATGTCGTGGAGGAGCTGCTCCCAGTTATTTGGATGTTTGCTTTTTTTCCGCAAGATTAATATTTTATTAGCAATAGATGTCTCAGTAAACAGATGCATTTTATGGAGTAAACACACACTGAAATGGTCCAGGACAGCAGTACACAAGTTCCTGCAGTCTTGAACAGACTCTAAAACACAGTACGAAGATGTTACTGTAATGTTTCAGGCTCAGCAGGCTGTTTCAAAGGTCATTTTCCTGCATTTTCACGAGGCAGGGAGCTGTAAATTTGCAGCTCCAAAAGGCCTCAGTTAGAGAAAAGGAACTTCTCAGGTTTGTGTTCTGAAAACTGCAGGTGATAATCTGTGTAAAAATGTGTTATTTACTCATTTTTACCTTAAGGAGCTCATGTTTCTAACCCAGCTGCAGCTCTCCTTGTTTAATTTAAAACATAGCTGAGGGACATCTTATCCATCAGGGCAAGCACATTATTAAAGCAAGCTGCACTGAAGACACTGTTGTGGAATCACTGTGTTGTGTAGAGGATGTTCAGAGTTGTCCATGATGTTCCTCATTTTATGAAGTATCCTCCTCTGCACCGTCAGCTCCAGAACAGAGCCAGCCTTCTTTATCAGTTTCTTCAGTTTCTTTAAGTCACTGGCTCTGAAGTTGCTCCCCCAACAGATGTCTGCAGATAGGACTGAACTCTCCACAACAGACTTATGAAAGATGTGCAACATCTTGTAGCAATCACTGAATGACCTAAGCCTAAAATTTCTAAACTGGGTTCTTGTCTTGATACCTCTGGATTCAACCTGAGCAGCAACTTTTATTCTTTCCATTTTGTTACCAAATTATTTCTGTCTTGTCTTGATTTCTTGAAAAAAGCTTAATTGTATCCAGCTATTCACTTGCTCCAGGCATTGACAGATTGAGTCTAATGGAGTCATTTGGTGAAAGAGCTAAGTTAATCTGAGTGTCATCTGCATAGCTGTGGTCAACAACATTGTTGTCATGTAGGATCTGATGGAGTGGATCCATGGAGAAGTTCATTGACAGTGGTCCAACAACTGATCCTTGAGGGATTCCATAGAATTGGCCCGAATTTATTTTCACCAACGTTACCAACAAAGTTCCTGCCTTTAAGATATGATCATTGCAACTGGGAACTTGACCTGATAACCCCACCCAGTTTTCCAGTCTGTCTAGAAGGATTTTATGGTCGACAGTATAAAAAGCTGAACTAAGATCCAGCAGGACCAGAACAGATGTTTTATCCGAATCAGTGTTCAGATAAATGTCATCTAAGATCTTGATCAGTGCTGTGATTTTGCTGACGTCTGACTGAAATTTGTCAAAATGACCATTTGCGTTCAAGAAATTGTTCACCTGAATCAATGCTGCTTTCTCAGTAATGTTTCCAGTAAAGGGAAGATTAGAGATTAGCCTGTAATTGTTTAAGACTGAAGGATCCGAGCTTCTCTTCTTCAGAAGGGACTTGACACCTGCAGTTTTGAGACATTTGGGAAAAGTGCCCCAATAAGAGTGATGTATTTTCAGCACATCTGTTTCTAGAGAAGCAAAAATAGTTTTGAAAAATCTGCTTGTCAATGTGTCTAAAAGATCCAGGGTTTTAGCATTGATGGGACTAAATGTTGACAGTCTGATCAAACTGTTGCTGTCTGGCTGTCTGGTGTTTGGTGTAGATGTCTTAAGTCTGATGTTTTTGATTTTTACATCAAAGATGCAAACTCATTACATTTGTTCTAAGACGTGAAATCAGGAACTAACTGTGCTGGGGGGGTCGGTTAGTGTCTCAACAGTGGGAAAAAGCAGCTGATTGTTGTTGATATTAGATGGCCTTTTCTCCATTAACACTCAGCTTTCCTGCTTTCTCTCTTCTGATTTGTGACAGCTGGGCTGTTTTTTCTTGGTGCTTTCTGCTTGCCAAACAATATTTTAACCTTTTGTGATAACATCAGGTATTTTATGTGTTTTCCACGTCACTGACGTAGACATGACTACCATAAAAAGGTGAGCAGTCTGGTCATTTATATACTGTTTTCTTATAAAAAAAAAAACTGACTCAGTTTGGCTGAATGGGAAAAAAAAAGGCATTTTATATAAAACAGAAGTGGTCAGAAAATATCAACAGGCTTGCTCATTACCAGGTCCAGCGTGTCCCCTCGTTTGTGCGTGGCTTCTTTCACGTGTTGTAACAGATAAAAGGTTTAATTCACAAGCAGTTGTCTGTAGGCTTATGAATAGGAACGTTAAAATCACCAGCTACGACAACATGGTTGAATTCTGTTGTAATAACAGCAAGTGGCCCAAAGATGCACATTATTTCAATTCAATTTAAGTCTCTTCAATGATTCATTGCAGAAAATTATCACTGTGTTCAGGAAGTCTGTGTTGCAGCAGATCTGAAGAAGCCTCTGACTGAAGACACTGTTGCTTGATCTCTGTGTTGTCTAGAGGATGTTCAGGGTTATTCTTCATTTTATGAAGGATCCTCTTCATAGGCTACTCGCTGCTGCTCCGGGGGACTTATCCCTGCGACGCTGGATGCTGGACGGTCCAGTTTGTGCCCGGTGCGGCAACCACCGCCTGTGGATCCGGGCTGCAGCGTCAGCTGAGCCGGGACGGGAGCCCCCGAGGTGGCAGCGGCGACATGCTGCCCCTGTCCAGCAGTCTGCATGCCGGGGTGAGTCAGCTGACCTGGCAGGGGCCGTCTGGATTCCTGGTGGGCCCGGCACCGCCAGGGGTGACGCCAACAACCTGGTCCGCATGATGAACCGGGCTCTGGGACGGTCAGCTCCATCGCTCACCGGACTGAGGGAGCTCGGTCTTCCCAGATAATCTCAACCTAAAAGTTCCTGCTTTTCAGTTACTGAAGGCAGAAAGGCCCATGAGGCTGCAGTGAACGCCCAGAAAAAGCATCTACAAGGACGGGGGCTTGAAATGTCCAAAAGAGAAAGCAAAAAGATACTTTGAACAAACCAGTTAATGGGGAGAAAGAAAAGAGGTGGGACAAGTTTGACCAGTTAGTAGGTGTCCGGGGATGCTTGAAGAAAGATGACTTTAGAAAACAAAGGACAAAAGAGGAAATCGCATGTGTACGTGCACGCTTCATGTAATTCAAGGGATGGACACATGGACAAACACATTCAGTGTTGAGATGATCTAATAGAAGTGTCAACTGCCTGCAAGGCTCATTACACTTGAGCCGGATTGATCTGATGTTTAGAGCAGCAATCAGATCAGCGGCAGGAGGAGTGAGGAGTGTGTGTGTGTGTGTGTGTGTGTGTGTGTGTGTGTGTGTGTTTTGTCTCAGCTTGAAAAGACTGTCACAGACATGTAGTGGGGTTCATCAGCCTCTTCTGGATTTACTCACTTGTATGTGCCAGTTTAATCACTCATGAAATGTGTGTGTGTGTGTGTTTCCGTTGCCCCAACTGTGACCTGACCTTTTCTCTAATTGACTCTAATCAATTGAGAGCTCTCCTCGTTCCATCAAGCTGCTCCAGAGGGAGGTGGTTCTGCTCTTCAATCTCTCCAATCAACATGGGTACAGTTTCTGCTTGGTGAGTGAATTTATTGTCCGTTTCTGGGGGGGGGGGGATCTTTTTTTCTTTTATTTCAGAAACTTTCTTTCTGATTTTGTCATTTAATATATATACATTTTTAACCCTTTCTCTTTAACCTCATTCTTGAGGTGAATGAGACGTGACTCTGCAGAAATGAAAGCGAGTGAAATGCTGATGAAATGAGAACTATATTCATATGTACCCATTTACTTCTTTTTTAAAAATCAAATTAGCAGTATCTCTTAGCCATAATAAGTAGAGTCTAACAACAAGGACAAGCACAAGCAGAGTTATAAATAACTTAAAAGATGTAACGATTTGTAAGAAAACGTTTATTATTCTCTTCCAAAGTTTGCTAAATTATGTTTTCATTGCTTTAAAAAACCATCATCTCTTGACACAGAAATAATTCCTGTAAACGTCCTTGAGCAGCGCATCCTTCAACTCTCCTGAATGGACGTAATTCTGCCAGAAAAGCTCCATAGAAGAGGAGTCCTGTGCCTTTTAAAACAGCAGTGGTGAGGCCCCTTCTGAAGAAGAGTAATTTAGATCCTGCTGTTTTTAACAATTACCGACCTGTATCTCAACTTACCATTTTTAGGTAAAATGATAGAGAAGGTTGTTTTTATTCAGTTCAATTATTTTCTGAATAAGAACATTATTCTTGAGAAGTTTCAGTCTGGTTTTAGGACAAACCACAGCATAGAGACAGCCCTATTAAAGATTGTTAATGACCTAAGATGTAATATGGACGCACAGAAACTTTCAGTCCTGGTTCTACTGGATCTAAGCGCTGCCTTTGATACAGTAGATCACAACATTTTATTAAACAGACTTACGGTTTAGGGGCCTCTCCAGTACTGTTTTAAAATGGTTTCACTCCTATCTCACAGATCAACAGTTTTATGTGAGTATGGATACATGCTCCTCAAGAACACATAAGATCGAGTGTTGGGGTTCCCCAAGGTTCAATTTTAGGTCCAATACTTTTTAATCTCTATATGCTGCCACTTGGGGACCTCATCAGGAAACATAGCGTTGGTTTTCACAGCTATGCTGATGATACGCAACTCTACATCGCTGTGTCTCCTGATGACCTGGAACCAGTTAATGTTCTTTTAAACTATATTTTATATATTAAGTCATGGATGGCAGAGAAATTCTTACAGATGAACCAGGACAAAACTGAAAACAAGAGAGAGATAATTTTACCAAAATTACATAATTTTAAACCTTCTCTGTGTGTGAGAAACCTGGGTGATCTTTTTGACTCTGAGCTGGATTTTATTCCACATATTAGAAATGTAACAAAAACAGGTTTTTATCACCTAAAAAACATTGCCAGAGTCCGCCCATTTCTCTCTCTTGCCAGCACGGAGGTGTTCATGCATGCTTTTATCTCCAGTAGAATAGACTACTGTAATGCCCTGCTCTCTGGTTTTCCTAAAAAGAGTATATCCATCCTACAATTACTCCAGAATTCAGCCGTACGTGTGCTGACGAGGACCAGAGGGCGGGAACATATTACGCCAGTTCTAAAATCGCTGTATTGGCTCCCCGTGTGTTTCAGGATTGATTTTAAGGTTCTTTTAGTTGTTTATAAATGTCTTGATGGTCTTGGGCCTTCTTATTTATCTGACCTCCTTTTAAGGTATGAGCCCTCGCGGACCCTGAGGTCCTTAGGTACCGGCCTTTTAGTTGTTCCTTAAGTCAGAACTAAAACCTATGGTGAGGCCTCGTTTCATCATTACGGCCCCCGACTCTGGAACAGCCTACCTGAGGACCTCAGGGCTGCAGAGACTGTTGATGCTTTTAAAGGGAAGCTCAAGACCTACCTTTTTAATTTGGCTTATAGTTAAACCTATTTACACCTTTTATTTTTAATTTATTTAGCTCTACTCATTTATTTATTTTAAGTTATAAATCTAATTGTATAGTCATTCATTTATGTATTAGCTGTTCTTATTGGTTCTCAGTCTGTTTGAAATTTACAATATTCTGTGTAATGTATATAAGACCAATTTAAAAAATGATTTTTATTGCAGAAATGTTGGCCCGCTGAAAGGTATGTCCATGTACGGTGTATGCATTGCACTCAGACTCTAGAAAGGGTTTAAGGTTATGATTAAGACCATTCCTTTTGAAAAAGTTTTTAACTCTGTAGTCATCTCCTAGTTATGCTGTTATAGGCCTGGGCTTCTGGGAGGAATCTTCACCCCATCCCTCTTATCACAGCTCCTGGATCATTTAAAAGCAAAAACATTGTCTTCTCTCCTTCTGCAGCCTTGCGGCCTTCACCTCGTCTGCACTGTTGCGTCTTGTGTCCTCCTTGTGGGCCTTTGAGGGTAAACACAAAAGGTCAATACTAAAGAAGCTGGCTGTTCACAGAGTCCTATATCCAAGTGTACTCAGGTGGGTGGAAGAAGAAAATCCATCCATCCATCCATTATCTATGCCCATTTAATCCTCTGCAGGGTCACGGGGATCTGCTGGAGCCTATGGAAGAAGAAAATGTGGAGGGAAAAGATGCACAAACAACGGGGATAACTGCAGCCTTCAGAGGATTGTCAAGCAAAGCCCTTTCAAGAATTTGAGAAGTGGACTGCAGATTGGAGTTTCAAGAAGCACCACACACCGACATATCCAGGAAAGGGGCTACCCAAGTACCCCGAAATTATGCTATTTCTTTAATCCTCTAGGTGACAGTAACACGTTGCATTTTTGTGCCGAACCTCAAGAGAAAGTCCAGGCTATGTTCCTGTCATTTCGACAAGGAAAACACTGACGGCAACATTGTTGGTGGAGTGGTCCTGTCAAATAGTGGAAAATTAATGATCTAAATATTTTGTTTTGGCTTGTTGCTTTTTTTTTACTGGAAGTGGTCGTGTCTGCAATAAAGCCCTAAATGCACCCTGTTATGACTGGTGCTGCCACCTAGTGGCTAAAAATAACAGCACTTTTGCAGTTCTCGGGAAGGCTCTGCTTTACCTTTCCAGTTTCAACAATGCTATTTCATATCAAATGTTTTATAGGTTAATCGTAAGAATAATTAGCTGGTTGCTATTTTCTAAAATATTTTTTGCAGTTGTGTAGCATGAGCAGCCTGCAGGTATCTGCGTTTCTTACCATATACAGTGGTACCTCTACTTACGAACGTCTCTACATACGAAATTTTCAGGTTACGAAACGCCTCAACGGGAAAATATTGCCTCTTGTTACGAAAGAAATTTCAGGATATGAAAGGCAAAAATACAGTACGCACTGCTACTCGCAGCTCCCAGAGTTTACCGAAGTTGTGTCCATCCACACAAGCAACTGAACGTGGGGAAAGTTACAAATCACACCTACATTTACTCCAAGGTA
Organism: Hirundichthys speculiger; assembly: GCA_018398805.1. Classification (NCBI taxonomy): domain Eukaryota; kingdom Metazoa; phylum Chordata; class Actinopteri; order Beloniformes; family Exocoetidae; genus Hirundichthys; species Hirundichthys speculiger. The sequence continues at coordinate 602,775 of JAGFBZ010002518.1, forward strand.
AGTTTACTTTGTTTATTGGATGATTGATTTGACCACCGTTTAGTGAAAGTAGTAATATGGTTTATCCATAAAAAGGTATGGATGGATTTTAAAGAAATCTTCAGGAGTTGTCTTAAATGTGAAAAGGAAGAACTGATTTCATTTTGGATTCTGGATCAGTTTCAAATTTTCGATAATTGTTTTGTTTGGTGGAGGTCTGCATCCTCTGAGTGCTCTAGTTCTAACATGTATTTCTTACAGGTTTTTATGTAATTTCATGTATTATTCATAATTTATAAAAAAAATTATGTTTGAATTTTGGAGGGCTTGGAATGGATTAGGGCATTTACATGGAAAACGCGTCTCTACTTATGAAATTTTCAGGTTACTACTTCCAGAACCTATTAATTTTGTAAGTAGAGGTACCACTGTAAACTATTTTTACTTTGAATATCAGAAATTGTGAGCAACACTTTGTGATGACACAATTAATGAACTGGATTGTAAATATATTCAGATGCAAAAGAAATGCAAGTTGAGTATAAAGTATACATGTATTTAAGTTTACAACAGTAAAGAAAAGAAATACCAACAGCATCTCATATACAGACTTTTGAGTGATAACAGTTTATTGGCAGTAAAACAGATTATGTCATTACATTTCGTGACAGTAAAGGAGTTGCACGGATTCTGGTCAATTGGCAAGACGTCATTCAATAGCTGGTGTGACCACATTAGCATTGATCACTGCAACGTATCTCCTGTACATTGAGTGGATCAGACAATCTGTAAACTCACTTAGGATTCTTCTGGACACATCCAGAACAGCCGTGTGAGTTTCATCAGCAGTTGTAGGCACTGGTCGCACTTTTATGCAGACGCTTTTGAGCCTCAACACACAAGTGCTCGTGGAGTTCAGATCAGGTCTGAGACCTGGCCACGGTATGACATGGATGTTGCGGTGTTGGAGAAAGGCCGTGGTAGCTCTTGCAACATGTGGACGAGCGTTATCCTGCTGGAAAATGTGATGACGATGTTGAGCGAAAAATGGTACAATATGGTGTTTGATGACTTGGTCAATGCAACGCTGGGCTGTGATGCCGTGTCCATGACACTGACCCACATTCTGGAAACACATTGGTCCAAATGATGCATTAAGTCCAATCCTGGCCCATATCATTACACTATGTTCACCACATGGATCCCTTTCCAAAATGTTTCTGTCAGCAAAGCGATCTCCTTGACGTCGCCAAACTCTGACCCTTCCATCTGCATGTGAGACACAGAAACAACTGTCATCGGAGAAGATGACACCTCTTCATTCACGTTGATGCCAGTTTTGGTGACCCTGTGCCCACTGAAGTCATGCTTGTTGGTTGGAGAACAGGACGACGTGCTAACCCTAACCCTAACCCAGGCGTCGGATCACGGTGTCCTGGCTGACACGGCGATCATGCATTACTACTGTGTCTCGAGCAGTCTGGTTTGCAGATAAGAACGGATCACACTGGTGTTGATGTGTTATGTGTCATTCGTGTTGAGTGGCGGTGACCCTCGGATGGCTGCTTCAGGGAAGGTCATCTGTAGTCTGTGCTGTGTTGTTGCAATGCTGGAGACTGTAGTTCACGTTAAACTGACGGGCAACATCTTGGACAGACTCTCCAGGTTCCAAACATCTAATAGCCTGGTTTCTCCCAAGCTGATTTGAGTGTGGCATTGTTGAACAAGAAATGACAGGCCCAAATATGGGCACAGTTTTATACCCACTAAAGGTGGTGACAATTTGTACCTGTTCCATTTCACGAGGAAAGTGTGCATGATGTCCACATCTTAACTGAAGTGGTACGTTTTGGCGATTGTGGTGCATTTTTTTCTTCTCTGTTTCTACTCTGGTCTTTGCAAAATGCAACAGAAAATCTTAAAAAACACCATCAGGCATCCATCATCGGGTCAAAATTGTTATCATTTTAGGGGTCTGAGTTTAATTCCTCTTTGGGTAAGAAACTAGCCTCTCTTTTCCATGTGAGTATATTAGTAGTTATCTCATTTATTTGAAGTTTGCCTGTATTTTGAAGGGTGGTTTCTTGGTTAGTTTAATCAGCATTATTCCATCGGTGCATCAGTGACAGATTATCACAGTTAGAAGAAACTGATTTATTTGTATGATAACTAATCTATTTATGATTTTCTGTTGGGATCAGTGAAGACTTACTGAGAATCCAGAAAGTTCTAAACACATGACAACAAAGGTATGTTGGTGTCAGAAGTATCCTATGTTTACAAGACCATATAAGATTAAAGAGACATTTCAAATGAGCTCACTAACAGCTGTGATTTTTTTTTTAAAAATACAGTGGTTTATTTTTCCCTTTCAAAGAGCATTTCAACTATCACCATGGTTATAATTGACCCCACATGAACCAAAGCTGACCTTTGAAAACAACCTGTAGACATTCAGAGTCAGAATACGTGGAGAGACTTAAGCAGCTATGTGTCACAGCATGAGTATATTATCAATTATCAGTGATAAAACACCCAACCGATCAATAACTTGTAATATCAACTTTTCCCTTCACCATATCTTCTTCCTCTCTGGTGTTTTGATGTTTGTTAAACTAGAACAGCAGCTAACTCTCTAACATGGCTCTTTATTCTGTTGTTACTGATGGTGAGAAACAATGGACCCCCCCCCCCTTTTAAGTTTCAACACACACACCCACATCAAGGGCTTTCAATGTTACATCCACCATGTTCCTGAACTCTGATGCTCACGCTGGGAGCCACTCGATCGCTCATCAATACCTGGTTTTCCTCCTGTTCACACGCACATTTGGACTAAAGTGCACCTCTGCTGTATCCAGCTGCCATAATGGATGTCTGAAACCCTCCAAACCCCCTCTGTCTTCTCCGTTTTTCATCTACTCTTCAAGTCCTTCACTTCATGTCATCATTTTGAGTGGCCTTCAAACAATCTCCTCATCTGCTGGGACATAAAATCTCTTATAGCTGTCTGTTATGAGGGACATCATTCCTTGGCTCCATGAGTGTGTGTGTGTGTGTGTGTGTGTGTGTGCCTCTACATATTGCAGCAGCTGCTGTTTCTTCATACGCTACAAAAACCATGGATGGCTGCTGCAGTCCAGGTACGCTGCGGAGCCACGGGGGACTGAGCTGATCAAAGAAAGGCCACACAGTGTGTGTGTGTGTGTAAATCTGTGTGTCTTTCTTGAGATCAAGCACAGGAAACATATAAAAGGGTCATCTGAGAATCTGCGCATGCATGTACATTTATTTGTGCGTGACAGTTTAAAGTACTAGAGAGTTCAAGCAAAAAGCAAGAGTTTATTGAAAAAGTATATATATGTAGTTTGGAGTCTCCTCTTTGTGTTCATGGTGTGTGTTTGTGTACGCAGGTTTGATTAAGGTGGCTATGATTAATTTCCCTCTGTAGCCGTGGCTCTAATTCCCGCTTGAGGTGGGAATGGTCCTTGAAAGAGTCCCAGTGGAAATCACAGTAGGCAGGCGGGCAGACAGCAGATCTGAGGAACGCTGATGAATTATCCATAGAAAGGAGGCAGGAGGAGAGAGAATGAATGCTGGAAGAGGGCTTAGAGGAAGATGGAGAGGAGAGGCAAAGGGAAGGGAAATAAGCAACGCAGCGAGGAGAGCAGGACTGGCAGAAGAGTGGGAGAAAATGTTTGCTGACAGACGGAAGGAAAAGTGAAAGCCACAACATGTTTCCCCTCCTGGAGAAATTCCCACCTGTGTCTCATACACGCCACTCCTGGAACAAGATCTCAGATGAAAAACCTCTTCAGGTTACAGCCCAACGCTCTGGAAGCTGTCAGATGAAGATCTACCAGAATGTGGCAAAAGAACCTTGCAAACATTTGAAAGCTGAAAGCACAGGTCAAACAAAGGCCAGCACCAACTGTTGATGCTCTTTGTGCTTGAATCAGAGTCTGAATTGTTTCTCTGCTCAGTTTATTGTGTTAAACGTGGGACCTCTGTGTAAACGGTCAAAGACTATTTTAGCAAATTACTAAAGGAGCCATATAAGGAACCCTGAGGAGCAAAACACATCAAAACAAGAAAACACAGAAACACTTCAGGAAACACACACAACTAAGTACCATAGCTGGCTGCCCTCCTGAGCTTGCTTTTGCTGGAAGTCTCTTCCTGTTAAAAGGATCTTTTGGTTTCCACACTGCAAATTTATTTGGTTCTTACCAAGAAAAAAAAAAGTACATTTAGAAGCGTTAGACTTTTTTTCCTTGTTTTAATACAGCAATTCCCCACACTTAGCGGTCTCAGCACATCGCGGAAGTTTCAAAAATATTCATAGAAAAAAAAAATTTGAAAAAAAAAATGAAAAAAATTCAAACGAAGCACGCGAGGCTGAAACCCATCACATCAAGAACAAATCTCGGGAAGCAACAAGAGCCTACAGGGGAGGCCCCATGAACAAATATTGAGACCTGTGATTGGCTGCTATGACGGGCATTACTGTGCCGTCGGTTGTCTGTACGCTGATTGGCTGACACGCGTCCCCGCATCTCCCATCTCTTGCTCTCGTCAGCTACGCACAGAGGAGAGATTGTCAAAGTGAGTGTACGTTCTGTAGATTTTGCGTACGCGCGTACATGTATACTGTATGTACATATACATGCACATGTACATCCACATCGCGGTTTTCACCATTCGCGGGGGGGGGTCACAGCCCCAATTAACCGCGAAGTGTGGGGGATTACTGTAATTACTTTCTTATTTTAATTCTTCAATTTATCATTATATTCTTATATCAAGTAAAACTTTTCTTTTTTGTCTCAAACAGGCAGGGAATCCTAAAATGAGACAATTAACACTTAAACTAAGATGTATTACGTTTTTCCCCCTCCTCATCAAAATAAATCTTGTTTTAAGATTCAACAACAAACTATACCTTTCTTAAATCTAGAAACAAGTGTTCCTACAATCTTAATTTAAGAAATCTTACCAAGTGAAATTATCTTGCTGCATGGACAGATTTTTTTCACTTATTTTGAGTACCTTTTTCCTTAGTTGTAGTGTTTTTATCTTGTTTGAAGACCCCCTTTTTTTGCAGTGCACTATTGCCTTCATGCTCTGGGTATTAAAACTCCCTGCAATCTATCTGTTTTCTGAGCTCTACTGTTCTGTTATTAGTTGGCATCATATGAATCAAATACTAAATACTAAAACCTGCATATAATAATGCAGTTTGGGCCTTGCAGGTGCTGTCACTGAGTCAAATGTGCCCAGATGTGGTTTGGATGTGCATGTCATCAGAGATTTGGTAGCTACGTTCACTTTACTTGTTTCAGCTTGATATGTTTAATTTGAATTTCACATTCATAAATCAATCCTGTTGTCTTCCACAAAGGTGGAAACAATTGCGTGAAGTCTGCGGATGACACGGCGGTCAGTGGACTGATCCAGGACGGTCATGAGTCTGCATCCAGACAGTGTGATCGATCAGTCCTGATGACTCTCTGCAGCTCTGAATCTCTGCTGTCATGTTTATGGCCAACATGTGAACAAACCAGCTCTAACGTGGGGTTTTTGTTCACAGCTAATTATGCTCCTAAGAGAACCTTCTTTTAAACATCATTTAATAAACACTATGCATGTTGGCACTGAATGCAATCAAAGCACATAGTTGGCTTGCAGTGTGAATAATTTACTTGGAGTTTATGGCTATCTGGGCTTTTCTGTTTGACCCGCAGTCCTTGCTGTTCATTGATCGCTTCATTGTCGTTACATTTGAAAGTGACGTACTTTCTGCCATCAAATGAAACATTAGGGATCCGTAATGACTTTGTTATGAGGCTGTTTGCTGCAGAGTCCCTTCACAAGGTCCAGACAGCCTCAAGCTTCTTAGACATTGTGCAAATTGCACAGAAGAATATTAGATCATGATTATTTACCTGTAATGAACTCATCATCTACTTTTGATGTCTAATGACCTAATTCTTAGAAGAGAAGGGCATAGGCATTAACCAAATTACAGGACATGAGATATGATGGGCCTGTTAAAGGACATTTTAAAAACTGGCCCAATTACAGAAAGTGCTGATTTCAGACAGAGACGGAGCAACGAAGGTATCTATTTTAATTGTTATTGTATTTCATTTGTACTGAGTGACAGATGAAAAAAAAAGGTTAAAATACTGTCCAGGAAAGACTTGAAACTGCAAAAAGTTACTATCCATGTATTGGTAAAAACATGAAGAATATTAATTTAACATAAAATGAAATAAATCAAATATGTCCAAGTAATATAATTGATAATTGATGAAAATAAACCCATAAAACAGAAATATATCTTAAAATACATGAGGGAAAAAAAAATCATATGATAATAAAAAAATCATTTTGCTTCTTAAATAAAGATGAACTCTTTTTGAGGATGCAGAAGTACGTAAAGGATGTTCCAGACAGACGTTCCTGAATATTTGGTTGGATATCGATTCAAAGAACTTCAAATTCAAAGATTCCAGTCCACAGAGCGCCCTGTTGAATGTAAGTGAACGTGCAAAGACAGTTTTAAAAACTTTCATCATGCACTTGGCAAATACAGAGTTTGATCAAAACACAGGATTTATCTAACCTAATTTATCTAATCCCATTTTTGATCATTCTCAGGAATTTACTTTTTTGGGGGATTAAAATCATCCATTCATCCATGAGTGGTTCATGTAGCAGCGTTAACTGTGCTGCATCATTAGCTTGACCCTTCTGCCACTGACAGAATAAGTTCCTGTAGCCGGGGTCCTCCGCGACCTTGAACAGGACTGAGTAGAGGTGCAGATGACGGATGCTGGCTGGTAGTAACGAGTCTCTCAGAACAAGTTAAAATACAGCAGCGAGTCATACATGAACAAACTTGTTCCAGTCAAGGTCCCGGCAGACTTCATGTTCTTTTCCATATCAACTTTCTGAGCTCCCATGACTCCAGCACATTAATCTGAAGAACTTGCATGAGTTTTGCAGCTTCTCAAAACTAGTTATAACAACTTAAACAAAAAGAAAAAACCCACAGCTTTAACTTTTGGATTCTTTTAGTCAATTGAATGCTTATATTACACCAACAATAACAGCTCCTCATTCTTGCTATCGTAATTCTCCAAAATGTCACCCTGCAGCTCCTCAGTCACCTGCTTTAGCTCTTTCTTTGTTGTTTATGTGCGTATTTCTGTCTGAGGATCAGATGTACGGAGAGTTTTGGGAGATGTCCTGACTGAGCTCGTGTTGTTTCCTTTGCCTGAAAACCTGTAGGATGCTGCTCATGGACCCCATGTTCCCTCCATTCAGACCACATTGCTTTGTTTAATGCAGGTTCAGCCTTTTTTGTAACCGACGCCTGCATCATTTTGACACAGTCTCATACATACAGGTCCAGTTTCCTGGTGATAACAGCCTGGATGATCCTGATTGTCTTTGCTCTGGAGTATTTGGCCTCTTTTCTTGTTTGTTTTGTTTTTGTTTTTCAAAAAGAGATATGAAATACCGATTCACCTGACCACAATATACAGTTCCACTGTGTGATGATCCACCACAAATGCCTCCAAACATGGTGACATTGCCACTGGTTCTGGACATAATTACTGAAATATTTTTTCATATTTTTCTTTCATCTCCATAACAGCAGCAGTCTAAGTCATGTTTAGTTTAAAACAGTTGAGCTGATCGGTTTTGCGCAGATTCTTATGGAGCAACTGGCCTTTTCTTGGGACTGGAAGAGTGGGGAAGCACACCCCATCTTGGGTCCAGGTTTCCCTTGTTGTGCAATAAGGCGTATAAAGTGCTTGTTAAGTCATAGAGGGGGTTATTACCAGTGTTGGGCAAGTTTACTTTCTACACGAACTAGTTAAGTTCATAGTTCATAGAAATTAAAATGAACTAGTTCAGTTCAACATTTCAAAAAATGAACTAAATAATTCATTTTTAGTTCTTTTTTTTCTCATTCTTTTTTAATGTTGCTGCGAGCAGTTGTTTGTCAAAATGACTGCCACTGCCCATATGCTACATCACCACAAACGGCAATTATTTTATCCATTTTATCTGTTGAAAGCTATGTGCCCAATTCTGAATCCTTAACCAACCAGGGTTCACATTAGCATTGAAGGAACAGCCCATGAAAAACTGTAATTTCCGTTTCAGTTTCTCTCTACAGCAGCCATTCCCAAACTTCAGAATACCAAGGCCCAATCTGAAATGTAAAAAATATACGCAGTCCACCCAAACCTTTAATCACAACTATGATCACCAGACAGGACTAGAAGCTGTGTTCTGATATTAATGTGAGGGGTCAACAAATTGGTGACACTTGTCATATTAAATTAAAATGACAGAATAATTAACTGGTTTGTTTTATTACTTCTTAATGTTTTTTTTTTAATAATGTCATGAATATTTTACAGTAATTCAAAACATATTTTAAAAAGATTGAGAATTTAAAACATATTTGTTTAATTTTAATGACCTCTCACAGCCCACCTGTAGTTAGGGTTGGAAATTGATAAGATTTTTACGATTCAGATTCCACTATCAATACTGGAATACAAACTTTCGATCGTGTGAACCTGGTGGACGTCATTGTTGTTTACTCCAATGCGCGTGCTAAACAGTCGTAACTTAATCACGTAAGTGCTTTCTGGAACTGACTGTGCGTAACTTGCGTAAATTACTTGAGATTTGTGATGGTTGGAATCTATAAGAGAATCGCTAGATAAACTGCCAAACGATTCCATGGAATTGAACTTAACTGGTTTGTTTTATTACTTCTTAATGTTTTTTTTTTTTTATTAATAATGTCATGAATATTTTACAGTAATTCAAAACATATTTTAAAAGATTGAGAATTTAAAACATCTGTTTAATTTTAATGACCTCTCACAGCCCACCTGTAGTTAGGGTTGGAAATTGATAAGATTTTTACGATTCAGAATCCATTATCAATACTGTTTAACGATTCGATTCTTTATCGATTCTCTTATTGATTCTAATTTGTGGAAAAAGAAGGACAAACAGTTTTATTAGCATCAATTTTTATTTACTTAGAAGTCACGACCTTACAAACTCAACAGCGAGGTCAAAAGAGGCCCAAAGATAAAGTGTTAACTGTTGTAATATGTAACTGTGCAAATACACAAGAATGTGTAACATTTTACTAACAGATTTTTCCTAATAGAAATGAAAAAATCTCCCTTTTAAAAGGATATATGAGCTCACTAAGCACTCAAAAATAATAATAAAGAAAGATGAATACTATCAAATATAACGGAACAGTGCATAGTACAAATCTGCAAATACTATAAATAATTAACTATTCTTTTGCAGAAAAATAAGCATGTCTAGTAAAGTAGGTAGTGAGCAGTAGCGAGTGCTTCCAGCCTCTGAGCCAGCCAGACTCTTTCTCTCATCACGGTCATCTTCTAAATGTAATGCAGAAGGCATTCGTTTAATAGCATAGCATTAATGTTATAGCGTGTTTTACAAAGAAGCACATCGGCAGCGGGAGAGCTACTTACCAGAGTTTGCCTTCCGTAGTAACTGCAGAGATGATCTGCTGGGTTGAGATCCATCAGTCCGAACCGCTTCAAAAACACGACACTCGTTTAACATTATCGCATGTTGTGTGCGCAAATGTTTCTGCATGTTAGTCGTGTTCCCTCCCGACGCTGTTATCTCCACTTTACAATGACTGCAAGTTGCCTTGTTGCCATCTTTCTTTGGTGAAGTGAAGACAAACTTTGGAGCGTGTGAACCTGCGCCATTGTTGTTTACAACTCCAATGCGCGTGCTAAACCGTCATAACTTAATCACGTAAGTGCTTTCTGGAATTGACTGTGCGTAACTTGCGTAAATTACGTGAGATTTGTGATTGTTGGAATCGATAAGAGAATCGCTAGATAAACTGCCAAACGATTCCATGGAATTGAAACACACGGAACCGGCTCTCTACAGGAACCGGTTCTCGATTCCCAACCCTACCTGTAGTACCTCGACAGCCCAACAGGGTTAGTATGTTAAAAATCTGAGGAAAATTTTGCTGCCAAATGGTCTTTATTATCAGACAAAAACAGGTCCTTAAGTTGCAATTTCAATATTTCAATCCCCCCAGGAGTGGGGGCGCTTCTTCAGCTCTGGATGACTGCAGCTTTCATCTTCCTGCTTGTTTTAAACATTTGATGATGCAATTGTTAGCGTGACAGAAGCGACAGCCCGTGTTGCCATGTTTGACTGCTTTCAGCAGATACATATCAGGCTCGTTTGTGGTGTATTTTAAATGGGGTTCGCTGGAAACCTGGCACAGTTTTGACCGTGCGTGAACTTTGAAAGAGCGTCGTTCACAACTGCCCAAATGAACTCGTTCACAGACGACGCTCATCAAGGAGAACGAGAGCGAGCTGTGGAGATTTTTCACGTTTCAGATTGGGCCTTGGTATTCTCAAGTTTGGGAATGGCTGCTGTAGAGAGAAGCTGAAACGGAAATGACAGTTTTACATGGGCTGTCCTTTCAATGCTAATGTGAACCTTGGTTGGTTAAGGATTCGGAATTGGACCAATAGTTTTCGACTGTTAAAATGGATAAAATAATTGCTGTTTGTGGTGGTGTAGTATATAGGCAGTGGTAATCATTTTGACAAATAATTGCTCGGAGCAACATTAAAAAGGAATTTTAAAAAATGAACTAAAGATGAACTATTTAGTTCATTTGCCTCCTTGTGGTCAGAATTGGCATTACTCCCTAGAGTGGCTTTAAAACCTGGGTGTTCATATCAAATAGAGAAAGACACCATATGATAACAGAATGATGGACTATGGAAAATGAACTATTTAGTTCATTTTTTTGAAATAGTGAACTGAACTAGTTCATTTTAATTTTATGAATTATGAACTTAACTAGTTCGTGTAGAAAGTGAAATTGCCCAACACTGATCACATCTGCAAGTAGTGCTTTCTGCAAGCCTGCACTGTCCAGTGCTACTACCGAACGAACAGCTGTCACTGTGTTGGACCAGCGAGATTCATTTTCACCTCTGCAGGTATTCGTTTGTGAGTCAGTTAGAGACTAAACTGAAGAAAAAAAAAAACTTCCCTTTGTCTCTCTCTTATTTCTGTGTTTTAATTCTAAACCCCCTGGAATTTGTCTCCAGGAAAAACAAGGTGTTTAAATTTGCCACCGATTTAGAAATGACAGCAGTTAAAGGAAGTTCTGATGATTAATTTGCTAAAATGCTCTATTCAGTGGTTTGATAATGTTCACTGTCAGACTTTAACAAATGTGTGTTTTTTTTAATTAAATAATTATAGTTTGGGTTAATATTGGAATAACAATCAACTATATTCACACATATAAATCAAAATGAAACATGTGCAGAACACCAATTAATCTCTGACTGAAGTAATTCTTTTGTTTAATCATTTTAAAAGTGCTGAAAAGTGATTATATGATTTATTATACAGTGTAACGGATGTTTGATGGCATTTTCTAGAGACCAAACTGATATCATGTTATCACAGGACATCATTCCCATCATTCTGTTATCATATGATGTCTTTCTCTATTTGATATGAACACCCAGGTTTTAAAGCCACTCTAGGGAGTAATGCCAATTCTGACCACAAGGAGGCATTTACATCTGCCGTGTTGACAAAACAGCCACTGACAATAAAGTGTTCATGAGGGGGGACGACCCGGCACTCCTTGTAAAACCATTTTGCCACCCCAGAGGTGAACTCCGTTGTGTCTTACACCTGGGGCTGAGGCATGAACACTCTAGTGACATGCTCCCATGTGGTCAGAACTGGTATTACGACACAGGGTAGTTATATTTCCTCTTTGTCACACTATGATCTTTGCTATTGCTATGACCTGACTGACCCTTGATCAAGAGTTTCTCTGTCAGACTGTTTTCCTTGTGCTAATACATAAAAATAAATCATTTTGCCTCCCAAACCTTTGAGTATTTATCTTGGACTGTCGTCCTAGGCTCCATTCTTTTATTGAACTGAACACACTATGAATAGATTTTTATCACTTCTGTCAAGAGAATTTAGGTGAGTTGTTTATTTTTATATTGAACTGATGCTCTATGAGTATAAATAGTAATTCTTGAGAAATTCTGAAGGAGTGAAAGGAATTAGGATGTCTAGCTTGTACAAGATGATGCAAAGTCTCTCAAAAATTCCTGCCATGTGGAGTGAAAGCATTTTTTCATCTGTTATCCTTTTCCTTATTGTGTGTTGTTTCTAGGACATCCCCTGTGATAATAAATATGTATATATTAAAAAAAAAATTAATAAAACTTACAGGGCATCAGCTGTCCATGCCACTACTCCAAAACGATTTCTTGTTGCATAATGACAAAGTTCTTTTCTGTTCTGTTCTGAACAGTGCATGACTGGATTTTCAAGTGAAAGTCCTTCTGTCTGTGTGCCACCTGTTAATGTAGACGCTCCATCTTCTAACATGGACTGAAAAATCACTGTAATGTTCTCATAATATTCCCCCAGAAACTGATTGCTCGACTCCAGTAGTAAATAATACCCTAACAAGGACTGCATTGTACCTTCTGATATTTTTATCTCCTGTGGTGTCAGTACAGCATTCATGCAATATTCCCTGAGGGAGTCAAGCGCCTGTACTAATCAATAGTGAGTTTACTGTGACCTGTGTTTTTACCCCCTGACTCTCCTGGGGGAGTTTCCTGCCAGAGGGAGGGAGAGGAAAGGTATAGAGATAGCAATATCCTCCAACCAGACTCATATCTGACACACAAGTTTCTGGAGTTTCTTGTCTTCATCCACCACTCCAGACTACCGTCATCCTCTGCAGAAATTCATGGAACAGTAAAACAGCTCTTCTTTCTCACAAATGAGAACTACGACTGAGATATTAATGGAGACAGAGACAGAGATGGGGGGTCATTTGAGCTTTTAATCGAGCATCTCCTCTTTCCCCTGTTTGGATAAATAATACAGCAGTCAACAAATGTATGTCTAATGGATGATATCGACCTTTGAAAGGGGGAAAAAGAGAGTGAGCAGCTGGACGACAAAAGGGGTAATTGACAGAGGGGTGGGAATATGGAGTTGAGAGATTGGTGATGCAGAGGAAGATATACAAGTTGTCAATAGAAACAGACAAAGCATCTTAATCAGAGTGCGACAAAGCAGCGATCAATCAAGAGGGTGACGATGGAGCAGCGAGCCCCGGAGCCCGAGGAGCCCTGACCTGAGCTGCAATGCAGATACAGCAGAGAGGCAGAACATGCTGCACAGGTCCTCAGAGACTCCCCTTCTCCGCTTTTATCCTCTCTTTATCTCATCTTTTCTCTCTCCATCCCGTCCTGCCGGCTGCATTGTCTTCTTCTGTCTCTCCAGATCACCCCCTTTCGATTTTGATTACTGTCTGCTCCATCATTTCTCTTCCCCGCCCCCCCCCCCCCCCTTCCTTTCTTCCTATATTTCTGTCTGGTACCCACCATCTGTCATCCGTTGTTTCCCTCCGTCAACCCCCACCCCTCTCCCCCCCCCACTCATTTCCACTCTCTCAATCCAATTCAAGGAGCTTTATTGGCATCATAAGATGAATTTTACTGTCTCTATGTGTCTTTTTCTGGAACATTTGTCTTCCTATTACTAATCCTCCACTTTTAATGCTGGTCCACAAAACTCCACCGAGTACTTGTGAGAGCCCGTACAGGCTGCGGTAAGGCTACAGCAAGGCCAGTCTACTGTGCTACAATAAATATAGAAGTTAAGGGCATAGTTTATTTATTTCCTGCTCATGAAACCAGCAGGTTAAAAGTGAATGTCGCTCATGCCATTGTAGAGGAGGTTGGAAAGGAATAGCCATCTCATAAAACTGGCTCAAAGTTGCCTTATAGTTTGATGTGGCCTTGTTACAACGTTTATGCGTAGAGTGACACCATGTGGGGAAAACTATGTGCTTTGCAATAAATTTAAACATGGAGTGTGTGTTGTGCTGCTCAGGATGTAAAACTCCTGACAAAACACATGGAATCACCACTCTTGCAGCACGTTCATTTTCATTTTGTATAATTAAAAAAAAATCACAAACATTACATTAAACAAGAGTTTAACATTCACACAAGAAATTAATAAATTTAATTCGGGATCAAGCAGAGGGGAATAAGTGGACTTACATGCACAAAAAACACAAATTAGCCTGCAGTTAAATCACAGTTCTTGCAGACCATCAGCTATTGTACCTGACTGACATGAAAACGCAGAGCCAACCAAAGGGCTGCAGGCAGCTAGCTCCTGTGTCATTAACATGGAAGATGCACAACTTGAAGTTATTTGAATGACCACTAGGGGGTGGTTCCGGTACATCAGGTAAAAATCAACTGATCTCATGTTAAAATTACCAACTTTACAGCAGAAAAAGTGAATATTTTCACAACACACAGCTAGATTTCACAACAACTACTATTGAACAGGGGTTGAATCTTTACGTAAGTAAAATTACCGGCCACTTTATTAGGCGCACCTGTCCAACTGCTTGTTAACGCAAATTTCTAATCAGCCAATCACTTGACTGCAACCCAATGCATGTAGGCATGTAAACATGGTCCAGGTGATCTGCTGCAGTTCAAACCAGGATCAGAATGGAGAAGAACGGTGATTTAAGTGACTTTGAACGTAGCATGGCTGTTGGTGTCAGACGGGCTGGTCTGAGGATTTCAGAAACTGCTGATCTACTGGGATTTTCACCACAATGGTCCCAAAAGGAGAAAATATCCAGTGAGCATCAGTTCTGTGGGCGCAAATTCCTTGTTGATGCCAGAGGTCAGAGGAGAATGACCAGACTGGTTGGAGCTGATAGAAAGACAACTGTAAATCGTTGCCTGGTCTGATGAGTCTGGAATTCTGCTGTGACATTCAGATGGCAGTCAGAATTTGGCCTCAACAACATGAAAGCATGGATCCATCCTGTCTTGTATCAACAGTTCAGGCTGGTGGTGGTGTAATGGTGTGGGGGATATTTTCCTGGCACACTTTGGGCCCATTAGTACCAACTGAGCATCGTTTGTCAATGCCACAGCCTACCTGAGTATTGTAGCTGACCAAGTCCATCCCTTTATGACCACAGTGGACCACCTTCTGATGGCTACTTTCACCAGGATAACACCCCATGTGAATAATCTCAGACTGGTTTCTTGAACATGACAATGAGTTCACTGGACTCAAATGGCCTCCACAATCACCAGATCTCAGTCCAGTAGAGCACCTTTGGGATGTGGTGGAACGGGAGGATTCTCATCATGGATGTGTAGCTGACAAATCTGCAGCAACAGGTGATGCTGTCATTTCAATATGGACCAAACTCTCTGAGGAATGTTTCCAGTACTTTGTTGAATCTATGCCACGAAGGATTAAGGCAGTTCTGAAGGCAAAAGGGGGTCCAACCCGGTACTAGCAAGGTGGACCTGATAAAGTGGCCGGTGAGTGTATATTGAACCACAAATTTATGCACAGTTAGGGACATGATTTTTTTTTAATTTTATTTGATTTGATTGTATTTTTTTACAACTGGCTTGCTGTATGTGACTTCAAAAGGCTACCTATCACTTTAGTTACTTTAGCTCCTCATTTGAACTTGACTTCTGAGGTGTAATTGAAAAAAAAAAAACCTAAGAAACCATAGTCGTTATTAGTGAAAGATACATACTATGCCTTGGTTTGCTGTCAGTTGCAGAACAGAATGCTGTGACTGCTTCTACGTGGACCTGGAGAGGTCCAGGGGCGAAGCTTAGCTAAGCAGCCAGAATCAGCTAACCTCACCCCCCCCACCCCCGCCAACCAGGGCTAATTGAAGGGCGGCTGGCCAGATGGCCTACAGGCGAGTGGCTGGAGCTGGAGCAGTCGAGTCCATCAGTTGAGCCTCTTTTGCCCCCGAACAATTACAGAACCCTTCCAGGCTGACAAACTGGACAGTTAGCCTGAGGTGGCTGACTTTCTTCCACCGCTGATCCCTGTGGGTCCTGACCAGGACATCAGGCTGGCAAGGCTACCAGCAACCATAGGATTGGTGGAGTAACACTGCTCTGACAGCGCTTGCTTTGAATGTTGTTTTGGCGGTAAAATCTCAAATGAGATATGCAGACTATAAAAGATAACTGTCAGTTGGAACATTAGAAAAGATCACAAAACCTCTTTAAGAGGGTGATTCAACAGAGCAGATTTGTCTAAAATTTTTGGAATGAGAAAAACTAAATGGTAAAGCTGTAAAAGTGAAACCAACAGAAAAAAAAAAATTCAAGGCTGCTGATGAGAAGCATTAATGGACTGGATGAAAGTGGTACTCAGCAATGAATCATGAATCTGCACTGCGGTGATGCTGTGTAGTAAACACACACACACACACAGGAAATCACATTGTAGGATTTTTAAAGAATTCATTTGTAAATTATAGTGGAAAATAAACATTTAGTCATTAAAAGTTCAGCTTAATACTTTGTCACATAACTTTTGTTGGCGATGACAGAGGTCAAACGTTTCCTGTCAGTCTTCACCGTAGCTGGCGGTTTGGTCCATTCCTCCATGCACATCTCCTCTAGCAGTGATGTTTTGAGGCTGTCGCTGGGCAACACGGACTTTCAACTCCCTCTAGAAATTTTCTATTAGGGTTGAGGTCTGGAGACTGGCTAGGCCACTCCAGGACCTTGAAATGCTTTTACGGAGCGACTCCTTCATTGCCTGAGTGGTGTGTTTGGGATCACTGTGGTGCTGGAAGATCCAGCCATGTCCCATCTTCAATGCTTTCCCTGATGGAAGGAGGTTTTGGCTTAAAATCTCCTGCTACACGACCCTGTTCATTCTTCCCTTAACACAGATCAGTCGTCCTGTAACCTTTGCAGAAAAACGGCCCCAATGCATGATGCTCCCACCCCCATGCTTCACAGTAGGTATGGTCTTCTTGGGATGCAACACAGCATTCTTCTTCCTTCAAACACAACAAGTTTTTTTTAGTAAAAGTTCGATTTTGGTTTCATCTGACTACATGATAGTCTCCCAATCCTCTTCTGGATCATCCATAGGCTCTATGGCAGACTTCAGACGGGCCTGCACATGTGCTGCCTTCAGCAGGGGGACTCGCCTGGCACTGCCGGATTTGAGTCCTTCTCAGCGTAGTGTGTTACTGATTGTGGCCTTTGTTACTTTGGTCCCAGCTCTGTGCAGGTCATTCATCGGGTCCCTCCATATAGTACTCTGATTTTTGCTCAGCTTTCTCATGATCATCTTGACCCTACGGGATGAGATCCTGCATGGGGCCCCAGATCGGGGGGGGTTATCAATGGTCTTGTATGCATCTTCCATTTCCTTACAATTGCTCCCACAGTTGATTTATTCACACCAGCCCGCTTGCCTATTGTAGATTACCTCTTTCCAGCATGGTGCAGGTAGGACAACTTGCACAATCAGTGGATGACTAAATACTTTTGCATCCCACTGTATTCAAAGCCACATTTTGCCACAGGATGTAGAACATTAGAGCTTTTCTTCAGGAAAGACATATCAACTCAGTGACTCTCTCAATCCAGCTGCCTAATGTAACATCAGATAATGTAACATATTTCTCATCTGTACTTTGCAGTACTGCAGCTTGTTGTTTACACTGGCATTGATAATTTTAATTATTAGAGAAGATGCATAGTAGTCAGAGCAGGTCTTGACAATATTGATGATACAGGGCGTGAGATGCCTCTGAATGCTCTCTGAATGCTCTCTTTCTTTTTATTTCAACATCAGCCACAGAGCAGAAGTAGTTACACATGCTGGTATGTAATGCCACCATGTGGTCACAGATGCTGTTTACAGTTTTCTTTCATTTTCTGAACCACATCACATTTATTTTGCAATGGTATTCTAAAATACCCTTGACAGCTGTGTTGGTGCCTCATAAAAAATGATCATAAGTGCTCTAAATTATGGGTAAAACCTGTCATATCATTGACGATGAACACATTGACTATGAAGTTAAAGCACTCAGAACATTATTGATGTGCAGACTAAAGGTAAATCCTGTCAGCATCGACAATTGTTTCATGTTCCCGTGACTGCAGTTGAAAATGTTATCCAAGGTTCAGGAAGAATGTCTTTTGTACTGACAAAACAAAAACTGGACAGCTCAGAGCACCAAAGAGTGAGACTGAAATCGCTCTGATCTTAATTCTGTTAAACGTCTGTAAAGATCTAGAACAGCCATTCCCAAACTTCAGAATACCAAGGCCCAAGAAATGTGAAAAATTTCTGCGGCCCATTCAAACCTTTAAATGCCACTTTGGTCAACATACAAGACTAAAAACTACATTCCAATTAATGTAAGGGGTCAACAAATAAGGTGACACTTGTCATATTTAGTTAAGACTACAGTAGAATAGCACTCAATTGGCTTTTTATTATTTCTAATTATTTTGTAAATCATGTAATAAATATTTAACAGCAATTAAAAACATATTTAAAAAAATTGAGGATTAAAAAATATTTGTTTATTCTTATTGACCTCTCACGGCCCACCTGCAGTACCGCGACGGCCCACCAGGGGGCCACGGCCCACACTTTGGGAATCACTGATGATGCAATGCTGAATAGGCTCCTTTTTAAACCTGAGACAGTTAGAGAGGTTTGCAGAGGAAGAGGGGTACAAAATACTTGGTACCATATATAAAATAATATATGATAAAAATATATACGTATGAAATAAAAAAATATAAAATAAAAATGTTTTTTCTATTGTTTTAGCATGTTTCAAAGTCAGGGCAGCAGGATCATTAAAGGGAGGAACATCCAAGGAAGGTAACTTCACTGGGATCTCAGCAAGACTGAAAGTTAAAAAGAAATGGAAAAAAGACCAAAAATACATTTTTTTAAAATGAGAAGAAAATAAATACACAAAACTCTTACACAGATTTTAATTTAAAATCAAAGCAAAATCAGGCAATTATTATCATTACCATTTACCTGACATTTACCTGGCTCAGCTTTTGAGTTCACTTTTTTTTTTCTCTACAATGAAGTGTATTTTAGTCTCACATTATTAATTAGACAAGTGACTAGGTCACACAAAGCTTTAGCAAATGTTGGAACACAACAATTCGTGAGATAATAATCTGCAGATCAACCCATCAAAACAGTAAAGCAGGTCAACTGCAGTTTCAGTAGTTTCCACCTGCAGCTCTGCAGCCTGATAGTGTTGCTCTCAGGATTTGCTGCCACCTGCTGGTGAAAGAATGTATTTCATTTAATTGAGTTGACAGCTGCCTGATCTGGAGACTTTCAGACAGAAATCATTCATCATGTCTTCAAAATATTTATGATTCATATTATATTATGATTTTCTTCTATCAACATCTGATCCATGCCAGGTCTTAAAATGATCTATAAATACCCTCAGAGGAACGTCAAGACATATTAGCTCTCATTATTTACTGAACAAAATTTTCTCCAAAAATGCACCGGGGTGTAATCTCGCCTAGGGCACCAAATTGGGTAGAGCTGGCCCTGCCTGTAGTGATGCTGAGATGAACCCTCATGAGGCATCGGACTACTTGAGCCAAATAGTCCAAGAAAGGGTTCATTACTGGAAGCTTCATCTGCACACGACACCACCTACTGGACAGGTGTATAATGACAGGAAGCTGGATCTCAACCACAGCTGGTTGTGGCTCATTGAATATTTGTCTGTCATGGCCCTTGGGAATGACTATGAATTACAAAAAATTGCAATGATTATGAATTACAAAGAATGGATGACTAAATAAATTCTCTACGTACATTGTCTCTTATGTGTATAATTTAATATGCCATGAATGTATTCTGTGTGTAAGGTTTCCTAGAATGGAAGTATCTTATGGTATGGCAGAATGTTGTGTAATAATGTTTTTTGTCACTTTAGGACAGAGGTGTCAGACTCATTTTCACTGAGGGCCACATCAGCATCATGGTGGCCCTCGAAGGGGCAGATTGACAGCATGAGTGCAACAAAATGCAATGTAATTCAAAATATATTAAACTACACCTTATTATATTGTTAAATAAGGGATTCCGTATTTATTTCTATGTTTTCTGTCAAAATGCCGACATAGATTATACTCTTTCACATACTGTTTTTTCACCTTGAGATACAAACTTGTATTCGCTTTCCCATTGTTGATGAAACTGCCTTCCTTGTGCACCAATTTCTCTTTTCTTTGACATGTTGGGATTAGTTTGTAGAGGTTTTTCTCAAATCCATCAGTTCTGAAAATCTTCTTGAGTTCTTGCTCATGGTGATATACTGTTATTGTTGTGGGTAACGACGAAATGACGAAAGGTGTAGTTTATTGTCAATATGCTCTCTAAAGCGGAGTAAGCTTACTTTAAGTCTTAAAATATCAGTTTAAAATTTAAACGATTTAAACGAAATTGAGCGATTCCTTTTTTGACACAACCTCTCTGGCCTTTCACATGGTACAGAAGAAACCGGTGTGCACAAAAACGCAAATCATATTTTTAAATATGGGGCTTGTCTTTTAATCGAGGTCTAAACTTTTCTATTGTCGTTACACATCTGCGCCACTAGATAGCGCTGCACCAAAGTAAACAGTAAGAATGAAGCATCAGTGAACGCATGGAGCAGATCTGATGTTAGATCCAGTAACCACGCGACCGACTCGAACAAAGGGGCTTGACAGTTTTGTTGCAGTCCAGAATTATTATTTTTTTAGACTGAATTGTTCATATTTCTACCTGAGTTGCTACCCGAACTGCCGTGCACAAAGCCATTTCCAGGTCAGGTAAACCGGACCAATTAAACATAAAAAAACAAATTTAGTCCTGTGGCTCGTTTTTTTTTCATTTTGTATTTTTGATCTAAGTCAAAAATTGAAATATGAAAAACCAGGCATTTTTTCCTTTTTTTGTGTTGGATTAAAAAACGCAAAACAAATTAAAACATCATTTTTTTCATTTTTTGATTGACAGTTGAAAATGGAAAGAACGAATGGTACACAGATTAAGAACAGCTCATCCAATGATTAGTTCTGCAGTATTTTAAAAAGCACATCAGCTGAGCAGCGTTACTGACATCTGTCGTCTCGTCCACCCTAACAGCGACAAATGGTGTTATATACTATATAGTTGACAACCGCGCACACACACACACACACACATAAAAAGCTGTCTCAGACTCCCAGCACCCCCTGCTGTAAATATGTTCCGGCGGCTCTGGTTACATGTACATGCTTTTAGTAATCTGTACAAAGTGCTTATTTCAGCCTCATTTATCTATTTCAGCAGTATTGAGAAAAGCCATTTTTATTGCAAGT
The DNA here is from genome assembly GCA_018398805.1 of Hirundichthys speculiger. Lineage (NCBI taxonomy): Eukaryota > Metazoa > Chordata > Actinopteri > Beloniformes > Exocoetidae > Hirundichthys > Hirundichthys speculiger. The sequence continues at coordinate 624,116 of JAGFBZ010002518.1, forward strand.
TAATTAACCAAATTCAATTTAGATAGATAGATATATAGATACTTTATTCATCTCAAAGAGAAATTTGCAGTTCCAGCAGCTAGCGAGTACAAAGAGTACAAATAGTAAAATAGCAATAAAATAAGTAACTTAAAGCAATAAAATAAGTAACAGAATAGGAATAAGGGTAATAAAATAAAAATACAAAATAGCATTGCAAATGAAGGTGCAGTGTAATCACAATTTAAATGCTGTAAAAATTCACATAGCCAATGCAATAAAAATTCACATAGCCACACCTACGGTTACAGTTGTAGACAGGTTTTGAGTGATGTTGAGTAATGTTGGGTAATGTTAAGTAATATTCAAAATCCCAGATAAGAATAATAGTAATAAAATAAAAATATAAAATGGCATTGCAAATAAAGGTGCAGTGTAATAGAGTAATATCTATTACAATTTTACATTTGAATTATACATTTTTACATTAAATGTATGATACAATCCAATAAAAAATCAATTTTTACATTTAATTTCCTTATGTTTGTAGAACTATTGTAAAGAAAACAAACTAAATTATCATATACAATATTTAGACATATTATCTATATTAACTACATCAAATTATCACAAAAAATATGGTGTCATCAGTCAAAAAAAAGAAAAAATCAAGCACAATGAAATACAATTGAAAGTAAATGAAATGAAAAATGAAAAAGATCATTAGAGCCAGCAGGGAGAATGAACGGCCTCCTCGTGTTCACATCTACTCATTTCTCTGCTCATGTGCAAAAACTTTGTGGCAAACGGTGACATCGATGTAGTCACTCAACACATTGATCACACTGTTGCAGTGATGCCTGAAAGAACGAAGGCACAGTCAACTATGACACAATGAATTAGTTTCAACACGAATTCTGGAAAAGTTGGGACTTTTTTAAAAATGTGAATAAAATGAAAACTAAAAGACTTTCAAATCTCTGGAGTGAATATTTTATTCTCAACAGGACCTAGATAACATAACAAATGTTTAAACTGGGAGATTTCCACTAAATGAGCTCATTTCAAATGTGATGCCTGCTGCAGGTCTCTAAATAGTTGGACAGGGGCATGTTCACCACGGTGCAGCATCTCTTCTTTTCTAAACAGTTTGAAGACATCTGGGCATCGAGGTTCTGAGTTTCTTGAGTTTTGGTGTTGGAATCTGGTCCCAGTCTTCCCTGAAACAAGTTTCCAGCTGCTGAACAATTCGTGGTCATTTTTGACATATTTTTTCATTAAATGATGTTCTCTATAGGTGAAAGATCTGGACTCCAGGTGGGTCAGTTCAGGACCTGGACTCTTCTCTGATGAAGCCGTGCTGTTTTAACAGCTGCAGGATGTGGTTTAACGTTGTCCTGCTGAAATACACAAGACCTTCCCTGAAATAGATGTCGTCTGGAGGGAGATGCTGCTCTAAAACCTTTATAAGCCTTTCAGCATTCATGGGTCCTTCCAGAACATGTCCACACCGTATGTACTTATGCACCTCCATACCATCAGAGATGCTTTAGAGCTGAATGCTGGAAGTATTCCTGGCCTCGTTTAGTGATGTCATTGACACAATTGTGCTGATGAGTGATGCAGTGTCATCTGAGGGTCCGAAGACCACGACCATCTAATAAAGGTCTTCAGTCTTGTCCCTGACGCACAGAGATGTCTGCAGTTTCTCTGGATCTCTAGATGGTGTTCTGCACTGTAACTGGTGAGATTTGTCAAGTCTTGTAAAGTGCTATTTGATGTTGATGAACTTTGGTTTTAAAGTATTCCACAACCTATTTAGACACTCTTTCACAGATTGCAAAGTCTCTGTTGATGGATTTACTCCGAGCTGAATCTTTTTAAAATCTCTTGCTTTTTTGGTTATTTGTTGCCCCCGTGCCAACTTTTGAGACCTGTAGCAGGAATCAAATTTGAAATGAGCTCATTTTGTGCATAAAATGGTCAACTTTCTCAGTTTAAACATTTGCTATGTTATCTACGTTCTGTTGTGAATATATTATTGACTCATGTGATTTGAAAGTCTTTTAGTTTTCATTTTATTCAAATTTAAAAAATGTCCCAACTTCTCCAGAGTTCAGGTTGTATTTAATGCTGAGTTTTATTTGAATTTTCTCTTCATATATCCTTTTTTTTTAAATTCTCAGATTCAGAGTCAAAAAAGACTGTTTATTTCCTGCCAGAACTTTTCATTACAGATGTTCTGAAAGTGTCTGGATTCAACAAGAGATGAAACTCACAGCAGCCATTCCACCAGCACCAGCACGGGGGCGTACATCATGGGCATCTCCAGCAGGGCCAGGATGAAGAGTGATGACACCGCTCCAGCTGACGGGATATCAATAAATCTAGTGCTGGCAACAGCTGCAAAGACACTGCACAGAAAGCACACACACTGGGTATGACAGTTGTAAATCAAACTTCGCCTTTAAGCCTTTGAACATTAAAAAATTTTGCTTTTCTGAGTTTTTTTTTTTTTTTTATTCTTTAATCAAATTAATTAAGCAAGAGAGGAACTGACCCAATGCTTATTATCTTGCCCAAGTCCAGATTGATGTGACTGAGCTGGGCGATGAAGCCTGCTGCGACCACCATGTAAAGGGCAGTACCGCCCATGTTTACACTGGCATCAATGGACAGCAGGAAGTTTTTGATTCTGCATCCGGTCCTTTCACAATTGTTACAGCAGTCTAAAGTGACCGTCTCGGTGCCGGGACTGGGAGACACAAATAGAAAAGGAACTCAAAATATCAAATTGCTTTTCAACAATGGAAACACAGCCATCAGAAACCTGAGAAACAAGCTATCAGAAGTTACCTGGAGCAGTTGAAGAGTGCATAGCGCAGCGCAGGAAAACAAGCCCTGATCATGGTGAAGGGGTTACGTCTGACCAACACCAGGTAGACCAGCGGCAGGACTACTGCTCCATGCACAATGAGCCTGAAATACACGCAAGGGTTGTTTGGTATCAATCCTTAAATTTTGGTTTTGTTGAGAACAGCCAGGGTAACAGGAAATAGCAGGAAAACATCTCCAAGCACGTGAAAGAATGGTACTCTGGTCTTGTAAGATAAAAACTGAACTTTTTGACCATCAGGGAAAAAACAGCACATCACGTATACACAAAATCTCTCATCGCCTAAGAAACACCATCCCAAAATATCATACATCATGCTATGAGGGTGTTTGTCATTGGCAGGGCCTAGGCGCTCTACACTGAACAAATATATATATATATTCCAAAAAGTCTGGAATGGAAGTTATATGGTTCAAGGAAGAATATGAATGTTTTGGCGTGGCTTAGTCAAAGCCCAAATCTCAACCTTACTGAAAAGGTGATATTATTTAAAGGTTGCTGCACACAAGCAGAACTTTTTCAACAAGGAGTTGGTGCAGTTCTTGAAGAACGGGCAGAAAACCCAGTGGTTTGATGAGCCAAGCTTATGGAAGCATGCCCAAAGAGGGGGCTCCAAAAAAAATATTGCGCTTGAGAAGGGAGGAATACTTATGTACAAGTTTTCAGCTTCATGAGATATTTCTGGGTTGTTTGACAATTAAAAATGTTTTGTACCATCAAGGTGAAAGATTCTATTAGCTAAATCTTAATTGGAAGCATAAAAGGCAGAAATGGGTGTCCTTGGGCCTCATGTACAAACCCCGGCGTACGTGATTTTCCACGCTGATGTTCGGCTGTACAAAAAAATGACTTGAACGTCAGAATGCACGTTCATAGCTGGCGTACGCACTTTTCTTGGGGCTTTTTCTGATCAACTCACGACTCATATATCCTTCAAACAGGATGGTGAGGTTGAGGCTCTGTTAGTACTCTGGCAGTTGTAGAGTGATCGGGCAGTTGATAAAGTTGGTGGTTTTACCTTGACAGGACCGGGGGGATGCTCCTGTATCACCCTGACAGGGTGAGCCGCATTCTGCCAACACAATGTGGCGCAAATGATGTGAGATCATCGACTCCAGATCCACCACCTGTCCTGGCCACGTTTTGCCAGTGCCCAGCAGCTCTCCGCTTCATCTCCACTTTTCTGTCCGTGCAGTTTTCTGAGCTCATCATCCACTCCATTTTTATTCTTTTACTATTCATGCCAGAGGACAAAGTGCCAAATTAAATATTTTCCCAAGGCTCAACTCCAGTAAGGAGTGTCCCGAGTTCTCACGCGGTGAAATTTCTCTTTTTCCACTTGCTTTTGCCATTTTCTTTGTTTAGATGAGTGGTTTCCCATGTCTGTCTATTCTCATTATCATATTCAGATTGGTCTGTTAGAGTCAGGAAACAGGACAGTGCTTTGCTCCTGCCCGTGTGCTTAATTTCAAGTTGACTACGATGTACAAACAAAATGGGCATGGATTGGCATGTAGGCAAGGTAAATTACATCTGAATTATTTTGTACATATGGAAATTTACACGCAATGATTTAGAATGAAATCCACACAAGTCTTTGTACATGAGGCCCCTGGTCTTTTCTGAATTGGAGTTGTAAGTCAAGACTCAGGATAAACATGCTTTTTGGACCAGAGTTGAACTTTTTTTCATCAGCTTACTGAATCTTAAACAGAGTCATGTTTATACACGAAAAAGTACACTGGCACATACTTTGTTGATCCCCTTTTCTCCACCTGCATGACTACTTTGTTTAGATCCCTCACAAGTTTGCCTCGATCACTGCTGAAATTAGCTGGCTTGGTCCAGTCACCCTACGTTCACGTGAGTGACAGAAAAAGCACTAGAAATGCCTGCACTATGTAGAAAGATATCTGTGTAGATTTGTACTAATGGGTGAACATGGTTTGTAGTGTAAAACACTTTGACTGGCATAAGACTCGAAACAGGCAATAAAAGTCCAATCCATATAGTGTTTAGATCACCTTCAGAGCTGTTCACTCCCATCTGAACTATCTGTACAGCAACTTAATGCTAACTGGCCCTACTCTGTAAATTTAGCTCTAACTCAGTGAAAATGTACTTACCCAGTCAGAACCACAGCTACGAATTTGAGCAGGTTCAAAACTATTTCAAAGTCCTGAGCTTGAATGACAAGATCTGCAGTCATAAACAAAAATCCAAATGGAAGGTACCTGAAAAAGAAACAATCGTGTCAAATAAACAGGGCTCAATTTCAATTTTAATTACTAACTCCAGACAGCTTTCTGACTACATCATTACCATCATTACGTATTGTAAACACGTTTTCATGTTGAGAATCATTCGTTTAAGAGGGTTGCTGGATAATTTCTGGGGGTTGCCTGATGGGTTGTGTCCAAAACAACTAGCTGTTTCCACTAAATAGTGCACTAACCCATGGTCACTATGTAGGAGAATTCTATGTAGGACACGATGAAGTAAAGTGATCAGCAGGATGAACTCTCAGACACTACCGTTATTTGGTGCTGTTATGCTGTTATCCTTAGATCAAATGTTCTGGATAAAATATAACAGATCACTAATGTAATGCCTGATACAATGACCATCAGTTGCACATGACTTTTAATGATGCATCATGGGATACACTGAGTGCACTTTACGGGGTACAGGCAGAGTTCATTACATCTTCAGACAGCACTACAAAATGACAAACACACTATGCAGTGCACTCACAAGGGGTGATTTCACACTCAAGTGTGGTTTGGGATATACAAATAAAATATCATATTCATTATACAACCTGCACCAGTGGTATATAAGTGTTATAATTAGTCTTAGTATTGCTTCACCAAGAGAGAGTAAGAAAAAAAAACAAAAAAAAAAAACAGCTATCACAAACACCACCCATATTGATGGATTTTCAGGAAAAATATTCCAGCTGAAGGCTTTGGCCAACAGAGGGCGCCAACACAGACTCCAGCAAAACCAACATTAATGTTATTATTCTGGAGGGGGGGGGGGGGGGGGGGGGGAATAGTTGAGAACCACTGATGTAAATATACAAGTTAGTAAAAAGTAGTTAGTGAAAAATAGATTCTGTAACACATTAATTAGACTAGGGATGGACGATAACTGTTTTAAAACCAATACAGATTATCGATAACTTTCAGCTCCTAAAGGCCGATACCGATAACCGATAACTAGTGATGTTACGAGGCGTGCCGAGGCTTTGAAGCGTGTATTGAGTAATGGAGGGGCCGTTTCCGCGAAGCGCGTATCGAGGCTTGCTTCATTTAGGGGAGGAGCCGAAAGCGATGACGTCCGAAGCTTCGCTGCCCGGCTGTACCACGTGACTGCTTCAGGAAATGGTTCAGATTATGGCGCGGGGTTTGACAGCTTTATAAACGCCACAGGCTCCATTCAAAATGTATGTTTTTGTAGGCGAGTTGCAGTCAGTTCAGAGTGTGGATAGAGTTTGGATAGCTTGGATACTAGAATTTTGATAGCTTTTATATAGTTTGTGGTAGTTCAGTATATAGTTTGGAGAGTTTAGCAGAGTTTAGGAGAAAGAGAGAGAGAGAGAGAGAGAGAGAGAGAGAGGCAGTAGATTTAGGAGAGTGAGGACAGGATAGGAGGAGGATGGAGCCAGCTCAGAAGAGGAGGATTTCCCCTATGTGGTAACATTTTGAATTGATTAGTCCAAATAAGGTAAGCTGTATGTACTAGAGATGCGCGGATGACGTATATTTTAACCCGCAACCGCTTCTTAAAATCTCTATCCGCCCGCTATCCATTTGCAGGAACGTTTTTTCACCAATTTTCAAAACCGAACCGACCCGCCATCCTTTTTAATAATATGTAAAATATTTTTTCTTATTGTTATTATTTGAGTGCTTCAACCGCAACCCGCCCGAATTTAATTAAAGTATTATGTTTTGACGAGTCATCCGCCCGATATGCGGATTATCCGCTCCGCCCGCGGGTGCGCGGTTCAACCACGCATCTCTAGTATATACCATTATTTTAGATGCCTTAGGTTTGCTTGTGAAGAACTGTACATGATGGCACAAACATTTTTATGCAGCCCAGCATCCTCTGTGCCATGTGAAAGGGTGTTCTCCAAGGCTGGAGAGATTGTGTCAAAAAAAAGGAATCTGTTAAAACCAAAAACTGTCGAAAAATTGCTATTTCTCAATAAAAATGCATACAATCACCCCTTTAATGGTCATCATTGTCCAAGTTGCACAAGCATATTCAGTGCGCCCCCGCCGTAGTTCTTTCGGCCTTATCTATTTTTTGTATTTTTTATGTGTAACATGTTGGAGAATACTGCGAATATCAATTCAAGCCAGCAACTACCAAAATTATGACCAAGTTAACAAGTTTTTTTTATTTTGATTTTCCTTACTGAAAAATCGTTTTTCTGATTATGCCGACGTCACTTGAACATTCACTGCCGGTCATTCAAGGCTCAGAGGGAGCGAGGTACTGCCATGTTAACAAAAATATATACAGTGATCCCTTGCCACTTCGCAGTTTTAGTGCTTCGCGGATTTTTTTCAGAAATATATTATCATAAAAAATCAAGAAATTTCCTCAGAATTTCCTCGGCCTCTCATCACCCCACAGCAGACGAGAGGCCGCAGCTGCCAGCGAAACATCAAACAATCACTCACAGCCTCCTGTAAGCAACAGGAGAAACACAGACGGACCAGCACTCTAGAATCTGTGCGCTGATTGGCCGAGATGCATTTACTACAGTTCGGAGACCAGAGGCTGTGAGGGAGACTTGTCCCTGTGGCGCTGGATGCTCCGGTTTGTGCCCGCTGTGTGGTGGTTTTGCGGTCGGGTGTCGGCATGCTGTCTGCAGGTGCGGATCGGTCCTCTTGCAGCTGGTGGAGGCGTGCCGCCGCGGGCGTGGACGGTGTTGCTGGGGATCGGTTCGGGGAAGCTGAGTAGTCCTGGGCTGCTGCCCGCGGCGGCCACTGCTGCTGGATCCGGGCTGCGGCGTCGGCTGGGCCAAGGCGGGGGCTACCAGCGTGGCCTCTGTCCAGGGGTCTGAACGCCGGGGTGGGTCAGCTGGCCAAGCGGGGGCCGTCTGGATTCCTGGTGGGGCCCGGCGCCGCCGGGGGGACGGCAACAACCTGGTGTGCATGATGAACCGGGCTCTGGGACGGTCGGCTCCATCGCTCACCGGACTGAAGGAGCTCAGTCTTCCCAGAAGAGAGGGTTTGGTTCATCGGTGTTTCCTCCTCTGACCTGATTTGATTCATCATTATGGAGATATACTGGTTTTCACACGGCTGTTAACTGGTTTGAACGGCTGTTGAACTGGAGTGAGCACTCGGACCACAGGACCGAGACATGAAAAGGAGCGCTGGACGCCGGCAGCTCTTCAAGTACCCAGACTGGACTGTGCTGAAACCTGAATTTCCCCCTTGGGGGATCAATAAAGTAAATTTGAATTTGAATTTGAAACAGAAAGACCACAGTTGAGCCTTTGTCTTGTGTCACTGCAATGTTTCGCTACTTTTTTGCGGTGTTTAAACATATTTTAAACACATTATTTAGACTCGGGGGGGCTCCAGTTCACGGATTTTGATTGTTGCGGGGGGGCGCCGGTCCCCATTAACCGCGAAAACTACCGGATCACTGTATATGTTATCGGGGCTATTCGTCATGATATCAGACTTATTGGGATGATGTCATAAATTCCTGTTATCGGCCCGATAGTTATCGGGTCGATAATTATCGTGCATCCCTAAATTAGACACAATTACTTTTCAGGCTTTTTTCTTTATCTTTTCTTCTTTTTCACACATATCTGTATTCAGTTCTCTAGATTATGACATTACACTTTACCACAGATCCAGTTGAGGGCATATCTGGTGATGCAGTTGAAGACGAGGAAAAGATACAGCAAGTTTTGTCCTTGGATTGCCAATCCAGACATAAAGCAGAAGGCCACCAGGCCGAGCACGTTGACGCCTTCAATGAGCTCAACCACCAGTTCCGCTTCAGGAGCAATCTCAGGCTGGAAAGGAGACCAGTCAAAATGGAGATCATCAAACGGAAACAATCACTGCCAAAATCATTTTGATCATCTTTAGCTGATAAAGCAGAAGAATTTACATTTTCCAGGCTGTTAATCTCAGGAGGTGCAACCTTCTCTCTTTGTGAGCGGATCTAAAAGAAAAAAAAAACAAAAAAACACTCACATAACTATTTATTTCACACGAAACAAGGAACTACACCTGAAAGAAAAACAAAACAAAACATACCTTCATGAAACAAGACTGAAGTATATTAGTCACGACCACCAAGTTTCTATAGAGTCCAACAAAAAACAAGAAAAACAAAAACAAAAAAAACAGTCAAGATATTTTTTCATCTTGTAGATTTTGGGAAAGCAAACAAGGAACTACAGACACAATATGGTCAAACTATATTCTGACCTGAACAAATCCATAAAGGTATCAAGATTGAAGAACATGTTCTCGTCGTCAGTATCGCCTGCAGTGTCATCAAACGTGCTGCCTGGCTTCAGAAGCAGCACCGCAGTGGATCCTGCAGGAAACACCAAACGAATACAACTAGGGGTGCATGATAACTATCGGGGAGATAGTAGATAGTAGATAACAGGAAATTATGACGTCATCCCGATAACTCCGATATCACGACCAATAGCCCCGATAACATATATATTTTGTCAACACGGCAGTGCCTCGCTCCCTCTGAGCCTTGAATGACCGGCAGTAAATGTTATGTTCAAGTGACATCAGCATAATCAGAAAAACGATTACTCAATAAGGAAAATCAAGAATACCCCCTCATGCCAGAAAACAACTCGTTAACTCGGACATAATTTTGGTAGTTGCTGACTTGAATTGATATTCACAGTATTCTCCCACATGATACACATAAAAAAAGAAAAAAATAGAAAAGGCTGAAAGAACGACTAGCAAATGAGGGGAACGTGGGAATTTACGTTACATCTTGAATGCAGCCTGCAGCACAGCGCTGATCACACACAACAAACATGGCGGCGTGGAACTTCATTAAACTTTCAGAAGAAGATAGTTTAGTGGTTATTTGTGACGAATCTTCCGAGCGGATTCTACGAGGAAGGAAGCATAAGCTTTAATACGTAAAACCCAATCGGCCACCTACAACATAACAATTGCTTCCATGGAGTTTTGAAATCGCGCTAATTCGCAGTATTTCCCCACATGTTACACATACAAAAGAGAAAAAATAGATAAGGCCGAAAGAACGACTAGCAAACGAGGGAATGGAGGAATTTACGTTACACCTTGAATGCAGCATTGTGGAACAGTGCGCTGATAAAAACAAACAAACATGGCAGCAATGGTGTAGAACTTTGTTTAAGTTTCAGAGGAAGCTAGCTCGCTGGTTATTTGTGACAAATGCTCCAAGCGAAGGATGGAATAATAGTGCAAGCTTTAATACGTCAAACCCGATCAGCCACCTGAAACATAACCGTCGCTTCCATGGAGTTTTGAAATCGCGCTAACAGGGGCTAACATGAGGTAACGTGAGTAAGCCAGCAGCAAGTCAACCCTCCCCTCTCTCCGCTCCTTGCCATTATCTCTCGCATCTAAAGCTTCCATGAGATTAAAAAAAAAAAACCAAACTACTGAACCTCATTTACTTTAATTAAAATGCATTCATTTGAATAGAACCACAAGCCAAAATCCTTTAAACGTAATTTCTTGTTACTATGGAGTGCACTTTTTCCAGTTTATTTACACAGACAAGTCTAACTTGTGTCAGTGCATTATGCGCTGTGCATTATTTTTTGTCATTTAGGAATGCATTTTTTCAGTTTGTAATTCTGATGCATGTATTTCCATCAGTTCAAGGAGCCTTTATTTTTTTTTATATCAGTCAGTAATGCAGCTTATTTAAGTTAACGTGAGATATCAAATAGGTTTGTTTGATAGCTTTATGAAAACATTTGAGAGGCTTGTCAATAGTTTTTCATTGTAAAAAATAAATATCTGTTCATTTAAAAAGTCAAAACTGTTTTTGGTTTTGTTCATAGTATTGATGTAATAATCTTAGGTATATGTGTGTGTTATCGGTTATCTGTATCGGCCTTTAGGAGCTGAAAGTTACCGGTTATCGGTATCAGTTTAAAAAACAGTTATCGTGCATCCCTAAGCACAACTTAAACATCATTTTAAAGTACACACATCCGCGTTCTACACATCATACTTCCCAGCACTCAGGTTGCCCTCATTAATAAAGAATTTTGACTGTTATGAGAATACATTACATCCTTCCAGATAACTGAAAGGATGTAATCTCATTTATTAAAGAGCCACATCTGAGTGCAGCACCTTAATATTTGAAACCATATGGAATTCATGCTCCTATGTCTTCTCCCATGCAAACACAGGAGTATTCACTGTATTCACATTGTATTCAAAAATGTTCTCATGTGTTCTCTCACCTGTGATTCCAGACAGCACAGCTGTTAAAGTGAAGTACGCTGCTACAAGCAAGGCAGTTTTTCTGGAGATGTTGGCATGGAACTTTGAAGCGCCTGTTGAAAACATAAAACATAAGATAATGCATTAACTCGTCTGAAGATCATGTGTTCTGGATCCAATAAAAAGACCATGTCACTGCCAACATAGAAGGAAACTTTTTTTTTCAGAATCTGAATAAACTATTGGAACTTTAATTCTGATATGTCATAGCAGTCAAGAATCAATAATGATCTATTAAAAGGACATATGAAATGTAGATACAAAATCTGAAAGAAATTCCAAGTATCATCCTGTGCACAGCTCCATTTAAGGTTGAGAGAAACACTCCTCTATCTTACCGATAAACACACTGGTCAGAAAGAACGGAATGGTAAAGCAGCGAAGCATCTGCTCCACAAGTATTCCTGGTAGTCTGATCAACACCATGGCTTCCTCAGAGAGAACAAAGAAGGTCCTCGCAACTACGCCAAAGATAATCCCTGTGTGAAAATGACATAATGCATGCAGCTCTGATTTTCTTTTCTGACCTTTACAGTCAAACTTTGATAGTAACACAGATTTTGGACAGTTTTGAAGGCATCTGGATAATTTCATGCAGCAGCAGTGATATGTGTCGAGCTATGCGGGATGCTACAGCACCTCTTCAACCTTCAGCCCGAGTCAGGAGAAGGTTCCAGTGCTGTGGAAGAGATCCTGCCTTCATTTAAGACACTTAAACTGAATTGAAATAATGTGCATGCAAATCATAGAAAATGAAACTGTATGATGCTGAAAAATATCTCCAGGTTTCAACCTTGTCTACAGTCTATGTTGCAACACGATACAAAACCCAAACGCAACCGAATGATCTCCATGGGCGTGTGTTTTATTTGATTATGCAAAAGTGGTTGTGGTTTCAATAAGGACTTTTATAAATTATTAGAATATTAAGAAACTGTGCTGGTTGAAAAAAAAATTATAATATCGTGTTTTTTTTTTTTTTAAAGAGTTAAATTATAAGAATATTAAGAAACTGTGCTGGTTGGGAAAAAAATTATAATATCGTATTTTTGTTTTGAAAAAGAGTTAAATTATTAGAATATTAAGAAACTGTGCTGGTTGAAAAAAAATTATAATATCGTGTTTTTGTTTTGAAAAAGAGTTAGATACACGGTTATGACTCGAACAATCTCCGCTTTGCTAACTTTAGCATTATTAACGGTTTCAGTTAATGATGTTTCAGCTAGTTGAGACGGCTGTGAGCGGTTACCGTCGTTATGAAGCAACTTACCCAGAGCAATGGCCGCCAGGCTGAGGAACACGAAAACTCTGCGGGACACGGTGCCCGGGACTCCTCTGCCGTTTAGTCGTGGCATCTGCCTGATGTCGATCATCTTTGCCAAAGTCACAGCAATTTAAATGCTCCCTTCAAAGCCCGGGCACCAAACCACTCTTCCAGCTCAACTGTTGAAAATTAACAGTTTTGAGTTTTGACGTCCACGTAGACGTTTCACGCCGTTGCTAGGATACGGCAGCGCGTCGGCCATAGTGTCAGAGGAGAGACAGTTGTGAACACTTTTAAATGAACCAGGAAGTGCGTTTTTACAGGATCTACAGCAAGATTTACATTTAATAACTGATTAATTTTTTACCCTTAAACAGGCAGCAATGGAAATCAAATTGCAAAAAATAATTTTATGTTATTATTCTTCTATTTAAGACCCAAGTAAAACATCCAAGTGTTTTTTTTTTTTTTTTTAATAACGTGTTTATTATTTATTTTTTGAGTTGTATCTCCCAGGATACATTGCCTTATTGAGGTTTGAAAAACAGACCCAAAATGGTAAACATATTGACGTTTAATTTGAAGAAAACAAACAATACAATGTTGTTTGAGTTAATGGGGGGCATCTTATTTCCATTTTACCCTTCCTGTGCAATAACTGCACCTGCAACCTTACCCTCAAATTTTTGGGCTCACAAAGAAAAATTCATTTTTATCTAATTTTTCACAACTGAACAAATAAGAACATGGTTCATTCAAATTAACATCCACATTGCTTCTGTCTGTCTCTTCCCTTTTTCTGTTTCCATTTACTTTTTGTGGAACAGTTGGAAGCAGTTTCGTTGGCTTTTTTCAGTGACAAGACGAACAACACATTTACTGCAGGAGATTGTTGTCTGTCCATCTGGGCAGAGTCTGCACCTTCCCTTGTCAGTAAAGACTGGGAAATGATCCAGTTGATCATAGCGGACATCAGGTACTGGTCTTGGGGTTGTTGGTCTTTGGATGCATCTGGTGGGACTGAGCACACCATCTTCTCTTCCTTTGGAAGGCCTTCCCTTCTTCTTTCCACCACGGATGAGTGCATCTGCAACCTCCAGCCTGAATGCTTTGAGCCTTTTGTGCTTTTGCACACCCATGATTTTGAAATCCCGGTGATACAGTAGCCATCCATTGTTGACTGCTATATCAACCATTTGCCAAAAGAGACACAAGTACTATCGATGGGACTTTGCTGGGGTGTGATATAAAGCCGCCATCATGTCAACAAGGTCAACTCCTCCCATGTGGACATTGCTTCAAATGCACTATGAGTGGCAGGGAGGTGAAAAACTCTCATCCCTGTACTTGCCTTTTTCCCATAAAAAGAGCTAACTGAGATACCCTGTGTAAGAAAGAACTGTCGAAATATTGAAGAATAAAATACAGTTGTATTGTTCAATTGCATGATAATATATGATTTTGTAGCAAATATTAACATATCTTCCAGTTTGACACAAAAACCTCAAAGAATACACATTAGCAATTTTCTGCGTTTTCTATCCCTAATCTGGCAATGTATCTTGTGGGATACATATATTTCTAAGGTCACTAAATAACACAACAATCATAGTTAGAATATTTTTTCATCATGAGAATGTTAAGGCAATGGTCTTGCTTTGTTTTATAAATATTGTTTTAGTGAAATAAGTATAATATTAAAATTTCCTATTTTTTGTTAAGTAATAACTTATCTATCTTTGGAGAGCATGTTCTGGAGATCATTGGTGGCCATGATGGATCCTGACCAGGCTGACTAAATGATGACAGATGACCTCAACCAAATATTTTGGCCCACATACTAATGACAGGGAAAACTTTTGATAAAAGATAACTTGATGAATGAAAACCTTTCTAAATTTCTCTTACAAGGTGTTAAAGACTTTGTATCTCCTGGTATACGTTGGCTGATTAAGGGTTAATAGTCAGTTTATAATAAAAAAACATGATTTTATCTAAAGTGACTCAGATTCTTGATTATTCAGGAATAGACAAGACAGATGTTGAGGAAAGAAATAATTGTTGGATTTACAGGAATTACTACATTGTGAAATAAATATTCATTGTAATTTGTAATTTAAAAAACTCATCTTAATCATATTTCTTGGTCGCCTCTAATCAGATCTTTATGTCCTTTTGTAATCTAATGTATATTGGGTGTGCAGTGTGTTGCCAGTGGTTTTTGCTCATTTGATTTTTTCTTTCTGGTTCCTTTAGATTTTCTTGTGAATCATTTTAGAAGAGTTTAACACTCTAAAGTTTAATTAGAGTTTCAAACAAGATCAAATCAAGAGTTTAACAAGTATTCATCTCTTTACAAGCAGTTCTTAATTAATGATTTTATCACTGAACATAGTCTTGATTTTATGATTTTAATTGAAACCTGGTTAGCCAATAGCAACAGCTTCTCATTGAGTCAGCCCTTCCAAACTTCAGCTCAATCAATTTTTCTGGAACAAACAAGGAAGGTGGTGTTGCAGCTAGATTTAGAAACTCATTTCAGTGCATGCAGTTAAGATGTGGGGAGTTTGATTCATTTGAATATCTGCGAGTTGTGCTGAAAAGCATTAGAAAAATCACAGACCTCCGAGGTTCTCTGCAGGTTTTATCAGGAGCATCTTTGAGCTGCTTGCTGTTATTAAAACCTTTTTACACCTTTTTATGGTAGCCATGTCTACGTCAGTGACGTGTAAAAGACATAAAGTACCTGATGCAATCACAAAAGGTTAAAATATTGTTTGTCAAGCAGAAAGCACCATGAAGAAACAGCCCAGCTGTCACAAATCAGAAGAAAGAAAGCAGAAAAGCTGAGCGTTAATGGAGAAAAAGCCATCTACGCAGCAGAAATATCAACAACAATCAGTTGCTTTTCCCCACCATTGAGACACTAACCGACCCCCCCAGCACAGTTAGCCCCTGATTTCACGTCTCAGAACAAATGTAATGAGTTTGCATCTTTGATGTAAAAATCAAAAACATCAGACTTTCCATTAAAACATCTACACCAAACACCAGACAGCCAGACAGCAACAGTTTGATCAGATTGTCAACATTTAGTCCCATCAAAGCTAAAACCCTGGATCTTTTAGACACATTGACAAGCAGATTTTCAAAACTGTTTTTGCTTCTCTAGAAACAGATGTGCTGAAAATACATCACTCTTATTGGGGCACTTTTCCCAAATGTCTCAAAACTGCAGGTGTCAAGTCCCTTCTGAAGAAGAGAAGCTCGGATCCTTCAGTCTTAAACAATTAGAGGCTAATCTCTAATCTCCCTTTAACTGGAAACATTACGGAGAAAGCAGCATTGATTCAGGTGAACAATTTCTTGAATGCAAATGGCCATTTTGACAAAATTTCAGTCAGACGTCAGAAAAATCACAGCACTGATCAAGATCTTAGATGACATTTATCTGAACACTGATTCAGATAAAACATCTGTTCTGGTCTTGCTGGATCTTAGTTCAGCTTTTTATACTATTGACCATAAAATCCTTCTGGACAGACTGGAAAACTGGGTGGGCTTATCAGGTCAAGTTCCCAGTTGCTTCAGATCATATCTTAAAGGCAGGAGCTTTGTTGTTAATGAGGGTGAAAATCCTTCCCGATCACAGCTAGAACCATCTAGAATGAATCTCTGAAGAAACTTAAACCATGACAAATACTGTACAATTTATTTTCCTTCAGAGATGGAAAAAGTATTTTTGAATTGAATTGATTTTTTTTTTCAGTCACTACTGACTGTTTATGAGCATAGGTAATGTCTGACACATAAATTGACCAATTTGTGACTCCTCCATCTGTACACCAGGTGGTGGTGTTTTGTTGTTTTGGGTTCATTGTGTTGCAGGTGGAGAGTTGTCAGCGTGAGGAGACACACCTGAGCTCAGTGGTTCTCCTTCCTTTGAAGAGGTCCACCTTCAGGCTGTTGCAGGAGGCTGCGCTGAGGGCTGTGGATCAAATCCCATTCTATTTGTACCGGGACTGAAAAGCCAGTAGCAATAGACCCAGTACCCCACAGTCCTGGAGAAACCCCCAGAAGATACAATGAGGTACACGGTCAAATCCCTTTTCCAAGTCCACAACACACAACGCTCCATGAGGTCCCTCCAGGTCCCTCCAGGTCCCTCCAGGTCCCTCCAGGACCTCTTGGAGCGTATAGAACTGGTCCAGTTTTCCACGAGCAGGACGGAACCCACTTTGTTCATCCTGAATCTATGGTTCGATGATGAGTAGTGTTCTCTTCTCCAGTACCGTGGCATAGACATCACCAAGGAAGCTGAGGAGTGTGATTCCCCTGAGAGACGAACACACTACCCCTTCTTAAAAAGGGAACCCACCACCCCAGTCTGCCAATCCAGAGACACTGTCCCCAGTATCCATGCGATGTTCCAGAGACGTGTCAACCAAGACAGTCCTACAACATCCAGACTCTTCAGGACTGAGGGCGGATCTATCTATCTATCTATCTATCTATCTATCTATCTATCTATCTATCTATCTATCTATCTATCTATCTATCTATCTATCTATCTATCTATCTATCTATCTATCTATCTATCTATCTATCTGACTGTTCTCTTCAGGTTTAGAATCTGGTTTTATATAAAGTGCAGCTTGCTTTATTTATGTGCTTGTCCTGATGGATAACGTGTTTCCCAGCTGTTTTATTTTAAACAAGAAGAGCTGCAGCTGGGTAAGAAACATGAGCACCTTAAGGTAAAAATGAATAAATAACACATTTTGACACGGATTGTCACCAGCAGTTTTCAGAACACAAACCTGAGAAGTTCCTTTTCTCTAACTGAGGCCTTTCGGAGCTGCAAATTTACAGCTCCCTGCCTCGTGAAAAGGAAAATTGATGCTTCAGTCCAAAGTCATATTATGTCACAACATCTTGTGTGATTAAATCTCCTAAATACCTGTGAAGTCTACTTCTTATGTCTTCAGCTCTGTTCCATCACACTAAGTTCTTTAACATCTTGAGAAAGATGCTTTTACTGAACTTCAGAAGTGGATTTTTTCACACGTAAGCTAAATATAACCTATTTACTGTGGAAGAGCCTATTAATTATAAAAAAGACCAAAGTGAATTTAATGCTTATAACAAATTCTGTTTCTATTGAAGTTTTTCAGGTCAAGAAGACAAATGAAGGATCACATCACAGGAGTCATGCTCTAATCCAGAGGTTCTCAACCTTTTTTGAACAAATGGCCCCCTGAGCCACCATGATGCTCTTACACCAACACCCCCCCCCCCCCCAAAAAAAAAAAAAAAAAAAAGAGAGAGAAAAAAAAAAAAGAAAATTGTGCATGTGTGTGTTAGCATGGATTTTGATTTATGGAAATGGAAATAATGGTAATAACATGGAAATAATATTATGATACTTTAGTTGCGCTGGGACCGAAACCTCTGCAGTTGATCTTCTGGATTGTGAGGCTGAATTTCTTAGATTGAACTGCGAGATTGAAATTAAATAAAAGAAGATCTTTCTTGTACAGAGAGAGAAAGGCCACACTGCCTTTTATGATTTTTGAATTCATCACAATTCATCACAATTGAATTCATTATTTATTTTTAAATAAATTCTTGGAACTAGAAAAAATACCACCACAGAAGAATTTGTTGAAAACCTGTTTTTATGGGTAGGCTAACTGAAGATGCCAACAACATCATGCACACTTCACGTGAACAGCGGTGAATTAACCAATCAAAACCTGGAACCACTCCTGCGTCAATTAAATGCGCCTTAAATATTTCAAACGGTCATTTTCGCAGTAGGCGCAATGTTGGATTGCATTTGGCCCAATTGTTCACAGTAATAACAGCATATACTCTTGTTCTAATGGGACATTGATGTATTGGTGTTTCAGATTTCTCTGTCCAATTTAAGTCGTTTGTCTGCATGCTGAGGTGATGTTCAGTCTCAAATGCAGTGCCAGAAAATAATCCCCCCCTCTGCTCTGGTCAATAATGTTATATTTACAGTGTGCCGTTATTGAGAACCGCTCTGAAATTGGATTTGTCCAAACTACACAACATCTCATAACAGAGATTTCAGGAGATTTCTTTGCGTTTTAGAACATCTCGGTGCAGAAAATCCAATCTGAGCAAGTTGTACGCCTGTAAAACAATCCTGGTGTACGGTGATTGAGCCCAGTGTGCAAAAACGCCCATTTTATACAAACACGTACAGAGAGATCTCCCGGTGTGGCCTTGATGATTGACTCAGATTCAGCCTCCAGTTACAGCATCTTGTCTGAGCTCAGAGGAGATGGTCCTCAAACTGCTGCTCCTTGGTGAGCCAGGCATTGAGGCTCCTAATGGCTAATTCTGTCTGTTTAATTAGAGTTCAAAAAAACTCCACCCAAGCATATGTATCTGGGTGAAATCCCATATGTGAAGGAAAAAAAAAACCCTGCGAGCTGACTGGAGCTTCTCTCTACTCTGCGTACCACCTGAGAAACTGTTCAGCTCTCAGAGTACCACCATGATGACCAACTTTAAAATATAGCCATATATGCCTTCTCAATTAGCTTTACACAGAGGAGAGATGTTTATTCCTTATTGTGGTTATTTATTCTTACCTGAATTTCCTTTGAAACTTTGTATTTATAATGCATTGTATGTTTCCGATTTTTTTTTAAAAAAGAGAAAAAAGTGAAAATGTGAAAAAAATGTGGAAAGTCATGACGTTCCCCTGTGTACCACCAGAGAGTGTCGCGTACCACTGGTGGTACACGTTCCACAGTTTGCGCACCACTGATCTACTGAGTTTATTCTCACTGCTTTAGAACAAGGGTCAAAAAAAAGAAAAAATGAGATTTTTACCTCTCTTGAGGGCAACATGGAAGATAAATAAAGAAATGAAAAAAGAAAAAAGCTGAAGCTTTCCATGCTAGTACCGCATGAAATTAAACGCTGTTGGTGTGTTTGACGAACATGCCACCGACAAGATTGATAGGTTCTATCAGCTCGCTTTAGATTTCTTTAAGAGTTTTTCTTTCAACTAATTTCCATATATGTGAAAGTTAGCATTCTGATGAAGCCGTTCTTTCTTTCTTCAGGACTTCAACACATCTTAGCATAAGTCATAAGCAGGGCCAAACCATCACTCCTAAAGAATAAAAATCCACTTGGCATGCAAGAGAGTTGTGATTCTGACTGGGAAACATGGTCTACTGGTCCCATACTGGAAGCATTCAGTGCAGAAGTACCAGGGAGCAACCTCAGATGATTTTATATCCGAAGAAAGAGCAGATAAAAACAACTCCAGTACACTCTATCTTCAGCTCAGAGCTCACATCACTGCAGCACCTGAATCCACAGCTCCTCTCTAAAAACAGGGAGTTTTCCAGAACTGCAGCTGAGGCCGGAGCTTTGCAGCTGCTCCTTCACACTCTTTAATTAGCCTGTGTTTTGGTCCTGGTGTGACGGCAAATGTTCATGAATTTACTCCTATTCCTGGAGCAATTTTAACTTTAATGCCCTTGATATAGCCAGAGACTGTATACGCTAATTTACGGTTTTGTTAGGCTGCTTAATTAGCAACCTGTACATTTAAACAAGATTGAAAGAGCAATTTATACTTAACTCTGTTGGGGGAGAAGTGTTAAAGGAGACATATTTGTTACTGAGAAGAGAGAACAACTCAGCTCGACCTCTCCTCTGCAGTGTGCCTTTTTGAGGTCTGTCCCACAGCTTTGGAGTAGCCACTTCAGAAATACAGCACCTGATGTGAGATTGGCCAGAGACAAAGCTAGGAGAGCCGGATAGTTGAACTCTGACCTGGAGCTCCGATGTCGTGGTTCCCTGAACATCTAAGCTGCCCACTGACTGACACAAAGGAAAGTGACGGGGCTGTACGACGTCAGCGATGGTCCCGAGCACACGTCATTGTTTTCTTCATCACCAATATAGTCCCTTTAATCACAGCTACTGTCCTCGTTTCTGCTTCTGGACCATTTTTTCCTGTAATTCCTCGAGTAAGGATACTTTCTGTACAGTACAGGATTATAAGAAGAGTTGAAATCAGGTTACAGATTATTTTCAATAAGAAAGAAAAAAATCCAAAATATACAGAAGGACAGCACTCATAATTTCTCCAGAAGCAAAACCTTAGACTTTTGGAAATAAAAGCATTGTTTTGATAACTTGTATCCACACAGAGGATTCAGTTATCCAGGCTCAGATTTGGGGAAGTAGCGATGTCAGAATAAATTACTATTTTAAGGTAATGAGGAGTCAAACATGTCATTCCACATAAATAATAGTGTGCATAGGGTCCCCACAGACAAACCAGGGTCACTTTAACTTTGTATGTGTACAGAAAGTGCAGAAAAAGGACTGTTTGTACAGGTACGTCCTTCCTGTTTGCTGCTACACTGTCATAAGCCTGTACAGGTCATTTACTGAGGAAAGCCTACACAAAAGGAGGAGAGTTCCTGTTCCTGGCATCCATGCAGCGGGAACTCTGGACCGTTAACAGGCAGGCGTCAGAAGCAGCGGCCAGGAACTCTCCTCCTTTTGTGTCTACTGACAGTCGGTATAAGTTGACTTATACAGACTCACAACAACGTAGCTGTGAGTGGAAGGACATTCATGTGCATCAGTTTCTTTTAAAGGCACGTTTTATGCCCATGCAGTTATAAAGACCTTGCTTCATGCGTAGGGACCCCATCCATGCTGTCGCTCAACTGGAATGACATTTTTTAGTCTTAGGGCATGTTTGAATAATAAACATGGCAATTTATTACTTATTTATAACAGTGACACCTACTGTCCTGCACACGTATGCTCTGTTCTAACTCAAAACTGCTTTAATTCAGGTCATTTTACTCCCTAACGAAAGTTTACACTCATTACCATCTAGTACTAGACCTCAGGTTGATTTAACAGAGAAACATTATTTTAAGGCCACTGTTGAGAAATCTGTCAAGTAATCATCCTGCATTTACCAGATCTACCCAGCACATTTTCAGACTTCTGGGAACAACAGTAGGACTCAGTGGAGGCAGAAATGTCCAGCTCACGTTTTTCCTTTATCAGCTGTCACGTTTTCTCTTTAAGTGTGTGTCAGTTTGTTTTTATGCATATTTCCAACTCGCGAATTAAAACTGGATAGAAAGACCGATGTTTTTAACTAAAAGATTTTATATTTGGATGAAAACAAACAGAAGATGCACTGATGAAAGTGAAACAGGACGAGGCACAGCTGAAACATGAATTAAATGTACAGCGCTGTTTTGAAAAAGTGCAGTTTGTACAGCAAACAAATGTGAATGTCTTATTTCCCTCATGTTTATGCACTATTCTTGCTTATTCAAAGTTTAGCTGGTGCTCTGACAGCCATCTCATCTCATGTTTCCTCTTCTGTGGAAACAAAATTTTGGAGAACTTAGTTGAGAAAATGAGAACTTCATCGTTGCCGGTGTTAAGACGACATATCGTGAAAAATTAAGGAACGGAGTCAACCAGCCGGAGACTGAACACAGCACAGAGCACCAGCTAATAAGAGAGGAACGTCACAATATCAAACCTTTAACTGGAGCTATTTGTGGTGGCTTTGGTATAATATTTTTTCACATCACAGCTGGGAAGATGAACTCCTCCTGGAAACATCACATGCAGCTTATGATTCCTAGATTTTGGAGGGTAGGGGATAAAGACAGATGACACAAGGATCCTGCGTGCATCTGCTCAACTATGTATGTGTTTGCAGGCCTGTTTGTACAGAAGCTGGATATTACTGCATGAACTTTCAACAGAGAGACTAATTAAAAGGCAGAGGATATACATGAAACGGCACAGCAGCTTGGAGATACGTTATCCAAAAGGGCTGTCAGGCCTCTGAGCATGCAGTTAGAAATATTCAACCCCTGGCAGAGCAGAGGAAGAAGCAGTAGAAAGTCTATGGACTTGTGGAAAAAAAGAAAATACACAGAGTTTTCTAACTATTTACACGAGTCCCATTTCTTCAGGGGTGGTTATATCCAAAACAACAACAACAGCAGAGGAAACAGTGGCACGAGAAGGTGGCAGCAGCCTGACAGATGATCTGAGCGCCCTCTTAGAGACTCTTGGTTGATTTCCTCTCCTGGTTCAGTGAGCCGTGGGGGGAGATGGAAGCTGCCGGGTAGCTGTTCCGGTTGGAGCACATGTCATAAAGGTTTCTGGAAAACTGCATCTTCTTGGATTCCTGGCGGAGAGATTCCCAGACGGCCGCCGCTTCCTCCGGACACCCAGCCATCGCCGCATTAGCGCAGTCATGGAACTGATCCCATGACCTGCAGAAACATAGGAAGATGACAAGAAGGGCACCTTTAGATGTGACGCCATAATCAGCTGCTCATTTGGTTGCTTCAAAGCTCCGTGATAAGATCTTGGCACGTACGATAGTAATTGCAATTTTGCACACCAAAGTAAAAGAAAAATAAATAACCAGCACTGCTCTAATTTGAAACAGCCTGTTCTTGATGCAGTGCTGTCTGAGGGATTGGTGATCACAGGTTTAGTCTAGTATCGTTGCCTTTTAGGCATTAATATTCCTCCACATTCCTTAATTCGCTTAATAATATGCACAGTACAATTCCTTGGATTGTTGTGTTTGTTACCCTGTAACAACTGTGCTGATGACATCACGTGTAGCGTCGGCAGGGAACACAGGTGAACAGCATGGACAGAAACCCACACAGCCAACACTTCAACATCCGGGATGCAGAGATGCTCCAGCAAATATTACCAGCACTTCCTGCTCCACTTCTGCCGGTCTGTTTAAAATCTTTTGCCTGTCCATCCAAAATCCACGTAGAGAGGTGCTGGAGTCCAGAACATGATCCTACTATGTCTTACGTAATACAATGTTAAAACCTCTTTCTTTTTTTCTTCTGCTCTACATGACTGTCACAAGAAAATAGAAAACCAAGTATTGCTGTTTTACACCCATCAGCGTTCTACTCTGGCTGTATCATGTTCTAGCTACAAAGCAGGAGTATCTACACCAAAGATGGCGTGGTGCCCGTGTGCAACGCTGAAGTATAAAATGAGCTTCACTTGTATCACTTCATTCAAATGGAGCAGATTATCCACTTGTGCATGAAATCCAGCTTCTTCAGAGAAGTGTCTCTGTTCCAGTTGCTGCACAGGATTTCCTTTCACTCAACCTGGAACTTCCTTCACAGCGTAGGAAACCAGATTCAGATCAAGGGACATGAAATCACTAATACCTGACTGAGACTTCAAATCTAAATGTATAATTGCAAATAAAAAAACATCTAATGCATTGAAGATGAATAAATGCAATTTGGGTTTCTCAGCTCGTCTATGCTATTTTTGGGCTTGTGGGTTGTGCAGTGCAATGAGGTGCAGTCACATGACTATTCATGTCATATAGGTGTTTAAAACTGGGTTAAAGTCTTTGCTGAAAGCACAACTGGTCCAAGACTTCTCGGTTTGTTTCCTCTTGTATACTGTTGAATGTTTCCCATAATGCCACAGGCCACTGCAGCAAAAGCCTGTCCCAGCTGTTACATGACTGGTTTCTGGCTGTGTTTTCGCATCGTCTTTACATTAACACAACCATTTTCTAATAACAACCGCTATATCAGTGTGCAGAACAAACACATTTGTTCCCATATATTTTAATTTAAAGTGAAGTGCTGATGCAACACACTAACTCCCTTGTGGGATCTATGTTATGGGAGAGATGCAGGGGAGAAAAGGATCAGTCTGTCAATCACCAGTGTCTGAGTGGATCAGTGCTGGTGCTGTTATCTAGCTTATAGGAAGTCCCAGGTTCAAATCCTGTTTACATCATGAAGGTCAGCTGGTGACCCTGAACAAGGAGCAGACAGATGGAAGTTTATCTTCACATTAACAGATGGGATGTTTGTGATCTGAAGTGAAATGGATCTGTGGAAACTGGGACTGTTCATTTCATAGCTATGTCAAAATGGTGCCAGTATAGTATTTATATATGATTGAATGTCCTTTATTCTGAAATCCCACGTCAGATTGGGCTGATACTTGGTGAGAGACATTCCCAGTCTGAAGACAAGAGTCTTCACAGTCCACACGAGCATCTTTGCAAGAGAGTTTTTCTCCTGCAGGAGATGTTGTCATGGCCCAGTGGAGCACACCTGTATCAGAGCAGGTAGATCAGCTCCTGTCCTGAGAGAAGAACATGCAGATTTGCACCACACTTACCAGCTAAACACATTTGCTTCACAGAGCAGTGTGTAATAACAAATGACTTTTTTTTTTTGCCTGATCTAAAACAGAAAAAGTTTATTCTGATTTCATGCCAGATGGCGGGGAAAAAAGGTTCTGCATCTTTCTATAGTGAATATGAACATCTGGTTTCAACTGTATATTTATAAAGAGAGAAGGCCAGGTTCAAAATTTATCTTAAAGGGTTCTGAAAAATAACATGGAAAACATGGAAAAGTGGGGCGTGCAATATTATCCGCCCCCTTGCGTTAATACTTTGTAGAGCCACCTTTTGCTGCAGTTACAGCTGCCAGTCTCTTGGGGTTTGTTTCTATCAGTTTTGCACATCGAGAGACTGAAATTCTTGTCCATTCTTCTTTGTAAAACAGCTGGAGCTCAGTGAGGTTGGATGGAGAGTGTTTGTGAACAACAGTCTTCAGCTCTTTCCACAGATTCTGGATTGGATTCAGAGATCCTCACTGATGTTCTGGAGTCAAATTGCTGCTCCGAAAGTAAAGGGGCCAAATAATATTGCACGCCCGACTTTTCAGTTTTTTATTTGTTATAAAAGTTTAAAATATCCAATAAATTTCATTCCACTTCAAGATTGTGTCCCACTTGTTGATTCCTGACAAAAAAATTGAAATTTTATATCCTTATGTTCTAAGCCTGAAAAGTTCAAGGGGGCCGAATACTTTCACAAGGATATACAGTGATCCCTTATTATTTGCGGTTAATGGGGACCGGCACCCCCCCCGCGAAAATCAAAATCCACGAACTGGAGCCGGAGCCCCCCTAGCCTCAATAATGTGTTTAAAATATGTTAAAAAAAAATCCAAAAAAGTAGCGAGGCACTCCAGCGAAACAAGACAAAGGCTCAACTGTGGTCTTTCTGTTACCTTCACAGCCTCTGGTCTCTGAACAGTAGTAAAGAAACTGCTGGTATTGTGTTATTTTTAGCTCGTAATTAGCGGCTAACAACAACAAAACAAAAAAAAAGTTCGGTTTTCTCTGCATGGAACAGGAACTTTATTCTGGCACTGCACTGCAGGAACTTGTAACATCACACACAGGTTGCATTGTTCAGCTCCTGTCGGTTAACAGAGAATGTAAATCTATACACGCTGGGCTGCTGTTGATGCTCACTCCACTATTCATCTAACCCCGTTTTCTTCTGCCGACACACACTATGACACACACACTACATTACCCATAAGGCCACATCATTACCTTCTTAAAGGGGCCAGGCTGGCTCACAGCATTTCTTCACTGTGAGAGAACGCGCACAACATCCTGTTTCCGCTATTTTTTAAATTTTTTTGAAACTATATTATATATTTCTGAAAAATCCAGAAATAACTAAAACCCGCAGACCTTAAACCGCGAATTGGCAAGGGATCACTATATATATATATATATATATATATATATATATATATATATATATATATATACATACTATATGAAGTTAATTATCAACTTAAATGACTGACACCTTTAATTTTATCTTGCATTGTTAACAAAGTTTAAATTTACTGAGATACTTTAAGTTTCAAATCAGAATAAAATAAAAAATAAATAAAATTAAAGTGGGGGGAGGGGGGGCATATTGGGTTTAATCATTGGGTTAGTCTCATTTCAGGACATAATTACTACAATGTACCGCTAAGAGGAGATAGCAGCTGTACCTTTTATGATGATTTCGGTTTCAATTTGTTGATGGGAAGTGTGTTTATTACCTACATTTCAGTTAATGACATTTCTGATAGTCTCTCTGTAGATGAACACATGTGCCAGTAGTCCTTTAGGAACTGGGCATATTTCTCACATAGATATTAAGACAGTGGACTGTAATAGTTACATTGTTAATGTCATTTTATTTTAATGTTATAAATGGAAAAGAATTAAAATAGACATTTATTACAAAACATGTGGCACATCATTTGTTTTGCAAATCTTTATTTAATTTTCTACATACACCTCACATTACAAAATCTGAACAACACTGAATTTCACAGTAATATTGGAAAGTAGAGATAAGGACCTGGTATCAATCAGATGTTGATAGAAGAAAATCATAATATAATATGAATCATAAATATTTTGAAGACATGATGAATGATCTCTCTGTCTGAAAGTCTCCAGATCAGGCAGCTGTCCAGAAAAGATGCGTCTCTGCTGGAAGCTCACAGCAGTCTCAACTCAATTAAATGAAATACATTCTTTCACCAGCAGGTGGCAGCAAATCCTGAGAGCAACACTATCAGGCTGCAGAGCTGCAGGTGGAAACTACTGAAACTACAGCAGTCAAAGAGTTGACCTGCTTTATTCTTTTGATGGGCAGTTGATCTGCAGATTATTTTTTCACTAATTGTTGTGTTTTGCTAAAGCTTTGTGTGACCTAATCACTTATCTGATTTATAAAATACTAAAATACACTTCATTGTAGAGAAAAGAAAGTGAACTCAGAAACTGAGGTAAGTAAATGTCAGGTAAATGGAAAAAAAATTAATTGCCTAATTTTGCTTTGATTTTAAATTAGAATATTTGTAAGAGTTTGTAGATTTATTTAATTTCTTTTTTCAGTATTTATTTTGGTCTTTTTTCCATTTCTTTTTAATTTTCATTATTGCTGAGATCCCAGTGAAAAGTTACCCTCCTTGGATGTTCCTCCCTTTCCTGATCCTGCTGTCCTGACTTTAAAGCGTGCTAAAATAAAAAAAATATATATATATTTTTTATTTTATATTGACAGTCTTCAAGAGTTTATATCATTTCTGTCGCTTAACATTTTATTTAATTTTTTGGATTCATATCTTTTGGTTCTTTCCAAACTATTTCACCTTCTGCTTTTGACAGTAAATACCAGTATGATGCTGAAACAGCTGAAAACGAACAATAAGACAAAGCCAAACATCATGTTAGGGAGGAACATTTCATTTCTGTTGCATTTTTGTGTCAAACTTGGATTATGGTACATTTACAAACCACCAACCAGACTAACACAAGTCCAGCAGGAAACAACAACAAACACAGGAACACACCTACCTACACTGTAGAGGAGGTTCAACACACCTTTTCCTGAGTTTATGAATCAGTTCCATCTTTTTACACTTGTTCAGAGTGGAAGAATTAGGTATGAATTTTGTGGCAGACTGGACAATGCATGTGGAAGAACAACTTTTTCATTCATGATGAGACATCAAACTTCGTTGTACTCTCACCGTGAAACCCTTTAATTAAAAAGCCCCCTCTGTGCTCGAACCTGAATAATAATAAATATACGAAACATAATAGGGTCTTCACACTCTCAGTTCTTGGGCCCAAATTAGCTTTTTCTTACTCTTTTACCTTTGATTAAGTTTCTTGTTATTTATCACATACTTGAGGGAGAGCAGTCTGTTTCTGTAAGGAGGAAATT